>CAEMYA010002116.1:5492125-5542108 GCA_903131615.1 Diplodus sargus | reverse complement strand
AACAAGATTACATTGATTGTCTTTATTGTTTAAGAAGGAGATTTGTTTTCACAGAAACACACAGATATGAACAATACATGAAATAAACATTTGATTAGGGATCAAACATTTCAATACGGATTGATTCCAAAAGGAAAAGCTAATTATTGAGTAGAAATTTTTAAAGTTTTTAACAGCCATGAGATTTTCTTAGCTGAGGACAGAATGTTTGTCCCAGGAATGGTTTTGTTTACATCATACACATAAACACATACACTCATGGCCATACATTTAGTTTTAGTTGCACCATTACCTTGAATAAACTTGTGATAATGTCAGTACAGAACTGATGTCTGTACAAATGACACAACAAAGGTCTGGTTGTTTTTTAGACATTTTAATGCAGAATTAATACATATTATATTTTAAATTTACTGTTTCAATGCACTGATGTCATTTCATACATTAAAGTTTATTGTTTAACTGTTAAATATCTTTGTCACAAGTGTTTTATAACAACATTTGAGGGTCATTGCAAAAAAATGTGTATGTGTCAATATATGTTGGCATATTGGCATCAACTCCAAACACTGAGTATCAGTCTGGCTCGAGCAAGTTTCAGGCAAATATGTACACGTGTTTCCAAATAGATGCATCCCTACATACAATGCTCGAATGTTTTCATCATACAGCTAATGTTGGTCAGAGGTAACGTATATGTTTCCCTCCTCAGCGACGTCCTATATGCAGAGCTTGCATGTTTACGAACAGGATGTTGATCTGACCAGCGAGCTCACGGCCCACTGTGGGCTCAGGAAGAAAGGCAAGCGATTGGCTACCCACACGCAGCGTGGGCGTGACTCACAGCACCAAATGCTGCATGTGATGTTAGGCTAACTTTGACTTTGGTGCCTCAAAGCGTCACGTCAGTGGGGATTGTTGGTGCTGATTGGCGAGGTTTCCTTGAAGTGTGGATTATAACAAGCGTGTGGTGTTTGCTGCTGGTTTAAATTGTGTCACAGGTTTCTGCTTTACCTGAAAATCAAACTAGCAAGTGACCATGATGAAGTTTATGCCACAGATTCAGGCCAATGTGCCGTTCTATTATTATTAATATTATTATTTTTAATAACAAATACTCAGTTTTATGAGAACTTTGGCCCGAATCTGTTGCCCTGATATCTTAAATCTGCCTCACCTAACAACTTCAAGATGACTAACACACACCTCTAAGAAGCTTTTTTAACAACAGCATTTTGGGTATTTGTTCCTGATTTTTGATTTTACATTTCCAAAAATTAACCTACATTAGTGATGATTCACACCATTCTGGAGAAAGATCACTACCAGTGATTTTGCAGGCGGCAAAATGCTTTTAAATAATCCACTAGAAGTTCTTTCCTTGAAAGGGCCGACTGCAGTTGTTTGAGTGTGTGATGACACTTGTGGTCACTGTGTTCACAGTTACTCAAGATGAAAGCAACCGTACGTGGGGCCGCAGCTCCCTCTTCAGGCCAGAGGAGTTTGATGATGTGAAAAAGGGAATCAAGAAGAAAGGAAGGACCTGGGGCCCCAGTTCAGTACAGAGCAAAGAGCGGCCTGCTGCTGCTGAGAGGTAGAGTTTATGAATACACACACACACACACACACACACACACACACACACACACACACACACACACACAATCGACAGCACCATCTTGAGTCTATGCGTTATTACACTGGAGCTTGCAGTACACAGGCGAGACAGAGAAAGTGCAGTTTACTATATTATGCGTGACTGAAGTGTTTAGGATTTATTTTTTTCTGACATTTTTAAAGAATGCTGTTGAAGTTCTATACAGTGAATTTATTTGTTATTAAACACTCATGAGAACTCTCATTGTCTCGATGGATTCCCTAAGCCCATAACAACTAAATGCCTAACCCCAACCCTTACCTTAATCTAAATAGGGCACCGTAACATTTATTTTCAATAAAGATCACTCCGCAAATCACTTTCTCAATTAGGCAATGTCAGAAGAAATCCTAGATCCCAATGTGACATCTTATAAATTACTTCTTATGTCCAACCAACAGTTCAAAACCCAGAGACTCTAAATTTACTCTCATGAATGTCAAAGAAAAGCAGCAAATCCTCACGTTTAAGAAGCTGGAAACAGAAAATGTTTGAAATATTTGCTTGCAAACACGGATAGCGGTTACTTTTCTTGTGATGGGCTAATCGCTTCATCGATCACATGTTGCAGCTCGAAACCGACACGTAATACTAACCTTAACCTCAAAACCAAGTGTTAACCTTCACACAGTCCTCGGATGTTGTTTTAAAACAGAAACTGGTTCTCATACAGATAGCAATGCAGGTCCACAGACTTGGTGTGATTCATGTTGTCTGGTCTGTGGTTTTCAGAGTGCGTCCTCTGTCAGACGGCAGTAACCCCTGGTCCACCAGCCTGGTCAAGTCCCAGAAGTCTGTCCCCCTCGCTGCCCTGTTTGCTGAACAAGGTGAGCTGAAAATCCAATGTGATGCTGTACGGTTTAACTGAATAAGATCTTTTGTTTGATGTCTGATTAATTATTGTGGACATTTGCTTTGTTTGTCAGTATTATGTGTAATGTTTTTTAAAATATGAAAAATAAGATTTCATCCAGTAATACTTGTATGGGGAAGGGGGCTTGTTTGGTCCCTCAGTCATATGTTCACATTAATATAAAATATTGATTTACACTTGTGTGTTTGCAGCAGGGGCCGGGAAAGACGAAGCATTTTCGCAGGAATGTCCTGACAACAGCTCCAAGCCAAAGCAGCTCAAGTTCCCCAACCAGGTGTACATCGATCTACCTCTGTGGAGGGACGAGCAGCAGCAGCCTCAGAGCCCTGGTGGGCACTGTGGGCCGGGAGATGCCGGGGGCGGGGCCGGCGGTCAGGGTGGCCCACAAGAGACCACAGACGACCCGTACACCACCACATCCACCTCGTCCACCTCCACCACCCCGCAGCTCACCCCCACTAATAGCCTGAAGCGGACGTCAGCCCGACGCAAGACCGACTCCGTGCTGTACGGCTGCGGCTCGCTGCTAGCGTCAGTCGTGCTCGGATACGACATCAGGGAGGCTCTCAAAAACTCGGCCCCTGGGGAAGAAGGCGAGCCCCAGCGTGAGGAGAAAGAGAAGAAGAAGAAGGAGGGCCTGTTTCAGCGCGCGACCCGGTTTCGCCGCAGCACCTCACCGCCAAGTGGCGGCCGCTCGCGCAAAGACGAGGCATCGTCAAACCAGACTTCCACCCAGCCAGTCAATCTCATCTCCATGTCGGCGATTATGGAATGCAACTCCACCAAGTGTCTCTTACAGTCTGAGGTGGAGGTGTCAGAGTCCAGCCCCGGGAAGGCGGAGCTCGTGGCGGTCAATCATCACGCAGAGCCAACCAGACCTGGACCAGCAGCTTCTACAGAAGGCCAGAGTAACAAGACTGCAGCTAACACACAGACACCAGTGCAAACCCAAAGCCAGCCGCCAGAGCAGAGCAACCACAACACAGGAACACGTCTACGCAGGAAGAAATACACCACCAACCACAACAGTGAGTAACAGAAAGGAAGGAAAGGAAAGCAAGCATGTGTCTTAGGGCTGACAGCCGATTTCAAAATTAATCAAATTAATCACATGCTGAGTAATCAATTAATCTCAATATTTGCTGTGAGAAGAATTGACTGATGGATCAGTAGATTTATCAACATCTGAACGTGTTCCAGTGGCTCTTAGAGCGTGATTAATCTGCTTTATTTTTCTATAATCAGTTAGTCATCCTACAAATACAACCTTTAAAAAAAATCTGTCTTGAAAAAATATATTAACGCACACAAAAATGTGTGTCTGTCTGTTTCCAGCCAATGGCCCAACCACTCTGCCCCCTCCGGCCTCACAGAAGAAGCAGGACAAAGAGAAGGACGGAGTGTCAGAGAAGCCCTCGAGTGGGGAGGCCTTCTCCAGACCTCGGCCAGTTTCGTTCCGGGCCAAGCCCCACGCCTGGGCCCTGCTGCGAGGACGCAACAAGAGCTACTCCCTGGGCCACTACTCCGGAGAGAAGGCGGCACAAAACCTGAGCGTGGTGCTGTCCTCGGAGGTGGGGATGGGCTGCTCCCTGCTGGACATGGACACAGAGGGCCAGAAACGAGACTGCACCGTGCCGCTGTGCCGCATTCAGAGCTCCCCGGCGCGGGCCTCCGTCTTTGAGCTGGAGAAAGAGTTCCTCTCTTGAAAGGTGATCAGATGTGGTCATCCTATGTAATCTAGAGTGTTCCAGAACAGACAGACACAATTTTTTTGGCCTAAAACTCCTGGAGGGTTTAGAACCAGGCTGCCTTTTTCTCCCCCAGTTCTATAACATAGAACCCAGCTTTGTCTTAGCGCTAGAACATAAAGATGTCCGTGTTCTAGAGCGTAACAAGTCTGAGACGACATCGACAATACTCACCTCAGTTTGAGGACAGTCTTCCTTCGTCTGAGGCCTTCCACACTGCCTTGTCTTCATGTAGAACACACAAACACAGTTCTGACAGCGAAGCAGAACATTACAGAGTCGGACCAGCAGCTCCTCCTCTCACCCCTCGGTGCTCGACTGCCACCTCTGTCCGCTCATCCCTCTCTCACCCTCTTCGTTTCTCGTTCTGTTGGTGCAGCTCAACGTTGACCGCTGCTGCAGCTTTCGCAACACAGTACCCTCACCTTTTTATTTATATATATATTTTTATAGGTAATTTAATATGAAGAGACTTGACCTTACCTTAGCGACCAGCAGGACATACATTCCATGTCAGTTTCAAAGTTGTGCGAACACGCTTTTTAGATATTTTTGACTTGAGAATCATGCATGCATGTACCCTTAAAATGTTGAACAAAAAAAATAATAATTATGCCTTGTTTGTAAATATTTCTTTCTATTCATTATCAGCCTAATGCTGGCAGTTGTTTTGTATTGCATTTATGCTGTTTTATGACTGTTTTTAAAAGTCAGCGATGCTGCAGTACAGTTTGTATTCGAGGGACAGGTTACATACTGGATCGCTGCAGGGATGCAAGTGCATTTCCTCCCAGAATGCCCTGAAGATTTTAGAGATGCAGGTAGAAAACACTGGAAGTCCTACTGAGCAAACATGGAATCTTTTCTCCTAAAAGTTGGATCAAATTTTAAATGACCATTGTGGTCATGGGTTACTAAAATGGAGTATTTATAGAAGCATTTTTTTGTTGTTGTTGTTTTTTGTTAATATTTCTCGTACTCTGCACTCTGCAGCAACCAGCCAATTGGCAGAAGAAATGTTGGGATGTACGTTTCTGCAAACCACAGCCATGTTGCAACTTTATGTTTCTTTATGCTCAATTCTCAATGTTGTTGTGGTCTAACATGTGGTTTAGGCACAAAAACCATTTGGTTGGGGTTACAAAAAGATCATGTGTTGGTTTAAAATATCCGGTGTTGTTGCCCCTAAAACATCGGGAAAATGTCCCAACGTCTTGTTAAAAATGTTCTGTATTTTAGTTTACAAATGTCGAAACTGCTAGCGCGATATGACGTGTCAATAAGGTACGTATGACACGTACAAATTCGAGCATATCCGTGGTTTGCAGAAATAAAATGCTGCCATTTCATTCTGGCCACTGGGCTGGCAGAGAAGTGGGGAGACACTTCAGCCACACACGTTCATGTCAGGAAAAGCTGTAAGTAATGAATTTATGATCCAATCCCCCTGATGACAGCTGATCGGCTGGAACTGCATTGACACAGCATCATTTCAGATTTAAGTCATGAAAGGATTTCTACACAGCCCGGGAGTGACCACACGGAGAATTTTTATAATTAGTCTTTAGTGCACAAAATATCTCTCCTGTAAACCAGAAGCAGCCTGTGCGGTCCAGTGCAAAAGTTCCTTCCTTTTCATGTCTAATTCATGTCCTCAGTTTTATTATCAGGCACAAAATGTTGCAATTGATGCAAATAATTTTTTTAAAGCTCAACTTTGACTTGGTGACTCTGTGTCTCAGATTTCCCCCTTATTGCCATTACTAGTTAAATATAACGTCACCGTTCGGTTAATTGGTTTTTAATTTATATAGACCGAATCACATTGTTTACAATAACTAACATTAAGCTGGAGAAATACTTCACCTGCCACCGACCTCAGAAAATGACGGTTAAAATTAACCAAAACTAGCAGTTAAACCAAGATGATATCAGAGCTGCTAGCAAAGCAGCACAGCACATACAATAAGCAAAGAAGAAGCGTCAGATAGCTGGGACCACTGTGTTATACTCTGTATCTTTAAATATAATAGTTAGAGCTGAAAATGACAACACAAACAAAAGTTTTCTTATGTCACAGATCTCCACAATGCAAATTACCGGCCAGCTTTTTTACTGTAAGCAACTGTTGTTGTTACTGTGGTGCCATGATGATTTGGTCTAAAGCAATATTGACATTAGGAAATAGTTTCCCAGTGTAACCAATCGCCCCTCTCGTCAAACTCTCAGGAATTTGTGGAAACTTTTGAGGACAGAATTTGGCGTTTTGGCTCGAGAGTAAAGACAAAGTTTGTAAAGTTTTAGCCTGTTAATGGCTTCCTCAGGATGAACAATGAATTCATAATCCTGATTCATTTTCACAGGTTTTTCTCCGGTTTGTCTTACTATGCAGCACATACTGTACCTCCTCCATGGTCACTCCCGGGCCTCTCTCCCTAAACAATGAACAAATCAATTAACATCCATTTTTAAATGTTGATTATACTCCAACTTTTAATTGCTGTCTACCTTCAGTCTGCTTTTGAGACATTGTCTCACTTTTGAAGGACAAAACAAGGGCTCATTTACAGCGACATGAATTCCCAAATGGTGTAAATATAGCCGTGACTCCTGATGTGTGTGGGTCACTGTGACATCTGTGGATGAGTTAGAATGTCAAGTATCCCATGTTGTGTGTTATGACCACTGACTGTCAGACCAACACTGTAAAGGCCTTACTAATCACCAAGCTGTTAAAGGTACAGTTTACAAGCTAAGACGTCACCCGATTCACCCTGTTTTTATGAATGAAGGGGTATTCTGTAAATACCACAATGCACTGGTACTGTACATTAAACGTTCCCCTCGAAGCCTGCAGTTTGTCGGCCACAGTCCAGTGGTAACGAAAAGGTTTTTGTGTATAATAAACATTCCACTACATTGGACAAACTGCAGCGAGAATATTTGTGATACGAGTTAACAATATGGTGCATTCAGGCTTCTGGCTATGGGACCAAATTCATAGTACCAGCACTATGGCCTCTCTGTCTTCAGGACCAAAACCACTAAATGAACTTAGCTGCTAGTGAGGAGTTCTTACAAAGAAAACGACTCTGTACGAAAACTTCACAAACAACCTCAGAGGCGCGGTGCGGCGCCTGTTTGCTGAAAGACCCAATCAAACTTCAGAACAAATAACAAGACTTCCTGTTAAGTGCAACAACTTCCTGTAAATCTTTTCTGTCACGCTGAACGTGTCAGGTTTTAGCTTTGAGTACATCTGTTTCAGTGAACCGTTTTTTTTTTTTTGTTATCATTACAGTATTGGTTATTTCACGCCTGATTGATCAAGAGTATCAAGTTTATCAAATATTTTGAATAAAGTCGAAATCAAGACTAAAGTTGCCTTTTTGTTCTTCTTTTGAAGCTGAATTTCCACAAACACTTGATGCTGTTTTTTTTCCTTAAAGGTGCAAGATGAAAGAATTTGCCTCCTGTTGAGTTTATACTCCAAACCACCAGGGGGCAGCATATCACCACCAACTGTAGCTGCTATCAGCTAGTTTCACTTCAGTTTATTTTGGTCAATTTGAACTTGTAAAACAGAAATACACAGGTAGATAGACGATCAGTGAACTTAATGCTTGCTAGATTCAGAAAAAGAAGCAAACAAACTTAAACAAATTAGCTAGTTAGCTGTGCAGCCAGCAGTCCGGACTAGGCGCTCGGCGTTTACACAACTAGCTAAGGATGTTGATGAGAAGGGGCTGGCTGGTTAGCATGCTAACCAGTAAATATCTCAGCCACAGTACATCATGACATCTAAATTGTTAATTCTTCCGACTGATAATTTTAGTCAAATTTTTGGGATGTTTTCCGGTAAAATTCTTACATATTGCACCTCTACATTTAAAGCAGGTTTGTCGAAGAAGTTTTACAATCATTCATGTCACTTAAAAGTAGCAAAACCACAAGAAATATTATGTGTAGTAGTATTAAGTATTTCATCACAAGTTACTGCTTTCAAATGTCTTATTTGTGAAAGTGCACAAGAAATATGTGTAAAATATGATGATATAATTGGCTTTTATTTTGAAATGACACAGGCAACAAATACATTTGGCAGCATACATTCTCAAAGTTGTGCATCTGAACAGTGTCAACTCACGACACTTCAGGGTGAAGTCCCTGTGACAGCAGTTTGACTTTCACTTTTTAATAAAGCTCTCAGCTGAGAGTTGAGATGACGTTCATCGATCCTCACAGCTGATCGTGTGTATGACAGAATAAAGTGTAACAAAATCTGCATTTATGAAAAGCAGTGCTGTGGTTACGTGCCCAAACACACTGCGTAGGATCTGTAAGATTAAATGATTTCTGACTAATTAAAATCCAATCAATAAAACCAATTAGCTGTCAGTACAATAATCCCTTTTGGTGACGGGAGTCAATCTCTCAGCTATGCATCAATTCTAAAGAGTTTACATTTGATTAAAAAGGAAATTGAGTCTAATGTCTAAATGCAACTCTGGAGGTTTTATCAGTTCAATGTAAACAAACAAAACATATTAAGACAAACAAATATAAAACAATAAAATAAATGGCAACACATCCATAGAGAAAGCTGAGCTAGATAAAAGTGTTTCAGTCATTTTGTGTTTTTCCAGTAAAGTTTAAAGTGTCACTATGAAATTGTGTGGACAATAATAATGAGGTAATATATCAAATCAGAAATTATTGATTTTTCTCTTTCCATAACTGAATAAACAAGCTGTTTCTCAGAGGAAAATGCGGTCAGCCGCCGAGGTAGCGGTGGATTATTGGAGCAAAAACGTTTGGAGCCGGTGATTCTCGTTGGTGGCGTTTGTCTACAGCAGAGAGAAGAAGAAGAGACAACGGGAGCAGGGGGAGTGCAAGGTTAATGAAGTGCACAAAGGAATAACCATGCAGACTGACATTATACACATCCGTGGCGGATCTTAAAATAGTGACGGAGGGCGGGGTCAGCAGGTATAATTAGAGTCTTTGTGGAGAATCGCTCCTGCTTGGATTTCTCCTCCAGGAGTTTCATTTTCCCTCCCTGGTTTCTGTCTCGCTGCCTCGGGCGATTGTAGCAGGACAGCTGATACTTGACTTCTCATTTAGTAATCTTTTGTCGCGGCAGAGAGGTTAGCTTTCACTCGCTAACGATACCGTCCAGTCGGGGTGTGTGTGTGTGTGTGTGTGTGTGTGTGTGTGTGTGTGCAGCGCAGACACACACACACAGAGCGGACGCTTGTAACACATTCTCACGGATAGAGTGGCACTTTTACTACAGCAGGACTTTGCATTCAGCCAGTGGGATGTTGGAACATTATCGTAAAAACACTGTTGTTGAACCATTTGGCGTACAGACATGTCAAGTTTTGGACTCCTTTGAAAGATTATAAGCTGATATTTCTGTCAGTGCTTCTGTCACTGATCTGTAGGAGTTTCAACGCACTGAATCGCCAGAAAATTCAGTGTTAGCCAGAAAACACAATCGGCCCAAGTTCAGATTTGACAACATCACTGAATTTGAACTCTTATCACTTGTTTTTCTGAGGATACATTTAGGCAACTGGCAAAGAAAAAGCCATTTAAAGACCTCAAAAAAACTCTGCTCGAGAGTAACAGGGGCATTGAACTCATTAAAGTTCTTTACACTCATTCTGTGCATCTAAAATATTCAAAAACAAGTGCTTGGGTGGAAATAAATTGCAAAAAATGTCATAACTTTGCAGAATTTTCCAGTTCAGGGATTTAAAATACAATTAAATTATATATATTTATGGATTTGAAATCTCATTGGCTACATGATGCATCAATCAATCCAGAGGCGATGGAACGAGGAGCGGGTCTCCAGTCCATGAAATCACTAATTGGTTGTTGCAGGTAACAGGGCGGGCATAGAATACTTTTCTCATAGACAAAAGCATAAAAAAAACATTTTTGCTGATGGTTTTGGACTAAATATCAATCACAGACATGAGTGTGTACGTTCGTACCTGTGCGATCAGAGCGTGGTGACACATTTCACGGAGCCACGAGCGCTGCTCTTGTCCTGGAAGGGGATCAGGGTCTGGGCCTGGAGGCAGTACTTCTCCTTGTGCTTCAGCTCTTTGAGAGTCAGCTTGTTGAGGCAGCAGTCCAGCTCGAACACCTCCTGAACACCACAACAGACGGACTGTGAGACCTTGTGAGCAAAACTGAGACTTTAATGCAAGATGCTCGTGGAGAAAGTGTCTTCACGGTGTGCTCGTTCTCATTTCGTTTGTTATTGTCTGCGTTGTTCTTCCTCTTTCGCCCACTCTCCGCTGTCTTCCTCTTCCTCTTGTATTTCATCCTCTTCCATGGCAGTGGCATTTAAAATGTACGCAAATATTAATATATCTGATAATCGTTTAACTTTCGTTTCAGCCGTTTATTGGGGAAAAACCACCGTCGTGATCTGACTCCAGCTTCTCCAAATCTTTCATCATTCACTGGATCTGACTGGGTTTTGGACGACTGCTTGGACTAAACATCACATTTGGAGATTTTCATATTTTCTGAGAAGTGACACCGACATTAATAAGTTCAACAACTAATCGACTGATGGAAGAAACCGACCCAATCGCCAACGTTTCTTCACGCTGCAACTTTACATCTGTTGAGGTTCAATTTTCTGTGGAAATTGGTCGAAACTCTCAGTAACATTTGGGGGGAATGCATATCTGTCATTCATATTATCATTATTACTTGATTCTTGATCAACTGTGTGGTTTCCTGCTTACGTATCTGCTGCACACTGACCCACAACACTCACCAGGTAACACTCGCAATTACCTGACATCAATTGGTTATAAATCCAGCGACTAGATTTAAGATGCAAAGATTCACATGCTTTCTTTCATGATCTTATACTGATGTAATCTGGCGCTTAAACGTGCAGTGACTCGCCGGGTGTTCTATGCAGTCAAGAGGATTAATTTGAAAAATCATTCAAGTAAAAAATGTAAGAAATATTTGGAAGATTAAAACAAACAAAGCAAAAAAAGAAATTTGAGATCGAGTCCTTTTGAGCTGCATCACAAGAAAACAAACGAAAGACAAGAATTGCGTGCGCATCTGTGTGTGTGTGTGTGTGTGTGTGTGTGTGTGTGTGTGTGTGTGTGTGTGTACCTTCTGCCCACTGGTGTGTGTGAGGTAGATCTCGTACTGCAGGCTGCTGTGCATCTTCCTGACAGGCTGTTTCGGAGGCTTCACGCGGACCACAATCCCTTGCTGCGTGACGTTGAGCCTCAGCACAGGCGGGCTGAGTACCGCTGCGGAAACAAGACGACTGTTTGGTTTTTCTTTACGCACGATGACGAAGCACAACAAAGAAGACGACAGGAAGTAGGGGGGGGGGGGTTTATTTTGTAGCCATTGCCAAAAGAAGGAAGCTGACCTTCTGTGGTATTTATAGCAGAGAAACTGTTTTGTTTCCTCAAATAGTCGTAGTAGTTCAATTTTCACTCATTGTTTGTGTTTGTTTGTTTGTTTGTTTGGTTACAGGGCGTTGAGTTTGAGTTTTTCTTGCACACAAAAACTGTTCTAATGAATAACAGACTGAGACCAGGATCAACTGAGGTGTCCGGGCTGTAAATTAAGTTGAAAAAGAAGTTGAAAAAAAGAAGACTTCGGGTCTTCATTAATCCTGAAGTTAATCTTTACGTAGATCTTAAAACTTGAACTCTTGTGTTTCACCCGTCCAGTCAAATATTTTACATTGTCCATGAAATTCTAAATAAAGGACTAGCATCAGTTTGTTGGGGGAAGGAAGAAGACAAAGAGGACAGGATGCAGACGATAAGGATGCAGACGATAAGGATGCAGAGGAGGAGGAGGAGGAGGAGGATGCAGAGGAGGAGGAGGATGAGGAGGAGGAGGAAGAGGACTCACTGTCCCAGAGCGGGTTGAATCTCGGGGAGAGCGCCCAGGCTGATTTGCTGGAGGGCAGCGAGGAAGCGTGCACTCTGGCGTAGTACCACTCCATGGGCTCAGAGGTCACGGCGCTGAGGTCACACTGCTGCTTCTGGATCCCCTGACAGCCGTCAACGTCCAGCCACTCAGGCTCGCCGTAACTGAGGACACACACACACACGCACAGGAGGGGTGTTATATTACAAAATCTGCAGGTTTATTTCACTCTGTGCAACTTCTACAACAGCTCTGTGAGATCCTGGCAGCTCCGGAGGAAGTGCTGCAATACAACAGTGAGGAAACACTCGGTTAGGAGGAAAAGTCCTGCAGTCTTCTTCTTCTTCTTCTTCTTCTTCTTCTTCGTTGGTCTGTTGAAGCTTTTAAGACGCAGTTCTCTGGCTCTTAACTGTGTTCAATCTGTTCAATCAGTTTCAGATTTTTAATCAGTTTCGTTTTTGTCTTGCTCGATTTCTTTTACAGTTGCTGCGCACCTGAATGATTTATGCTTGCCTGGTATAACCTGCTTCAACAAGTGTCATAACAAGCGTCTTCATGCCTGCACGTACATACACGCGGCTTTGTGAAGCACTTTGGTGTAAAGCCTGTTTGCACTGCTAGAATCTGACACCTTCTCTTTTCGACTGAGAAAATTCTGCAAACAGCTCAAATCTGCATCGATGGAAACAAAGAAACACACACCTAGTGTTTGAACTGTGTGTGTGTGTGTGTGTGTTTGTGCAATGTCTCACATCTTCCACTGGACGTAGTACTGCAGGGAGGAGGTGCTGTTGGCGGGTGGAGTCCAGTGCAGGATGTTTTTATAGTCCACAGAGTCGAACCTCACCTGAGTGGGTGGAGCGAGCATCACTGGAGCTGAGGGAGCGAGCGATGACAGAGCGGGTGATTTGTGAGTGGACAACAGAAGATCTTAAAGAAGTGATTGGTGAGTAAATATATTTAGTGCCTCCATACGGCAGCACGCTGACTCTAATACAAGTCAATCGCAACTCATTTGTATTCCACTCCATCTAAACAGCTCCTGAACGACATCAATAATTCAATGTTTGGTTGAACAGAGGAGATCTCCTGAGCCTCTGATTGAGGATTAATAAAAGATGACTTTCACCTTTTGGCAAAAAATAACTACGGTCCTGGTTTATCTTTAGACTATAATGGCAAAAAAAAGACGGTTTTGTTCACATTAAATTTAACGCCAGTTCTTTGGTGTCTTTTATTTTCTCTCTGGGGTCAAAAGATTCTCAGAGAACCGGCTCATCTGGACTTTTTTTCTCTCGCTGGACAGACTTTCAAAGTGGGTCATCTGTCCTGAAAACACTCTCACACTGTTTTTCCAAACCTGGCACGGAGATATCTCTTCACACACTCACGCCTTTGTTTTGTTTCCTGACGACAGACATTATTCTTATAAGGCATGAAGTCAGCAAAACATTCTGTTATCAGTCGGTTTGTTATTATATATAAGATTAAAGGAGCACAAATGTGTTTCAAATTCAGAATTTATATATTTACCACACTAATTAGGTTATAAAACAAACTCAGAAATATTGATCTTTTCCATAACGGAGTAAACAAGCTGTTTCTAGAAAGGTGGCAGGGTCCGCCAAATGTAAACAAAGCAGAACGGCACTGAACTGTGTTGTCAGCCTGTTGATTCAGTGACGAAAAACAAAGAGAGGTTTTTCTTATTTACTTTGTTGAGGCATGAAGATCTTTTTGTTCAGATTTTAAATTTCTTCCCCAAAACTCTTTAAGGTGCCACGAGACAGAGATCAGTCTGGACTTTGGAAACCAATCAGAGATAATAGCAGATAAACATCAACACTTGAGTGGTTACCTGACACTGTGACACGCAGGTTTCCCAGCAGCACAGCTCCGAGCAGCAGGCGGTTCATGGTGTTCATGGTGTTGGTGGACGAGCGGAGGAGGCCGACAAAACAGAAACAAGCCGCATCGGACTGATGCTGCAGACGACACCGGCGCTTTTAACTATCATCAAACTTCCCCTTCCCCAGAGTGGCATCATGAAGAGACCATTTATGGCGAGGCTAAACAAGGACGCTACGTCCATGTAACACGGCGTCACTCTTTTTTTTTAAACAGAAGTACGCTTTTGTGTAACTCACACGTGTCAGGATCATTACAAAACAGTGACGGCTCACTTTACCAATGTTCCAGCCTTATCTGTGATGCATTCACTGACCGTACGATCACAATAGAGACTCCACCTTCGATGACTTGTCAAGATTCAGTCTCACATTTCTCATTTTGTCCGCTGGAAAATGGTTCAGTAGTCTTGGAGCTGAATGAGTGTTTGTTCATGCTTACCGACAGGTGAAACGGTACAAATACATACGTATAAAAACAGGGCAAATGTGGAGGTTAAAAAATGTTTTTTTAAAAAGAAAAAACATGAGAAATGTGTTAATTTCTCAACACAGTGGACCCTGAACTTCATCTGTCATGCCTCCCTTTGAAAGAAATACACCACCATACAATGGGAACAAGTGAAAGATGCAAGTCATACTCACCCCACACGGACACAAAGCCCTCCTGCTACATTCACAGTTAACCCTCAAAGCAATCGAAGTACTTTGGATTCTCCTTCTATTGGGACCACGCAGATGTTTAATGGCAACATCTAAAGATGAATAAAAAGTATGCATGAATGTTCGTCTTTCATTTATCACAGCGGACATGTGATAATAGGAAGAACACAGGTCATCGCATTAATGATGGCTCAGTGTGACAGTGCACAATCACAGGACACTGAAGCTGCAGCAGCTAGATCAGATCCAGCACATCGTTATTTTATTTTTACACCAGGGCTTTTCTATGCTTCAACGTATCTTTCATGAGAAACATCTACTTTACACATCCTTCGAATGAAATTATGTTATTTCTGTGAGGACGTATCCCTGCACTATTTTTCGTTCTCTGATGGTTAGAATGATTACCACACCAGGTGTTCCAGGTAGAGGTGACCACTACCTGCCGTTACACAATCAATCTCAGTGACAAGTAACATAAACATGAAGCGAGCATCCGTCTTTACACGCAATTCACGTTTCCGCTCCATGTTAATCATTCACTGAGTCGTTTATGGGTTCATAAATGTTTGCAGAAGCTGCAGAGATTATATTTGGCATCGTCATGTCCTGATTGTGCAAGTTTTACAACTTGTACATCCTTTTTCTACACAATTAATAGCCTACAAGTGGAATGGTTGATGTCTCTCTCACATGATGTTAGAATAACCAGCCATAAAACATTTTAAAAAAGAAGAAGTCCAAGGAGCTAAATGGGATTTATAGCTAAAATAGAAAGCAAAAAGTATAAATAGAGTGGTTCAAATAGTGAAGTCATGGTGGACAAGCTACAAGTGAATAAATGGTTAAGAGGTTAAAGGATAGATGTTTGAAATATATTACTTCAAATATCGTATTAATGCCTTCTAATGGAAAACTAAAAGTAAATAAATAGTCAATATAGTGAACTTAAAGCGGTGAATAAATAGTCGATATAGTGATCGAAAAGTAGCAGATAAATATTCGATAAATAAAAAATAAATATCACTGTATCACTAAAATATCACTATAGTGATATAGTGAACTAAAAGTAGTGAATAAATGACTGGAACAACAAGTAATAGACAAGGGACAATGGACAATCGTTTAAGAAGCAGATAAATAGATAATGGGCAGTAGGTGAAAATAATGAGCCAAGAGTTGTAATTAAATTGTTCAAATTGTTAATAAAAGAAGTGGCTAAAAGGTTTAAACTATTAGCCAAAAGTAATCAACAAATGGTTGAAAGTGATAGCCAATAGTAGCATGATCGATAAATAGTGAAAGAGTTCAGGCTCTCCCGGTGTTAGCAGCACTGATCCAATCAGCAGTTAGGAACCACAGCTGCAGATCACCAGAAACCCTGAGATTTCAACAATCAGTGGAGGATGCACACCTAATAAGTGAAGGCAGTTATGGTCTGTTACGGGAAACCAAAAAAGGTCAAACAAAGAGGAAGGAAGCGTAACTTACAGACATCTATGCAAACATACACAAAGGAGGTTTCCCTTGTCACTCATATTACTGGTTCCAGAACAAGGAACAAAGCGGTCGCTCAAATGTCATGAACGATTATGACATGCAGGCTTCTTCCCTTACGCTGCCTGACAGAATCTGACGTAGTGGTTTACATAGCGGGTCAGTCCATAACTCTGCTCTCAATTTGGCTGCGCAGCGACACTAAAAATAACAACTTCCCTTCCTTTAATGGGTAACATTTCACGTTCAGTAATTTGATGATGAACACAAGATTTAGGACACTTGAATTTGGGTCACAGGATGTTGTGCACCAAACCCAGTTTCTGCTTCTCACTCGCTCGCTTTCTCCTCTGGAAGAGAATGCAAAAACAAAACAAAAAGGCAGAAAATACACATATTCATCTTTATTGAAATGTCTTACCACAGCAGACGTATGGATGAAGGCAGAAACATAACAACATCATTAAGAAGTTAAGCTACAGTGAAAACAAGAAATCAAGTGCTTGAGTTCAATGGGCTGTTCACCTTTTCACAAATCCAAACATGATCACTCTGACTGGTAGGTAGATCTGTTTTCATAGCATCAGCATCAAAACTGTGTCACTGGATCGCTTCAGTAGGACTGTGGGTTCATACAATCAACACTGAGTGACTCAATAACAACAGAGCACCCTCAAAATAAAAATAAACAAACAGTATACAAGACAAAAACCGTCAAAGACGCATAGATAAGGCACAAGTCTGTAACTCTGCATCATATGACTTCATCCCGTGGTGCCACTCATTTCATGAGAAAATTAACTAAGCTCTGCTCTTAAACGGCACTTAGTGCATTCAGTAAGGTGCAATATGCGAGAATTGGCTGGCTGCAGGATTCATATTCTGAATATAAGATGTGAAAGCAGGTGAAATGCTGAAATTTCTTCAATAGAGGAAGCTGCTCAAAGTTCTGGAAGCGGCCGTTTTTACCATATTCAAGTCAAAATGTCAAAAAGAACATTGTTGGTTTTACTGTTGTAACTTGCTAGTGAATACTATGAAATTCATGTACTACTAGCTTCATATTTTCAGACATAGTAAAAAAAAGAAAGAAAAAGAAATCTTGCGTACTGAACAGCATGTTGGTGAGGAATTTCACACATAGCAAGTGGCTGAGTTTTGAAAAGCGAGTAAAACTGCTGAAATAACGTCCATCAAGACGAAGAGCTGAGCACTGGCTGCAGACGTGTTAATGTGAGCTGTGTGCGCTGTGAGGAACCTGTTTAACACGTACAAGTACCAATTTCGGTACCGAACCCTACTCTCAACAACTCCAAACACAGTCGCCCACTAGGCTTGGGTGATATCCAGCACTTTCTTACAATATATAACTATATTTTATTTTATTTGTATTTCATGTTGATTAGTAGCATGAATCATTTGATAAATTACTGACAAGTTGATAGGCGACATTTGATTAAATCTAATATCAGCCTCACCCTACTGCTAACTGTAGCTGCCGTTAGCTAGTGAGCTCAGTTAGCCGTGCAGATAGCGGTCGCATTTAGCTGACTGGGAGCCTTGGAGTGCCGGGGGATTGAGTGTTGGGGGTTTACTTTCAGACTATCACTTCTAGAGGTACAAAGTGGCTACAGGCTAACTGTTTAGCATGCCAACTTCAACAGATGTCTGCAACACAACACATAGACGTCTTTGACATAATGTCAACTGTAACAAGAAGCAGTAAGGAGAATTACAGGCAATATATGGAGATTTTCTGATACAATTTGAAAAAAAGTTAAAAAAATTAAATTAAATTTAACAAACATACAAATAAAACACTAAACAGACATACTTCACATAAAACCAACGGTTATTTCCACTATATGGTTGAAACTGTATACCTTTCTATACCTAAAAGTAAAATTCTCACACATTGCTCTAAAAAACACATTTGTCCCTTTGCTAGTTGTTCAATTGTGAAAAGAAATACTTTTTGAAAGTTTTTGGGAAACACCTCCTGAACTCTACAAACGTGAGGCTCTACAAACATTCACCCTAGATGTATAAAACTGCCCCTGAGGTGAAGGAGGGAAACAATCCTCTACAGATCTGTACTGCTGTGTTCACTGAGCCATATTCCTTTATTTGTGGTGATCCAATCAAATCTGAATGACCTTTATCAAATCCTAAACCCGCCTCAAATATTCCATTTCACTCACACACTCAAAATTGTCACATTAAGAAAGTTGAAGACTCTCTAACTTCTGTTTTACTGTAAAATACAGTAGTGCAAATAAGCAACAGAACATTTGCACGTACACAGTGATGACAGTATTTTACCGCCCAGCACAGTAACTGATCGCTGCATGATTCCTACAGATATATAGATGTAACTGCACAACAGGTATGTATGACACATTATGTAGGTAACAAGTATCACCACAGGTGTTAATATGTTGCATATCATTTATAGGAGCTCAAGTATTAGGAGTTCGTCTTAGTAACATGATGTAGGACGTGCTGCAGTAAAGTCCTGTAAGTGGAGTCTGTAGCTGTTATCAGGATCAGTTTTTCTGTAAGTGATGCTGTTTTAATTGGCAGCAATGATGCAGCTAAAGAGCTATTTACAAAAATTGAAAATTGGTGCAAGAATATTTCCTTTCTCAACATTTTGAGAGGCCATTTTGTTCACTTATCAGAGTAGAAGGCAAAGTAAGCAAACTTGCTGATGCAGGATTATCACCTCTCGAGTTACAAAGTGGTATTACGAGTCAGGACAGGACAGAGCTAGCGTGTTAGCATGCTCACTTCAGTAGACTTCACTGCAACACAGTACAAAGATTTAATCTTTGACTTGATGTTGATGTTTTTAACTAAATTCTGGCCGTATTTTAAGGATCACTAATTTTACCACCCCCATGCTGGATCTTAGCATGAAAACTTACTGACCTGTCATTTATATGTATGTGCATGCATAAGTCATGCTGGACAAAAGTGCAACTGCTAGGCATGCAATGCTTGGGATTCCAGCAGATTCTATCATAAGCTGCAGGGGTTGAATGACAAATATCAGAAATGAGTCATTAATACATCTTAATTAAAACACAGCTAACAGTCTGAAAGGATTTGGCAATATTTACATTTATCTTTGGCCAATCAACTGGCATAACTAGAATAACTAGAATGTATTCTGCAGAGGCTCCTTGTTGTGCTGATTTGACATATTAGTCTAAATAACAAGAAAAGTGTAACTGATGTCAAGGAGCACTAAAGTAACAAGAGGGATGTTCCTGATTCTGATTCTACTTGGCGTAGACACGGTCCAACAAGAACACAACACAAGCCTAAAATTTGTAACCAAGACTCTGCTGCAAGTTGTCGTTGAGATTAAATTTTTTCAGTTTTGATAAGAGCAAGGTTAAAGGAATGCAACATTCAATGTCACACAATGTACAGCTCCACCCTCAGCCACGGTAACCTTCGGCGGTTTCGCCTTGTCCCATGTCCACAACCACCGGACGTTTTTCGTAACCATGGTCGGCAGCATCAGATGATTCTGTCACGTCATCTTCCATGTTTTGGCCTGGCATGTACAAAGATTCTTCATGATTCCCTACCTCTATGTCCTCACACACGCCTTCATCGGTGTTTGACACTACTTCTTCGTTCTTCCCGATCCGCAGTCTGTGTTCATACTCAGCAGGGGCAGTAGCAATAGGTGTGAATTCTTCCTCTTCCTGAGTTGTCAGTAGAGGTGTAGGTGAGGCTGGCTCCAGATTTGGCACAATTATCTGGTCGTCAGGCACTGGCAAGACCAACTGCCTCACTCGACCGTAGAACGTCTATAAGGCAAAGACAATTTGTTAGATTAGTGTTAAAATTGTTACAACTCTGTTCCTGCAGGGGCATGGAATTCTTTGAGCGTATTCAAACCTTAAAATTTCCATTTAAATGAGGCTGATAAAAGCAAACAGAGTTGGACATACATACCATAGAGTTTGGGGTAGAACTGGACGGTTTGGTCTTCTTTTTGTACACCATGAAGAAGATGAAGCCAAATAAAAGCAAGGCCAAGAGGGCGACCCCGATGAAGATGAAGGCGAAACCTAGATGCAACAGATACATTTTGTAAATACATTTACAGACAGACGAGAAGCCATGAATACACACAATAACCAACTAAATCTTCGTCTCTGATTCACTGTGGCTCTTGAAGGAAGGGTTTTGTTACTGCAGTAAATTAAACACATGACAATGCATGTGAACGTGCCAACCAATGATGAGGCTCGATACGGACCCCGCTGCTGACTGTCAAACTTTAAACCTGATGTCTGACCTGCTCTTATCCACACACCTGAGTGAACCTGTCTGCCTGTCACTATGTATCCAAACGTCTAAACTTAAATGTGTGCTGCCACACGCCAATCAGGCTGCATTGATGGGACGAGCAAAGATTACATCACAGTTCAAAACACACATGACGTCGATTGCAGTGAAATTTCATTTAAAATCTAAACATTAGAGTGATACCAGTTTGTTTTAGTGCAACTTTAGTTAGTTAATTTGTTGATTATTGGACAATATCATGAATCCTGAATATGTTGGGACAGGTGTGGTCCCATGCCTATCCATGTCTGTCCAGACTCATAATATGTAGTGAAGACTTTGACTGCAGTAGTCCACCACAAGCTTGAATGAAATTTCTTCAGACTCCTTCAGCTTGTCCACATGCTCTGTCAATAAAATTGATTCTAATCGTAGACAACTCTTCAAAAAAAGATGTTGCAACAAAGAAGCTACGGACTTTAAAATGTGGTTGTTTCTCAAACATCTTCAACCTGTTTCAAAGTGGGCAGCCAAGGTTAGTGTCACCAATTCAGTATCCGACCACTGAATATGTGAAATATGGACACAATCTCTTCTTCTACTCCGAGCTAGGCCATATTCAGACCAAATCATGGCGTTGAATAATGGGTCGAAAATAGTGTTTTTCGCTGGATGGATCGATGGATATAAATATCATCACTTAATTATCATATTCTAGGACATCTGTTAGGTCAGTTGGTGGAGCAGGCGTCCCATGTAGAGGTCTTGTCCTCACTGCAGCGACCCAGGTTTCGAGACTGACCTGTGCCACTTTGCTGCATGTCATTGCTCTCTCATCCCATTACCCATCATCTCTCTGAGCTGTCCTATCAATAAAAGCCATAAAAAGGCCTGAAAACTTAAAAAACAAACAAAATATCAATAAAGTTTTTCCTAATTGAGTCCATTTTTTTTTTAAATGAATTTTCCGTTATGGCTAGTGTGAATGGATAAGCTGGCTGCGCGTTTCAAGGACGTGTCAATAACTACAGAGGTCCTTCACTCAACCAAATAAAGATAAATATCCCACAAAGCAATGTTACATGACCAAACAACAGTAACATGTAACTGTCTTTGGCAACTTATGAGGGAAAAAAACCCTGCAGATACGTGGAGAAGCGTCTGTCCTCCTGCCTGTCCTACCGACATTTCTGCCCGAAAAACCGCGTCTGTCACCAGCAAAAAACTTTTACTCAGCAAGTGTTTGTGTTAAAAAAAAGTCACTGAGGGTTCTTGAGGGTTGTGTAGCTCAACAATGTTGACTGGAAAAAACACAGAAAAACAACATAATAAAATGAGAGAAAAAAGAAAATGTACTCAACCTTTATCCTTTTGTGGTCTGTCTATCGGCTCAGCGCAGTACAGCTGTGTCGCTTTAACTTTCATTTTGTCCATCTCTCCACTGACCTCCAGACAGTATTTCTTCTTTGATTGATCCTTGAGGATGAACGTGTCCTCACACACACTGGTATAACAGTAGAACCACCGATCCCCCTACACACACACACACACACACACACACACACACACACACACACAAACACACAGAGAGAGAGAGAGAGAGAGAGAGAGAGAGAGAGAGAGAGAGAGAGAGAGAGAGAGAGACTTTGTTTCAACTGAACTTCACAGTGACACAGACAAGTCACTTGTACTCATGCTACACCAGCACCCATATAATGGTTTTGCAGTTTTACTCCCAATAATACATTTTCATACAACATCAGGACAAAGTATGACGGAGTAGACCTGCTCGATTAATCGATTTGAAATCGTAATCGCGATTATTTAGTAAGGACGATGTTAAAAAACGTGAAACTCGTAAAATCGATTTTTCACTTTAGATAGAGTAATTACGGTACAGCCTCCGTTCATGTCTCTGGGCTGCGCTGTGTTGCCGTAGTAACTTCCGCCTCTGTCCTCCCATCGCGCTCTTCACATTGTAAACAAACATGTCGGTGTTGGATTTAGTTGCCAAAAAGAAGAGCAAGTCTGTTGTTTGGCAGTGGTTTCGGCTTCAACGCTTTGGATGATGAGCAAAGTAGTCTGCGTTGTAAAATCTGTCTTAAGTCAGTGGCAGTTAAAAGCAGCACGACTAATTTATTTCAATACCTCAAAAAAAAAAAACACCCGTCGGAATGGCAGCAGTGTGTTGTAGAGCGGACCGCACAAGGGAATGCGAATGCGGCTACACCACGTCCACTCCAAAACAAGTTACTCTGCCAGCTTCATTTTCACGTGGTGTACCATATGATAAGACTGAAAGGAGGTGGAAAAATATTACGGATGCAGTTGCGTTTCACATCGCAACAGACATGGTCCCGATATACACAGTAGAAACGGCTGGCTTCCAACATTTGCTTCATACGCTGGACCCCCGCTACCAGCTACCAGGGCGAAAACATTTTGGCGAAGTTGTCTTGCCCCGTCTGTACAACACAACTCGTCGAAAGTGACAAAGAAGCTGGAAGACCTACAGTTGTTTCCCGCTACAATGGACCTGTGGTGCAGTCGTACTATGCAACCATACCTGAGTTTGACAGTGTGCTTTATCACTGAGGAATATAGTCTAGAAAATGAAAGTGAGGTTTTTCTCTTAATCCCAAAGGGATTGTTTTTTTTTGTTTACAAGAGGTCTACAAGAAGATAGCATGGAGCAAAGCCAGATGGCAAAAGTTCATTAATTGTTCATTATATTAATCCCCTGAGGGATTTTTGGTTTAATAAGAGCAAGGTTTGCACTCAAATCCCAATGAGGAAATTATCTGCAAAATGTTTAATAAAAAATAGCATATTTGAAATAATTTCTTTGCCTTTCGTCATTTCACAAAATAATCGTATTCGTAATCGAAAATCGGATTTTGAGAGAAGAAAATCTGTACTTTATTTTTGGGCAAAATCGAACAGCCCTTTGACTGAGTATTAGTTACATGGGTAAACTGAGTCTGCGGTTCATTTCCTCTGCAGTTGTTGTTTCATCAATGTCATAACAAACTTCAGAAGAGAAGAAACTGTGAAGTCTCACCTGGCCGTCAATCCTAACATTGTACTGAAATTCAGGTATTGGTTCGCTGCCTCTTCTCTTCACTCTGCCACTGGTAATCGTATAGTTGTACATCAGTTTGGGATGAGTAAAGCTGAACATGACGTGGTCATCCTGTACAGAGACGTTCACTGCTGGAAAGTCCAGAAAGCCTGGAAATAAACATGAACATGACTTGAATCTCGACATCATGCTGGGGACTAAGACATACGAAGATGATGAACAGCCGACCTTGAGTTTGATATGTTATAGTCTGAGTGACATATAGAATAGAAGCCAAAAGAAGTAATTGTTCTGTGCGTGTTACAAATGTATTAAGTCATTATTTTGTAACTCAAACTTGTAGCTTGCATCCCTCATAAAACACTTGCATTTGGTCTAATTCATTACAAATTTAAATGTCCTCAACATAAGCTTGGTGAATACGGACATCACTACTCACATTTATGCGCTGCTGGAGAGTCCTGAAAAAAGCTGAATTTGATTCCAGCACCCTCAGACATGTTCTCTCCGATCACAGCTTTAACATTGATGAAGTAGTCATTTGTTGGATCAGATAAAAATGAAACATCTGCTTGGAGATTTGGTGGGTCCACCCAAATCACCTGAGAAGGACTGGGGAAACAAATAAGACGAGGGAAGTATTGTCAAGAGAAAAAAATAAGCACTGATGATGTCCTGTATGATGATGATGAACCGATCACAACGTTATGACGTGTACCGTCACGCCTCTTTTTGGATACGCAGCTGTAGTTGTTGCTGCTGTATGCATTGATACACTGGTGCAGCTTTACACTGGAGCTGCTTGGTACAGTGTAAACAAGCAAAGGTGGAGAAATGGTGAGACTTCGCTGCAGCGATACTGTGGAGTCTCTGTGAGAAAAGGGCTTTTGATTATTTATCAAACTAAGTGGGCATCTTCTGAGCTTATTTGTATTCTGTATATTTAGAGCGGAGGCAGTGATCAAGGATTATTTAATTATCTGTACTGTTTAAACAGGTATAAACACAGGTATTTAGCTGGTTATGTGTAATTTGTGTCTAACCTTGTTAACGAGCCAAGAAAGACTCTGAATCGGAGCCCTGGCAGGAATTCCCCATAACTCCATTTCACAACGTAAGGCAGTTTGTGGCATTGCAGGGTCACGTTGGTCGGCGGCTCCACTGTGGAAACACGAGCACAAACGTCAGTCTGCAGATATTCTGAGGCATTCACAGTTTATACTGAACATCCCCAAACATCAAAATGATCAAATTATTATGAGCTCAACCTTCACTCTGCCCTTCTTGTGAGTTTGAGTCTGAGTTTGAGTCTTGAGCCAGTAATCTGCCACTAGGGGGCACTGACATACAATATACTCCAGGTCCACATCCTCCACTGGGTCTGCTGTTTTCCCCACATACAGACACAGTGGCCTACATAACTCTACAATACACCAAAAGGAAAAAATGCAGTGGAATAGTGCAAATATAGATCAGTTTCTTTCCTTCTTCACTACTGCACAAGATTATTTAATCTACTACCAGAAACTTGATGTAATTTTTACTCTAGACTCGATGTAAAAACAGAATCTGTGCACACTTCCTCCTATTCAAAGTAGCAGAAGCACAAAAACATGCAGTGATTTCCCCTTTAACCCCTCAGTAAATGATCCCCACTTCACCGGTGTCGATTACAGTTTTATTTAATTTCAGCAGCATTACGTGACTAGATAGACTGGAAAGCTGCTACCAGTTTGTTATCCTGTCCATGTTTACACAATCCTGTTACAGGAAGGACATGCTTCATAGCTTTGCAGTTTCCACACACCATGAACACACGTTTTCAATCCGCTGATTCTTCTACTCACTTCCTTTTTTAAACAAGAATTGCTCAGCCAAGAGCTGCAGGCATGGCCCTACATTAGGCCAAATAACCTGTTGTAACTTCCCAAATATTGTTGAGTGTTGCCTCTGCTGCCATTGTCTTTTCAAAATAAAAAGACAGAAGATTCTGTAGAAGCTGTTCCATATTGTAAAAAAATACTGCATATGAAGGCAAATACTGCAATATTCAATAATATTAAACAAAAACAAAAAATAGCATTTTCTCAATTTAAAATTGATCCAGAGAAAAACTTAATATAACTACTTCTTAATCTAGTTTTATCCTTGTTATAACTAAAGCACTACTGGCAATGACTGTCGCCATGTTTGCAAATTTATCATGCAGGCAGAAGAAATGTTTGTTGCTTGTTTTCATGAGGCTGTCATATTGCATGTGGGCATCGTTGGATTGGTAACAAAGTGAAAACCAAATCCACTAAGCACCTGAAAAGTCTACACCACCTCAAACAAGGCATTATTAGGTTACCACACTGAGGATATTTTCTCTTTGCTTGTCAAAGGTGCTATTTGCAAGAAATACTTTTTATGTTCAAACTAGTTGTTACACCCAAGGAAGAACGAGGTGCCGTGTATAGATTGAGTTGGCAAATTGCGGTTTGATTTAAACAAATTTCTTGTCAATAAAGAAAAGGACAACATTTTAGAAAACATTAACAGTTAAAGACCCCCACACACCGCCCAAACTCAAACCAACAGCCAACTGCCTTTATCCGACCACTCCGTTACCTCTTGTCTGACCCATTCGGCAGAAAAGTTGCACTGAACACACCGCTTCAACGCGCTGACAGCTCGTTCTGTCTCGTTCGTACGTTCTGCACTTGCGTGAGATGCAATAAGTGGGTGGCGCTACATGAAAACAGGAAATGACGGAACGGAGTACATAGAAAAACAAAGCACACACAGTATTCCGCCCCTCCCACACACCGCGGTGATTCGCTAGCACACCGCCAATCAGAATGGTCAGACAGCTAACACACAACCAATCAGAGAATCCAATGGTTCAGATGGCCGACAGCCAACCTGCTCAGACTTCGCATGTTGAGTCGGATCAGACAACGTCCGCGCAGCTCAGAAAGCTTCCAACGCAGCTGAACACACCAAACATATTTGTTCCCGACCTCGTTCAAGTCCCCCCAAAGTTTGGGGAGACTCCATATTGGAAAAAACTGACATTGTGATTTTTTGTTAACCCTGCGAAATATATTGCAGTATGAATAACTGACGTTGCTTTTCTTTTTAGAACCAAGTCGTCCTTTTCTGCGATTTTCTCTTGTTGTTGCTCAATTTTCAATGTTGTTACTGCATGCACAGTGTGTGTTAGGTACCCTTGAAATTAGATGAGTTTATTTGCCTCCTACATGTGGGCTCAGCGATGTGACTACTGCGCACAGGTACATCGCAATGACGATGCCTAAACGATATATCATGCAGCTCTACCCCAAATGTTCAGGTGGCCAACGGTTGGGCCAGTGTGTTCCTGCCTTAACATGTCCAAAAAATAGACCTCAGAAAAAAAAAAACTAAAGACAAGACCATGGTGTCCTGTAGCTTCAGGCCTGGTCACGAGTCACTCCTGTAATCATATGTCCTATGAGATGAAAAAAAAAGTACATTTCAGTTTCATTTCCCCCGTGAAGTAAGATTTACATGCAGGCATGTGAAAGCATACGCCCACACAAACACAGGGAAAGCACGTTGACATGAGAGTGAAAGAGAAATCACAGATAACAGCGTTATGAACTGAAAAAGAAGTGATAACCGCAACAGCAAAGTTTGGTTGCTGAGGGCTGTTACCACAGGGTAGCTCTAGGCACACACATACACACCCACACACCATTTCATGTATCTCGCAATTTTTACTTCCGCTTTAGCTTCTCGCACTTGGGTGGATAATTTTGAACAAAAGCTGAAAGTGCAAAAACATTTTGCTCGCTGAATGGAGAGAATATATTTGAACTTCCTCACCTTCAATACTCAAATGACCCACCCATTAAATACTATCTGTGAAAGAATGAACAGATACTGGAGAAAAGCCAAAAACACATCATGTACCGTCTAACAATGTTTCAATTTACTGTTTTCAGAGCTCCTGTCCAGTTTTAATTTTAGGTCCATCTGCTGTCTAAAAACCAAACTGGAGAACTGATTTTAATCGTAACATTTCCAAAAGGTCAACCCTCAAAATAGAAAAGTGGAAATTATAACGACGCATGTTTGTATGTCAATATGTTATCTACCGGAGTAAAGAAGGTTTGAAGTGTCAGCTTAAAAAGATAGTAAACAGAAGCAACAGTAGCGTTTATGCTTACGGAGCACAAACCTCACACACGCAGGAAGAGAGCAGATCAGAACTAAAATCAAGGCCATTGGTGGTGAGGAACACACGCATACACACACACACCTGAATTTCTTGCTAAATTCATCGTTATCATATTTCTAAATTCTTATTCCGAGTCTTTTATGGGGGGTTTTTTGTTGTTGTTTTTTTTTCTACGTCCCTGGTTGGCCTTGCAACTAACTGGACGTTGCGAATGCAGTTTGCCTCTCTTGATACTTATCGTGAGAACAAGATTCAGCTCAACCACAGACACCGAAACTGAGTCAAAACACTTGAAGAAGAAGTGAAAAGGAAGCAAAAAGAGGAGATGGTAGGGGAGATAAAGACACTGCTGCACAATGCAAATGTTCACGATCACAAGGTTCAAGAAACGGCTGAAACATTAAAGACTAAGTGAATGTCAAAATTGTGCACTGTCGGCTTTCACTTTAATGCAGTGTCTTCGCCAAATAAAATGGAAAATTGTCGAGGTGTGTATTCACATTGTCCAAAACGTTCAAACTATTTTCAAACCCAGAGAAATCTCCATGTTTATTTGAGGTAATGGTATGCTCCGTGCAGTCGTCTGACGCTATAACTTTCGGGAAAGAGTCAGAGTGAGGAAGTCAGCGAACGAGACTAAGCTTAACGGGAACAAAAGAAAACATCACCTCAGATAGATTTTCAGTAATGGTGGTTTTAATGATGTGTTCGCCACCACAGTGTTTATTCGGCCCAAAAAGACTAGGAAGTACCTACATGCATTGAGGGTGTGTTCGTGTCTGTAGCCCCATTCACACTGCCCTTTCAAGGCGGTAATCTTGCGCTGATATTCCGTCAGATAAAAATAAAAAATACAAGTCTCACAGTTCAACCCACAAGGCAAAGTTGCAAGACCAAACAGTAATCTGGCGGCACGTCATGTTGTGGAAAGGTGGCTGTCTGTCCTACCGACTCTTCTTTACATTTCTGATTAAAGGGAATGAAGTTAATACACTTTTAGAAGCGTCCAATGTGACACCAGGTGTTTATTGCTCCAGACGGTCTGGCTCTGCATATGACTCGCTTTCAAAATTGGCCAAGAAAACTGTTTGATAAAATATTTAATATAAACCTGCCACAAACAACAATTACCCTGAATTCACAATAACAGATGTTTGGAACTAGCTTCAACAGCTGTGCTTTTCTGCTGTGACATGCCAAAATGTCTGCTGTGGAAAAGGTCAATGGAACATTTAATTGTAAAATGTTAACTGTCCCAAGCTGCTACACGAGAACTTTTTAAATCAATAAGACTGAATCACAGTGTTTGTTTGCAATAACTTCAATAACCATATTTTATTGATGCTGTTTCAGAGTGTAAGCATGTTACACACCCAAAATGCATGTTTGATGCCATCATATTTTATTAATAGCAACTTTCACTAACGTTACTTCAGAGACCTTATTTATCTGATGGGCTGTTAGCTGAAGAAAATGACAGCTTGGGTTTAACCACACCAGCAGTTAGTCCGAGATGTGATGTTGTGTATATCAAAGATTCTAGCAAATCAACACAGCACATTTTGACAATTTGCTGATTTCACAGATCTCCACAATGCAAATCAAGGTACAGTTTTCTACCTGGAAGTAACTGGTTGATTTACCACGACATCATGGTGATTAGTTCAATAAAATCAGTCTAAAACAGAGAAGACTACTACCAAAAAGAGTATCAATTAGGGCTGTAACGATACACTAAACTCAAGATTTGATTGTATCATGATTTTTGACCCACATTTGATACAAACCTTGATAAAAAAATAAATAAATAAACATATTATTTATGTAACATTTCAATAACTTATGCAGTGTTTCCTCTACATTCATTTAGGAGTGGCGGCCCGCCATTCCTAAATCCTAGCCGCCGCTCCTTCAAATTTCTCTCTTTTTTTTCTTTTAATTGTCGCTAATACACCACTGCCGCATGTCTCCACCTTCACAGCAGAGTCCTGCACTGGGTCGGATACTCTTGAGTAAGATAAACTACAGATAACTATCTTGCTCAGTATCTACTCTTTGCACCTCGTCTGCACCTCGATGACGGACCACAGCGTGTTTTAAATCAGGTGACAGAATAACAACAGCCTCAGTACGCTACAGGTCAGTGGTCGCTGTTGCTGGTGTGTTTTTAAAATTAGCGGGTTTGATTTTCGTGTCGGACGTCGCGCTCGAGTGCTAGTGGAAAAGTGTCTCAGTCCGCTGGGCTTATAAATAATCAACACTGATGATCATTCAGGACATCTGCGCCGTAACGTGTGGTGCCCTGTGTCGCGGGTGGTGGGGGGGTGACGGCGGCGACGACGACACAGCAGAACGATCCTGTGTAGGAGCTGTCCATGGTTACTTAACCAAAAGTCTCTTGAAGTAGGCTATCAAACAAAGACAACTATGGACTGAGGAAGTTTGAATAGGTGGTTAGATAGAAAGGGTAAAAAAAAAAGATGTTGATTTGGTGGAAACGGGGGGGTGCGCTCCGCCACTCCTTAAAAAAATCCTAGAGGAAACACTGCTATGTATATGATACTCGTCTGATATTATCAGAGGCGAAGTATTGGCAAACTGAACCAGTGTGAATGGATGAACCGGCTGCGCGTATGGAGGGCGCGTCTATCGGATGATCTGTTAACTGCACAGGTCTTTTACTCAACTTAATAAAGAGAACTGTCACATAAAGCAACGTTACAGAACCAAACTAAGGTAACATAGGAAAAAATACAGCAGCTGTACGAGGAAAAGCGAGACAGGTTTGTGGATCTGAGTGTCGCGATTTCGATCTCGATACATGTCTCGTTACAGCCCTAGTATTAATCTAACCAGATACTGGATGCCAGTTTGCATTGCTTGACAGAAAAAAGTTCAAGATTCCCACAACCGTTTTCTAAGCTGACATCCGAATATCTCTTGTTTTTCCCCTACCAACAGTCCAAAAGCCAATTAAATTCTTGTACAAAATATTTTTGAAAACAGAAAGGAAAAACAATCTTCACAATGGAAAAGCTGGAATTGGGTTGTGTTTTGCATTTTTTTATTTGAATAAGATTATTTAACAATCAATTATCATAATAGTTGCCGGTTAATTTTCTGTCAACTGACTAATCAACAGTTTGTTTCAGGTCTATTTGATTTGTTTTTGTTCTTACTCAATGTTCAAGGTTCGAAACCCAGCCAGAATGACACTTCTTGTAAACTGTCAGGCTGGGAAACTGATAAGTATGTCATTACCTTTCTTTTTATTTCAATATGCATTGTGATGTATTATCACATGCAACATGACACTTCAATGGAACAAAATATCCCAAGACATAAATGAAAGGAAACTCAATTGTTAGGTGAATATCTCTTGGAAAGCCCCAGTCACGGTACCACAAGTGGAGGTTGAGATGATGACTCATCAAAGTTGTGTACATAGCTTTAGAGGTATGCATTCAGATCTCTCAATACTTTGGTCACGCAGCCTGATTCATATGTCAAGACACAGAACAATAGGAAACCAATCCAGTCCGCTTTGATGATTACTGACAATAATCTTCGCTGTATAAAAACACCAAGAATTTGTGAAAGCCACAGTGGCAAGTTCAAACCCAGACAGTCTGTCACTATTTAACAGAGGTCTGCAGATGTTCCCACACGACCCCACATACAGACACACACACTGACACACACACACACACACACACACACACTGACACACACTGACACACACACAGGATACAGTACACACCATCGCCACAACACACTGTATCACGTCTCTAAATGACAGGATGTTGATGAACAAAACTGTCGGTCTTACAAACGGTGTCTAGTTTGTAATTGCTCACCACTTAACTACGCAGCATGTAGGACACATTAAGGAGATGCCAAAGATAGGAATGATTTCTATATTAGGTTTTAAAGTGTGTCTGAGAACCATGGCCCAGTTAGTAATGATTTCCTACTTCTGGACGCTTTACCAAAACAGGCCCTTGATGTATCAAGAATTTGTCCACATCAGATAATACAAAAATGCAACCCAGACAAAGAAAAGCAGGAAATACCAACAACTGAAAAGCTGGGATAAAGGAATGATTTGCTTTCAAATGGATTTGAATAATTCATCGATTATCCAGATGGATATGGCATTAACATAATATTGCAAAATCTTTAGGCTATATTGAGCTACACAATATAAGTTAATATTTTTTTTCAATCTTCTCATACACACGTCAAAACTGTTAGGATGGCCGACAAAGTCATTGTCACAGTCACAAAACATTTTTTAGGGGCACCAGCGCAAAATTTAGGAGCACCCCATTAACAAACTTGCAACACCAGACATTACATTGCTTTTTCAGCCAAAACATTACAAGCAGAAACCCTGCTGTTTGTTGTTTCACATGATGCAGGTTGTTGGTTGTAAGAAACAAAACCATGAGGGGTAACACACTTTTTGCAATGATGGCTCAAATGTGATTAGCAAACAGATCTGACAGAGATACATGATGGAGGCTGTATTTTATAGTTAAACAATAAACTTTACTTTGTGTAAACTATACACTTTATTAATCTAAAATGACTTGCTGAGAAATGATTAATTATCAGAAGAATCTTCATCTGCATTCCAATTTCTAAACAAAACAAAGAGTTTGCATATCTGACAACATATATATCCGAAAACAGCCAATATCAAAACACTGGTCGGGCTCAACGATATATAGTCTCATATCAGGATAACAATACATAAAGAAGGGCTGGGCGATTAATTAATCATAGAGTAATATAGAATAATAGAATTTCAATTTTGGCTTCACTCGATCACGAAAACAAGATTATCATAATAAAATGATGATTCTGCTACACGCCGTGTCTTGTGTGGTAAATGCAGCAAACACTTTCATCTCCACCTGGGCGCTCCGCTCCGCCTCGCCTGAACACTTTCGCTTTCAGACACGCCGGTGCGTGTTTGGAAAAAACGTGTAGAAGAAGCCGGCAGAAAGGCAGCCTTAGGTCGGGAAGAAAGGTAAAGCAAATTCTGTGGTGTGGAAACACTTCGGTTTCAAGGAGTCTGACTCAGAACAAACAAAGATATTGTGCAAGATATGTCACGCGACCGCGTCTGCACCTCAAGGGAACACGACCAATTTATTTAACCATTTAAAGTCCTCACACAGAGTAATACATGACCAAGCAGTGAAGGAACAAAAAACTCAAAAATGAAAAGCTCCTCGACTCCTGCCACCGCCACACAGTCCTCAATTAAGGACAAGCTTTACAATGCCACCGCAGCCATAAAGAAATAACAGATGCCGTCACATACATGATTGCTAAAGATATGGGCCCCATCAACACCGTTAGCGACCCGGGGTTCAATAAACTGATGAACACATTGGACAAGCGGTGTCACCATTTCAGCAGAATTGCGCTGCCTGCCCTTTATGACGAATGTCACGGAAAAGTTTCAAGACAAGTGTCAACAACATTAAATTTTGCCACCACAACGGACCTATGGTTGAGCCGCACCGGGATAGTGTTTGTTTTTTATTTTTACATATTATTTAATTCATTTTATTGATATGTTGTTCTCTTATTTGTTTGCATATTTCTTGTTTTTCAGTTCAAACTTATCATGATAAAAGAAATACCAGAGTTCAAAGTTCAATAAGTGCTTATTCTCAAATCAGTGAATAATCGTCTTAAATAATCGTGATTATAATATCAATCAAAATAATCGTGATTATGATTTTTGCCATAATCGAGCAGCCCAAACATAAAGCATATATTGCCCAGCACCAGGGGTGTAGCAAGCTTTTCAAAAGTAGGGGGGAATGGATGTTGTGGTGGTGTTTTAAAACAAAAAAAAGGGGCGGGGGGTATGCAACGCTGTTACTGTGATGATAAATAACACTTAAATATTGAATCTTGTGTCTATAATAACCGCAACCTAACATGTAAATGTGACATCTGTCTTGGTTTAGGGCTGCGCGATATTGGAAAAAACTTACATTGCGATTTTTTTTAACCCTGCGATACATATTGCGATGTGAAAAAATACAGGAATTTTCATCAGATGACCTGAATAGCACTTTATGTTATGCTGCACTGCTGCTATCTTGTGGACAATTAACCTGCATTGATCTCACCTCTTATTGTCAATGTTATGAGTAACGTTATGGCTTCTGTCTGTGTGTTTGAGAGATTCTCATTGTTGTCTTTCATTGTTTGCTTTTATTGTGCTGGGACCTGAGTACATGTTTAGTTCTATCATTCGTGAATTGAATGACAATAAACAAAACTTTGAACCTTTTGAGCTCTCCATCTTAAAATGGAACATTCTAGCTTTATAATTAGATTAAGTAACTAACTATAAGTGATAAACAGGTTATTTAACGACTGAAATCTGTTTTTTGTTTTGGACGACAGGGTCGGACGCCTGGAGATTATTAGCGACACATCTACAAAAATATACCTGCATATCAAAATGATAATCATATGAGCTCATTCATGCGTGCTTGCGCCCTCCCAGATCTGCCATTCCCCACGCTGGCTTACTTTAATGTTTAAAACTTGCGTCTGTCCTTCAGGTGCGGGTCGGGCGTCGGTATCAATTTATAGCGTGACAGCCCAGGTGCGGAATGTAATTTGTGCTACTGTCAGAAGACGGGTCGGATGCAGTTTTAAGTTCGGCGGATACGTGCCGGTGCGGGTTTGCAAAGACCCATGCAGGACTCTGCTGTGTGGTACCGACGTAAATACAAATTAGTTGTGTTACCTCTCGTTGTGGCAGAGAACACGTGTCGTTATCATCCTTCTTGTAGCTGAAATAACTCCAGATAACTGACTTTGCTTTTTAATTTTTATTTTTTGGCACCAAGTCTTCGTTTTCCCGATGATCTCTTGTTCCTTGCTAATTTTTCAATGTTGTTACCAGCGACTCACTCCATGTGCAGGGGCTGGTCTGCTTCCGCACACTGATTAAGAACTAATGTGATTGGTGGATCACTGTGCATGCAGACTGTGTGTCAGGTTCCTCTGAAATTAGATTAATTCATTTGCGTCCTACATCGCAGGCTCTGCGATGTGACTATTGCACACACATACATTGCGATGGCGATGTGCAAATGATATATTGTGCAGCTCCATCTTGGTTCATTTAATCTAATTCTAAATATGGACAACTGACTGCATAATATATGAATCAGAAACAGAAATACTTTCTTGATCCACAATGAGAAATTGCAGCGTTACAGCTGCTCCCATTCAAAGTCAAGAATATTCAGAAGAATAGTAGTAGTAGTTAATAGTAGTTATAATAATCATAATAATAATAATCATCATAATAATCTATATATAGTGCATATTTATGATAGAAGCCTACTGCAACTTTACTTTTATTTTACCATTAAATGTTGTTGTATACATTATCATATTTTATAATGTTCTGTCATGGAGTTTATCACTTCACTGCTAACAGAAAAGAGAGCTGCTCACTGCCAGTTGCAGCTTCTTATCTTGATCTGCAGACTTCTGTAATTTTTTTGTCATGATTGTTATTATTAGTACGTAAATTATCAAAAATCACAGTTACATGTCAGGATTTAGTTATTATACACAGATTCAATATTTAACTGCCATGTATCATCACAGTAACAGTGTTACATACATTGGCAGCTGTAAACACATAAAAACATAATAACCGGTTTGGTGCCGAAATGTATACTGAACATATAAGGAGTAGTTAAAGTTTCTAATCTTCAGAGAACGTTACAGATGTTTTTGTTTCCTATCCGTTTCCTGAATATAGTTCCCACCTCATCAACACGAGCTGAACAATAAATCTAACACAGAAAGAGATGCAGAACGGTCAATCATCAGCCGGTCAGACCCAAAGCCTTATGGGTTAGCCTTCATGTTTGAAGCAGCAACAGGAGAGGGAGGGGGAGAGGAGGCGGCCGCGGCGAGAGCAGACACAGAGCGGCCAGAGAAACTGAGCGACTGTAGTGAGACGTTTGTGCGAAACCGCGGAAAACTGCAGAAAAAGTGTGGGTGTTGAACCGTCTCACCGGGAAAAGTGTGGGTGTTAAAACATCCACGTCCCCCGCGGGTGCGACGCTCCTGCCCAGCACTATTGTTGGTAATTTCTCTCACTTGACTAACTTTAGTGCACTTCACAAGGATCGACGAGTCCTTCACAGCAGTCAGGGACAAATTTGTCCACAAGCTTAGACTGCTGACCACATATCAACAGTGCAATCTGCATTATATCAATAAAGCCTGGGTGCACCATTTTTTTGTAAAGAGCTTTTCCCACTGAGCCTAAAGATACATTTAAGCACCAAGTGAGTAGCAATCGATACATGCGTAATAGAATCCTCTTCAAATGATAATTGGTTTGTTCCCAAAATGGTCAGTAAGGTATTTTCAAAGCACCATTATCCCAGAGCTTTCCGTATACGTAAGCTGCAAGCCAAACAGCTGACCACTCAGTAAAGTCCAGCCGGCTACTTTTTTATAGTTATAATTTATTTAATATCTAATTTGAGGTTGTGTCCATCCAAGAGCCATCTTCAGTGTTTGACATATATTTGCAAAATATTTAGTGGAGAAAAACGCTGACAGTGGTGTTGGTTGCATGGATTGGTGATCTTATGAGAATAAGACAGGCTTGTTCAGTAAAAACTGGTTGCAGCCATTTTAATTGCACATTAAAACTCAATTTAAGGAATAGAAAGTGTGACGAGCCCACAGACTCCCTTGTGGGCCATTTTCCCCCTTGGTTGCAGATTACAGATATAAGGTCGAAAGCAAAGTGCTGAGACAAATGGAAATGATAATTTGGGGCATCCTGCTGGCTGTTGTGCAGTCTTTGTTGCTTTTGATTTATTTATTTTTTACACTCCATGGTCTTGTTTGTGTGCCAAGTGAAGCTGAAAGCCTGAAGAGCTGCTTCCTATTTTTTTCAGCCATTTTCTACACAGAAGTGAACATGTGCATGTGCAGACAAGGCATATTCAAGTTTGTGTACAATCGCCAGGCGTGGCTTCTGCAGGGTTGGACTTCAACCTGATGTGCGTTACTAAATGTTTTTGCTTACGTCTTCTTATGAGGAACATTAGACAACTGTGCAGAAAATGCATCACACAAAGCCTCTTGGGTAACACTGAAAAGTACAAAGAGGAAATGAAGAAAACCCAAAAAACAGAAGGCAAAGTTATTTCATCAGCAATGTGTGTGACCTTCAAAGACTCTTATTAAGATGCTGAACAACTCATTTATGATCATGTAGCATGTTAAAGAGCTGCCCAGGTGTCCACAACAGATACTCCTGCTTACATGCGACATTTTTCTTAGTTGGCTTCTCAAACATAAAGTACAGAAATTGTGGACAACGTTAGCTCCACAACACCTGTCATCATAGCTGCAACGTCTTCACGTGAAAACTAGAAAAATGCTTTCCACTGACACAGATTACCTCTAACTTTAAATAAGCACCACTGCTGATAAGTCACAGGGAAAATCTCCCACTGCCTGATTGTGGCCGGGCGCTGCCAGCTCGTTGGGATTCACGGTGTTTTCCAGCCGTCCTCATGTCACCTCGTCAAAAAAAACATGCCCCCCTTTTTCTTTTTTTCTTTTACAGCCGGACAGTCACACCAAATGGCCTTTTTTTGGAGTCGTGTGACAAATAATGGTTTTATTCGGCTGCTGTTAAATGTACGACGAGGCTAATATGAGCTAGCTAGTGCGCAAAAGTGAACATATTTAGCTAACGTCAACGTAACTCACCGTCGGCTGTTGCAGCGTGGGAGGAGACGAGAAGAAGGAGGAAAACGGGATGAAACGTCGCCATTCTGAACCGGCAAACGAATGCTGGTTGTATTCCCTCAAAGACTGTAGCAAATGGAAGCTGTAACGCGAACTAATCATATGTTAGCTTGCGATGTCGCAGGCTGGGAACGACGGTGTCTCCCAAGCCCGGCGGCTCGTCTCGCTGCTGTGATCCGTGGACACAAATGAGGAACGGCCCCTTGTGCTGCCTTCAACAAACATCGTAATTCACTGCTCCGAGTACTTCAGATGTCAATTTGCGCTCACCTCATTCGCGAATTCAAGCTATTTTGAGCTGAATATATATTTTCTAATACGGCCTATCTAATGAAGAACCAGACAACAGCTCAATACTTGAGTGCTATTTCACTTTATAAAGTGAATTTTCTGCGCTCAGGGACAGAATAGAGACAAGTCCGACAGCTTTTGAATGCATCTCAGTAACGGGAAGTCACCAGTTTCCAAAACTTATTCATTCCTGACGGGAATGACGTTTATTCTGTGGCAGCATGTTGTAATCTGATGTGTTATCTGCTACATATATAGATCTTTTATTTATTTAAAAGAAAATTCTATGTCTTTTTCTGGCAAATATGATTTCACATGCAGAATTTTACAAAATGCAACATTTGGCTGTACTCTACTGTGCTGTGAGAATACTAATGTGGGATTTCTATTATTATTTTTTTTAAGCCCTTCTGATAAAAAATAAATATAAACAAAATGAACCACTTTTTTTGTCTGTTAATAAAAAGTACACTGTCTGTTGGACCCGCTATGATTCAGGTCTGCTCTGATGGGAACAAACATAAAGCTGCCCTAGTTTGTACACAGCATTTGAGGCTGAACTCAGTCTGCACTTAATGTGAGTTACAGCCTCCACTGTTGGATACTTCCCACATCCTGACGTCAGCTGGATGTGTGATTTTTCCTCCCCATCCCAGCCTCAGACTGACGCATTCACATATCAGCTCTTCAGCAGCAACTTGAGGTGAGTTTCACACCAGAAAACCGGGAAAACTTACTGTGTGATATCGTCGATGACCATTTATAATGTTTGTTTTTTTTAAATGTGCGTTCGTGTCCTGCAGTTAACTCCAGCAGTCTTTAAAAAGGCACCGACGGCCAAAACTGCTCTGAATTCTCATATTACGTTGTGCATTCCTGTCTCTGTGTTATGTAATAGAAACACTCTAGCAAATCTGTTCTTATAGAAAATGTTTAAAAGTGTGATAAGATGCTGGATTCAAATCTTTTAGGATCCTGTGAATAGTCGAGAGGGTAGAAGTGGTGAATGTACTGATTTCAGTGAGTTTCATCGAGGCAAACTTAACCCCTGACACAGAAAAATGATTCACTAGCTAAATGTTTGAGGTTTGAGTCAGCTCAGGTTCCGATCCAATCATTCCAAGTTAAGCCAGATATGTGGTAAGACACTCACTCACATTTTCAGGAAAGGGAATAACAAGAAGTGGCCCTCTGAAATCCTGTCACTCACCACTTCTTGTCCATTTACCTCCACTACCGATCCGTCCTTCACCTGGTGGTGAAGCTCGTAGGTTTAAATCAGTAGAAAGCCCTTGTCAATAATGCATTAATTTTTGTTTTATCAATTAAAAAGAATCAGAAAAGTTTGTTTTCTATCTTTTCATAGATTCTTAAGCTCTTTCTGTGTTACGCGGATCTAATTTTGCTTCATGTCTTTCCTCTTGGTCAAAAAAGGTTCAGTGTTTTTTTTAAGCAGAGGTTGTTTTTGAAGTTAAAGTCAAGATTGGGGTGAACTGTCTTTCTTGCCATGACAATGCCAGAGCTGTTAGCGTAGCTTAGCATAAAGACAGTAAACACTTGGAAACAAAAAGTTAGGAATTTGCAGGGAATCCGGTGCTGGACTCTTTCATGGCTTGTAACAGTAACCTCCTGAATCCTGCACGTTTCCTGAATGTATCACATGTTTTCAGCTTGCTGTTTAGGCCGATAGGCTTGGCTCATCACTCACCTCCTGGGTATCTTATTCACTGACTCCAGGTTGACATCTGAAAAAGTGTTTTTCTAAAATGTCAAACCATCGCTCTAAAGTAACTAGCTCAACAAATCATTTGTCCACGTCCTCCTGAGCTCCACACAAAGGCGTCTTCTGATCCGATGCCTCTGTCGACAGGAGGACACATTTGTCTGTATCAAATCAGTCAAACGTTACTGGTGAAAAAAAAAAAATCCCTTTATGGTTAAGGTGGAAGGTTTAGCCACTAAAACGACTCGGTAAATTTTTGGCAAAGATGATGTGTGGGTATGAATTACTACCTTGTCATGGTGGAGGGAACACTGTCATCCTGTATTCAATAACAAACACATGGTTGAGGTCGGGGGAGGATTGTGTCTAAGCTTTAAAAAAAAAACAGCTGTCCTCTTTTGCTATTGGTCTTTGTCACTTGAACACAAACATGTTTTTTTTGGACACTGGAGCAAACAATGCTGCTGTTCTTCTTGGGAGGGCTGTCTCAACTAGGACTGTATGATCCCGGAAATTAACTAAATACAAGGTCACACTGGTTCCTATCTTTTATTGTGGTCCTCTCCCTGCCTGTAACATCCCACTCAATATGACACATTATCACATGTATTGTCTAATGCAGTCACGTCAGCAGAGTCGGGGCATTTTATAACGTTTGTTACTTGCTCCTATGAGGAGGATGGAAGCTGTAGTCAACTTCACAGCCGTCCTAACTGAGTCTAATGGTGATGCAGAGCCACGGCAAGAAACACGTTAGATGTATAGGACTCAATTGAAACATCTCAAACATGCAGTGTAATCCACCTCTCTTCAGTTATTGGAAATACAGAATTTGCCTGGAAATATTCTGTATTTTGGCTCTCAACATACAACCTCCCTAGCCTGTCTGTGGCTCTGTCAACCACACATATTAGTTTCTGCTAAAGACCAATCCTCAGGGCGCCAACAGACCCCTGTGTCGAGCCTCATCCAATATCGAAAGCTCATCAGATCTAGCATCAGCTTCAATTTGCATTCATTCACCTGAATCCTTAAATTATGATCCATGAATTATTCTCTGAGAAATAAAATTCTGAAGAAAACAACCTGTATCTGGATCTGAACCAAAGTTAATGAGGTCCATCCAGGTTTCATTTTTGTGTAATCATCCTGACAAACCAACCAACCAACCAACAAACAATGGACAGGAAACATAACCTCACTGGTGGAGGTGGAAATGGGTCACAGATCAACAGAATAGCTTCAAATTTTAGAGAGGCTCGATGAACAGAAGTAAAAGTGCATTGGTAAGAAACGGATTTGGTGCACTAATGAGTATTTAAGGCAGCGGGATGATGTACATGGCATTATAGTGACTCAAAATGAACTACGGCACACCAAAATAGCCTCACAGATGATACTTGATGGGATTTATAAACATAAGAAAACAGATTATCATTAGCCTACAAGCACAGCTGACCAGTGAATGCACATAAGCCTGCATTCAGTTATGACTTTAATGAGTCTAACCGCTCCATTTCACATTTCATCAAACAGCTTATCTACTGCGAGATATTTTTATTAGCCAGCGTCAAAACAACGAAAAACAAAAGAACCCAAAAAGCCCCTATGAACTTCCCCGAACTGCCGGTGGGTCAGTAAGTACAAACTCAACCAGTGCGGCCAATGTTCAAACCCACAAAACTGTGTTTTAAAATCCAGCAAAGATCCCAAATTTCTGCAAAGATGCCAGGACAAACCTGGTGTACAAATGTTACACGAGCCACCGTCAATTCCAAAATCATGGCATCTGAAATATTTCACTCAGTTTGAACACCACAGAGCTTCACTGAAGAGCTGAAACAAACCGTCACAGAATACATACGATCCTGACAGACATGCGGAATAGGAATTCTCCAACTTTGAGCCAATATGAGAAAAGTGGACGCTAAATATACTGAAGATGATGATTAACTTCTGTTTTTAACGTCGCAGAAGGCCAGAGGAAGAATGTGGTGGTCAACTTTGCTTCAGAATGAGGCAGAAAGTAATGTTCCCGGTCTGATATTACTGCCAAACCAGAAAATCGCCCTGACCTTTGTAAAAGCCGAGGTTTCAAAACAATGTTTTCCCTGGAATCTCGCGGCGATCTCCACAGTTATAATTTTCTAAATGTGTGTTGTGTGTGTGTGAAATTCAATGTGGGCTGCCCATGCCAAACAATGTATCCCTAACTGTTGTGCAGGAAGAACACACCCATCTCAGATTCAGTGTGTGTGTGTGTGTGTGTGTGTGTGTGTGTGTGTGTGTGACGGACAAATTGCTGATCCAAACCAGCTGTCTGTGTGTCCACATCCCCTTCCCTCTTCACGTCTTGGTAAGAAAATACTTAATAGATGAGAAGCACACAGGGGAGCGACCTCGGAGCGTTTGACTCTGCGTGTGTGTGTGTGTGAAAGTTGACCTGAGCTGAAAGAGGGCTGGGTTACTTCATGACCCCATCATTTTATTTTCTTATAAACACCCAGTACTCAGAACGAATACTCAGATCTCAGAGTCACGCCCCTCCTGGTGGACCCCCTGGGGCCTTATTCCAGGAAAACTTGGGAATCAAGAAAGAGTTTTGTGTTATACCGCTCGGTGAACCACATCGTCTTGCTCAACACATGTCACCAAAGCCAACGTGGCTGCCAACTCGGCTCAGAAAAGAGATACAAAGATGCAAAATCCTGATAAATTTGGTCATATTTACAATTGCAGTTATGTGAAAGGTGACTCGGTCAGTTCTGTGAGGTGTGAATGTACAGGAGCAGCTCTTTAAGTTGTTTAAGTTATGGGTTTTGGTGATCGTTCAACAGGACGACGCAACTAACGCGACTGTTGGCTGTGTGGTCCTTATAATCACGTATTTTCACAGTCTTATATTTTATTAGTTTTATCATTTTATGACAAATTGTGACTTAACTGACGTGGAAAATGATCTTTTTGTAAGATCTTTTTAGGGGATTGTAGGTCGGGCCGGCCGCCATCCCAATGCATCAGTATTTGAGTTGGGAATGAGACTCAGAATCAGCTTTTCTCACAAAAAGGACCTTTACACAAATCTACAGCAATGCATATGAGAGCTCATTGCTCCACATGTCTCTAAAAAAAAAAAAATAGACTTTTCACAAGCTAAGAACAGAAAAGCCTTGTTGTCAGCTTTGTGTCGGTGCATTTTCCAGCTAATCCAGGAGGGTTTCAAAATAGTTTGTTTAGATCAAGAAGAAGGAGACACTTTCTGAACCCACAAAGGAACACTTAATCCTTCTGTTTATCCGAAAGAAAAAAAAAAATCACATTCAAAATCTTTTTTTTAAATCAAATTCTGAGGTTTTCACTGGCGGGGAATGATGGGAAAACAAATCTGACAAGATTCAAAGTAACTACAGTGATTTTGCCTCGGAGAGATCCAATGGAACTACTCATCTGAAGTACAAATACCTCAGTAAATGTATTTCGCAAACGTTTCACTCAGTCATGCTGTATTTTACAGTTAATGGGAGTTACAGTCTCAAGCTAATTCTGTAACGTATTGTTGATGCAAAACAAGCTGCAGCAACATGGAACAAGTTCACACCCACGCCCTGGGAGCAGTCGAGGAGCCAGGCAGTTAATCATTTACTGCGTTAAAAAGACATGATTAGACACGTTTAAACAAAGGATGGAATTACAACATTGAGTCACTTCTGGAGAACAGCAAACAACAGTGGAATCAATATCTAGATCCTTTTTTTTAAAAGGGGAATTCTGCAGATTTTACGCATCAGTCTGTTTACAGATTAAAACTGTATGTGTGAAAATAAGTAAATCTAGCAGATCATAATCTCTTACATAATCTCCACAGCTGTCAATACATGTATTAAACATCACTGAGGATGAAAAGGCAATTAAGCCAAATGATTATTTCTACAGAGGTCCTCATGTAAAACCGAACACACTTAAAAATAACAGCAAAACAACAACAACAACACGGTAAGCAAGACAAGGCAATAAATATATGAATAGGAAAAAAAGCAGGTTTCAGGACGGCGACGTCAACATGCTCTTGTTTTTGTTTCCATGGGAATGTACCATTTATATTGAACTACAGTGTAATCTGTAACTATCTCTCTATTGTCCCAAGAGTACACACGAAATAACAATAAACACAGTAAGAGACAATAAACAAAATATAAAGCAACACAACATAAAAATAAAAAAAAATAAAAACAACATGCCAGTCTCTCTCACCGAAGTATCGGTTCCAATTGCATTGTGGGTAATAAAGAATAAACAGGACGACATATCTAGTTCTGCAGCACCGAGTTTCATCCTCGTCCCTGACAGTGTTAAAGGAGTACAATGCTAAACACCACAATGTTTACTTCTGTCAATAAAATAGTAAAGTAAAATTTTGTAAAGGTATCTAAAGTAAAAGCACTCTTCATTTTGCAGAATTCAGAGAATGTTATACATTGTTCCTAATACTTGTTATAAAATAGGATTATACAACGTACCTACAAGCTACAGGTGTCAGGAGTGTTGACATCATCTCAAAACTTAAGCTTATGTATTTTGTCCCTATCCACTGCGTCCATTGAACATCTCATGCCGAGTGTTTTGAGTTTAAGCGTATCCACAAAGGGTTAAACATCAGCACACAGACGTCCATCTCACAGACGAGAGAATGAAAACATTTACACGGCTGACAGAGAGCCTGATTAACGAGATGAGACTCAGTCGGGCATCAGAGCGCTTCACATCCCAACAGGCGATCTGAGCTAATGATGACAAATTGTGCCCATCACTGTCCCTTATAGAGCTGGAGGTCTTGGCTGATATATAACGAGCTCTTTTTATGACGGTGCCATGAACAAATGTCAGACCTCAGAGAAAATGCCAAGAAGAAGCCACTGAAAATAGTAAACAACAGTCTCAGCCCGTCTGAGCTCAAACAGGATTCGAGCTGGATGCGAAACAGTTGTTTTTTTTCCAGAAACCACAGCGACTTCTCGTCATTTCAGGATTCTCAAGCCCACCGCACATGAAGTGGACGTTTGTCTTCGACGCTGTGGTTCACATAATGAAACCATTAAAGTGTCAGTCTGCTAGTTTTCAATTTCCTCATTTTATTTTCTACTCCCTGCTTCTGTAAAATCCTTCTCTTTCCTGCTTCCTTCCTATCCGACTTCCCTTAACTTACTTCCTTATTTCCTCTCCCATCACTTCCTCATGTCTGTCTTTCTTTTCCTTACTTAACCTTACCTCCTCACTTCCTCTTCCTTCACGTTATTTTGTCTTTACTTCCGTCCTTTTATGGATCACATATTTTCCTTCCCTCCGTCCTTCCTGACTTCTCTTACCTTACCTCCTGATCTCCTCCTTTCTTTACCTTACTCAGCTTACCTCTTTGCTTCCTTCCTTACTCCCCTACCTCCTCCCCCACTACCTCACCTTACCTCCTTACTTCCTCAACTCTTACCGTGTTTCTTTCTTAACTTCTTTCCTTACTTCCTTCCTTCTATGCATACCATATCTTCCTTCCCTCTTGACGTATCTTATCTCACCTCCTTCCTTACTTATTTACCATACTTTTATTAGTTCCCTGATCTGCCTACTTGCTTCCTTAGTCTCTTACCTACATAATTTCTTCCTCCTTCCCTCCCTTCTTAAATTCTACTGACTTCCTTCCTTATTTCCGCCACACCTTCCTCACCTCTTTCCTCGCTTCTGACCTTACCCCTTGTCTTCCTTAAGTCATTCCCTCTTTATTAAATCAGTATGTGCCTCCTTCATTCCTTACTTCTTTCCTTACTTCCTCACCCTTAAGCATCACATAGTTTACCTCCATTCGCTAAGTCTTACCTCCTACCTCATCTCCTTAATTACTTCCTTCATTCCTGACTTCTTTCTTACATCCTTCCTTACTTTTTTTTCTACCTTCTCTACCCTCCCTTTTTCCTTTCATCCTTTATTCCTCCCTTACTTCTTTACTTTACTGTGAACACACCTATTTTCTTCCTTCTTTCTTTCTTTTTCTACTTACTTCTTGATCTCCTTACTTCAGTTGCTGGGGAAACCTCAGGAATTCTAAAAAATAACTTCCTCACTTTTGTATGTTTGTGCTCTTAATTGTTGAGTATTTTTACACTATGACATTGACACTTTTACTGAGTTCTTCCTCCACTAGATGCCTTTGAACTGACTTGCCAAACACAACATGTATTAAATTACAGGATGATGATAGTCAGTTGTGATTTTCTCATTTTTTACTCTTTTCCTGAAATACAATGTGTGTGTTCTCTTCTCCACAGGCTACAGCCACACACACACGTCCACACGTGAACACCACCACCATGCTCCCTGAGACCGTCCTCCAGCAGTGATGCCTGCCGTCAGCCCTCCTGCCCCTCTGCTCTGTGTGCTGCTGTGTGTCTCCATGGCTCTGCAGCGCTCTGACCTGCGCCTGGCCTACGTCACCCACAACAGCTTCTTCTACTACTCCTGCAGCCAGGACCCTCAGCCCTGCAGCGTCTCCTCGCTCGCGGACTGCAAGTGCAAGGACATCCAGCTGTCCTCGCTGCACCGCCCTCAGTCGCACTCGTCTCCTGTGTTCAGGATGAGGCGCTTAACGATTTGGTTCACGTCACCGTTCAACACGGCGCGTCTGCTCAACAACTCGGAGGTGAGGCATCTCACTCTGATCCACTGCGGCCCCGGAGGATCCAGAGGGACGCCTTCCCCCTCCCTGGAGGGACATTTTGCCGTGCAGCACCTGGAGAGGCTGACGATGGTGAACCTGCAGCAGAGGCCGGTTCACAGCTGTCCAGATGCAAACAAAGCCAAGAACTCAGACACAGACAGAGAAAACGGTGCTCGCCTGGACTCAAATAGATACAATCGGGAGAGAGACACAAACCTGCATCTGATCGCGGACATGAAGAGGGATTCCTCTGCGTTTTCCTCGCCCCAGATCCAAGACATCCTTCTGGGCAGGGAGCTGGGGGCGGCGTATCACGAACAGGCCCGACTGGGAGTCATCCACAGCTCTGTGCTGGAGTGGGGAGCCGTGGTCAAAGCCTACACAGTCCAGACTCACATAGACACTGACGGCATGCTGCCCTTCCCTGACCTCCACCTGCCAAAGCTACCAGAGACATCCGTCATATATGTCAGCTTTGTCTATTGACACCAAAGAAGCAAACAGGGGGGAGACGATTCAGAGTTCAGCACCTGCAGACAGGCACTTTCTTGTTCCCTTGAGTTCCTATATTTTGTATTGAATTGAAGAAATTTGAGTCTGTTTTGTTGCAGACACGACAGGCAGAGACATTGTTTTTCATGCACCGGTTAAATTTGAGATTTTGGACTGTTTTTCCTTCCATGATCTCATTTCAGAGACGTAGAAAGAAAAGCGCCAAAATCACATTTAGGTGTAAATTTTTGTCATTATTTCTGTTCCAGAAATGTAGGCAAATTAGCACATTTCTAATGAGATAGTGCCTCATTATCACAGAAGACCAACAAAAAAACTAATTACAACTGTATTTGTGTAAGTAATTAGCAAAGATTTCATGGTGATATCTATTTTTTTTGTTTGTTTGTTTTTGTTTCTTTTACATTATTCACCATTTTTGCCAAAGAAATTGCGTCAACTTTTACCAGACATTTCCTCAAAATGAGTTTTTTTTTGGTTATATTCTGAGCCAGAAATCTCCAAATCAGCTCACACCAAAACTTTCCAGCTTTATTCCTATCTATATTCCGAAGGTTTCTGCAGAGGGATTTGTTCATATATCGACCCACAACTTGATTTATAGAACATTTTATTCATATCAACATAGAAACAACAGAAAAAGAATGGTTGTTTTTTATTGCTGTGGTTTGTTCACCTTTCTGTTCTGGAAATGAAGAGAAAATAGAGCATCTTTCAGTAGATAATGCCAACATAACATTTGAGAAAACTTAATAAAATAATAGTTTATTTGTCAGTAATGAACTGGGAAAGTTTTAAGATGATATGTACTTTTTTTTAACCCTATTCACCTGCAGTGACTCTCTTCAAGTATATGATATAATAAATAGGAGATAAAGTGGTCAGGGGTGTACAGGTGATGTCACATATAATATCAGGCTCATGAATACATTTTCTTTCTAGAGTTACTACAAAGAAACAGTGACACAATGATCCTGACCTATTGCTGTTTGCACAGCCTCCCACTATGTTGTTTTGTCAGTTTAAGACGTAAAACTGCTGTAATTTTCTGAGGAAATTAGGAAAAAGGAAATTGGATCTGTTTTGAGGGATTTTTTCCATTTGTTTTCACTTGCGGTGACTCCCAGAGCTGAAACACATTTTGGCACCGATGCTTAAACACACTCAAAACAAAATTAGATGTTCTAGGCCAATGCCTTTAATCATCATTTCCCAAATGGCCGAAAAAACTTTGCACAGCTGTTTATCAGCATGTTAGAAAGGACCGTGTCAGCTAATGAGAGACCCTCTGAGGGAGGACATGAGCCTGCCAGCCCCCTCCAGCTGAAGGGTCCTTTGTTTCCAAATGTTGTCCGTCTTAAATTGACGTTGATCGACCCCAAATTCAATTGAAGTGACAGGTTTTTATAATTCCCTTGTTTTTCCGCTTCATCACAAAGAGAGGAAATGTGAGCTTGAAGTCCATCCTGCAAAGAGCTCTGATCCAGTTGCTGAACTCACCACGAGTGTAACGTTGACGACTGATACGTTCCAGATCGACGTATACTGTGGCATTTCTTTGCACCGGACGCTGTCAAAAGATCCATTGTCACGTGTGTGTGACTGAGACCATTCAGAGTCATGAATCAAGACTTTGATTTACTTTTGTCTTGAGATTCAAACATGAGAGAAAAAACGTTGTCTACCATTTTTCATGCTTCCAGTATTTCACCACAAGATGGCAGCAGATACATCTGAGTAAACTGAGGAGGGACTGAGCTGACTGACAGCGCGAGGAAAAGGTTGTTCTCATCTTCTACCTTTTATTTATGTGCCACTTTTTAAAGGATCAGGCAGACCTTTAAATGTAACAAGTGTGTCGTGACGCATCTCAGCACTTTACAGTCTTGTGAGGAATTGTATTCTTGAGGGACGGAGGTCTGTTTGTTGGGAGTTGATAAAGGATGGCCAGATATTTATTTGTTTTTTAGAAATGAATTTACAATGTCATGACTTGTGTTTGTTTACAACAAAACAGAAATAAATGAGTCACGTATCACTGATGTCTTGTCAATTGTGTATATATATATATATATATATATATATATATATATATATATATATAAAATGTTTCTCTACTCCATTGATTTAAGCAGATTAAATCACCAACAAGAGTCAGACATATAAAATGTGAATTTGAGTAATGAGGACTATATTTATTATCATTTTTATCATAAAAAGAAATGTTATGCTCACTGGATCAAAACAAAATATTGATGAAACTGAAGTTATTCTGAATCCAGTGGTAGCGTGCATTTTAGTCCTTTAGTCCTTGTAGTTTCTGTATCATGGTGTATTTTGTTGTTGGTCACGTTTAACTTTTTTTAGTACTATTATGTAAGAAGATTAACAAATACAGATGCAGATGAAGAAAAGTCTGAACTGCTTCACACTTCGACTGATTTGGGAAGTTTAAATGATTTGATATATATTTTCTATATTTTCTATATATACATATAACATTATATATATATATATATATATATATATATATATATATATATATATATATATATATATATATATAAATTGTATACATATTTGCCCATATATGTAGGTGCATGATGATTTTACAGGCATTCACACATATAGTTTACACTTAATTAAATGTTATATATATGAGGTTTTAAGGCATAGCATACTGGAGGTCTGCTGGTGAGGAAACTGCACCTGAAGTCAGTTTTTAAAGGTGTTTTCAGTCACTTGGAGGATCGATGTGGTAAGTTTAATGTGTTTTCTTTGTTGTGGAATGTACAGATGCACAACATTTCACATTTTTTCAATTTAAAAAGAATTCACTTATTCTGTTGTTGTTTTTTTTATAAAGCTCAGCTCTTTTTGTTTTTGTTTAAACTTTTGTGAACCTTTGTGGAACATGCAATTGTGTTGTCTTCCTCTGAAACTCTAAAAAAACATCCACTGTTTGGCTCTCTAGTCTTCTTCTTCTTCTTCTTCGTGTTCCTCCAATTTAAAAGGTGCATACCACCACCCACCAT
>CAEMYA010002116.1:5471752-5483448 GCA_903131615.1 Diplodus sargus | reverse complement strand
AACCTTCTCGCAGAGCATTAAAATATGCAGACGATTCATTTCATGGAAGATTCATCCTTCCGGCGGCCCAGAAAAGAAGGTACGGTTTCAGCTTTGACAGGCAGCAAACGATGAACAATCTGAGTTAACAGTAACTATCTCTGTCACTGTACCCACCAGGCCTGCTGGTGGTTCATCAGTGAGCAGACTGAAACACGAGGTCAAAGTCTGATGGAGCTATCTCACTGAGCTGCTGCTGAACCTGCCAAAATAAAAGCTGTGAAAGGCTAAAAAACAATTCGGCCATCGAGTGGAATTCTATTAAAAATGACTGGGGAGTGCATCAACACATTTTCAAGTGGGGAAGCTGCACAACTTGACAATCACTGTCTCTAAAAAGAAAATATAAGCGGCAAATACATTTTGACATGCATGAAGCACCAGACTTAAACCGAGACGAGCTTGTTAATTCAGTCATGGAAAACATATTTCTGAGTTTGTATATAGCCTCATTAATATTACAATTTTGAGTTTTAATTTCTTCTACATTGCCCTTAAAACATATGTACAGTAAGTGCCATATTTCCGTCACGTTATTATCATTGCTGCCATCTTTTCAGGTTCGACTGGCAGTCTTTTGTGTACTTCAGCTTGTTGTGCCCTCTTCTTTTAAACAGGTTTGACGAGATGGCACCTGACTGGAGAATCAGTATCAATATTTGCGCAATGAAAGTGGATGAAAACGCTTATTTGTTCACATTTAGTCTTATTGAGTTTCATCTGTTGAAAGTTGGTTGAAACTGGGAAACTACCCTTTGTTTAATGACTGTTTCTCCTCTCTTCTCTTCTCTTCTCTTCTCCTTTCTTCTCTTCTCCTCTCTTGCTTTAGATGCTTTATGTTTTATTGCCTCTGTTAGTCAGAAAAATCTCAGACCGAGCGAGAGAGAGCGAACGCAGGAGGAGAGCCGCCTGAATTGGTTTTTCATTAGCAGCTAATGATGTGATAATCTCTCTAACACTATCAGGCCTTACACCCTGCAGCCTAATGGAGTATGTGTGTGTGTGTTTGTGTTTTCATGTGTGTGTCTGTAGTGCCACATACACATGTTCGTATGACAGCGCTGGTTACCTTGTGAGTGTGACGGTCTTGTTACAGATTGAGATGGATGAACACGCACGCAAGCAAGCGAGCCCGTCGTGATCCGAACTTTCCTCCCTGTGTAACCTCGCTCACACACCCTCACCCCGTCTCGTCGGCTTAAATCCCACATGTTAATCTCTCTCCTTCTCCCTCTCTTTCTCCCAAACACACACAAACATACTCGCTTTCATTCTCCGCTTGCAGAGACCCCTGCTTCATTTTCTGGTCATGTGAACCCATTGCGAGGGGGCGAAGCGGACACAAAGTGACACAGGGAGCAGTGTGAGGAGGAGGAGGTGGAGGAGGAGGAGGAGGAGGTGGAGGAGGGGGCAAGTCTGCAGCCTGAAAGGAGGCGATGGGAGGTGTCCGATTGTCCCGGCCTGAAAGGGACAGTTAAAAGGAGAACCTTGTTGCAAAAGCTGGTGGGCCGGGCTGGAGGCTGGTTAAGTGCTGGTGGTGTGTGTGTGTGTGTGTGTGTGTGTGTGTGTGTGTGTGTGTGTGTGCGCGCTGTGAGAGCATCTAATGAGCAGGAGGAGGAGGGTGACTGATGACCGAGGCGAGGATGACACTAGAGCATATAGGTTAAAGGAATAGTTTGATGTTTTGGGATACATGAGAATAAATACATTGGCTAAAGATGAAGCTACTGCCAGCAGCTAGTTAGCTTAGCTAAGCTTAGCTTAGCTTAGTGCAAAAGACTGGAAACAAAGGGAAACAGCTAGCCTGGCTCTCTCCAAAGCATAGACTGGAAAATTAAAAGTAAAACAGAAGCTGCAGCAGAAGTGTCTTGAACCTGCATTCTTTCTGATGACCAGAAGGTGGCAACTCCACTGGTTTAAAAAAATAATGTATGTAAGCTTATGAGGAATTGACCCTACATCTTACTTGATTCATAACAGAGTTTAAACATGAGTCTATGGTCTCAATCACTAGTTTCATGTCATAAAGATGATAAATCTGTCTCTCTACTACATCATGTCCTTGGGCTCTTGGTCATCCAATCAGGATATCCTAACCCCAGCTCCACTGTCTCGTCCAGATATGCTCACCTCCCACCTCTTGAGGTAGTTACATGCCCACTCGCAGTATTGCAGCAAAACCTAACCAGGTAGTTTTGTTGCCTAAACCTAACCAAACTGCAACAGAGAACTGAAACTGAAAATATACTTTTTAATAATACAAATTTTGATAATTAGTAAAAGAAAACATTGACTAATTCTAAGATTAAGAACTTTAATCACAGATGGGATGCATTCATCTCACACAGCTTACTTAGAAAATTGTCCATCTTTATACCACATCCTGACTTAAAAGGCTTTTCAGTGATAATCTTCTCATATAACCAACCAAACAGGCAGACTATCAGTTTCCATACACAGGGATGTGAGGCCAAATTCACAAACTACTGAAAGATGACGTGCGCTCACAGGATAAGACCACGGAGCTCGCCAATGCGTGCACTCAAAGTGGAGAATTCACACATATACAGGTCATGGTCAAGAAATCCTCTGAAACATGACCATCCTAGCTTTTTCTCCCCTGTTGCCAGTGTTAATGCTAAGCTAAGCTAACTGGCTGACAGACATCAGAGTCGTATCAATCTAATCTCATCTAAACTCTCCAACAGAACGTCAAGTGTTCCTCCCCGCCAAAGAGAATAAAAACTTCTGCTTGAAAATACAGAGATTCACTTTAAGATGATTCTAGCTGAAAAGAGATTTTACTTTGACTTGAAATCTTTCCTTGAAGCTGGATTTTAGAGCTCTTGCATCCAGTGGCGGCGAAACAAAGGATTTAGACTAAAAAGTGAATTTTTTCAAACGGCAGTAAATATTTGTCTTTGCGGAAAAGAAAAGCGGAGGAACAAACACCTTGAGCAAGTTATGCATCGGGGTGGAAAATTCATAACAGAAAACTTCATCGCCTCTGTTTGATAAAACTCATCATCAACATGCTTCAGAAAGCTTTGAGACGCCGAATTTGTATCAGCGCGCGTTCAGACAGAGAGAAATAAGAACATGAAGGTATGTTTCTTCATTAGTGAAATGTTAATTTGACTTGTTTTTGCCTAATTAACGCCAATGTCTTCCAAGAACAAAACAGCCCCACAAATATTAATTAGGACCTCAATATTCATGTTGGCGGCGATGGTTGTGAGGTCTGTAATTAACGAGCTTTTAATTGTTTGATCGTCTCCTTAATTAAAGGCTTGCTATAATTTGAAGGTTTGTTTACTTTCCACAAAACAGGAAATCTTATTGATATTCTCTTTTACCCAGAACTCACCCACAGGAAACGAAGACGGAAAAATAAGGCTTTTAAAAGTCACCCGAACATTTCTGAGAGGCGCGGCACATCTTTACTTTTCAAATGTTCGGCTTTCATTTCAAAACACGAATCTGAGAGCTGCTTTCGACGGAGGCCGGAGGGTTTTCGCTCGGCTTCCCTCTCAGATCTCAGTCCTCGCGTTGCTGTCTTCCATCTGCCGCTCGAATGCCTCAACCTCTGTGAAATCTTTTTTTGTGGAGCTTCAAACTGGTTTGATGGCGTCTTTGATGGGCAAAATAAAAAGAGTATAGCTCAACAGTTAGATGTGCCTTTGACATAATATACTGCAAGTCTGCTCAGGGCTGAATGTGCTGGATTACAAGTACAAGAGCGGGAAAAACCCGGAGAATTCATATTTCAATCAGTCCGTGTTGCTTATTCCCATGTTATTGTTTAACATGGTAAAACAGAGAGTCATTGGCCAATAAATGTTCCAATGAGAAATCTTGGATTGACCTGAAAAGAACATTATAATGATATAACGCTTTAATTTAAGTAAACCATTGATTGAATAATTAAATGTCACTGTCGCTTCATTAAGAGATTTATTTTGGTAACACTTTGTAACAAACATCCTTACTAATGGTAATTAATTTAACTGTAATTAACCCAAAAGAAACCTAGAACTATTTTTGGGGCGCCTGAATGTTATTTTTTATTCTATTTCATTACCCTCTTCTAGCAGCACCCAGCTTTTACACCATAGACCATTTATTGTGCAGAAGTCGGTACACGGGATGTCAATCGGATCAGGCAGAGGCTCGGTCAAGAGGCAGGCAGCGGTCAGGTAACTAAACTCACAACACAAAGACTCACACTCGGAAAGGGCTGAAATGCCGTCACGGGGGAACAAGGCGAACTGGCACAGAAGACAGGGAACACAGAGACGAAATACTCTACAGGAGAGGAGGCAGAGAGACACTGGTGTAACATATTAGGGCTGGGGCAGGTAATCACACAGGGGGGCAAGAAGGGGCGGAGCCTGAGAGGAGACGACATGTGAGTCACAAATTAAAACAGGAAACACAACGAATGAAATAGGAGGAAAACTGACTTAAAGGGAGCTTATCCAGTTTGACGAGCTCCCCAACTTTGCGCAGCGTACAGATTGGATTAGCAGTTAAAAAGTTGTTTTAGAACAAACGCTGTTTTTTTTCTCTCCAGTGGCTGTCTACATCTCTGAGGGTTAAGAGTAATTTCACTGTCAGCAAACAATGGGCTGCTTCATTAGAGTTTAGAGTTCTACTGAAACAAGCCTCATTTCCTGTTGATCTGATCATTATTTCTGAAATCCGCGTCAGATAATGTTGCTTTCTCTTGACAATAGCTGACACTTTAAAAGCGGCCTTGACACTTTCAGCTGCGACCTTGACCTTGTGTCCTGCATTGTCTCCCATTGAGCGCCGTCCTTTCAGCTCAGACATGTTCAGCCGGCACTTTCTGTGTCACAGTGATAATGAGACATTCGCTGCTGACTACTGTCTATACGTACTGCTGGAGGGATGCCGCCATTGACTGTTTACTACCCCGAGCTTATTAAATGGGGTCTGGTGAACCTGGCCCACCCAGGAGGGAGAGATGGAGAGGAGATCGGTTGTTTCTGGACAGCACAGGTTCACTAATGTGGTGTATTTAATCCTTAAATGTATTGGCGTTTTGCTTTAAAGCCCTGTCACTTATCTAACAGTGAACGAGCTTAAAAATGTGATTCCTTGCATTCTGTTACATTGTATTAGCAATGACAAACCACATTTTTTATCTTTTTCCCCCAGTCATGTATAAATGCCCTATAACATGTTAGGATTAGGGTCAGAAATGCTCTTTTTTTAGTATCACACTCTGGAGAGTTGTGTTTGTGTTTGATTAACAGTCACTGGCAGGCTGAGCACCAGCAGGGGACTCACAGAAAATACCAAACGTGCAGAGTAGCAAACAAAAAATGGGGAAAACAGCATGTTGTCAGCAGTATTGAGGAGTAAGGACCACACAGGTAAGTTTACGTACTGTTTACTGTGTTACAGCCATAATAAAATGTATTTTACCATGATAGTCCTTAGGCCTGTATATCAGCACAGCGGCTTATGATGCCTCGCAGACTTGACGTGATGACAGTGAACGACTGAAGTCTGCGAGGGGACATTCGGATTCAGCCAGAGACTTTGCTGTTTGATCTCTTAGCGCTGAAAGCTTGTGTTTCATATCTAAGTGAACCAGGGGGTCGGTTCCCCTCGAGGGGTCACAAGACTGCGGATTGCGGGATGATCACAGGTCAGGAAAGCAGAGAAAAAAAACAAATTCTGCTCCTCAGATGTTCCTCTGGTCCAGTGTTTTTCAGTCCTGGTCCTGGCGGCCTCCTGCCCTGCATGTTTCACACACCTGACTCAACTGATCATAACGACTTGAATAAAACAATAAGAAAAGAAATAGCATCCTCTCTGATGAGTCACATGTCGAGATCGATAACTGGTAAATGGTCAAAAGGTCCAAAGTATTACAAACCACATGAATTCAACTCAAAACTTACTTTTATTCCTGAACTTTGAACTCCTGTCTGTTGATGTTGTTGTGTGTTTTGCCACCAAACATTTTTGCCGTGTTTATTCATTTTCTCATATATTTGTTGCTCTATAAATAAAACCTGGCACGACAAGTGAAGTATATGTGACATTTAAACATGTAAATAGCAATGAGTGGGAACAACTGACAGGTAGCACTGAGTCAAATCCCATATTTTTATCCAGTGACTTTTCCTGTGTGACTAACTGTCCTTTTGCTGCCCAAAAAGAAAAAGGTGTGAGAAGGCAGCGAGCCACTCATGACGGACAGAAAAGCTAAAAAAAAAGAAAAAAAAAGTGAGAGGCTTGCAGGAGAAGAAGCGAGGCGAGCCAGAAGCTGGAGAGAAGAAGGAGACAGCAAGCGAGGGAGAGAGAGAGAGAGAGAGAGAGAGAGAGAGAGAGCGTGTGAGAGATAAAAAAAAAAACCGATGAGAACAGAGGAATGAAAGGAAAGCGAGGAGCTTACGCAGTGAAAAGAGCACATTAGGGGCGACCTGCTGCGACAGTAGTGTGGGGGGAACGGTGAATAACTGCCTCCATTTAGACCAGTGTCCTGGTGGTGTGGAGCCGGGGGCCTCCGACGGACACACACACTCAGAAAAACACCAGAAAAATACATAAATAGAGCGAAAACAGAAACCCATTCAGGAGCATGTGTTCCTGCACAAATTGATACCTGACACACACACACACACACACACACGCTCACACACCTCCTCCGGGCTCTCCACTGTCCCTCTCATTCACACATTTCTCCACATTGGCCGGATTAGGAACACTTTCTCTTGGGTGTGCGAGGCTGCCCCGCACACAAAGAAACACTTGGGGACAGGATTAGTAGGCTTACAGCGGATTCACATATGTCCAGTTCAAGCAATTGGTATTCAAAGCTTTACACTTTCAAATGCCACCAAGAGAGAGCAAAGCCGACCAGCGCTTTTCTTTGCATTGGCAGCACCTTTATGAGGAGGGCTCTTTTGCTGGGCCAACAATGAGGCCGTGAATACACATTTTTACTGTTCTACCAGGGGGATCTCATTGGCGAAGGATCGGAGCGGGGAGAAGAGTTTCAAGACAGACTTTATTATCCCGGTTTGAAGTGCTGGGTGGCGTACAGACGGATGGAGGGAAGGGGATAGACAGATGGATGGATGGAGGGATGCTGAGGTGGTGGTCAGAGGAGGAGTGCTTCAGTCACTTCCACATGTTATTGTCGGCGGCCCGTTCCTCCACTCCACCTCCACAAAACAGATCTGGAGTAGACCCTTCAGAGTGGAGAGAGCGCTCTCAGCAGCTCAATATAGACAATACTGACTCAATTTGATGCTTTATTCCAATATTTCAATACGAGAACACCTCCGGGGATCCGTCAGGAAAATGTGCTTTCTAAATGCTTTCATCAATGTCGCAAATGATGCAACATCTTTACAGTTGTTTGTGTGTTTAAATACATTTAAATCCATATTTTATTAAAAAGGTTGTTTTTTTTCTTTCTGTGTAGCATAATAGGACTCTGACCAAGTTTCGTTTTGCATCCCTCGTGTCATAACATGTTAAATAAATGTAAACTGTATCTGCAGCTTTGTGTTTGTTACTCTGTCTGCACTACTTTTTATGCGTGTGACTGTGTTGTTTGTGTTTTTGTGTGTGACACAAATATAAAGAGTTAGGAACGGAATTCTTGAAATGTTAAAATAACTGTATTGTGGGCAGTTCTTGTTCAATGTTTTTAAGGTCTTCTCCTCATATTTAAATCTAATCCTGTACATACTGATCAAAATAGAGCTCTATTGTTTATGGATAAAGTGTTATAAAAGAAACAGTTATAAGTTATTAAATATCCATTATTATTATTAATAGTAGTATTAATAGTAGTAATTATTATAATTATAATTGTAATAATTATTATTATAACAATAGTAGTAACGATTATTAGAGGGAAGAAAGAAAGAAAGAAAGAAAGAAAGAAAGAAAGAAATGTAAATATCAAATGAAAAGTAAAAGTAATATTAATAAAAATTCATTAGAAGAAAAAGAAATTTTTGTTTTAAAAGATTAAAATTTAATTTAATTTAATTAAAGTATTGATAATAATAAACAGAAGAAAAAAGAAAGATAGAAAGAAATTAAAATATTGAATGAAAAGTAATAATATTAGAAGAGAAAGAAATTGAAAGATTAATAAAATGTNGAAAGTTGTGCGGAGGTAAACTCTGACGCCCACATGCTGCCATATGGCCAGCAGAGTGCGGAGTGTGGATGCGGGCTTGTTACCTCTGTCCCAGCGGAGGCCGCGCACCCCTGCGGCAGCAGGAGCCGCTCAATGGGAAACCAATTTCCCTTCATTCCTCCTCTCTGCCTCCGGCAACCAGCGGCCGGAGCTGCGGGCTCTGGTTTCAAATCTGACCTGTCCGATAATAGAAGCACCGCCGCAGCCTCTCCTCCTGCTGCTGCTGCTGCTGCTGCATTTAAAGAACAGGTTTTAAAAACAATTCGCAGTGATTTTCCCACTTTAAGATGTTCTTAAAACTAACTTCTACGAAATGTGACAAGGAAATCTGACAATAAAAAAAAAGGTATTAATCAAACTGACCAGATCGTCCCAGTAGGAAGAAAGGGAAGAGATAGAAAAGAAGAGGTAGAAAAGAAGAAGAAGAAGAAGAAGAAGAAGAAGAAGAAGAGGCGCTGTGCCCCCCGACAGCGTCCTGACAATGGCAGTGAATGGTTGCGCACCGCGGTCACTGGGACAGTCAAAGCACACCGCCCCTTTCTAACGGGCACGTCATCCTCCTAACGAGGCGTTATGAATAGGAAAGCCGCTTTTGTCTGCCCTCATGTATAAATACCCACTATCAGTGTCCTCCTCACCGCAGACACCCGGAGACAGAGGGAGAGAGAAGAGACACACACAGAGAGAGACAGAGAGAGTCGGCAGAGGCAGAGCGGTCACCGGTGTGATAAGACGGACAGGAGCGCGGGACAGGAGGGCTTCAAGACAGCACCAGGTGACTCCGGGAGCGAGAGACACAGAGACATACAGAGAGACATTAAGAGAGAGTGAAAGTGAGAGTGAGAGAGAGAGAGAGTGAGAGAGAGAGAGGGAGGAAGCCAGCAGCGACCTCCTACCCAACAACCTCGGAAGCGAACCCATAAAATGAATTCAGACTCCAGCCCGAGCAGCAGAGCCTCTTCCCCGGACATGGACGGCATGTTTCTCCGAGACCACCACCCGCTCCACCACCACCACCACCACCACCACGTCGGCTCCTCCGTGTCCTCGTCCACGCAGGGCGGCGAGCAGCAGCGCCAGAAGATGAGCGCCGGAGAGCACCTGCGCGCCGGAGGCGGCAAGTCCGTGGGCAGCAGCAGAGACAGAGACAGAGACAGAGACAGCGACAAGTTCAAGCTGAAGAAGCAGGTGACGGAGGAGGAGATGTACCACCTCCGGCTAAAGATTAACGGCCGCGAGCGGAAGCGCATGCACGACCTCAACCTGGCCATGGACGGCCTGCGCGAGGTGATGCCCTACGCGCACGGGCCCTCGGTGCGGAAGTTGTCCAAGATCGCCACGCTGCTGCTCGCCAGGAACTACATCCTGATGCTCACCAGCTCCCTGGACGAGATGAAGCGGCTGGTGGGGGAGATTTACGGCGGGCAGCACTCGGCTTTCCACTGCGGCACCGGCGGACACTCCGGGGGCCCCGCCGCCGCTGCGGCCGCCGCAGCCGCCGCCGCGGCCGCCGCGCACCAGGTGCACCCTCTGCTCGGGAGCGCGCTGACCTCCTCCACGTCCTCCACCCTGACGAGCGCGCTGCCGGGACTCACGTCCATCCGAGCGCCACACCCGCTGATGAAGGGCGCCCCGGCTGCGCCCCCGGCCCTGCAGCTGGGCTCCGGCTTCCAGCACTGGGCCGGACTGCCGTGCCCCTGCACCATCTGCCAGGTGCCCCCTCCTCCACACATCCCCGTCACCTCCACCGGCCTCACGAGACTCACAGTGGAGGGCAAGGACGGGATGAAATGATGGCGTGCTGCGCAGAGACTGACGTGAAGTGTGTAAATAGAGAATTCAGGGCAGGAGGGTGGACTCGGCCTCACCGCTGCATGTTGTTGTTTAGTCTGTTTTCTTGTTTGGCGTATGAGGAAAAAAAAAAAGTGTTCTTTCCCTCCTTGTAACAAGGACTTATAAAGACTGACTCTGCCAACAGAAGGTAAAAAGTACGAAGTGCGATGAAGCAGCAGTGAAGCTGAGAGAAGCTGCATGAACAACTTCTCATCTCATTTGACTTTTTTCCCCTTTTTTTTTTTTTAAATCAGGCGTCATTTTGTGAAAACGAAGAATGCTCTCTGTGCCTTGTACCAAGGATTTAAAAAAAACTTGACTTCTATATGAAAATAATGACATTTGTGTGTTTGGCTGAAGAAAAAAAAAAAAAAGATTCTGCCGCGGCGGGAATTTGAATTTTAAAAAGAAATCTAAGTTTTTTAGATTGATTTCGTGGCTCGCTGTCTGTCCACGTGTTTTTGTTTCGTTTTTGCATGATGGTATAATTATCACAGCATGACTGTTTCTTTTTCTTGTTTTGTTCTTGTTGCTGAACTGAACTTGTTATGCCCAGAGACCCCCGTGTCTTTATTTTTGTACACTGTTGATGACTGATGAAAATATTTATTATCGCCCAGCGTCCCTGGATGAAATTTCAATAAAACTGAAATTATGGATCATATCTTCTGTCTTCTCTCTCTCTGTCTCTTGTTTTCTGAAAAAATACTATAATCATAACAAACCACATGTGTCAGGTGTTTAACCACCTGATGATTGAATACGTCACAAGTATTCACTTATTGCTTTAATCTATCTTGGTTTATTTATTTCAGATAAAAACAAACTCCCACCTCTCTAAATCTCATCCTTTAATTTCAGCTAAAACACATTTAGTTCTCGGACATTTTTTCCTCTTTCTTATGATATATTTTATTCTAACGCTAAAGGCCTCGCTGGTGCAAACCTTCTACAGCTCCATATGTCCCTCATGAACGAAACTGAATTGATTTTAACAAATAAAAACGCTCAGAAATGTCGATTACAAACAAAATATTAAAAAAGAATTAAACGATAACGATCAGATAATTGTTTGTTTTTTCACTACAACACGCTATTTAAGAAGGTTTTATTTGCCCTCCTAATGAAAAGTATAATTTTGAAAACGCACCTCTAACAGCTCTATTTATTTATTCCACTTTAAAACAATTTTAAATCAGCTGCTGACTCCACTTCCCCTCCTCGGGCTCGTCCCTGCACCTCCAGGCCCCTAATGATGACTTAAAACACACACACACACACGCACACACACACAAGCACACACACACACACACACACACACACGCACACATGCACGCACGCATTTATTCGACATTTCCTCGCAAGCTCCCCGACAAAAAAAAAAAAAAATGTTAAGAAGCAAGCAAACGAGGCTGAAATGCGGGACCGTGCGGGACCCGCCGGCAGCTGACTTGTTTCCCAGCTGAGAGAAAGCGACCCGCCTCCGGGGAGCGCGGAGCAGTTTGTCCGCCCGGGGTCCCTCGGGTGCTCCTCCGTCTCATCTCTGCAGCGACAGAATGTATGTTTGTGGAGATTACAAGTTAATTGTTCACGGGGGACCGAGAGAGGAAGAAGAAGAAGAAGGGAAAAA
>CAEMYA010002116.1:5454978-5468288 GCA_903131615.1 Diplodus sargus | reverse complement strand
CCTTAATAGATACAAAAAAAGAAAAAGAAAAATATAATGCAGCTTTTTAAAGTCAGATACAAACAGTTTTTTTTCACTTTTGCAAACATCTCATTTGGCAACGGAGGACTGTCGTTGCATTCAATCTGAAGAGAGGGAGAGGTGAAGTGTGTGTGTGTGTGTGTGTGTGTGTGCGTGTGTGTGTGCGTGTGTGCGTGCGTGCGTGCGTGCGTGCGTGCGTGCGTGCGTGCGTGTGTTCACGTGCTCGGTCAATGAGCAGCCGCAGGGCCGGAGCCTGAGGGCAGCAATTGAAAATAAATTTCAGTTGAATAAGGGGCAGCGGCCGCATCAGCCGCACTGCTGCTAGAACAAAAGCAGTTGAGGGGATAAGTTATTGAGCGGGCTGACAGCCTGAACGAGGCTGATTATAACGGCCTGGTCGTGGTCTGTGTGTGTGTGTGTGTGTGTGTGTGTCATAGTCATGGTGAAGCAGGTGCAGAGGCCATTCCCTCTCTGTGTCAACCTCTCTCTCTCCCTCTCGCTCTCTGCCCTCGGGGAAGCCTCGGGGCCCTCTGGCCTCCTGTCCTCAGCTGATTCCACAGACTAATGTTTAACCCATACTGCCAAAACAGAAAGCATATTTCCATCATAAGAGCGCTCTGCCATCGCCATTAGCGACCGGGCTCATTTGCATGTTAATTGTGCAGTTAGAGAGGTGGTGTTGACACTTCCCTTTGTCCAACGCCGGGTCGCGGGAAGTGAGAGGATGGGGCCGCAGAGCGACGTCCATGTGGGTTATTGTTTCAGGGCCGGTTGTGTCATCTGTTAGCGAGCGACGTCCAAACACAACGCCGAAGAGATAAAGTTGATTTAATGAGGTGTCATTTGTGCAGTAAGATTCAACTGGAGCTCTTATCAGTAACAATTTTAAGATTAAACGTAATGAAACTAGTTAAAGTGGAGTCATTGGTTCAGACACACATTTATTGATTTATGAAAATTCGGACAGGAAAATAGGTTCTGTGCTTGTTCTGTGCTACGCCATGTGTTTGAGGTAAATATTATACATTTTCCCAAATTCCCAAAAAACTTGGATGCAGGACGGGTCTCGGCCCAGAATAGATCCCATTAACTTTTGGTGCAGATCCAGATAAATGGACAGATTTCTCCTCTCTTTCTTTCACATGTGAGATAGGGCGTTTTTCATCATTTACATGCATTTTTTCGGGAATAACGCATTGATCAGGTGTATTTAGGTGGCTGGTCCTTCACTTATAGCAATTAAAAGAAACGACACTGAACAAATACTCGATTACAAGCCCTGCGTTCAAAACCTAAATCAACAGTATGTAACTTTAATTCCTTAAATATCAGCTTCATTCAGAATCATGTTGATGGTACGGAGTCTTGTAACGGGCTGAATGGTGTCTCTGTCTCATCTTTTAGCTCAGTGTAACAGAGTCAAAAGTACAATATCTGCTTCTAAAGTGGAGCAGAAGTATGAAATACAGCACTTGAGTGAATATACTTAGTTGTATTCCAACACGTCTAACAGTGTATGTCAACCTTCAGCTGCAGCATTAAGATGAATCATTAATCAGTCATAATCAATAAGGATCCAGTAATCCGATTAGTGAAATGGTTATTAATGATTATTATGATAATTGGATGATGGACAGAAGATTAATTAATGGCAATTTTGATAAATATGCTGAATATTCGCCTGTTCGAGCTCCTCACATGTGATCTATTTGCTACTTTTTGTTAATTTCATGCGATTGTATATAAAAATCTCTGAGTTTATTGACTGTTGCAAGTCATTTTAAAAATCCTGGTCTTTCGACATTCTGTGGGCAGTTTTTTGTTATCGTTTTAACATTTACACAAAAACACTAACCAACTTATCAAAAAATAAACAAGAGGTTCATCATCAATAAGCAGAATAATCCTTAGTTGCAGTCCTAAATATCTATTTAAACATATTCTCAATGATGTAATTCATAATGGGTATCTTTGCTTTTGAAGCTTAAAATCTTAGAATAACTTTTGCATTTTACAAAGTAAATTTACGTCGATATATCAGCGTCGTAAAACACCCGAGTTCTTCCTCCAGTAAATTACCATGTGAGCTTGATCACTGTCAACGTTATTAATCATGTGCCTGTAAATTAAAGAAAATATAACACGGAGACAACCTTCCTGACAAAACGGACATGCTGTGTTTACACAGCGTGCAAAATATGCCCGAGAAGACAAATACACACACTCCCACTTTCATTCGTCCGCACACAAGCCAGTTCTGGTGTGAATTTTCTGTGTAATAAACACAGATTCGGCCAGACAGAGAGTGCCTGCGTGTGTGTGTGTCTGTTAGCACGCGCATGTGTGTGTGTGTGTGTCAGCAGTAATATCCTCCTACAGTGACTGACAGATGGCGTTCAGTGTTTGGCCGTAAATGTGCTCTCTGAGTGTTTGTCCGCGTGCCAGTCGCCTGTAGTTTGGAGACTCCCCGTGAGAGTCTAACTGTCCTGACACTGCTCAAAACCAACTGTCCTTGATTGTCAACCACGGATGAACCGCAGCGTATGTGTGTGTGTGTGTGTGCCTGAATGAATGAATGTGTGTGTGTGTGTGTGTGGTGGCCTTCTGGAGAGAGTGGTGCAGGCCAGGGGAGCAGATGTTAATGGGAGAGATATGTCTATCTAAATCTCTGGCCACCACATGCTTCAAATCTGCCTGGAGGAACGAGTCTCTCAGCAAGATGACACAAGGGAAGCAGAGCAGGAGAACTTTTTTTTTCCTTAAATATAGGAGAAGAAGAGAGGATACGATGGTGTGTGTGTGTGTGTGTGTGTGTGTGTGTGTGTGTGTGTGTGTGTGTGTGTGTGCCAGCTCCAGGCCTGGCACAGCGCTGGGTGACAGTCCCCTCTCAGCGGGGAGAGTCGGGCGACAAAGTGAAACATGGTCGTGAGGAGAGCGAGCCACGACTGAAGCCAAGAACAGACAACACAAATAGAGAGATCAGACCACCTCTTTGTGACGGTCCAGTCCAAAATGAAATAAAAACCTGTTTGATAATGTTCCTTCCCTGAAAACAAAATGAAAACAGGGGACAAGAAAGAAAGTTCCGAGTTTGAATGTGGACCAAGTTGTTTTGTCTTTGAAGGCGGCGTGACGTCCTGCTGTGGTTGATACGGGGGAATGTTTTCAGAGGTTGATGGTCATTAAGGCCGACGAATCTCACTTTGTCTCTGCCTGCCGTGTAATTACTGTAGTAGCACTTTCAAACAACCTGTGACTTTATTTGATGGTTCATAACAAGGTGTCCTAGCAAACAAAAACAGCAGATATGGTCGGAAAGAGTCAATTATTTTCTCTTGAGACATCTCAGGGTGTATAATCGGGCTCAATACCTCAGCCAGTTTTCACCGTCATTTCATACGTAAACTACTGAATTGTTCAGCGAGTGACTCCAAAAACAACACCGCTCTCCAAACAACCTGACACCAGTGACAGATGTACCGTCTTCTGTCGTTCCTCTCAGTTTGGTTGGATTTAGGCAAGAGAACTACTTGGTTAGGTTCAGAAAAACATCATGGTTTGGCCTATAATAACAAGGCAATGATACTTTCTTTAATTTTATATACGTGAGGTCACTTCACTACATTACTTACTCAAGATAACTCACCGTTCACTCGGTCAAACAGCAGTCTGACTCGACAGCTGTCTCCTGGGTAAAAGACAGCTAGAGATTCCGGGTTAGAGTCGGGAGTCAGTTTGGATTCTGCTCGGATCCAGAACCGTTTACCGACAGGAGGAGAGCTCAGAGATTACTTTTAACCTTCAGGATTCATCCTCTCTCCTGTTAATCGACCTGACTGCAGCAGCGATCTGCAGAGCTGTACTCCGTTTCGGCTGCTCGTGTTCTTTAATGTTGACTGCCGACCGGAGCTGGAGAGGAAGTGTACTTTACTTCATTAACGTAACGTAACAGAGGAAAAAGAAAGAAGAGAAGCAGGGACGTTTTAATGCAGAATACTTACATATTTTTATAGGCTACAGAAAATACAATATTCTTATGTCCATATGGTGAATAAAGTAGCCACAGCCAGTGGACGTCTGGCTGAGCATCCAAAGGGGAAGTTTGTTACCTTGTTGTTACAGAGCCCAGCTAGCTGTTGTCCTGCGTCGGAGTCGTTATGCTAAGCGTAGGCATTTCAGCATAGAATCTCGGCTCACCAATTCCCGCTACTTGCTAGCTTTTGTATTTTTAAATTCAATTTTTTGGAGTGAATCGTCACATTTGTGCTGAAAAGAGCGGCTGAATTTTCAACCAAGGTATTTGTCGCAAGCAGTCAAACTGAAATACATTTTAAAGTGATGTGCATTTTTAAATGTATGCTCAAAAACATCCAAACATTATTGATTTGACCTTGAAATGGTACCGAACCTTTAGGCAAAAGAGAACATTGTATTTAAAATCAATCAGTGCTTTATCTAATAATGTTTGGACTGAAGTGGCCAGTTTCTATTGTATACATATTCTTTTTTTAAATTTTATTTTGCAACTGAACTCAAAAGTAGGGTTCAAATAGACCTTTGGGAACTGCACAAACATCCCTGTTGGCAGCAGAATAAAACCAGACGATACACCCCTATGACTGGAGGTACGTGGCTTGGCGTCGGCCCATATTTACACCCTCCAGCCAGTCTAACCTTCTTGTCTATCATGAATCAGTTGGCAGCAGAAGTAACATATAGATTACACCTCTCAGCTCTCTCTCTGTGTCCAGATGTTACTTCACTTCCACCTGCCAGCTGACCGGATAAAACGTGTATCTGAAAAGGTCTTGAACAAAGAAACTCAATCACCTCTCAGGCTTCTCCGACCTTTTCATTACATTTCCTTAGGTCTGTCTCTGAGCGTGTGATCTGGCAGCGGAGTTAACCCGGGCGTTAGCCCGCTACCTAACCCTCTCTGTGAGCTGGCTGCGACGTTAAAGCAGACATTAGCCTCCTCCCTCTGGCCTGGATTCAGCTGGCACGATCGGACGCCATTGATGATGCTGCCAGGCGGACTCCATCACAGTTGGTGATTTTGATCAATATCAACGTTAACAACACCCAGACAGCTTGTTGGAGAACAAACAAACATGTAAATAATGCGTCAACACGTTCTGATGTTCTGGACGGGATGGTTATCGGTGGAGAGGTCAAAGAGAGACGTGTTTATTTCACCTCAGAGATCAGTCAGTGGAGCTGGAGCGTGTGTGTCCGTAATCTCTTGATATAAAATAGCGTCACTTCACTTAATGTCACTTCATGTTATCGTCTCTCCAAGGAGAACTCACCTTTAAGTAGCAATTAAATAAGAATGAAGTTCAATTTAATACTGTGAATGAATGAATAGAATACATATAAACAAAAAGAAATGAATATTAACAAGCCAGATCCATAGAAACCAAAGAAAAGAAAACTGATGATGATATTTCTTATTCATGTTCCATTTCTTAGTTGTCATGTTATTTACTTGTACTTCATGTTTTAGGTCAGATATGCAAATTGCTTCTCCATCTTAATGAAGGTTACTGTGAAAACCGGAATGGCGATGGACGGCTTATTTTTTTAAGGAAATTCCACTTAATGAGGGAGATTTAAAGGACAAAACCCTAATTTTTGTGTTTAAGCTAGGGCAGGAGGTGGTTAGCCTAGCTTAGCATAAACACTGGAAGCCGGGGGGAAAAATAGCCTAACTCTGTCCTTGTCAAAAACCCAATCACTATCAAAAGAGAAAAAGTTACACACACAGACTTAATTCACGTGAAGCCAGTTTTCTTGGAGCTGGATGAACATCAGTGAACAAGATCAACCAAAGAACATCAACCCCCGAGCTGATGAGACACCAGTGCTGCTGAAAGCAACGCAAAAAGCAAAAAACTAGTTTTACCCAAAGCGTCTCAGCACAAAGATAACAGAGCAACAATGATCTCACCATGTTGCTGTGAAGACGGTCGGTCAGCACCAGCTTCCGCCTGCCAAAGCTCAGCGGTGTGAACGCGGCACGGGCGAGGAGAGGGAAACACACGGGGAACGCACAGCTCTAATTATAAACAGGCATTATCATGGGTGTGAAACCAGAAGTGACAGCAGCAGTGGGCAGCCAGACACACACACACACACACACACACACACACACACACACACACACACACACACACAAACAACGCCTGTATGGGCCAGAGTCATCATATGGACAAATCAAAACTGCTCTGGCTCAGTAATGTCTGGCAGATGTTAACGCTTTGTACTTAATGACTCCCTCAAGACCTCACCCAATCAGACAGGACACAGTGATCGGCCGGGGGGGATGTGTGTCTACTGTGTGTGTGTGTGCGTGTGTGTGTGAGAGAGAGAGAGGTAGCGGTGTGGTGGAAACGATGATCTTCAAATTCATTCATGTCATTAAACCTGGTCGAACATCTGTAATATTTAAATCTTATGTGTCTCGGTTTAATCGGAGGTTTCAGATAAACCATTTAAAATGTCTGACAGTGCGTGTGTGTGTGTGTGTGTGTGAGTGTGAGTGTGTATGTGTATGTATGTGTGAATGAGAGAGAGAGAGACATAAAGAGAGAGAGAGAGGAACCCTTCTGCTACCAGAGAGTAATTTCATGCTTGACTACTGCATATTTCAAAGAATAACTAGATTTTATTGCACATCACAGCAAAGTTCTGCAAAATAAAATTATCAAACCAAACAAGGCAGGACACCAACACATTTACACATTTACTCCACGATGATTAAACCAATGATGAGCTTGATCGTTTGGGGGGAAAAGACTGGTTTTTCTGTTCTTCTGTTTCCCCAAACTAATCTGAAGTTTCATTGTTATATTTTTGGTACCTTGATGGTTTTTGGAAGACATTATTATTTTTTTGTTCCACCCTTTCTAAATGGTGATAAGGAAGATAATTCTGTCCATCGTCACTAATATTGGTGATGGTAGGGTCGACTGAATCTTGCAACTCCTGACTGCAATTTAGAATTTTTCGTATTTCTTTGTATTTAATAGGGTTTTTTGATTGGAAAAAAGACATTTATTGCAATGAAAAGACAGATGATGTTATGGATCTTACTCTCTATACAGTCTATATATTTTCCTGTGTGGTGTCCTGCCATTAGATCCTGAACACCTTCTGCCAAAACAATGTCTATGGGTGACGGCCTCTCTACAAGTTAGCAGGTGGGTCTTTGTCAAGCCCCGAGGAAGAGCGTCGGGTCGAGGGTTTAAAGCCAACTTACACATTGGTCAAACCATAGAATTACATCACGTGATACGTCCAGCACAAAAATACTTTTTCTCATAAGCTTACATCTATAAAACGGTGGATACATTTGGTACAAAACAAGACCTAAATAAGCTGAGTCACAACCCCCACAAAATGACTCAAATCATAATTTGAGCTCAGTCCAAAGAAATTTGGAAGGACTAGAAGAGCTGCAAGATTGGATCATAATATTGCTATTCAAGTTAGCTAAACCGGAAGTAAGCCAGCTCAGTTGGCGGAAGTATCCAGTCTCTATGCACACAACAGAAGACACAGAAAATCCAGGTAATTTTACAGCTGGGAAGTCGAGCTGACCACTGATCAGCTGAGTGAATGGGGCTCCAGTGTCTAGATTTTAATGTAACACTCTTTTTTTTTGTTGGTACAGTGTTTGAACCCAGTCTATAAGTGTACGTATCCTTTCCTGACAGGTCCCAGAACAATTCCAGAACAGTTTAAATATGGTACGACCGTTAACTTCTGGTCAAAAGTTAAAACAAGTAAATGTTAACTTTTGGTTTTACATGGAACATGGACGCCAGTCTCCTCAATGAAAGTCCTGGAGCCGCCACTTTCCTGCTTTTCTGCACTGTTCATTGTTGTTTTGGCTGTTTTGCATATGTACTGTCAAGCAGTGGTATTAATACACAGACTGAAGTGACTAGAACCCAAAACACCTCCATGGACGTCTTCTCGAAGTCTCTGATTATCTGATTAGCACAGATTTGCTTGCTGGTGTCCTTTGTTTTTGTGAAGATGTGATAAAACACGCAGTCCTGCTGTGTACACAGACGTGAAAGTAGCTTTGTGCAGAAATCTTTCTCTCTAGCACATCGTGTCATAAAAAGCAGCAGTGCTCTGATTTGCTATATTGAGAATGTCAGCAGCAGCAGATGCTGTGCTAATAGCCACTGGATGCTGCACTGGAATCTAGCAGCTGGTAACTATGACACTAACTACCACCAGGGAGAATGGCCAAGCTATCCACAACCCTGTTGCAGTCGAGCAGCAGTACACAACACTTCATCACAGTCCGTCGGGGTAATGCAACAAAAAAAGTTAGATTTTGTGGGGAAAAATCAGGGTTTATTAGGGTCTTCAGAGTCAGATTTGGACAATTTAAGAGTACTCCATGCAACATAAACAGCAACCAATTTTGCTGGTTATGTTGCATCGAGTTTATTCCACACATTTTTCCTTCCTTGTCAAAACCACGAATGTAAAGAGGGAAATCTAGATACAGACGGCCCCATTCATTTCCTATGAAAGCTAGTCCTTTGTGTAAAATTATCCCTGATCATCTTTCTAATGTTCAGACTTGTAGTCTTCAGTTTGTCAGATCTTATGCCCAAAAGTCTTTTTACAACGTTTTCATTTTTTTAGTAGTTCTTACAAATACATGAAAACGGTCTTTGATGTGTAAAATGAACGGAGTTCCTCTTTAATTTGAGCTCGATCGAACTCTGGATGTGATCTGGATGTGCAGTTCTATGCAAAAAGTATAACTGGGTCAACACGGGGAAACTCTGTCCTCGTTTGCACCAGAATCAGCATGTTAACCCTCCAAAATTCAGAACTACAACTTCAGCTGTTGTCAAAGGTACAAAAAACAAGAGCCACGACTGCCATCAAGAGGAAAAGTTGCCCTCAGCATGTACACCAAAACTGTTGCTTTCTAAGGCCCCACCGAGAGCTGTCACTCAGCCCCACCCCACCCTCCACCTTTCTCCGTCTGTCCGTCAAGCAGGAAGAGCGCCTTTCTCCCCCTCCATCTGTTATCATCTCCCCTTCTCTGGGGGGTCGGAGGGGGCCGTCCGCGGGCTGGTCATCCCGTTAGAGGCCTATTAACAGTCCCCGGGCTCTCTGCTGGGGCCTACTGCAGAGAAATCCATATCAATACCTGTCTGTTATGCCTCCCACCGCTAGACACAGCCAGGCTGCCTGCCTGGCACAGACAGCCCTGCATGGGCCTCCTGTCGAGACAGAGAGAGGATGGGGTTTCAATGCGAGTGTGGCCCTTGAGTGCGGACCTCCTGTCAGTCCTCCTGTTGCACCGATGGACCTAAGTAGACAATGCAGAGTTTGAAAAGGCACACTTCCAAGTCCTGTTGGTGTCTTTAATACCATCAGTTGTCTCTTTGGATCACATCTGGCCTGCAGAGCTTACAGCATGCTGCTTCCTCCAACAAGCTGAGAGAGAGGAGGCCGCAGAGGCAAAGAGAAAGTGGGTGAGGGAAAAGACCTGCATGGAAACGAACTGTCGTTCAAGATTTTGTAAAATTTGCAGTGATTCACAATACTCCTCCTGGAAGTGGCAACTTGCCAGTTTAACAATGATGGAAATCTGGTTTACTGATGTTAAAGAATTGTAATTTTATTGCTTTCTCCACGCGTCTTAGACCATTTTGCCATCTCCCTCTATCTGGTCACATATTAGCAATTTCATTTAGCAGACATCCTTGTTGGTGTCTTGCTAGTAGACACAACCACAAGCAAAGATGAGCAGCCAAAACAGGGCTTAATACAACAGCTGTTAACAGATTTTAATGTATAAATATGGTGGGCTTTAAATCATGTCCCCCTACAGCATTAATCATTTCGGAAGACCCATTGAAGTTCTTACTGATAACATTTTTAGGTCGGAAATACATTTTTTTATGAAAAAAAGACCCATCTATAGTGCTTGTGGAAAGGTGCAGAATAAAAGCATGTATTTCCTTTAAAAACATTATTATGATTCAAGTTTTCAATTCGGTTTCAGAGCCGATTGTATAAACCCGTCAGTATCTTGTGTTATCTGTGTTTCATCAGTGTTCAGCAGTCCTGGTAGCTGGCAGTTGAGTTGTACAGTATGAACAAACTGGCAACCACCTGATGATGCAAACTGATGACAGCAGCGGTGTTGTAACCTGAATGCGGCGGTGGTGTATGGGGGGGAGAACAGTGATTTGTTTCTTTTCATTTATTTTAAATCACAATTTTGATCAAATAAGTCGAGACATCGAAACTAACGGCATCACTATTTATACTTATTTCTAATGTGATTATAATATGGCTCTAGTTTATTTAGGTCTTGTTTTGTACCGACAGTGTTTCATCCATCTCCCTCCTTCTCTGTGTCTCCGCAGGAGGTGGGAAAATTGACAGCAGGTTTGATGGATGACCTCCAGCTCAACTCTCCCTCTCCATCTCCATCCTTCCTTCTCCTCCTCTCTCCGTCCCTCTCCTCTGGCTCTCCTTATCCTCTCAATGCATAACACAGCCTCCCCTGGGCAGGCCGGGACAGGGGAGGCCAGACCCAGAAACAAAGCCCTCCCTGCCGCTCGAATGCCCTCCCCCCGAGCTCCTGTCCTCCAGGGAGAGTGCTCTCTGCTGTGCCGGGGCTGTTAATAAGCTGCTAATGAGGAAACAGACCTCTATTCTCCGCTAACATCAAGACAGATGGACGCACACGACATGTTTGTTTTAAACTTCCTACTGATATGACGGATTAGATGGTGGAAAGGCTCCGATTGGTCTGATTGGAGTTGCAGGCTTGTGATTGGTGGTGAATTTTATATGGCCAGCACCAAATAGCAGCCCACCAAATGTATACATTAAATGTATACAATTTTAAATCTGTTAAAAGGTGTTGTGTAAAACCCTGTTTAGGCTCCTCAGCTTTGCTTGAGGTAACATTAACTTCATCGGCTGAACTGTCCGGGGTCGACTTGCATTGAAGCAAGGAGTCCAACAATGTTCTACCAGTGAAGCAATGGTTTGGCACAGTCTCGACAGATTTGCTCTAGTAAAATAAGTGTAAAACCTATTGGATTAATGTTTGCGTCTGCAGGGTTATGACGGGGACCAGCTGGTCAACGCCATGCAGCCCTAAAGTATGTCTCCTAGCAACACCAGCCCTCAAAATGTCAATTTTGAAAACATGCACAAAAGTGGTGGTATCATCATATCCACGGAAAATCTAAATTTCACTTTGCCTTTAAAAGCGTACTTTGGAAAATATGTTGAGTACGACTTTCAAAGTGGCTCCTTAACATACTGCTCTTTGCTAGCTTTCCTTGGTTGTAGCCAGCCTCCGCGAGCTAATTAGCTGATGGATCAGTTAGCCGTGGAGCCTTCCAAACCGCCAAGACTGACCGAGCTCAGTTTGAAGACAGCTGTGATCAGGACAGTAATCTGCGTTGAGTTTGAGTTAAATGTGTTTAAGTTGAGTTAAGAGGCAGTTATGCTCATCTTCGTTTGGTAAAAGAAAGAAATTGTAAGTCAGAATTAAGTTGTTTGTGTGTATTTTATTCATTAATGAAGCTAAAAGCCGGCACATTTCCCAGCCGGCACTACAGGAGCTTGTTGGACCATCAAATAATTATTATTATAATGATTTACAAATCATCCCTGCAACTCAATATATGGACATCTTTGTCTGTTGTTTCTTCACACTCTTTCGATAAAGTTTTGAATATTTTACACTAAATTTCTGGCCACATCTTACAAATGACTCCTTTAAGGATTAAATACTTTTGTTCTCATGTCCTTTTTCCTTCTTGGACCACCCGAATAGCTGTGACGCCACTTTTTCCCAGAGAATGAATCGCTTCTCTGAGCTGCTATTTGTCCCCAGATTTGAATAACACATCTGTTCATTGTGTGTTTGTGCCAGCACAGACATGTGTTGACCTCACAACCAGAGCTGGACCCTGCAGGTCTCACGGTATTCGTTGGGTTTGTACTGGGCGATCATGAAAACAGCGCTCGGGTCTCTGTTGATCACACCCGAGCAGCGCCCATCTGTTCAGTGCACAATATGCACATGTAAGACACCAACGAATACATACAGTACGACAATAGACACATAGATAAAAGAACACAGGCGGCCATATGCTCGCACACGTACACATAAACATATTCTCGCACACATGCGTCCAGCCTCCCAAGGCGCGCACATTTTAACAAGGAAAACACCTTCTCCCACTGGCTAACCGTCTAATTATGCAGCCGTCCTCATATTTACAGTACTGTGGAAGTGAAAGGCAGATGACACAAGCTGGCAGCACCTCACAATGCTTTACCAGGCTCTGTAAGGCAGCTGGTTAGCAGAGGGCCCGAGTAGGAGGAGGGAGCTGGCGACAGCTGTTGGAATCGATGCGAGTAGTTAAACAAAAGTCATTCAGAGGCTCAGCGTTTGCAGTAATCACCTGAAGCTCCCTATTCCTGCAGCAGAACAAGATGAAGATGAGAGACGTGGGAGTAAAGAGATGGCATGAAAAAAAAAAAAGTTTCTAAAACACACGTGCAAATCAAATGCATGAAAACATTCTTCAGGATCGAGATGCATTGTCTGATTTCACACAGGACGACGTGCCTGCTCAGGATTATTTAGGAATATTGGAATATTCTAGTCTTTCATTTAATCGTTTATTCTTGTGACATATCTCAGTTTTGTTTTGGGTTTTTAAAAAAAAAAAAAGTGTTTTGGTCCCCAAAAATTATGCAACACATTTCCTTTGACTTTTATTGGGTATTCATGCAAACTCATACATGCATCCACGTCCTAATGTCCCTGACTAATGTTGAGTTGTGTACTTTACTGTTAAAAAATAAATTCGTAAATGGTTTGACACCACTTTGGTTCGGGTTCGATTCAGTCATCAAACGGACTTGTTTAGGCTCTGGGTGAGATCAGGTTTTGAGAGCATGACCGAAATTCTTGGGATGTTTCTGGGACTGATGCTGATACAGTATTAGTAAATAATTCCTAGATCTATATATTGGCAGATGCTTTTGGTTTTCTATTTACTGTTTTACTTTGTAGTTATATCCTCTCGTGTCCTGTTGTCACTTTCCACTCCCTGCTCACTTTTGTTCCCTCCTGTGTTCCTGGTGTTCCTCCCCAGCCTGATTTCACCCCACATCTGTCTCACCCGCCTCGCAGACACTGCCCTGTTCCCAGTGTCTCTCCACCTGCACCTCACCCCCTTGAATCTAAGCCTGTGTTGTTCCCTCGC
>CAEMYA010002116.1:5433237-5453815 GCA_903131615.1 Diplodus sargus | reverse complement strand
TAGCTCTCTGTTCAAGATAGATCATCCATTATCCGGGCATAATTAGATATTTTCTGATCCGATAATGAACTGGAGTACAACCAAGAGTCTGTCACACCGGCGTTTTTATTTGTGCTACCTGTGTGCGAATGTGCGTGTCTGTGTTTGTGTGCTCTGACTGATGGAGCTGCACAGTCTGTTCCTCGGGCTCTGGGGGTCTGCTGATGTGTCCATCACTGACAGAACGAGACTATGGATTACCTCGCTCATTAATCACCATCAACGTGGCAGCTCGCGCGCACACTCGCTCGCTCGCTCGCCCGCGTATCGTCGCGCCGGCGCGAGCTCACACAAGTACGCCTTCCCGCGGACACACACTCGCACATTAATCTCTCCGCACACAGACAGAGTAGTTGTGACAGCTACTGGCCACCAACCTGTCCGCAGCCTAATCTCATTAGGGTCCTTCTGGCATCTGGGCCTGTTCTGCTGAGGGATGCTCTATGATGGAGTGAAGAAGACAAGGCGTTCAAGCGTATAATAGATGTCTAAATCATCTGGCCACAGCCAGCGGGTCCTCTCGCTCTTTCATGTGATGCTCCTGAGGTAGGCAGGGGAAACCATCATGAACACGTAACGTAAAAGGGAGACAGAAGCGGAAACAGATACCAGGAATTTGATCTTAAAATTGAAGGTTTAAACTCAGGTTGTTTAAACAAGGCAGCGACCGCTTGGCATGAGAAATAAAAAACGTGCATCCGCGCTTGGCGGAGTCGCAGTGACACTCATCACACCTGTCTGCCACTCTCCAGTCTGCTGCAGGCCTGGCCTGTCCTGTCTGGTCCTGGAGTGCAGTGTTGTACCTGTCAGTGTTGTGCAGATGGGCTCCAGCTCCCCCAGGTACCTGGGCTAAATACCCGTCATTAATCACCACATAAAGCCTCCCCAGCGGGAGATGCCCCAGGTTAGACCGCATCAAGAAATAAATTGGCTGAAAAATGGCTCTGGACGAAAGCTCCATCCCCTGAGAGGAGAGGAGCGAGGAGAGGAGAGGAGAATCTGAAAGCCGCCTTCTCGAGCCCGCTAAGTGATCTGTCAGCGAGTTAAGCGACATCATCATTCACGCCGCCCCGATCGTGTTCCCGCGGTGCTGACAATCTCGGCTGTTTGCTTTCAGATTTGCACACATTCATCTTCTTTATTTGCCAAAGTGGCTACGCTGAGACGGAAGGGCTGAGCTTTAACGCTTCGAGTGCGGCGGCCTCCAGGTCCATCAGGCTTTGAATAAACACTCCTTCAAGAAAGGAAGATAACATGAACGCATCAAGAGAGGAAACACAGACGGGGAAAAGATAAATACGGATGGAGGATAGTAATGGGACAGTAAGTTCCGAAATCGGTGGTAATTGGATTATTCGCATCATCAGCTTTCTTTATTTTAGACACACATGGACAACACAAGAACTGTTATTTTCTGACTTGGGATACCAACCTTTTCGAAAATAATCCACATCAATCTTCCTGTGACCCACCTTGAGGGTCATCACCCAATCTTAGAACAACATTGCTTTAGGGCTCACACTGATTTAGGGGCCAATAACATCAGAAAAGCTAAATTGGGACAGTGCCCTCTGTGATCGGTGTCCTATCAGCAGAAGAGAGACCTGTCTTCTCTCAGCAGTTAATCAATCAATCAATCAATCAATCAATCAATCAAAATGTATCTCACACACGTTTTTACAGTGAAGATGCAATGCAATGTGCGCACCAAAAAAAGGGACTGCAATCAAGAGCGTAACGGAAACCATGACAATAGAAGATAAAAGTGGTTAACAGCTGAGATAAGGTCAAGGACGTGCTGTAGTCCAGTAGCCCAGACCTGTCCACCTCCGAGTAACATGTCTGTCCAGTGCTATGATTAATGACCACAGGGATTCCCCTGGTCAGCCGCTGCACCTCTGCTCTATCGACACCACTCCACCCTTCATCGTGCCGTCCTGCAGCACCTCAGGGCCTCACAGAGACTTCAGTCTGCACTCGGCGGCTCTCATCAGACGTCCGACAAATTAAATATGTGCTGACACAGCGAGCATTAGAGCTGAGAAGATTACATATGTAGCGCTAACTGCTAATTCTGCTTTCAGATGATTTAAAACACGTCTCTCTGCCAGTGAGGGAAAGTAGACTAGTAGTGGTAGTCGTCTACTTAAAAGGTAACACCACTAATTTGACACTTTTGATCATTTAAATGCCTCCCGCGATGTCACTCAGTGGCTAAATTGCATTGTGGGTAATGTAGATGGATGGTTTAAATACAAATGATTAAAATCAGTACAGCAGAATCAGAGATGTCACTTGCTGTATTCCACACACTCTTATTCCATTTCAAAGACCTGACATCTGCATTACCCACAATGCAACTTACCCACTGCGTGACATCACAGGAGGACATGGACCATGGCAACGAGTCAGATAATTTTCAATTTCTAAAAGTCAACCATTTAAAATTCTGCTGCAATATCTCTTGTTTTTAAAGTGCAGTCTTCTCTACAGCATCTTTCCAACTAGTTGATTTGAATTAGAAACAGGAAATTTTATCACTATACAACAAAATAAGGTTTAAGGACACAAAGGTCTTCATAAAATGGTTATTTCACTAAAGTAAGATCCAAAATTCGGGACTTGAACTTGCGTTGAAGTACTTTTACATTGTTGCATTACTGCTTCTACTTGAGTGAAGCATCTGAGTCCTTTGGGGCAGCAGTAGCTCAGTTTATAGGGACTCGACTATTTTATCAGCAATTACATTAAATACAAGTAAGGAGCGAACAACGCGTTTCACATTCACACCTTGTCATTTTTTACGTAATTGTTTATAAAATAATGTCGTATCCTGGTGTGCGTGGTGTGTGGTTTGGACTTTATTCTCTGAACGCTTCAGAGGCTTATTTGTTTGTATCAATTAATGAAAACTCAGTTTTTAATTTTAAATGTAGCAGCAAAAAAAATCACTGCACAACTAAATGTAAAAGGAAAGCACGACTCCCTGAAACTGTTGGAGCCGCTGAACAAGAGATAACTGCAGAGATCGCAGCAACTCACACCAGCAGAACTCCCACCATAACACCTCGACGCCTCTGCACATCTTGTCTCCAACACAACACACACTTAAAAGGCGTAGCAGAGGACCACGGGCCATTATGTATTTTAAAAGGAGGGGCATGGTGAGCGGCCAGGTTATGCTCCTCTATTCTTCTTATTCTTCCTTCACCAGAGCGGTCGGTGTCAGTAGGAGATGGCGGGACAATGGAGGTGATCTCTCTGATCTCAGTGCTCCTATTGTGGCTCGTCATATTATTGATGTTCATCTCTGAGAAAAGCCACGGCCTCTGCCTCGCCGCTTCTGCGTCGCTCTGTCATTGTGTCTCGGCTGGATTTTCTCTCGTCTCTCTGTCCTACTTTACCTCCACGCAGCTCTGACATCTCTGTGCTGTATTCTCGCTGTCGAGCACAGAAACCACCCCCCCTTCCCAAAAAAAAGAAAACTGAAGTCGATATCAATGACGAGTTGCTCGTTTTTCCCAGCTAAATTGAACTGGTGATAGTAAAAACAATGCATCAGACCTATAGAGTCTCTAATAGCGACAATATGTGATGCTGCAGAGATGTAAAATGACCTCTAAATCCCTTCCCAACATGCTTTTACTTCCATTCCCAAAGTCTTTGTACTCCTGCAATTGTGCAAAAACGGCAACACTGTGAAGGTATGTTGCCCACTCTCCTTTCAAAACGCAACACCGATGAGAAAAGTAGCTGTCGCTCATTTATCAGCGGTGCCGTGGGCTGCCCATTCCTTGCTGTGCCGTGTTTGGGGTCAGGCTTCCTTCACTGTGGACTCTGAGTAATTATTAACCTACTGGGATTGTCCCGCAGTCCTGCGGTCATCTGGGACTGCTGAGTGTCAATCGGGAAAGGTCATGACAAGGCGACACAGCGATGAAGAAGGAGCGGAGGGAGTGAAAATAGACTGACTGATGAAATCCAACTGGAAAATTGGACCACTTTCCTAACAAGAGGCGTGGATCATGGATTACACACTTTCTCTCTCTGTGCAAACATTTAAAGGAAAAGTCCGGTTATATATTTTTTCTAACTGTCAACAAATCTCATGAAAAGAGTTTGTTCTACAGACAAGAAGAAACTGATGGTGCGTGTTCCTCTGCAGTAAAACAATACAAGATTAGTGCGATTACACCAGAGTGACTAAACCCAGTAAAGCTCCGTTACTCAACAGTGGGGTGGGAATCGACAAGACTTTACGCATTCCATTGCCTTTGTTGATTCGACTGTTTATTGGTCCAATTCTTTGTGGATTCTCGTGTCGATCCCTGATCAGTTTTCTGTGTTGTTAAAAAGTAACGCTACACCAAGACCCCAGGAAGCCCCCCGGCTTTGAGGCCAGTTTTCATAGAGGCCAAACTGTGTAATTACATCGTGAAGTGATGCACCAAAAAGACTTTTTCCCATAAGACAGAATTGTGAAAGAAGGGTCACAACCCCCGTGAAGTGACTTGTTTCACTGTCGTAGCTGGAGCCATTCGGCCCAATTAAAGTGTGAATGTCTAGAAGAACCGCACCATTCAATTATTTTATCCCCATTCAGGTTAGCCGGGTGCTAAACCCCAGAAGTTAGCCAGCTCGGTCAGCGGAAGTCTGGAGTGCACTCGCTCTATGGCCCGCGCAACGCGGAAGATCTTGGTATTTTCATAGCCGCTATCATCTCGTGTTTTTTTTTTTAGAGAAAATAATTAAAGATATCATCTATAGATTAATTGATTATCATTTGTTGCAGCCCTACTTAATAGGTAAAATCAACTATTTTATCCAGAATTAATTGATTCATTTCTGTTTATCACTTTATTGTTCCCTTAATAACACTGCTAAATATTCAGGTTTACTTTACCAACAGAGTGTTAAACATCATTTTGTCTATAACCCTTCCTACCAAAACTAAACACAAGAAAAAATGACAGAATCAGTGACTGCTTCCCTCCCCTCACACTGCGAGACCCCCTGTGTGTGATATAACCAGGGAAAAAGTGCTTTTATTTATCATGGGAAGAGTCAGACATGGACGTTCTCTACATAAAACCACCTCAAACTAAAGGTAATTTATACCTCTGCTGTGGCATTGTGGCCTACAGAGCCTTTGTGAGGCCGCGCACAACACATCTTCTAAAGATGTTTGGGTTTTGTGGGGAATAAATCGTGCATTTTGTCTTGCGACCCGGCTCTATATCATATTCGGCTAGCTTGTCGGTGCCACTGTGGTGGTGAATGGGCCGCCAGAGGCCCAGCCACTGGCGGGTGGTCTGACACAGAAAGGTTAAATATGGTTCAGCCACGGACGCTCTCAAAGGGCCTCGCTGTTAAAAAAATAAGTTATGTGGGCTGTATGTCTTCACGCAGTCAGGAAATTGACAATACTGGCGCAGTGAGGCACAGGGCTGTCCCAGGGCTGAACTTCATGCTTGACCGTCCAATAGAAAAAAAGAGTCACAACATCACTTGTTTCCGGCGGATTTATTGACGGCTCATCAAAGCCCCGGCTAGACAGAGGTGTAAAGTCAACACAATGACCATGCGTATAAAATGGTTATATTCTTCAAACTTCTTTGTACTCAGAGCTATGAAACAAACTTGAACTCTTCGGAGAGGAAAAATGAAAGAAAATGCAGGAAAATAAATGGCTGAAACATCAACATAGAACAAGCATCACCCGGTGCATTAAATGCTAGTCAAGACAATGGACTGTTGACCTATTGTACCACTTCTAATTGATAATTTATTTCTGCTCTTGTGTCGGTCCAATTTACAGAAAAGGATATTTTCACACCTCCTACTCCCTCATCAGCGGGCAATTCACTTTTAATTTACCACAATTATTATTTTAGAAACTCACTTTTCTTTCTCTAACTATTCTAATCCTATGACTAGAGCTAATACATTAAAATAATGAAAATACAATAGTCCACTGAAAGAGAACCAGGTCTATACATGACTTTTATAAGGCACAAAAGTAATTTCACAGAAAAGTGACCCCAACGTTGGACCGTCAATGATCCACATATGTCGTTATAACTTGTAAATTTACTCAAGCGCTGGACTTAAGGTACAATTTTATTTTACTATTACAATTTTACTCAACTTACGTCAGCAATTCAATTTCCTACTACTTTACAGTAAACTTCCACTTTACACTTATTTACCAGTTATTTTGCAGATTGCAGGCCGCATCAGAGCCAAAGGAACAAATCTTTTAATTACTTTATTTTTATATTTATCCCCGTTCACTTCCATTGTATAGAGTTGCAAAGTGGGAGGAGTAGTTTGCGGCTCGCCTTGTGCCAAGAGTCACATTGATTTCTCTGGCGATTCACAGCTGGATCAGCCTGAAGTTGAAGGTTGCGTACATCCACGAAGAATTTAGGTGCTGAGAAAAATGAAAGCAAAATTAAACAGAAGAGGAGGCCGTTTTTGAATCACTATCTCTGTGACCCTGAGCTCATGTTGAGGTCGGCTCTCTGAGAGGCGGTTACTCTTTGATCTCCCAGGTGAAGCTGAGAGGCAGGTCGCTCATCCTCTCCTTGAACACTTTGTCAAAATGTTCATTCTGGGCAACTGTGAAGAGGTTCTTCCAGTCACCTGCTTTACCTGGTCGGACATAGAAATAAAGTCAGAAATGTGCCAGTCTGTGCTGAGGTACAGCGGAGACGTCAGCGTGGTGACAAACCTTTGCGCATGGTTTCCGTCTTGTAGCGGTGGACTTCCACTAAGTCCTTGTAGTTTGCTTTAGGGTCGGTCTTCATGTTTTTGAAGGTGGACGTCTCCACAACACGATCAATGGCTTCATCTGTCAAGTCTTTTCCCAGAAAAGCACAAAGCTTCACCACTTCCCCTCTGAGGTCCTGTCAACCACAGATGTTAATTTTGACAGCAAATTCTGATTTAGACTTAGTCTTAGTCTTTTGAATAACACACCATTTAGTTATAGTCATATTTTAGTCATATGAAATCTTTTAGTCTTAGTCTAGTTTTAGTCGACTAAATATCGTAAGAGTTTCAGTCTTAGTCTAGTCTTCTTTTAGTCTTAGGGAGTGGTAAATCTCAGCTGAAATCCGCCAAAGCTGTGCAACTAAATGTCATGTGAACAACATAACTCTTGTGAAAACGTCCACGAAACTGTGCGAAGTTCGGCAAGCTCTTCTTTGTTCTCCTTCTGTGTAAATGCTGCTGCCTTTGTTCAGCTTGCCGCGGCTTTTTAAAGTGGCTCTGCTGCTTCTGCATCGGTCAGCCTACCCTCAAAAGATTCGCTCTGATTGGATCACTTCTCCATTCGTCCCTCCCGAACATTTTCGTCTCATTTTTATTCGTTGACTAAAGTGTCAGTTATATTTCGTCACAGTCCTCGTCATCATATCTGACTTTTTATCTAGTTTTCATTTCGTTTTCGTCCATGAAAAAGGTTCGTTGACGAATATTTTTCGTCATAGTCTTCGTCAATGAAATTAACACTGGTCATTTGCTGAATTAAATTATGTTAAAGGTTCATTCAACGGAAACATCCGCTTATGGAGGGCAAATATGTCTGAAAATGTAATTAATTAATTTATTTTAATTGAATTTTTTAACAGAAAAAGTAGATATCCGACCTTCAACATCTCCTCGTACTGCACAAAATGGATGTTCAGTTCCTCTTGTGCCGCGCAATATTCTCTCACATGATCAAACCACGATCCCCTGTAAACTGTTGAAGCAAAAATGTGAATGTCAGTGATAAATGCAACCGCAAAGGGTGAGCGAGAGGTTTTGTGTATTTGTCTTACAAAAAGATGAAAGAAATTAGCTCTGAAAAGACAAATAAAATCAGAAAATCCACATACAAACGCAAAAGCAAAAAAAAAACAAAAAACAACATAGGTGTGATCGAGCTATGCTGTTACCCACCATCACCATCCAGGAACTGCTGATAGAAACCCTCAAAGCTCTCGGGTGTTTCCAGCAGGACCCAGCTACGGGCAAAGTGATAAAGGGACACCAGGACATCTTTGGGGTTCCTCCAAACATATACAACCTAAAAGGAAAATATGTGCACATGTCCAATTACAGTGTTATTTTAACAGCTCAAGAAAGGCTCCTTGTTTGTGTATTGAGTCACAGCTGGATGTTTGACTGAAGGCTGGAATAAAAGAAAACTGATACCTTAATTTGCTTATCTTTCACTTGGACGGGCAACATGTCAGGGGTGAGATGTGAGCCAAAGATTCTAGGATCAGGCCTTTCTCGGAAAGGGTCATCCGCGGTTCTCTCCTCCAGCCAAGGAACTTTAACCCTGTTGGTGCCATCGCCGCCCCAGCTGGGTAGCGCAGCCTCCATGATCTGGACCAAGATCTGTTGCATCCACGCTGTTCCTACAAATAAATAAAAAATATCCAAGCATTTCTAAGCATTTCCGATAAAGCAACATCCGACCCCCTGAGGGGAATCTGAAAAACTGCAAGGTGCAATTTATTTCATAAAACAAAATTCAGTGATTTTACAATGAAACATCTCTACAGAAAGGCTGAGTAACAATAACAACAGGTGTGTTTACAAGGTTATATTTGCTGAACATCTAGAGACTAACTGCAGCGGTGATCGCTATAATTCCAAACTAATCACGTGTTAATCTTTGTTGTGCTTCACAGAAAATCGATGCAAGCGACTGACCTGACTTGGGGTAAGTGATGAGGAAGACATCAGTAGGACGGACCTCAACATGCAGGAGGGCGTCCAAGTCCTTTGGTCGCAATAAGTCCTTTGTCAGAAAGTTTCTCCCTCTGTGCCTGAACAGGTAAGGGTTAACGAGGTCCAGAGAATCCATGGAGGCTAAAATGACAGCAGGTTCTTGAAAGTGTTCTCAGTCTGAGCAGTCGTGCTGCCTCACTGCTGTCAGTTAGACAAAGTGACTGTGTACAGTCTAGTATATTTGATTTAAAGTATCTTTTTTGGCCTTTGGTTTTATTGACAGGACAGTTGAAGATATAACAGGAAACAGGTTGAGAGAGAGGCGGAGTGACACGCAGCAAAGGGCTCAAGGCTCAAGGCGTACGCTCTACCCACTGAGCTAAATGGGGCCTCAGTATATGTGATTTAAAACCTGTGAAACAACTTGAGTCTGAACTGAGAACAAGTACTAGCTTTTTCGTTTGTGTACTTGCCGATACCGATATTTCTACACAAAAATAACTATTAGGTTACAGATGCATTGAACTGGAAGACATGGTTTACTTTCTTCTGCTTGTTACAACAAATTATAATTAATTCAATAAAAATGAATACAAATAATCATAATTTCCTTTGTCAGCAAAAAGCCTCCACATGGGCACTGTCTTCACATGTGACGAAATGAAACTTGACAAAATATCAATTTTATATACATTGAAGTAGCCTTGTAGTTGTATCAACGTCTGCATGCAAACAAGAACTGACTGTCAAATCAAGTAAAGAAATATTAGAAAAAGTAACAGAAGAACGCGGCAAAGGGTAACAAAACTTAGTCCAGCCATTGTTACAACTTTCATGAACAAGTTGTGATTGATCCGAAAAAGAAGCGAAAAGAATAAAACAACAAAATAAACAAAAGTTTAAAAAACATGACGGGAGCTGCAGCTACAGGCAGCCACCTGGAGCGGCGCCATTTTGCATTCCTGCATCAAAGTGAGCCTAGATGAAATGCGATGAAATAAACAGACGACACTGCGGTTGCATGACTTAAACGTCACCGCCACTAAGCGCCTTACTGCACAATTACTACACAAGTTTTCTGAACATTGAAGCCACAAATTGAATAGTTGTTAGCTGTAATCGGCCTGTAAAGATGGACTGGTGAGGAGATGAGTCTCCGAGTTCGGTGTGATTGACTTTTAACTTCCCGGAAAGGTTTCTGTGGTCTCATTTAGCCACTTGTCAGTGTTTTGGGAGCGATCTGCCCATCCCTAAGAGAAAACACCTGCAGCGTGTTGTCTTCCAAACGGCTCTGTTGGCCCCAGCCTGAGGTACATCAACTGTTTACCATTCACCACCCTCCCCTCTGGCAGGCCGGGTCAGTGTTGACTGCCAGATTCCTTCCTTCCTTCCTTCAGTTTGTCTTTCAACTCAGCTCTATGTCATATTTGGCTAGCTTGTCGGTGCCACTGTGGGGTGGTGTGACACAAACAAGTTATGTGAGCTGTATGTCTTCACGCAGTCAGGAAACTGATAATACTGGCGCAGTGAGGCACAGGGCAGTTAGCAGATTATGAATTAAGATAAGAAAATCTACCAAGAAATAATATGAATTTAAATGATGTTGTGTGGGCTGGTCCTTTAATTTATTCACACTAAATGTTTTAACCCTGAACAAATAATATTTTTAACCAATGAAGCCATTTGAATAAGTCTAATTATCACCCACACACAGTACTTTTTAAAATAAAAATCAGTGTATTAACCTGAATTGAGTATCAAATATATAGCTTGGTGGTGAACACAAAAATATCGCTTATCACAGTCTCTTCAGTCAAATTCACAGCACATCTCAATAAACACAAATTCGGTAGCCAAAAAATATGCACTGTTAATAAAATCAGACAGTCTCAGAAATAAAACGTTGCATCGGTGCTCGGGTATGTTGAGGTCTAAAAGGGTTGACCACTTCGCTTTCTCTAGCATCATAGAATAAAAATGCACGTGCTGCTGGGTCTTTTTGTACTCACTGTTCTTCTTCAGTTAGTGCGTGAGGTGTGTGAGGATGCGGGGAATGAAGAATGTTGCAGGTGAAGATGGAGGGAGAATGGAGACGGGGACTCCGTGGACACGTGCTGCTGTCCGACTGCTGTCGCCCAGAGGGGAAAAAGGTCCAAGGAGGGCTTCCTGGTCCAGTCCTCTGACAACATACATTTACATCTTTTAATCATAAATAACATCTCTATGCACTTCCATGAATTCACATAACAGCAGTACACACACAGTCAACAAAATGAGTAACGTGAGGCTACTACAATTAACCCTGTGCAACTAGCCGTTGCATGCTAGCTAAACGCTAATCACGGTCAGCATTCACATTGTAACCTTCGCAGTAAAACGGTTCGTGATTACCACAACACAAATAAACATTTACCTTATGTAAACCGTTGAATTTCCATATACCTCTGACAAACTCTGCATTTACTACTCGTGTCGTACTTTCCTCCGCTGCTCTTCCTTGCCCGTCTCTCTACCGGTGTTGCCAGATCAGATTCCATGTTAGAACCCGCCCAATCCGATAAATAACAGCCAAACCACAAAGTTGCCACACACCTTTGTAAACTTGTAAAATCATAACACATGCAATAGAAAACACATGCAGAGCTTCATATCTGCATCAAATAACCACACACAAATGTTAGATCAATAGGTTTTTGCAAATTGCAACCAACAAAATATTTATTTTTAAAAAAAAGAGAGACAGAGAGAGAGTGCTGTTTTCACAATATTAAAAACTCGCCAAATGTGGACAAAAGCAGCCCAAATTTTATTCACCCGCCCATTGTATTTTTTCCCCACCTGGCATAAACAAAAGTAGTAGTTGCGCGGAAAACTGCCCAATTGGGCAACACTGCTCTCTACTTTGATTTTACCTGCTTCCTCCAAGTCCCACCCCTTTGCTCTCCCGACTTTATGGCAACACATGACAATGGAGCAGACAACCAATCGACAGGCTATACAGGGATGAGTGACAAATAAAAACACCAGTTGCCTGTACTTTTAACCCAACATATTATAAACACATTTTAAATACTGTCTTGACTTATTAATTGTTTTAATACTTTTTAAACGGAACTCATAGCATTTTACATAACAGTTCTTATTATATGAATTACAATAGGATGAACTTATTTATAGAAAACACTTATTTATTGTTTATTCATTTAACTGATTAACTTATTTACATTTAGGTAGGGCTATATGAAACAAACTTGAACTCTTCGGAGAGGAAAAATGAAAGATAATGCAGGAAAATAAATGGCTGAAACATCAACATAGTACAAGCATCATCTGGTGCATTAAATGATAGACTCCATTCAAGACAATGGATTGTTGATCTATTGTACCACTCGTAATTGATCATATATTTCTGCTTTTGTATCAGTGTGTCAGTCTAATTTACAGAAAAGGATATTTTCACACCTCCCTCATCAGCGGGCAATTCACTTTTAATTTATCACAATTATTACTTTAGAAACTCACTTTTCTTTCTCTAACTATTCTAGTCCTATGACTAGAGCTAATACATTAAAATAATGAAAATACAATAGTCCAGTGAAAGAGAACCAGGTCCATACATGACTTGTATAAGGCACAAAAGTAATGAAAAGTGACCCCAATGTTGGATCGTCTATGATCCACATATGTTGTTATTGGATGTAAATTTACTCAAGCGCTGGACTTAAGGTACAATTTTATTTTACAATTACAATTTTACTCAACTGACATCAGCAATTCAATTTCCTACTACTTTACAGTAAACTTCCACTTTATACTTATTTACCAATTGTTTTACAGATTGCAGGCCACATCAGCGCCAAAGGAGCACATTTTTACATTAATTTATTTTTATATTTATCCCCGTTCACTTCCATTTTATAGAGTTGCAAAGTGGGAGGAGTTATTGTGGGCTCGCCTTGTGCCAAGAGTCACATTGATTTCTCTGGCGATTCACAGCTGGATCATCCTGAAGTTTAAGGTTGCCTATGTAACAGAGTAAGTACAGGTTGGTTTTTTTTAATCAATATTTTTATTAATTTTACATATTTAACAAACAGACACTGAATACAACAATGACAATACTTGAACTAGACATAAAATAAAATTAAAACAAACACATCAAAAACAGACTATTAGACATAACTAAACATAGACACACTCAGCAACAGACTAATTTCAAAGTCACTGTACACCTTGACGGCTAAGAAATTCCATTAGAGGTTTCCACACTGATTAAAATTCTCCTGCCTTTCCCCTTGTTATGTAAGTCAGCCTCTCCATTATAATACAAGATGCCATCTCCTTCACCCACAACTGTTTTGAAGGTGCATCTAGTTTTTTCCAATATAAGGAAATCATCATCCTGGCCTGCAGGAGTCTAAAATCAATTAAAGTTGTCTGTTTTGAATTGATGATAAAATGTGGGGGATATATACCTAATATACACACTTTTGCTTGATAAGGGACTTCCACATTAACAACGTCAGCTATGGTTTGAAGGATTGTTTTCCAGTTATTGTTTTAATTTGGAACAGTCCCATACACAGTGAAACAGAGTGCCTCTCTCCTCTAAACATTTGATGCAAGTGTCAGGGATGCCAGGGGACCACTGGTTGAGTTTGACTGGAGTAATGGAGGTTCTCATCAACCACTTGTACTGTAATAGCTTCATCCTTGTATTAATTGATTGTTTTTGAGCTCTCATAGATGCCTTTTCTCATTCAGCCTCTTCTATGTTGTCTTGCATATCTTGCCTCCATGCCTCTAATCTGTCAGTGGCAGACACTGAAATAGTTCTCCTCCCATTTTGATTGAGAACTATGAGATTTTCAAGATGTGATAATGGTGGTTCAGATGGTATCTGCTTGTATTTTGATAATGTGAAATGTTTCAATTGTAGATATTTGAAAAAAATATGTTTTTTTAGGAATATAGCATATTCTGACACAGCTGTTCAAATGTAAGAAGATTACCATCCATGTATAGATCTTCTATTTTTTGCCCAGATTCTGAAACCGCCATCTGCCCTTCCTGCCCTAAAAAAGGTATTAACCCATATGCTGGAGAAGCGAGAAATGGGAAGAGATCTTTAATATGATGATGGGCTTTATACAAAATGTCTATAGTATTTTTGAGAAAAGGGTTTTCTACTGTATTTCTCAAAGTTTTGGAACTGCAGAATATAAATATAGTTTTATTGGAAGGTTCTGTATTGACATCTGCTCAATGTTCACCCAAGCAGGAAAAGACTCAGTTGAGAAATAAAACATTGCAGAACGCAACTGAGCGGACCAATAACAACATTTCATATTTGAAAGACGTAAACCTCCCCTTTCGTAGGGCAGGTATAGCCGCCTAAGTCTCAACCTGGATTTCTTATTGTTCCATATACGTTTCAGGAACAAGCTATTAAGTAATGATTTTGGTCGTGGTAGTGGGAGTGATTGGAAAAGATATAAAAATGTTGGTAATACATTCGGAGTAAGTATAGTAATGATCTAATTTGCCATTACTACCTGTCTTGCTGTCTCTATCATTGTTTCTATTATTTTGTATCATGCCACTGAGATTTACTATGGTATATGAACGCCACACGGGCCTTTGCAGATTTCACAGGTGCACCCCGTAATTAGTCAACAGTCTGCTGTTACCGGACCGCGTGGTCGGTTGTGTTGTACAGAGCTGTGCCAAAATACTATTCATTTTACAGACAAAAGTGTGTTATATTAGCTCTACATGTAGAGAAAAGTGTTTGTGATGATGCTGGATGATTGAAGTGTATGCAGAGCAAGTTGCTGTACATGTTGGTAACTCTGTTAGCTTGATGTTGTCAATAACTTTGATAGCTTAATGTCGTCGTTGCTAATCCTCGTGGTGCAACTGTTTGAGCAGCAAGATGAATTTATTTCATGTCGTTTTATTTCAGCGTTGCTGTATTGAGCTGTGCTGAGAGCCGGCTGTGAAGAACTATATGTTTCTGTGTTTCTCATCAGCATTAAATGTGGGTCGAGCTGGACAGTGGCCATGTGCACGCCATTATTTCAACTACACCACGCACGATAGAGTACTAACCCGCTACATGTACACAGAAGGGTCGGAGGAGGTATTCCCTAATAACTCAGGTGTTCTCTAATAGGCGGTTACTCTTCAATCTCCCAGATGCAGCTGAGAGGCAGGTTGCTCATCCTGTCCTTGAACACTTTGTCAAAATGTTCGTTCTGGGCAACTGTGAAGAAGTTCTTCCAGTCACCTGCTTTACCTGTTCAGACATAGAAAGAGAGTCAGAAATGTGCCAGTCTGTGCTGAGGTACAGCGGAGACGTCAGGTGGAGACAAACCTTTGCGCATGGTTTCCGTCTTGTAGCGGTGGACTTCGACTAAGTCCTTGAAGTTTGCTTTAGGGTCGGTCTTCATGTTTTTGAAGGTGGACATCTCCACAACACGATCAATGGCTTCATCTGTCAAGTCTTTTCCCAGAAAAGCACAAAGCTTCACCACTTCCCCTCTGAGGTCCTGTCAACCACAGATGTTAATTCACATTTTAATGCGGCATTATTTGCTGAATTTATTCAATTATGTTAAAGGTTCATTCAACAGAAACATCTGCTTATGGAGGGAAAAGATGTCTGAAAATGTAATTAATTTATTCATTTTAATTGAAATTTTTTGACAGAAAAAGTAGATATCCGACCTTCAACATCTCCTCATACTGCATGAAATGGATGTTCAGTTCCTCTTGTGCTGCACAATATTCTCTCACATGATCAAACCACGATCCCCTGTAAACTGTTGAAGCAAAAATGTAAATTTCAGTGATAAGTGCGATAAGGTTTTGTGTATTTGTCTTACAAAAAGATGAAAGAACTTAGCTTTCATCTTTTTGAAACCTCTTCCTGAGGTTTCTTCCATTGTTTTTTTTACCCTGTTAAAAGGGGTTGTGTTAAAAGGTTACCCACCATCACCATCCAGGAACTGCTGATAGAAACTCTCAAAGCTCTCGGGTGTTTCCAGCAGGACCCAGCTATGGGCAAAGTGATAAAGGGACACCAGGACATCTTTGGGGTTCCTCCAAACATATACAACCTAAAGGGAAAATATGTGCATATGTCCAATTACAGTGTTATTTTAACAGCTCAAGAAAGGCTCCTTTTTTGTGTACAGGGTCACAGCTGGATGCTTGACTGAAGGCTGGAATAAAAGAAAACTGACACCTTGACTCGCTTATCTTTCACTTGGACGGGCAGCATGTCAGGGGGGAGATGTGATCTAAAGATTCTAGGATCAGGCCTTTCTCGGAAAGGGTCGTCCGCGGTTCTCTCCTCCAGTAAAGGAACTTTAACCCTGTTGGTGGCATCGCTGCCCCAGCTGGGTAGCGCAGCCTCCATGATCTGGACCAAGATCTGTTGCATCCACGCTGTTCCTACAAATAAAAAAAAATATCCAAGCTTTTTTTAAGCATTTCCAATAGAGCAACATCCGACCCCCTGGCACCAGGATGTAGAGGTGATTGCTAAGCACGCGTCACTCTTGTTGTGCTTCACCGAAAATTGATGCAGGCGACTGACCTGACTTTGGGTAAGTGATGAGGAAGATATCAGTAGGACGGATCTCAACTTGCAGGAGGGCGTCCAAGTCCTTTGGTCGCAATAATTCCTTTGTCAGAAAGTTTCTCCCTCTGTACCTGAACAGGTAAGGGTTAACGTAGTCCAGAGATTCCATGGATGCTAAAATGACAGCAGGTTCTTGAAAGTGTTCTTAGTCTGAGCAGTCGTGCTGCCTCACTGCTGTCAGTTAGACAAAGTGACTGTGTACAGTCTAGTATATTTGATTTAAAGTATCTTTTTTGGCCTTTGGCTTTATTGACAGGACAGTTGAAGATATAACAGGAAACAGGTTGAGAGAGAGGCGGAGTGACACGCAGCAAAGCACTCCAGGCCGGGACTAAAATCCTGGGCTGCTGCAGTGAAGGCAAAGCTTCTGTACATGGGATGTGTGCTCTACCCACTGAGCTAAATGGGCCCCGGTATATTTGATTTAAAACCTGTGAAACAACTTGAGTCTGAACTGAGAACAAGTACTAGTTTTTTCTTTTGTGTACTTGACGATACCAATATTTCTACACAAAAATAACTATTAGGTTACAGATGCATTGCACTGGAAGACATGGTTTATTTTCTTCTGCTTGTTACAACAAATGATAATTAATAAAATAAAAATGAATACAAATAATCATAATTTGCTTTGTCAGCAAAAAGCCTCCATATGGGCACTATGTTCACATATGACGAAATGAAACTTGGCAAAATATCAATTTGATATATATCGAAGTAGCCTAGTAGTTGTATCAACGTCTGTATGCAAACAAGAACTGACTGTCAAATCAAAGAAAGAAATATTCGAAAACGTAACGCGGAGAAGGGTAAGAAAACTTAGTCCAGCCATTGTTGCAACTTTCATGAACAAGTTGTGATTGATCCGAAAAAGAAACGAAAAGAATAAAACAACAAATAAACAAAAGTTTAAAAAACACGACGGGAGCTGCAGCTACAGGCAGCCACCTGGAGCGGCATCATCTTGCATTCCTGCATCAAAGTGAGCCTAGATGAAATGTGATCAAATAAACAGACGACACTGCGGTTGCATGACTTAAACGTCACCGCCATTAAGCGCCTCACTGCGCAATTACTGCACACGTTTTCTGTACATTGAAGCCACAAATTGAATAGTTGTTAGCTGTAATCGGCCTGTAAAGATGGACTGGTGAGGAGATGAGTCTCCGTGTTCGCTGTGATTGACATTTATTTCCCGGAAAAGGTTTCTGTGGTCTCATTTAGCCACTTGTCAGTGTTTTGGGAGCGATCTGCCCATCCCTAAGAGAAAACACCTGCAGCATGTTGTCTTCCAAACGGCTCTGTTGGCACCCTGAGGTACATCTACTGTTCACCGTTCACCACCTTCCCCTCAGGCAGGCCGGGTTAGTGTTGACTGCCAGATTCCTTCCGTCCTTCAGTTTGTCTTTCGACCCAGCTCTTTGTCATATTTGGCTAGCTTGTCGATGCCACTGTGGGGTGGTGTGACACAAACAAGTTATGTGGGCTGTATGTCTTCACGCAGTCAGGAAACTGATAATACTTCCTGGTCCAGTCCTCTGACAACATACATTTACATCTTTTAATCATAAATAAAATCTCTATGCACTTCCATGAACTCAGTCCGAATTCACATAACAGCAGTACACACAGTCAACAAAATGAGTAACGTGAGGCTACTACAATTAACCCTGTGCAACTAGCCGTTGCATGCTAGCTAACCGCTAATCACGGTTAGCATTCACATTGTAACCTTAGCAGTAACACAGTTCGTGATTACCACAACACAAATAAACATTTACCTTATGTAAACCGTTGAATTTCCATATACCTCTGATAAACTCTGCATCTATCCCGATAGAAAGACAGTACTCGCGTGTTACATTTACTACTCGTGTCGTACTTTCCTCCGCTGCTCTTCCTTACTCGTCTCTTTACCGGTGTTGTCAGATCAGATTGCCAGTTTCCGACGAAATCACATGCTAGAACCCGCCCAATCCAATAAAAAACAGCCTAAATCACAAAGTTTCCACACACCTTTGTAAACTTGTAAAATCATAACACACAAAATAGAAAACACATCCAGAGCTTCATATCTGCATCAAATAACCACACATAAATGATAGATAAATAGGTTTTTGCAAATTGCAACCAACAAAATATTTATTAAAAAAAAAGAGAGAGAGAGAGAGTGCTGTTTTCACAATATTAAAAACTTGACAAATGTGGACAAAGGCAGCCCAAATTTTATTCACCCGCCCAATGTATTTTTTCCCCACCTGGCATAAACAAAAGTAGTAGTTGCGCGGAAAACTGCCCAATTGGGCAACACTGCTCTCTACCTTGATTTTACCTGCTTCCTCCAAGTCCCACCTCTTTGCTCTCCCGACTGAACGGCAACACATGACAATGGAGCAAACAACCAATCAACAGGTTATACAGGGATGAGTGACAAATAAAAACACCAGTTGCCTGTACTTTTAACCAAACATATTATAAACACATTTTAAATGCTGTCTTGACTTATTAATTGTTTTAATACTTTTTAAACTGAACTCATAGCATTTTACATAACAGTTCTTATTATATGAGTTACAATAGGATGAACTTATTTATAGAAAGCACTTATTTATTGTTTATTTATTTAACTGATTAACTTATTTACATTTAGATAGGGCTATATGAAACAAACTTGAACTCTTCAGAGAGGAAAAATGAAAGATAATGCAGGAAAATAAATGGCTAAAACATCAACATAGTACAAGCATCATCTGGTGCATTAAATGATAGACTCCATTCAAGACAATGGATTGTTGATCTATTGTACCACTCATAATTGATCATATATTTCTGCTTTTATATCAGTGTGTCAGTCTAATTTACAGAAAAGGATATTTTCACACCTCCCTCATCAGCGTGCAATTCACTTTTAATTTATCACAATTATTACTTTAGAAACTCACTTTTCTTTCTCTAACTATTCGAATCCTATGACTAGGGCTAATACATCAAAATAATAAAAATACAATAGTCCAGTGACAGAGAACCAGGTCTATACATGACTTGTATAAGGCACAAAGGTAATGAAAAGTGACCCCAACGTTGGACCGTCTATGAGCCACATATGTCATTATAGGATGTAAATTTACTCAAGCGCTGGACTTAAGGTACAATTTTATTTTACAATTACAATTTTACTCAACTGACATCAGCAATTCAATTTCCTACTACTTTACAGTAAACTTCCACTTTATACTTATTTACCAATTATTTTGCAGATTGCAGGCCGCATCAGAGCCAAAGGAGCACATTTTTACATTAATTTGTTTTTATATTCATCCCTGTTCACTTCCATCTTATAGAGTTGCAAAGTGGGAGGAGTTATTGTGGGCTCGCCTTGTGCCAAGAGTCACATTGATTTCTCTGGCGATTCACAGCTGGATCATCCTGAAGTTGAAGGTTGCGTATGTAGCAGAGTAAGTACAGGTTTTTTTTTTATCAATATTTTTATTAATTTTACATATTTAACTAACAGACATTGAATAAAACAATGGCAATACTTGAACTAGACATAAAATAAAATAAACATGTTTTACAAAAATTAAAACAAGCACATCAAAAACAGACTATTAGACATAACTAAACATAGACACACTCAGCAACAGATTAATTTCAAAGTCACTGTACACCTTGACGGCTAAGAAATTCCATTAGAGGTTTCCACACTGCTTCAAATTCTCCTGCCTTTCCCCTTGTTATGTAAGTCAGCTTCTCCATTATAATACAAGATGCCATCTCCTTCACCCACACTTGTTTTGCAGGTACATCTAGTTTTTTCCAATACAAAGAAATCATCGTCCTGGCCTGCAGGAGTCTAAATTCAATTAAAGTTGTCTGTTTTGAATTGATGATAAAATGTGGGGGATATATACCTAATATACACACTTTTGCTTGATAAGGGACTTCCACATTAACAATGTCAGCTATGGTTTGAAGGATTGTTTTCCAGTTATTGTTTTAATTTGGGACAGTCCCATACACAGTGAAACAGAGTGCCTCTCTCCTCTAAACATTTGATGCAAGTGTCAGGGATGCCAGGGGACCACTGGTTGAGTTTGACTGGAGTCATGGACGTTCTCATCAACCACTTGTACTGCAATAGCTTCATCCTTGTATTAATTGATT
>CAEMYA010002116.1:5417769-5428864 GCA_903131615.1 Diplodus sargus | reverse complement strand
GTCTGAACTGAGAACAAGTACTAGTTTTTTCTTTTGTATACTTGTCGATACTGATATTTCTACCACAAAAATAACTATTAAGTTACAGATGCACTGAACTGGAAGACATGGTTTATTTTCTTCTGCGTGTTACAACAAATGATAATAGATTAAATAAAAATGAATTTAAATAGTCATAATTTGCTTTGTCAGCAAAAAGCCTCCACATGGGCACTATGTTCACATATGACGAAATGAAACTTGACAAAATATCAGTTTGATATATATTGAAGCAGCCTTGTAGTTGTATCAACGTCTGTATGCAAACAAGAACTGACTGTCAAATCAAGTAAAGAAAGTTTCAAAAACATTTCAACAGTATTTATTGTCACCTAACATTAAATGATATACAGCAGTAGAGTATAATACAGTAGATATGTGTCATTTTCTTCTCTCTTTAAGGAAAAGAGCTGCATTTAAAAATAAAAATAAAAAAAATAAAATAGCTTTATAAAAATTGTGCATCTTAAAATTAAGTACTTAACTTCTTAACAAACTAACTTCTGTTTCCCCTCAAGTAATGTGTAAGCTACTATACTTGTACTAATTTATTGATGTAGGTTTGGGTCCGGATTCGGACCGCCGTGTGCCTGTCTGAAACTAGAGCTGCACGATATATTGTTTGAGCATCGCCATCGCGATGTACGTGTGCGCGATAGTCACATCGCAGGGCCTGCAAATGAACTCGTGTAATTTCAAGGGTATCTGACACACACTGCGCATGCAGACTCTGCATGCCCAGCGATCCACCAACATTAGTTCTTCTTCAGTGTGCTGAAGCAGGCCACGCACCTGCACGTGGAGTCAGTCGCTGGTAACAACATTGAAAAATTAGCAACGAACAAGAGAAAATTGCTGAAAACAAAGACTTTGTGCCAAAAAGAAAAGCAGCATCACTTATCTGGAATTATTTCAGCTACAAGAAGGATGATATTGACCAAACACGTGTTCTGTGTCGACAGTGCTTTGCATCTGTTGCCACAACGAGAGGTAACACAACTTATTTGTTTGACCATTTTACGTCGGTACCACACAGCTCAGTACAACGAATGCAAAGCCAGATCTGACTGGAAGAAAGAAGTTTAGTTTTGCTGTAAAAGATTTCAGTTGTTGAATAAAAGGTTGAGTAACCTGTTTATCACTCATTGTTAGTTTCTTGATGTCATTAAGAAGGCAGAATGTTCCATTTAAAGTTGGAGAGCTCAAAAGGTTCAAAGGTTTGTTTATTGTCATTCAATTCACGTTTGCACATGATAGAACGAAACATGTTTTCAGGTCCCAGCACAATAAAAGCAAACAATAAAAGATAACAGTAAGAATATCTTTAAAACACAGACAGAAGCCATACTCGTAGCATTCACAAAAAGAGGTAAGATAGCAGCAGTGCAGCATAACATAAAGTGCTATTCAGGTCATCTTATGAAAATTCCTGTATTTTTTTATAATACAGGGTTAAAAAAAATCGCAATGTCAGCAAGTGGCTGTGGGGTGGTGTAGGGACGATGTGTCTGTGGAGGATAAGCATTGTCCTGGTTCCCTCGACAAAAAGGTTATTGCCGAAAAATCATCTCTGAGGCAAACACAAGTCTATGATACCTACACGTTCCATTCAGCAACACAATCTTCACAGAGGAACACCGCGTTTGTGATTTTAAAAGTGTAAATTAATTAAAAAGCTAACGTTGGGCAATAAACAGACGACATTGCGGTTGCATGACTTAAACGTCGCCGCCATTGAGCATCTTACTGCACAATTACTACACACGTTTTCTGTACATTGAAACCAAAGTAAAGTTTGAATAGTTGTTAGCTAAAGTAGGCCTGTAAAGATGGACTAGTGGGGATATGAGTCTCGGTTTGTAGTTATGTTTAATTTTCCCTAAAAGTTTCTGTGGTCTCATTAAGCCACTTGTCAATATTTTGGGAGCGATCTGCCCATCCCTAAGAGAAAACACCTGCAGCGTGTTGTCTTCCAAACTGCTCTGTTGATTGTCGGCTCCCCACTCCCCAGCCTGAGGTACATCCACTGTTGACTGTTCACCGCCCTCCCCTCAGACAGGCTGGATTAGGCCTGACTGACAGCTTTTCCCCCCGAGCTATGGACAGACTTCAGAATGACACTTCCTCACCTCATTTTTTCATTTACACTTCGTAAATTGTATAAGTGGTGTTCGTCTGTAAAGATTAAATTGATGAATAAAAACGTACATGTATCAAAAACTTGTGTTTGCCACAGAGCTTTTTTATCTGCAATGATCCAAAATCAAATTCAAAAATCCCCGCAGGCCTTTTGAGCGGGGAACCGGGGCGATGCTAACGTTTGTGAACGTCTCAGTGTTTTATCATCCGTAACTTAAAATACTCTCTTCTCTATTTCACAGTTTGCTTTGGATCTATTGTTAATAGTTTCGTGTTTTTTTAATAAAGTGTTTTTAAACATTTTCAATCCTTTAGATAGACGTTAGCTAGCCAAACGCTTATGGCTCTATTTTACACTCCACTTGAAAGTAACCAGTAAAGCTCCGACCTCATTGCTGGATAAATAAGAAATAATGTCCCACTGAGAGCCAAAGTCACATCTCCTCTGGTTTGCTTCATGGGACCTAATTCAGAAAAAAATGTTTGTATTGGTTTGTATTTGTATCGTACTCTACAGAAAGCAAGTGTTGGGCTGATTTCTGCTTAATGCAAAAGATACATTTGTAGGTTGTATGGCTTGTTTGCCTCTGACTTGACAGTGTAAAAGTTTTGTTTCGATATTTTCCAAGAGTGGAAAAAGTTGAGAAGTGGAATGGGGGGGGGGTCGCTGCTCTCAGAAGCAGTGACCAGGATGGGAAGGAGCTTCAAAGCTCGGGGAAGAGGTCCCTGGCCCCCCACTGCAGCCTTGTTCACATGAGAATCAATCTGGTGCCAGTGTTTGATGTGAACCGCAGATAAAAGAAAGGAAACAAAGAATGACAGCGGGGAGATATAGAAAGATGGGGCACAAACAGACCGAGAGATTAATGAGTGAGGCAGATAAAAAAAAATGTAGAGGTATGGAGAAGTGCCAGAGGGCCACATACGACAAAGACAGAGAGAGATAAGGCAGGGAAGAGACGAAAAGGCAAACAAAAAATCCACCCAACTTATAGAAACATGTTAGTAGGAGGTCAGAGTGACAGTCAGACATCTGCGTCACCATTAATCTATTCTAGGGGGGAAAAACAGCCACAGCATCACTGGTTTCCGGTGGATTTACCGACAGCTCAGTAACTGTTTTTCAACAGGTTTGCTGCCCCCCTGCTGCTCCTCTGAGCAACCACTCAAAGATACACCCTTCTTACAAATACCTGGGTGTGGCGCTGGAGAAGAAACTGGAGTGGACTACAAACACGGAGGCAGTCTATAAGAAGGGCCTGAGCCGGTTTTACTTCCTGAGTAGGCTCATATCCTTTAATGTCTGCTCCAGATGTCTTATCGGTCCGGTGTTTGCGAGCACGATCGTCTCCGCTGTGGTGTCCTTGGGTGCGGGCATCTAAGCGAAGGACGCAAACAGACTGAATGAACTCATAAAGAAGGCAGGGTCTGTTGTTGGCTCTGAGCTTGTCACCCTGGAGGAGGTGGCGGAGGACCGGACGCTGGCAAAACTACTGGCAATCATGGACAACGTCTCTCACTGCCTCCATAAAACTCTGGACAAGCTTAAGAGCAGCAACAGACTCCTTCAACCCCGATGCCTTAAGGAACGGCACAGGAAATCATTCCTACCTGCTGCCATCAGACTGTACAACACTCACATAACAAAACACAAAACACACACATAACTCCATAAACCTGCACCTTTTTCTCTTGCACCTTGTGTTTCACTTACCTCAACATTTAATTGTATTTACCTCAATATTTTTATTTGCATTTTATAACTACCTAATCTAGATTTGTTTCCTTCTTGTAGCGGCTGGTTCCAGTCCAGTCCTTGCAGTTTGCTTTGAGGCTTGAGGGAGTCCGAGAAGCAGTGACCAGGATGGGAAGGAGCTTCAAAGCTCGGGGAAGAGGTCCCTGGCCCCCCACTGCAGCCTTGTTCACATGAGAATCAATCTGGTGCCAGTGTTTGATGTGAACCGCAGATAAAAGAAAGGAAACAAAGAATGACAGCGGGGAGATATAGAAAGATGGGGCACAAACAGACCGAGAGATTAATGAGTGAGTGACTAAAAATGCAGAGGTATGGAGAAGTGCCAGACGCAAGGAGGACAGTGATAAAGCACCTGAAGAAGACGCGTCAAGTGTACAGACATGGAAAGAGGAGGCACGGAGATGCTAGAAACACATTAGGGAAGAGGATAATCAAAAACTGATTGACAAAAACGTGCAAGTAGGTGGACAAAGTGAAAGAGGGACGACGGCGATCCATCAGTCAGTCAGACGTTGAACGGCAAAAGGAGGTTCAAAGCCAGCGTGGTGGACACCAGTGCAGCGTCTCCCCGTGACGGCAGGAACTCGCATTAGCATCACAATGCAAACTGCATTATCATCATCTCCATCACCATTATCATGAAAAATGAAAATCATATTGAGATTGGAGCAAAGCCTTCAGCCAGACATCTTTCCATAAAGGATTCACCCCTCTGGAATCTGGAGGGTTCTCTGTCCACGTCTCTGGTGATTTGAAGCTGCAAATTCACAGGAAGCGTTTAAAAAAAATACTCCCACACTGACACCAAAGTGCTAAGGTGCCGTGTCAAAGGCAAAAGAGCACAATGATTAATCAGAAAACGACCTTTTTAAAACCCGAGTCCCACATGATCGGAGCCGAGAACTCCCCCCTTGCCGGTCCATCAGTCGGTCGTCATGCTCCTCACGGAACAGTGTAGGAATGTTGTTTTATTTGTACTACGTTGAACAGAAAAGTCAGAGCTCTGTTATCACGGGACAATGAGAGGCGGAGAGAGCAGCTTTTGGGTCTTTTCTTGTTTTTATCTCAGTCGAAACAGGCTCCGACATTGTTGTTCTTTCTGCTAATTAAGCTGTTAGGGAGAGGGGCTGGTCTGACAGGGTCCTGCTTGGCGGGGAGGCAAAGAGTCAATGGGCCGAAGCTGAACAGGAGACATTTATGGGCTGCCTTAAGCCATTGTTTCCCCCCGCCGAGGATCTTTTCAGGCCGGCCGCCTCTGTCTCGGTGACCTGTACAATGAGAAGAATGCCACTCCGAGAACCCAGAGCCGGCCACAAAGAGCAGCCCCGCAGAATGTGGATTTCACGGCACTGGGACGAATCCGGACTCTGCCAAGATTCCACGGATAGTTCTCACTTCTCCCCATCATCACATTCTCTGAGTCACTGCTTTTATCCTCCAAAGGTGGAGAAATGCTTTGGTTGTAGGTGTTTCGCATTAAGTGGCAGAGGTAAATGAATGATAAGGGTGGAGCAGCAGTGAATTCAAAAGCTCAGTGTGTGAATGCTTTCATAGCGAGAGCGGCACACAGCAGAGCCCAACAGAACCCGTTTCATCAGTTAATATAATCAGATGCCTGATCCGATGTCAAAATCTGTATCAGTTTAAATCTGAATTGCTTGACCATAAAAGTAAACTCACAGACACCAGACGCCTAAATACAGCCGATCTTTTTCATCAAGGTCCACGCATTACTCCCTGAGGAATAAGACGTGAAAGAAAGCGAGAAAAGTTTCCTGCATCTTTATCAGGATCTGCTAAAAACAGTTAATGGGCTTAATTCTGGGCCGAGACCCGTCCTCCATCCAAGTTTTGGGGAATTCTTTGTTTTGTAATCCTGCCGACAAACCAACCAACAGACGGACACAGGCGACAAAAATAAAGTACTTTGGGGGGGTGGATAAGAATTTCACAGTATTTACAAGGCAACAATTTTAAACTCTCAATCCACCAGAAAACTGTCTGAAAATAGAAAGGTGGCAGGATCCAGCAAATATAAACAAACAGTTAAAACAGTATAAAACTGTGTAAAATTCAGTCATGAAAGCAAGTTTGTTTATTTAGTTTAGTTTCGGCATTAAACAATCAGTCAGTGAAGATGTTAGGATTTCTTCCCCAAAACTACATTTAATTCAATCAAGCCTAATCCAAATCCACTACACACATCCAAGTTTGATTCCCTGAGGAATTAATGAAAATGTTGACACGCCCTGGCTCGCGATGTCAAAGAAAGTGAGAAAAACATCCTGGAAATGTCCTTTTATCCCGATCGGCATGAAATGTTCATGGGTTCTACTAGGCCGAGACTCATCCTCCAGCCTCATTTCATGGGAATCCGTTCTGTAGCTTTTGTGCAAACCAACCAATAAATGGACACGTGTGAGGAAAATAACCTCCGATAATAATTCAACTGGATACTTTCTAGACACATTTTCTATTAAAATAAACACCCATGACGGGTTATTCACTGCCATCAGAGCTGTGAAAAGTTTCTTTTCCATTTCAAAGAAGAAATTTCCAATTATTATGCTCCAAAAAAATCAGATTGGGGCTTTAATCAGCTCTTACTGGATGGTGTCTGTAAGTTTGTCCAGCAGCAGTTGTTGGAGCCACCTGTTCCTGTCACTGAAGCTGTCGCCCAGCCTTGCAGATTAAACAGGTGAGATTAAGGCAAAGCTCTGGGCAGTTTGCAGAACATCCCCGAACACAGCCTACAAACACCCCTTCTGTGAGTGTGTAAGTTTGTGCGTGTGTGTGTGTGTGTGTGTGTGTGTGTGCACGCTCTGGTCCATTTGATGGTCATCCAAGTGTCTCTGTGTGTTTACTTGGACTGTGAGGCAGAGCCTTCCTCTCTCGCCCCGTCGCTGGCCTGAAGATGAATTTGTGATCTGCTTATTTGTTGCAGAAAACTTTCCTCTTTTTTTTTTTTTCCCCAAAATTTTTCTAGCGACTTAAAACAAACCATTTCTGTGTCAACACCACCTGCTTATGTCTTATCAGCGTGCCAGTTTCTGCTCCTTTAGCAACTGCCATGTGTTGTCATAATGTAACTCCATTTACCACAAAGTGTTGAACGACACTTTCAGACGAGCCAGCACCTCGCACAACAAAGCGGCCCAATTATAGAGCCATTTATGTGTTTGTCAGGGGCTTCAAATGGGCACTGGTTTCTCGGGGTAGCCATATTGGCGAGGTCAGGCACAGCATCTGAAAAGGCAGCTTTATTACAGAGCAACCCATCCCTCTCTTAGATGAACACCCAAGAAGAAGGAAAAAAAAAAAATGACAAAAAGAGGAAGAAATAAAAAATGACAACTTTGTTCTTTATAACAGTTTGGCTGAGCCTGCCTGTCTGGCTGCTCTGCGGAGCGCAGCAGCATGTGTTTCAGGGATTGTCCTGGAAGCGGGAGTGCAGAAACAGCAGGGAGCAGAAGACAAACAGGCAATTCGTGACTCATTAAACACGGCGACGGTGGCCAGCACAGTGGAGGGGTGTGAGGACCCGCGTTCCAACCGGGCGATAAACCCCCCCTGTACCAGCTGGAGCAGGCATCTGTCAGCCGCACGCCGCACCACGCCACGCCACCGATTATCAGCAACAAGCCATATCTGAGTTGCCGGCCGCAGCCATTTCCAAACACCCTGCACTTACATAACAGCCCTGATTGGCTCACATGGGACCCGCAGGTCCACTGACGGGCTTCATGCTGGACGGCCGTTGCAGGCCGGGTCATGGAGGGAGGCAAAGCAAGTCTCTCTCTCGCTACACCAGAGGTCAACTCGTGTCATTTTGTCATTTCATTATGAGCAGCAGGTTGGCAGTTTAGTTTGGAAGGTCCCTCTGCTAACATGGCCCGTAACACCAAAGCGAAGAAAGGACAGCAAACCCAGAATAACAACCTGTTCCCAGGGCAAGACAAGTCCAGGTAATTTCAACTATTAACTCACATACTGCACAGACAGCTGAGAATTATTTAAAATAGACCCTTGTCCTTATATGTCCTTTAATAAAAATAAAAAAACAGAAGTGCGAACACTATTGCAGCCTCTTTCTGAACTGGCAAACCATTTGTGTGTAAAATTGTTTTAAAAGTGTGGAAATGTTACATATTTCAGTGCAAAATAGAGATAAAGCAATATTTTTAAAGGTTCAATACATAAGAATTTTAGCTGAAAACAACAAAATTGACTGGAATTATAAAGAAAGAAAAAGAAACAACAGCCTTGACATTATGACGTCTATGTATTGTGGTGCAGAGATGTATCTACTGCCTGTTCCGGCACTCTCTACTTCAACTCTCCTGTACTCCGAGATCCTAGTCTGGACCACTGCATGCACTGCTAATCGAGCTAACTAGCTAACGACAGCTACAGTTAGCAACAGCTGTTGTCCATGAATTCACAGGTCGACAGTTCATCAAATGACAATCAAATGTTAACATGGTCAAGCACAGAGAATTATCACCTGATTCTGCAGGTCCTCACCAAGTGTTCATGCCAACACATTCTCATATCTAAACAATTTAATAGGTTTAATTGTCAGTGACATCCAGAACTACATATACTATTTTCCTCGGGTTGTTAGGTTTGGAAAAATTCTGTGGTTTGGGTTGAAATAAGTACGTTACTTATGTAACTTAAAGGTGCAATATGTAAAAAAAGAAATGTAGTTTCTAACATTAAATATGATCAACAGAAGAAATAAAGAAATAGCAGTTTTTAATGTCATACCATCTATCTTAAACTCACCACTAAATGCATGGCTAACTGAGATAACTTGCTATCAGCAGCTAAAGTTAGCAGTTACTCTGGTGATATGTCTTCCTACCTATGCGAACTTCATCGCTCTTCATGCAGTTTCGCCTGTCTTCCATCTTTGCAACCATAATTAATATTACAGGCACTAGAGGAGAAATGTAAAAGTGGGTCATAGTAGGCTGCTATCACATTTGGTTTTTCTGATGAGGACAGGCTGATTTCTGGCATCGTTCAGCTAATTATTTTGGTTTTACAGCCCACAAATTTAGTATTTTTGAGTATTTTCTCTCTCCCAGTTGTTTTTCAATGAAAAACCTCTGATAAACACACTATACACTACCTGTGTCTAGTTTACTGCAAGAACTCTAAATCTCTCGGTAAAAAAAACGTGTGTGTACTCACAATAGCCTCGGAAATAGCATTTCAGTGAGATGAAAACTTGTCAATTGCCTATTTTGAGCAAGAAACCCTAACCCTAACACCTTGAAGTAATTGTTTTTTTACTTGTGTTTTAGTAGAATCTCTCCAGTGCTGCCCCCAAGAGGCCAATCAGTCAGTCACTGCAGTGTCAGCAATTGCTAAATTCTTGCTTCTTCCAAGCTGTGATAACATCTTTAATCTGTACACAATTTTTTTCATAGACTCCAGTTTCTTTAACAACTATTTATTCCTCCATCTGTCTCAATGAGATGAAGAAAAAAAACGTAAATATTCTCCCAGACAAAATGAGGCGCTAAACCACTACGACAACGTATCTCAATAATAACTTATGACACTCTGAATGCAAGGTAATCAAATTCCTCCATCGCCTGGAAAAGCTCGACATCAGCACAACTTTGCAACGAGGTAAAAGTTTGCTCTCAATAGAATTTAACGAGCTGCTAACTGCCTAATTAAACGCTGAGAGCAGATAAAAGCATGAAATATAGATAAGCTGGAAACGCTGCCTATAGCTCTGCGGTCCGTGCCCGAGGAAGCCGGTGGTGTCTCCTAAAGCCACAATCAGCAGAGCGACTAAACCGTGCCTCGTCCTCCGCCCGGTTGTGAATGTTTAATAAGAAAAGGAAGCTAAACATGCTGCCTCACAAGCCATGAATAACGCTGAGTCGTCTGCCAATGGCGCAATGTTAAAAAGTGTCTAACTTTCAATGAAAAGCCAACGTTAATGCGGTGCTTTGGAAGCCCATGGCACTTTCTAGGACTGCGGGATCGGGGGCTTTAACAGCGCTCGTGGTGTGACAGAAGGGGCCTCTCCCTCTTCTCACCAGTGCTAGCCAGGGTTGTAATTCTGACTTTAGCAGTCTTTACGACTCCCTCTCCTCATTTCTCTGGAATATGAAAACATCAGCATATGGCCGCCGACAGCACCGAGGCTAAGGAGTCAATTTCCCCTAAGTAACATTGGGACGGGGGTGACATTCGTTTCCGTACTGCCCCCCTGGCTCGAGACGAGGACAGAGCAGAGACAGAAAGAGAGACAGAGCGAGAGGAGACAGATGGTGAGACGCGCAAGGACGGAGAAATTCGGAGGGAAAGAAAGAGACAAAGATGGTTTGACTCTCATTTTCTCGTAGCAGCAGGTCTTCATTGGCGCTCTGTCTCAGTGTGTTCAGTGTGCAGTTCACAGAGTTTCATGCGGCTACCAGGAACAGAAAATCTGTCCGTCAGCTGCCAAAGGTTCCAGCTCTGCTCCGTTCCTCTGAGCGCTCTTAAAAACCCGCTGTTTCACACCCATGAATTACACTATTTATGGCCCTGGTTAAAATGGGCAGTTTCTGGGCACGCTGCATGTGTGTGCCTCTGTTTCTGTGGGTGTGTGTATGTGTGTGTGTGTGTGTGCCATGTGGCAGATGGGAAGCAATATGGCACACCTCTGCCCGGACAGATGTGGCACAGCACATCACAGCGAGCCGGGAGAGGGATCGCAAACCTCCGGAACATCTGGACCTGTGGCAACCTTCACCCTCAGCCAACAAGCTAACTTTACCTAGCTGCCGAGGACCTGGGAGGAGAGGCGAGGAGGACACACGGGCTCCCAACATGTCACCGGTCCTCGCGATCCCTCGCATCGCATCTTCATCTCCAGCGGCACTTTGACTGACAGAGGAGGAGTCCCACCTCCCTCAGTGAGGGTTGTCAATCAATTGCTCTGTGGAGTGGAGCGCTGAGGCCTGTCCCGACATGGGCCTGTCATGGCCTGCTGCACAGGAGAACATTCCCACCACTCAGGGGGCAGCCTGGCCGGGGCAGACTGGGGCTTCTAGGAGGGTCAGGGTGGTGAGAAAAACGGGGAGGGCAATCCCAGAGAGCGACGATTGACGGTGAGGACAGGAAACAGGAAGTGTAAATAAAGTCTTCTGGAGA
>CAEMYA010002116.1:5376514-5403457 GCA_903131615.1 Diplodus sargus | reverse complement strand
AGAGGATGAAGTCTAACAAAACTGATGATGCTGACTTTTACCCTTGCACCGCCATTAGGCTGACTTTTATTGATGTTTATATGTCCAATATATTGTTTTTGATTTATGAACAAATGTCTGCAAAACCTATTCGATCAGCCTCAGTTGTGGCCAACTCTGTGTGTTTAGTGCTGATAAGCTAACTAATACGATGAACATGGCAACAAGTCCGGTACTCATCAGACATACATTATCTTTGTTCACATGTTAGCATGCTGCATAAAATAAGATAAGATAAAACGTTATTAATGAACAGCTTAAGAGTCAAAGGCAGAGGAAAAAGAACAACAGTGACTGAGTTATAGATAAAAAGTAAAACGCAAGACAAAATGGAATAATAATAATAATAATAATAATAATAATAATAATAATAATAGTGATAATAATAATATGACTATATACACTATTTCCCTTTTACTCACAGATATGACCAGGGATGTTGGTGTTGCTGGTGTTGGCATTTACCTACTGTGCCTGAACACACCCTCAGAGAGCCATTAGCATCAAGATAAGACTCTTATCTTCATCACATTCAAATCACCACATACTTTATTGTAATGAGTCTACTGATCTGCTATCTACTTAGTTTTAAACTCATATCTTCCCTAACCAGCAAACCCAACACCAGGCCTCCCCAGCCAAGAGGAATCTGACATAGGATTACAGAGGCTTGAAGAAAAGCTGCCCTCCTATTTATGCATCTCAGTCAGCAGATAGTCTCTCCGCAATGTCAGTGCATAATGTCGGACGTGAACAGCTGGGTAAACACGTGAAGTTTATCCTCTGAGGTGAAGAGCTTTTACGACGTTTTGTCATAATCGCTCAGAGCAGTTAAAACGCCATAAAGCTGGTAAGTGAAGCACCGCTGCAGAACGGATATCTGGATAAACACAGGAGATAGGTGCTGTCTCTACTGTGGGGAGTCAACCTGTGAAAGCAAAAGTAACCTTCATCAAGGTAGTGAGTAAACACAGGGAGGAAGTGTGCTTTAGTATACTTTGCCTACTGGAGGCCACAAAAGGTATTGGGTAACATGTGTATGTGAAAAAAAATGAATGAATATTATGTGTGTCATATATTAACAAACCTAAAGTCATACTAGTAGCTCTGAGGCTCTTAAGCACAGTGATGTCTTTAGCTTAATGCTTATGTCAACATCACATGCTCAAAGGACAATGCTAAATTAGATTCATAAGTTATAGAAGACATAATTCTGACTTTTTATCATGATCAACAGATGAAAACCATGCAAATCTTAATGTCAGATTTGAGATACGTGCTCTTGTTTCTTATGACTGAACCTAAACAAAACAGAGGAAAATGAACAGAGGCAGTCAGGAGACATATTGAGGAAATGGATCCAATTTCCTCAGAGATTCCTATCCCATATCCTTTCTCATGGGAACCAGCATGGTTGATGATGATGAAATAAGTGGATGGGATACACGTGACAGAAGTCTAGACAAAAGAAAAATGAGGTCCAGTAGCATTTGTGACAGGCTGTGGTCGTGAAGCTGCAGCTTCAAATAAAAACAACCTGGGATTAGAAGAGCAGCACTAAATGGAGAGGATGGTAAACTACTAATATTCAGTGATCATTTGATAACACCAAAACCACCAATCTCAACAGAAATAAATAATAAATGAACTGCAAATAAGGTAAATTATGACTCATTCTGTAATGAATTTTGGATCCATGGAGGTTTTATGTTTGTAATTGATTAAAACTGAGTGACGTCATCATAAGGCGAACATCGTTTTTTGGTGAATGTGCCAGACGAGCAGTTCTCATTGGACTAAGTAGCTTCCATCTTTGGATCCGGTATTGAGTGCTCATCTAAACCTTCGAGTTTGACTGGTGCTGAGACTGTGAAAAAACATAATTATCAACAAGACTACACGGCCATCAGTCGCATTAGAAACAGCATTTTAACCTTGAATTTTTGTCTTGTCATATCATCATAAGCTACATTATAGAAGGTATTTCATATGACTCAGCCTACAATTAAAGACACACAATTTGTATTCCTATCTCATATTATATCAGACCTGACCTTAAAATTAATGTAACTAGTGATATGTAATACATTGCATTTTGAAAGTAACTTGAAAAACACTGTTGTTGATGTACGTTGAGCGCGAAGATGCAGTTCACTTAGCAGTTTGACACAAAACTAGATGGTATTTTACTTTATTCACAAGGAACTGCAACTTCCTTGACTTGGAAAATTATTTTTTAAATTGACAAACATGTGTGATTCATGACACAAATTCAGACGGAATTTAAAAATGATTAGTTTCTCTCCATTCATGACCACACAAAGTTTTTCAAAATAAGGTCGAATGCGGTTCACCGGAAGGGGCGTGGCCTCGGCTCTGTATTTTCTTTCAGGTGTCCAGAATGCTTTGCTACGCCCCTGAGTTCAGACTACGAACTAACGTCAAAGAAACGCACTTTTAAATATTTTGAGGCAATGTACACCTAAACGGATGCGTGCTCTTAAAATAATATGACAATAAAGTACTGTTTGCTCTCTTGAAATTATAGAAATAGTTCGCATAGCATCGCTGGGTAGCTGACCCAGCTGCGGCTGGCAGCCTGAAGTTCAGCAGACAGCGTGAGAAGAAAAACGCTCCTTTGACGTCAGCCACGTTAGATTTCAGTAGTCCAAGATGGCGGAGGTGAGCGGGTTGAGGAGCAGAAATCACTTCGAACCCAACTGTAAAAGCCGAGCCGTTGACGAAGGTAAACCTTTGTTTAGTTTGTCTAATAGATGTGTGAGAGTTAGTCGACCTCGAAGCCGGTGAGGGGAACTGAATTTGGACGTGTTTCACAGTTTCTGTCGTGTTTGTCTTTGTGAGTGGCAAACTCTCGCTTTTCCGTTAGCCAGACGCTTCTGTTTTCAACTGGGGGACCCGCGGTGTCCTGCCAAATGTGGTACCCCTGCCAGAATATGTCTCCTGCAGCTAGCGAACACAGCGTCAACACGGTCCAAACTGTGTGAAATTGAGCTAGAGGGATATACATGTTCATCGGCGTTTGTTTTCTCGCTTTTAAAAACATGTTTTCCCTCCGAAAGCTGTTGTTTGAAACTGATTCTGACCCGGATACAAACTCGACCGGGACACCACCTGTCGGCGGCTCGGTTGTCCGGGCCGTCACTTTCACCTGGCCCGCAGAGAGCCGGCGGGTTGGTCCGGGGGGTTCGGTCTGTAAACCCGCCTGGAGGTGCACCGTGTGTTTGCTTCGGCTGCACCGGGGTTTGAACTTTGAAACAGTCCGCGTTACACTAGTTTCCTGCATCGAGGTTTCGGCGCAACTACTCAGAATACACACGTTAATCTTCTCATCCTGCTAATGACTCGGATATTTTTAAATACTCTATAATTAACTTAGGCTGGTCAGTGTGCCTGCAGACCTATAAACGTAATTAAGAAGATAATGTTGACCCCGAATACAACAACACGAGGGTGTGTGACTTTTACAACCAGAAAAGTAAAAGTAATTGCTAAACGACAGGGTCACACGGTGTGTGTTTGTCCCCACATCATTTAAGTTGAAAGTGCTTTAGAAATGGATCTTTATTGGCTTGTATGAACAGGAGGTATGGCTAAAGCAAGTTAAACCTGTTTCAGTGTCTACATGTTTGCCTTATTACTGCTTTTAAGATACCCTTTTAAAAAGCATGAACCTATAAATCACAACAAATGAAGATAAATAAATCATGTGGTAATCATTTAAATGCATTTATTTCCCCATAATTGAACAAACAAGCTGCTCTCAGAAGTAGATAATGTCCCCGGAACACTGTTTCAGACTAGAAAGGTGGCAGGGTCCGCCAAATATAAACAGTGTAAAATAGTATGAAATTGTGTTGTTCTTTTAAGATCAGTCTGTTTATTCAATTTATGCAGTCATGAAAGCAAAGAGTTTTGTCTAGACATGAAAGAAGTCAAGTCAGAGAAGATGTTTATCTTCTGCTTAAAATGTAAAATATGATGAAATACAGTATGTTGTGGTTTTGGCTGCAAGTAACGTTTATTTTAATCATTGATCCTTTTCTAACTAACTAACTGATAAGTTGTTTGGTCTATAAAATGTCAAATGTTGGAAAATGTTGTGTTTCCCAAAGCTCAAAATAACGTCCACAGCCCAAAGATATTGAGTTAACCGTTGTAGACGAGTGAAGAAACCAAGAAAATATTTATATTTAGAGAATTTTGTCTTTTGAAAACAAAACTTCTCAAAGTGATCACTTAAACATCCAAATAGTACGTGATCAAGTTAAACGTTGACAATCAACAAATTCCCCATCTTGCTCGTTAGATAAGTTGATTAACATCAGCAACAACTTTGATAGGTATTAATCATGACATACATAAATTATGAAACATTGTCTGATTCAAGAAGCCTCTCAAATGTGAATATATGATGCTTAAGAACTCCTTTTGGTTTTGGACTTATGGTCAGATGGAACAAGGCTATTTTAGACATTTTATAAACCAGAAAACTAAAAGACTCCAATTGGCTCCAATATCCAAATTATTTAATTCACCGAAGCAGTTACTGTCTGATGAAGAGTAGGTTTGTGTGAAATGTCACTACTTTGTTGTTTCCTCTTTTGACTTGGCTCATTTTTACTTGGAAACTACCCCTTTTGTGTGTGTACACTCGTATTTTTTACATTTTGTTATATGATTATTGTTTTCATTTGACATGCTAAAAGAGATCAACAAACATTTTTCCTTTGCTAGTAGAACAGCAGAAAATGAATGGTCAAAACAAATTCACTCTGCACACTCTCAATTTAAGTTAATCTTTGTATGCTTCTATAAACTTTGTATCGACTGGTAATCAAATAGTAAATTGTCTCATCATTGAATTATGACCAGGAGCCACTTATCATTATAACCCTTATGTCAACTTTCATACAGCTGACTCTGTGGCAACAACCTCACGAACTGCAGCTGCTTTAATGTGCACTTTGTCCTCAGATCACAGACTCCCTTTGGTCTGCCTGCTGCAATTGAACATTTGCCCTCCTTGACTCTTGTCCAGGGAGGCCGTGTCAGGTTGTCGCTTGGCGCTGGTGTGCAGGGAAGTCAGTGTACCTGCATCTTAATGGGCTACAGTGAATTCCTTGTTCTCTTTTAAAAATCTGGCCTCTGCATTCCCGTAGTCTTGACAAAACAGACACATGTTGTTTGATCACATAAAGTATATTCTCCAGGTTATTTATAGTGCATTGGCCTGGATCAGAGGGTGTTGAAATCCCCACTTTCAACACTTAAATTTCCAGTGTTCTCCCTTGGGGTTGAGATAAAAATTTAAATGTCGTAAACCACAAGATGTTTGCAAAATCTTGTCATAACCATGTTTGCAGTATACTTGTTACTATCTAACTTGCAGTGGTCTTTTTTCCTTTCAGACTTAACTTCACTCCCACAGATATGTATGTTTTTTAATTCCTACACTAAATCTCTTGAAAGAGCGTGTTTAAAGTAAACCTCCCATGTTTAGCCAGCTGCTTAAGTTAAATGGACCACAGCCTTATCAGAGTCTGCCTCAGATATAGTGCAGGAGTCCAGGGAAAGGAGAGCTGATTTGGGACGCAGTGGTGAGATGTAGGCTAGCTTGCGTAGACACTCTCTATTCTTGCCATGCATAGTTAAAGATAGATCCTCATCAGAACTGGAGGGATGCGAATATACTTATGTGTTTATGTGTGATGTACCGTACCAACTCGTCCCTTGGTGACTTTGTGTGTTCAGTTCATGGGCAGGAAAACATGTAGGCCAGCTAACATCTGCTCAGTGCCTCCACAAGATAACAAGTAATGCATCTAATTTTAGTTCTGCCTTCGTTTTCTGCCAGCTGAAGACTGGGGCAGTGCATTAGCCACTTTATCAAGCGTGGTTCTGTAGTGTGAGTGTAGCAAATGCACGTATCAGCAGTGCTAATGGTTTCTCACTGGCTGCAAAGCTTCCTCACATGCTTACTTATTGTGTTTTGTCTCTCATACAAATTCTGCTGCAATACAAACTCCTCGCAGTCCCAGCAGAATAGTGTCTTTGTGTGGGTCCCCTCTGTGGCTGCAGTCTGTGCCACTTCATGCTGCTGAGTGCTGCTCTGGACTTCAGGAGAACCTGCACTGCCACAAACTGGGAAAATGTGCAGGGCTAATTTGTGTGCTGAGCAGATTACTGTATCTGCTTTGTGCTTGCAGCAACTCTTCCAACACTAGCACAGCATTACTGCTGTCCTCTGGGAATTTGCAGGACCTCCAGTTTGATCCTTCAGTGCCCCATTTGCAGTTGTCCTCTTGAGCAAGCATATCACTTAATTTTCTCAATACTACCTTCCCACCACCTTAAAATGGTACCAGTGCCTGGGAGTCAAGCCTGCATTTCCATATCTTTAAAATAGTAAATTAAAACAATACAAATAAACGATAAACAATACAATGACCCCATTTTACACCTAAATTAGCTGGTATATGCAGGTTGTCAAATGCAAGTAAACCCTCTAACAATAGGGGATTGACTCCTTTACCAATGTCTGTAAATGAGTTTGCCTTTATTCATGTGCACCAAAGTGATTGAGACTGTCATGAAACTTCAACAACGCAACTGGCTGATATCTTTATTGCTTCGGCTGCTATAAAGCAGACAGTTGGCTTTTGAGGGGAAGGGGCGGAATATGCGTCATATAACCACCATCTTCTGGTCAAAACGCCTTAAGTGGTTTGTCTCTTTCTTAAAAGGTCTCTGACATCACAAACACGGCTGCAAAAAAATGGCTAAATATCTTTTACTTTAGCCTCTTTCAGACAGTTTTTTTGGCTTAGACAGGACAGTGTTGATTCTTCTGATAGAGAACCAGTTTATTTGTTGTAAATGCTCATTTGAAAATTCATTATGTACCGATGAACTTCTTGTGAAAAAGCCTTATTCTCTGGCAGTCTTGTTTGCCAGCTGTGATGGTTTGAAAAGTCATTTGTGTGCTCACGACTAGACACAACCTGGGGCCCCGCAGTGATGACAGGTTGTAATAAACTTGTTTGTGCTGCATAAGATGTTCCCTTCTTGTGCCAACCTCACAGGTCATGTCTCAGAATCCAGCAGCCAGGGCACATAATTCCAGACAAAAAAGGAATTTAAAGATGCCCCCTTGCCCTTTTAGCAAATCAATCAATTAATTCAGAAAATTATTATTAGTTGCAGCTCGGCCTCTGTGTGCTTTAGTAGTGAACAGTAAATCATTGGTAGAAACTCTTACACAACCTTATGGATAACATCTGAATGAGTCTTCATGACGGTTGGCTGTATTCCAGGTCGATGTGCCATCAGAACTTGTTCTTACTCGCTGGAGTAGACGACATACGTTTCCCATCAGCTGTTTTTCTCACTGTTGGATACAGGTGGTGCATCAAGGTGTGTCTATGAATCTGTTGGTATTCTGAGACCTTATTTGAGTGTGCTGAGAGACACTGGTCCTACAACTCAGTCCAGTTAAATGGCTCATTCAAACATTGAATCACTTGTAATGTTTGAATGAGCAATGCTCGATACATGCTGACTGACTTGTTCAGTGGACTCTGTCAAGTATCTGGCCAAGGGATTGTCACTTTCAGTACGTACTTCAGGGAGTGTCGTCTTCATCCTGCACCAGTGCTGTCGGTTATTTTCACTTTGTGAATATCATAGAGATCTAAAAACAGCTCCAGTAAAGGGAAGGGTTATTACATTTTACCTTTCTTTAAATTGAAAATGTTAGAAATTCAGTTTTGTCACATAAGATGATTATTAGATGACCTTTCTCCTTTAAAGAATAAAGAGCCAAAATCCCCCGGTTCAAGCTGCTCAAATATTGATGTTTTCTTCATTTAATTTATTTGATATAATATGAAACATTAATTAGAATGGAGTCTGACTGATACTGGCTACTCTGGCCAATACCGATATTTTGGAGTAAAAACGTTATATCAATATTTTAGCCCGTATTCTTATAAACGCAGAATATATACAGTTAATACTTGAATGTGGTTATCAAACACAAAAAGGTAGGTGCTTAACTGATACACTGACAACAAATACACTGATGCCAATATATCTGCAATAAGCCAATAGTGGTCGATATCAGCTGAACAATAAATCAGTTCAGCTATAAATCTGAACATCATTGGTGGTTGTTCATACAAAACAAGACATTTTAAGATGTCACTGTGGGCTTTGGGAATTTGTACTACCAAGATAAACTAATCTTTCGCATGTATCACAGTTGATGTTAAGCACACGTGCTTATTCTGCAGTTGTGGCAGGAAGGAAGGAATCTTGCAGTTTTGGCGGAAACGTCTGCTTTAGATGAAGAGGAAAGAATTTCAGTGACAGAAGAAAAATGTGAAAACACTGTCCTGCTTACTTTTTTCCTTGTGTCCCTTTTGCTGCCCCTTTGTGGTTTTCAGTGCAGGGCTATTTTCGAGCTTGACCTAGTTGTGTGGACCAGAATGGATTACAGTATTTAGACCAGCATAAAATGCTGGAAACATTCCTGTATATAATTTGACCACATAGAGAGGATTTCACCTTTCTCTTTGACTTCTCAAAACAATAGTCTGTCTCCCACATGTAAACCAATTTATGACAATGACACCTCTTCCTCTGAAAAGTGGTTTTTGGTCTTGCTACACAATCCTCAATCTACATTCTTCTCCTCCCTCTCACATTACGCCCATTGGTTGTACGCTTATCTAACCAGTGCAATTTTGTTTTTCTCTGCTTTGTCCTGTTATCTAAAGGCGTAAGTGGCGTGGAAGATGTCTCCATTTTTCGGCATAAGCAGAGGCCTCCTATAGCCAAGCCCGAAGACCTGGATGACGAAGTGCTCCCCAGGAACAAAGCCTCTAACAAAATTGCGAGCTTCACCTCCTCGCTAGATGAAGAGATTCAGGAAGAAGAGGTGAAGCTTTACTGTATTTCCTGCCTCTGTGATTTCTTTCTTTCATCTTACACAGTTGGTGATATTCTGTCCATGTGCCTTGTTTATTCTGTAATGCAATGTACCATGCCAATATGTTGTGTACAATTATCATTTATATAAAAAAAAAATAACTATTTCTTGCCAAGTTCCTGTCTATTGACAAGAATGCACCATACCACACTGATGTAGATATGACTACATGTTCCTGTTTCTCTTTCTACTTTCCTCACTGTGCACTTGTATCTAGAAGATAAAAAAAAAAGTCCAAGGTAAATGTTGGTGAATGTTGACAATTCAAACAAATGCTCTCCATTTACTATCAGTTAAGTTATTGTCATCATGTATTGATCTGATGGTTATTTTTTCAACACCAATGTTCAATCAAAATACAATGATGGTAAAGACAGACAGAAACAGCAGCCGAAAAAGTTTTGATAAGAAAAATTTAAAAAAACATCCCAGGAGGAGTCTGTGAAAAGCAATGAAATCACTCGTAAAAAACCATATTCACATGAACGATCGTGTGATTTGCATTTTCAGTATGTTAGTATGGATGAAAGTGTGCATCTTGTTCCCCCTTGCTCCCTCTTGTTCCCTCTTTATCAGCTGATCTCAGCCTTGTAATTTTCAGTTCCCCCTCTCCTCCGCTAAAACTGCCTCCTCACCACTGTAATCACTTAAATGTCTCTCGATGCCAGAAAAATCCCTGATTGATTGCAAACTCATGTCTCCAGGATGCAGTACAGGAGGAGAAGGCAAGGCCCATCCAGATCGTGCTGGCCAACGAGGATGAGCACAGCTTTGAGCTGGACGCCGCAGCGTTGGAGAAGATCCTGCTGCAGGATCACGTGAAGGACCTGAACGTGGTTGTCGTGTCTGTGGCCGGGGCCTTCCGCAAGGGCAAGTCCTTCCTGCTGGACTTCATGCTGCGCTACATGCACCATCAGGTGAGAGGAATAATGTGGAGTATTATACTGTTTCTAAACACACAAAGGTACATAAATTCTTGTGGTGATTCAAGGAGAAAAAGAAAAGATTTTCAGTCAATGTAAAGTTTTCTTTATGTGAGGCTGCATATTGATCAGAAAGTTTGTTATCAAGACAAAATATAATCCATCAGATTATAACACCATGGGTTGTGGTAGCACCTTCAATTTGAATAAAGCTAGGAATAATAACAGTGTCATAAACTGATGCCAAAATAGATGTTTTATCATATGGATTTTTTATTAGTATTGATAAATGTGCTGATTATTTTCTCAATTAACTGTTTGATCTGCAAAAGGTTTCAAAATAATGAAAAATATTGCAATATTAGCCCATTTTGACATTGTCATATTTCTTGTTTTGTACAATTTTACAGCCCAAAACCAAAAGATTTATTTGATTTACAATATTAAAAGACCATGAAAAACAGAAAATATTCACATTTAAGAAGCTGGAATTGGTGAATTTAAAAATTGACTGCAAATGATTAATCAATTACCTATATTTGTAGCTTTGTTGGTTGTTGTTTTTTTTGTTTTTTTGCAGTAAAAATATAAAGATATAAATGAATTTAATTTAACATTAGTGTCCTTGTAAGATACTGACAGACTGTTTTTATTGATATCAGAAAGAAGTAATTCGAAAGTTAATTAATGCTAAAGGTTTTTAGAAAGCCACAGACATTTAGATGTTAACTGTCAACTTAGAAGAGGCCAGTGAAGCTGTGATCATGACTAGAAAACAGAATGTTATGCTGTTGCTCTTACATAAGTTGACCTGACCTGTTATACTTTCACTGGTTCATCTTATGTTTTGTTTACATGTACTAAGTAAACTTGAAACAGGTTATCGCTCCTCTGCGACTTGAAATTAACATTGTGTAACATTCACAGTGAGTAGAGATTGTGAGAACAGGTGGACTAGATGAACCAGTACAGCAGATGAGGTTGAAACCAGTGCTGGCATGTGTGCTCAAATGAGACGAGCAGAGACGAGTGCTTCCTGTTTTGCCTCATACTGGGATATGTACTCAACCAGGTGAGGTACAGCAAGATTTATGAATAAGACAGGGCGGTGCCACTGGGCTCAGACTGTCAGACAGGTGATTTATGGTGATTCATTTAACGTTTTATCAAGAGTTTCTGTCTAATTGCCTAATTTTCCTGGTTGGTTTCTGCTTGCCTTTGACATAATGTCTATAAATATAAATAACATGAATTAGCGCATTACACACACACACATTCTTCAGAATGTCCATCCAACAAATGTGTGACTTGCACCGACACAAGTATCAACAAGTAGTCCTTCAGACCTCCTGCCAGCAGCTGGACACACAGAAACCGGCAGGATCGCCTTACGCTCACTTGGACATACTCTCTCCAACACAACACACTTTGACGCACACACACACACCAGGAAAGACAGAGGAATGTTTTTTAGCCTTTCTGACAGCTGTTGAACAGCATGAACATGGGCATTCATGCGAGTATGATCAGACCTGCATGTGTTCACATTTTTCAACCAACACTGATGCTGTTGTATCAGGATGTGGTTCTTTAATATACAGCACTCCATGTTACAGATAGTGTTAATATTATTGGACTGCAGGTATTTGTTAATATCAGATGACCATCTGCTCTGTCATAAGATGCTGGTCAGGCGTTCAGCACAGATGTCATGTTGTGGTCACTGGTAATCAGTGTTCATGTACTCTTTGCCTTGCAAATCAGGTATTTGCTTGGGAGGCTTGTAAACATTTCCTATTTGTGGTCAGTTGATCTCCTCAAACAAAACAGGGTCACCATGTGCTGCTTGTACTTTGAGCTCTGAGTGGGTAAATCATAACTGGATAAATGCTTTTTGTGTTACATTTTATATTACTTTCACATTGTTAACATCTTCTGATCCACATATCTGATCCACTTAACGTCTCTCTACAACCGTGTCCTCCATGTCCAAGTCCACTATCTGTTGTTTGGCCGGCGCTCATGCTGCTTCTCTGGCAGGATAGCTTCATTGTCAGCACTGTTGTTTTCTTTGACAAGTTTCTCTTTGCTGTGCTGCTGTATGAGATGCTTCAGTTCTTAACATTTTTTTACTTTTCGCGGTTGCAAAGTTTGCAGTAGATGACAGTGTTATATGCATATTTGACTGAGACAAACTCAAATCAATGACGGTACTTCCAGCTGTTGAAAGAATACCTCTCCTCCAGAGCCCTTGATTAGAGAGAGTCACGACAACAGAAGTTCAAAATGTCAATTCAGAGAGACGGAAGTACAATGTTCGCCAATTCTGAGTTAACATGATTTATTGATTGATTCGGAGATGGCAACTTTCTCTACTCAAGACTTTGTTCTCTCCCTCGTCCTCTGTCAGCTTTTTGGCTCGTAGGCGACGTGACCCACCCTGACAAATCTGGCAACGCAGTGTAACTTAGTATAGAAACTGTAACATAGCTACTGATTTGGAAATTATAATCCAATCGTAATCCAAATTAGTACTCATTACTGGGGAATCATAATATAGACAGTAATGAGTTACTGGCCAACACTGGCTATGAGTAGGACATTTATCTTGCTTTACGGTGTTGAATTGAAGCGTTACTGTGTACGCACTGTAAAATCATCAGGATGATTGTATAACTTGTAATGAGTGTGATACCATTGACATCCAAAACCTTAACCACGATCTAATCATCCCAGCTACTTCCTCACAGGACATTGTACTATAAGATGGCAGGTTATGTAACACTGTTTTCTCTTACACTACAATACATTATTAAAAGACGGCTCCTCCTGAAAAATGAGTTTTTCCCCCAGGTGCTAACATGAGCCACATGCTGGTGGACTTCAGTTCATTGACCTCCTTTTTTCACTCCTCCCTCCCACCTCCTCTCTGTCTCTCCCCCTCACACTTTACTCTCATCTGTCCTATCAATCCATGTGGATTTCTTCATCTCTTCTCCTGTTTCTCATTCCTCTCATCTCACCCCCTCCCTTTCTCCTCCCTCTTCCCCTCTGCTGCAGAGAGACTCGTGGATGGGAGGTGATGACGAGCCCCTGACGGGGTTCACCTGGAGAGGAGGCTGCGAGAGGGAGACAACAGGAATTCAGATCTGGAGCGACGTCTTTGTGGTTGACAAGCCTGATGGCAGCAAGGTACACCGTTTATAACACAAAGTACAAATCATACCATGAAGCCCTTAAGTTGTTGTCAAATTTAAATGTACATTTATTGCATCTCGCCCCGACAGGTGGCTGTGCTCCTCGTCGACACCCAGGGAGCATTTGACAGCCAGTCCACCATAAAGGACTGTGCCACTGTGTTTGCTCTCAGCACAATGACCAGCTCTGTACAGGTGAGACTTTAAAGAAGAAAACACACTATGACTTTTCTCTCTTAAAATGTCAACATTTATGTCTTACTTTGTATTTCCATCTTTGTTTTCAGGTGTACAATCTCTCTCAGAACATACAGGAGGACGACTTGCAGCATCTGCAGGTTGGTGTTATTTCTTCTCCTCACAGGAAGCGGCTGCGACAAAGTTGTTCCTCTAACTTCTCTTTTCTGATCATAGTTTTGTTTTTCCCTCTTATGTAGCTCTTCACAGAATATGGCCGGCTGGCAATGGAGGAGATCTACCTGAAACCTTTCCAGGTACTCGCTACTGCTGTAGATTGTGTGTCCATGTATGAGGGTTTCCACTCATCATTAAAATGCTTTAGAAGTCTAAAATAGTACCTCATAAAGACAGCACCCTGATTCTGTTAATTATAATGCAAACTGTGTAGCACAAAGTGAAATCTCTCATCAAAAATACAACATACACATAAGTGAAAAAAAATTTCTGTCGGGCGCCTGGGAGCTCAGTTGGTAGTGTGTCTGTCTGTTTCATGTCTTCTTTCTGATGATAATGATAGTTTCAGTCACCCATATTAGATGAAAGTAATGTTAAGTTCCAGTTCAGTAATATCCAGGCTTCTACTGTTGAGAATGCACTGATTTGTGCAGTCATGTTCAATTAAGTGTTTATTTTGAATGTTGATAAATTAATTTACTTGTAAGTAATTGACATAATTTAGCTGTATGTCCTTTTTTTCTGCCAGTGTGGACTTAAATCACACTCATAATGGTCTTAAAAGGTCCTGAAAATCTAAAAGATTAAAGCTGAAGTAGACAATTCTAGAGAAAGACGGCTGCTTTATTTAGTTTCATTGCCAAATGAGTTGCCCAGCGTCGCAGCCTGACTCAGTAATCAACTATCTTTCACTAGAATTGTCTACGTAAGATTTGACTTGTTGAAACCTGCAAAAACCCTGATTAATGCAGTGTACAACATTTCTATAGTCCTGATCAGTGAATGTTGCTATTGAATATGCACCCTGTCCTTAAAATCTACTAATTCAGTTGACTGCAAGGCGAGTCACGTGTTACGTAATGAATATTATCAGGAGATTATTAAAGAATATGGAAAATCGGGGATGGAGAAGTGATCAGTATGTAGCCAGGTCACCATATTTATCATGTTTTTAATATAATGTGTCTGTGTGGTGTGTTTCAGTCCCTGATGTTCCTGATTAGAGACTGGAGTTATCCTTATGAACACAACTACGGTCTGGAAGGAGGGAACAACTTCCTGGACAAACGACTGCAGGTGAGAATTCGGTTCTACTCTGATATTTCTTTCATTCAGATCTTCGTTGTTGAAGATCTTTGTGCAGCCTGTCACACAGTCACTGTTCCTCTCAGACATACCACTCCTCACAGACCTGCTCAATATCATTGTCTGTTAAGGTGTGTGCAAATTTGCTTAGCGCTTCAAGTGTGTGCACATTCACATTCAAAGCACACTCTCACTGTGAGCGTCTGGTTGAATGCTGATTCAGGTGAAGCAGAACCAACATGAAGAGTTGCAGAACGTGAGGAAGCACATCCACTCCTGCTTCTCCAACATCGGCTGCTTCCTGCTGCCTCATCCTGGCCTCAAGGTGGCCACCAACCCGTACTTTGATGGACGACTGAAAGGTGAGGAAACGGGAACATGTACTCAAAATCAAGTGATAGATGAAATACACTGGACTGAAATGTTCATGATTGTGTGTTTCAGACATCGATCAGGATTTTAAGAGGGAGCTGGCCAAGCTGGTGCCACTCCTCCTGGCTCCAGAGCGACTGGTGGAGAAGGAGATCGGAGGCAATAAAGTCACCTGCAGGGATCTCCTGGAGTACTTTAAGGTCTGAAAACGGACCCCGCACAGACGGCTCCCTACGTTGTTGTTGACGAGCACATTTCAAAACCTATAATAACAAACTTCATCCAAGTTGTGCAGTGCTGGGAAATGTTTTGTTCATGTTTCTACATTTAAACGTCTGTTGGATCAATAAGCTTTGTTTTTATTTTGTAAACTTTGAAATTTGAATTTACGACAATTTCAATACTTTTATCATTTTTTATTGTTTATGAACTTATTAGCTTAGGTTGCACAGATTTCAGAATATGAAGCATGAAATGACATCACAATAATCGAAAGTACCACTCTTGCAGGCTTACATAAAGATCTACCAAGGGGAGGAGCTGCCTCACCCAAAGTCCATGCTGCAGGTGTGTTATTGCTAAAAACTGAGGCATCTTATCAAGAATAAGACTACATTTTTATTTTCACCTCCTGTGGTCAGCAAAGCTAGCTTTAATCTCCTCGTCTTCTGCTTTTCAGGCGACAGCAGAAGCCAACAACCTGACTGCTGTGGCCGGAGCCAAAGACTTGTACAGTAAGAACATGGAGCTGGTAAGGACACATTCTCTTTTACAGTCATCACAAATCACAATCAGTTCAGTTTAAGTCAGTTGGTCAAAATGTCGTCTTGTATTATTTCGCCCCCCTCAGGTCTGTGGTGGGGATAAGCCATACATCGCCCCAGCTGACCTGGAGCGCTGCCACGGGGAGTTTCGCGAGCATTCGGTGCGTTTCTTCCGCTCCGTGAAGAAAATGGGCGGCGATGAGTTCTGCCAGCGCTACCAGAACCAGCTGGAGGCGGAGTTGGACGAGGCCTACACAAACTTCTCCAAGCACAATGACGGAAAAAACATCTTCTACGCAGCGCGCACGCCCGCCACACTTTTTGCAGTCATGTTTGTGACCTATTTGGTGTCCGGGGTGACGGGCTTCATCGGGCTGAGCACCCTGGCAGTGCTGGCTAACCTGGTGATGGGCATGGCACTGCTGTCGCTCTGCGCCTGGGCGTATGTGAAGTATTCTGGAGAGTTTCGGGAGATAGGAACGATGATAGATCTGGTGGCCGAGACACTCTGGGAACAGGTGGGTCACCCATGAGCGTGTGTGTGTGTTTGTCGAGGTTACTCTACATGGTTTTGCTTCAGGGGGTAAACCATTTAAATTGCTATATTTGTGCTGGTTGTTGTTTTATGCCAAGGAAACTAAGGATTATATTGTCATTTCATCAGTTGATTATTTCTTTTGATTTATCACTTCTATCGCTCACTATAAAATGCCCCAAATAGTGGAAAATGGTTTGTTGCAGTTTTTCAGAGCCCAAGTTTCAAATACCATTTTCTGTCGAACCAGGAATCCAAAAGACTAAAATGTTCCGTTTACTGTGATTGTCTAATTGAGAAAAACAACTAATCTTGACATGTTAGAAGCTCTAAACAGCAAATAATTCCAGTGTTTAATCAATTACAAAAAAAAACAATATTTGGCATTTATATTTCTGTCTGTCCTTTGATTAGTCGACTTATTGTTTCAGCCCTTTTGTAGTTGCACAGCTTGTCCACCAGAGAGCACTAACACGTTTATTTTTTTAACTGTGACATGCCCCTAATAACACATACACTATACTTGCTTGTCATGTTTGATTAATAGCCACATTTAAGTGATTTCTATAAGAAGTATTTAAAAAAAAAAAACACATTGTTCTTATAATGTTGATTTAACATTTAAATGTCAGATTCTGCCACAGAAACCCATTATTGTTCGGACTGTAGCACTATATTTAGGCCATCAGATTAGGTAATTTCCTATCGAACAGACAGTTATTGTCAGTTTACCGACAACTATTCTTATTCATATCAGTGTTAACTCTACATTAATTCAGGACTGGTGGTCACAAGGCCTGAAGCATAAAAGTGGCCCTGAAATCATGATCAGTTCATCAAAATTAATAAAATCGGTGCTGCAGACCAAATCTGACACCAGCAGGGACGACATGGCTGCTACCGCTGTTACATAAAGATCTGCAGAGATAACACGGCATGTTGTGGATTTTTGGGGAGGAGATGAAACGTTTTCCTGTGTTTTGGTTTTTGTTCTTTGGTGTGTTATATTATTTGAGACATAAACATGATCTGAACATAGGAGTAGTTACATTTCTGATCAGTTAAAGTTGAAGCTTAAGACGAGATTCAAATGTTTTTTAAGTATTTTCTCCAGTATATAATTTAATGCATGTGTGTGTCTGTTTTATCTTCTGTTGATGTCGTTGGGTTCTGTTGTAGTTTTCGACATCAGATTTTTTTCCCTGAAGTTCCCTTATTTTCCTTTTTATTTTTAGGTGTTTAAAAGCCTGAGAAACAGGATTTCTTCCATCAGATTTTGTTTCCTTCTGTCTCCTTCATCTTTGATTATCTTCTGTTTTCACATCTCGTCATCCATCAGTTTCTTTTCACCTTTCAGCGCGCTCCCTCCACACTGAACCTCCATCAGCACTTCTTTTTTATTTGCTCTCTTCATTCGTCCATCAGTTGTTGAGCTGCAGACTGTTCTCAGCCCTCATGTCTCCTCTGACTTCTCCCTCCTTCCTCTGTTCTCCTCTCTCCTCCTCCGCTTTACAGAAGACGATTAGAAAGGTGAGAGGTGTCGCGTCACATTTCTCACGTGATCTTCTGTCTGCCTCAACATCATTTCCTGCATCTCCTTTTCCTTTCTCCTCCTCCTGGTGTCCCTGTCTTCTTCCTTCTTTCTTCCTTGATCTCCTCCCAAACTTCTGTCTCGATCTTTCTCGTCTTGTTTCCCCCGGTGTCTCGTCTGTGTGCCTGTCAGTCTCGTTCCTTGTTTAACTCTCCCGTTCCTCCCTGCTGTCCTCTCAGGTGTTTTCCAAACTCTCGGAGCCGGTCAGGAGCCGCCTGGCTTGGCCCGTCTCTCTCCTCACTTCGCTCCCATCAGGAGCGACACTGGGACTCGAGGCTCTGACTCCTCTCAACAACAACTACAAGAAGACTAAATAGCTGCTGGAGCTGCGGATTTTCAGACTGTTGCGCTTATTTCTTACACTGAATCTTCCACATTTTGCTGGCTTCATTTATTGTTAATTTTCAGTCGGATGGTGCTGGATTCTTAGACTTTAACCTCTGAACTTCACTGAATGTATCTGAACACCGGCATGCCAGGACCATCTCAGGATCTCAAGGACTTAAAACGGTTATTAATCATCTTGGATTTCTTTAAATCTTGTTTTGTGTGAGCCGTTTCTGGAGACTACTTCCTATTTTTGTTCCTCAAACGTTTCTCTTCCCTAACCTACTTTCTTTCAGTTTCGTTGTCCCCTTTTTCTCGACTGTTGAACTTTATTCCTCCTCTCACTGAATCCTCTTTGTCTTCTCTCCTGCAGGTTTTGAAGCCATTAAGCGAACATTATATGGAGGACAACGTCAGACAGACGGTGGTTAACTCAATCAGAGCCAGCTTGACAGAACAGGGCTCGCAGCACACCAAGTTAAAGACTCACTGACGCTCCTCCTCCTCCTCCTCTTCATCTCCTCTCCCCCGTCATGTTCATCACCCTCCTGCCCACTCACTTGATGTGTTCAATCCTAGAACTGTGGAACTAGTTCAACACCAAAGCTGATCTTCTCCTTCATCACATCGCTGCCCCCTTCTTTATTTGCTGTCGTGGACCTGTAGGCTCGCCGTCTGCCCTGCTCTTCATCGCCCCCCAGTGCCTCGGAGCAGAAACTGCACTTGTATGAGAGGACCGAGCAGAGAAGCCGGCAGCGTCGCCTCTTGCCAAAACAGGACCTGAAGGACTGTCATCTTCTCGTGTGCCATGCTGCCATAGATGCACACACTGACATATTTGCTGTTAGCAGCTAAACTCGCTTCAGGATTGAGCTGTAATTCAGGGACACCGCCGTGGGCAGCTGTAATCAACAGTGGATGCAAACTAAAATCTTTTTCTGTGCATTTAATGGTTTTGTCTTAACAGGCCAGACGGTTCAGAGCTCGGTCGACTTCCTCTTCGGACTGTTTATTAACGTTTCCTGCAAGCACAAGTAGCAACAAATCGACTCAGAACACTAATAATGAGGAGATTTTTGTCCTTTTTTTTTTGGGTTGTAATCAGGAGACAAATATTGATTCTACTGAATTGAAAGTAAGGGAAGATTATTTTAACTGTCAAATGTCGATCCTCTCCTGGTTAATTGATCTGTCTTTTTCTCCAAATCCAAACTGAAAACAGACGAGTGCAGGAAATCAAACAAAACTGAATCTTTCTTCTTTTAATCCACCTCGTGGCTCCAACTCCTCAGTACGTCTCTGCGTGTTTCCCTTTAATATTTTGTGGAGAGCTGTAGGACATGCCATCTGTTTTTAAGGTAGAGCCGACGTGTTTTATCTGGCTTTAGTGTCTCGTAGCAGAGCTACTGTGTTGTAGCATTAAGCTAGCTAAGCTTTTAGAGCTCAGGCCTCTGTAGCCAGGTAGTCAGAGAGGACTGTCATCTCGAACCATTTTCTCCTCCACTGCCTTTTCATCAAAGCTGCTGTTTCCCACCACGACTTTAGGAACTACAGGCTGTAAGTTGGATTCTTGGAATTAGAGATGTAGATCCTTTACATTTTGTAAAATATGGCAAGTGTTAGATGAGAAGATTGAGTGCTCATATTTGTTAGGTGATTATGAAGCTAAAGTTAGCAGCCAAGCCTGTTAGCTTAGCATAAAATGCTGCTGGCAGAGTGAAGCAGCTGCGCTTTGACCGGTAGTCAAAAATTGGATTAAAACAGGACCTCTAAAGCTCAGTATTTAACATTTTAAATCTCATTTATCAAATATACATAAAGTGTAAAACCACAAAAACTTACATTACAGACTTGTTACTTAGCGCTTCTCAAAGGTGTCCATTAGGGGTTGTAAGAGGTCCCCAACTAAAAGGAATAATTTCACTTCCATTCTGAAGTTACAAAATAACAGAGTGACTTTTATTAGGACAAAGTGTATGAAACTCATGACCAAAACACAGTGAGGCTCGCTGACGTTGGCGCCCACCAAAAGGTTTCTAGCAGGACAATTTAAATTAAGAATGTGTGTGTATATATAAAATATAAATATAAAAAAATTTTTCTTAGTCACTTCACGCAGGAAATAAGTTAAAACACGGCTAATCGTTCCATTTTACTTAACAGTGCCATAAAATATGTGCTTTGTTTTGGCCCGTGGTCCAATGTTAAGTTTCAGTTTGGGCATGCCGGAAACAAATACATATGAAATGGCCAGTGATCTAATTTGTATCAGTTAGGGGTCCTTCGTAGTGGAAAAAGTTGTGGGTGTCACAGCGTCCGCTTTATGCTACAATGAGCTAACCTGCTTTTACCTGCAGCATCATATATGGACATGAGAACGTATCAATCTTCCCATTTAACTCTTGGCAAAGAAGCGAGAGGCCGATCACACAGACACCGGCAAAACCATTGTTGTCCTCTGATCCAGCGTGCATGACGGGAACTCCTCCCCTCGTGTTTTTCTAGCAGTTTTTAGAAGTTGAAATATGCTCGACTTTACAGCGCAAGAGTCGCACCAGATTTCCCATTTAGTTCAAGGGTATTTTTTAAAGCGAGTCTGTGTGGTCGGCCCCAAGGTGAGCATATTTCCAAAAAATGTTGAACTATGCCTTTAACTGACATGAAACAATTGTGCCCACCTCCTGTAGGGACCGGTAAATCTAAATCACTGGACTTTTATCTGTCTACGGTGAAAGTCGAGTGGTGAGCGACTCCACAACAGGAAGCTGACTTGATGTTATTCAGCCTCCAACCTTCCCCCCCTTTATCTTGACGCTGTTCAACAGCTGCATCACATCTGTCGGAGCTCTTCTGTATCGATTCCATCCACATAATTTCTCACCTCAAGCGCCAGTCTCGTACTGTACAGTCTCTCTCTGTTTGTGTTCACATATATTACAAACCGGGCATGTATGTTGACTTAAATATTTAAATAAAATTTGTATACATTTTATAGTGAATCATTTGACGACTGTTTGTTCTTCTTCTCTTGATCAACGTTAACAGTCTGTGGTTTGTTTAAGAATGATAAGTGGCTGCTGTAGGTTTACACTAGGCTTCTTCTGTTTATAGAAACATGGTGTGAATACTCTGATTCTGATAGAATTTTTTTTTTGATTGTGACGAGTGGGTTGGAGACGATGTCTGTCTGCCTTTTAAAGATATCTCTGGTAATTTATTTTTGAATAAAATGTTTACCTTAAGAATAAAATCATCAATTGAAGTCTTTTGGCTCCGGTTTGTCTTGTTTTTTGTAAAGGGTTTAGTCTGAAGTCAGTTTAATTGAACCGTTTCTTTCTTGCTTACAGCTTTTTATTAAAAAGTCTGTCCGAAGATTTACTTCAAAGTCAACTGTTCTGAACTAATGTTTGATTCTAGTATGTTAACGGTCAGCAGCTCTCAACCTTTAAAGTGAAACTCTCACCAAAATGCAACCAAGGCATTTTTTCTGAATGTATATGAGTTAACCTTCGTATAAATCCATAATTACAACAAAAGAGGCACTTTAAGATTTACCATAGTTTCGTTTTCAGGCAAGCTAATTTTCAGTGGAGTGCAGGGGCACTTAAGCGATAACATCAAAATCACTATTTCTAAATGCTAAGAAGGCTCCACACAACAGGTAGGAGGTCCACCATTACTCTCCTTCCTGTCAGGTCGCACTCGGGGATCGACGCTTTTTGTCTGCCATGACGGCGACACGTTCACAATGTTCTCAATGCTCGTGTTCACGTGTAGAGACCCTGGTGATACTACGAGCAAAGTTTCATGTTGTGTCGAGCCTTCTTAGTGTTTTAAAAATAGTGATTTTGATGCTAGCGTAAAAGTGCCCGTAGCGCTCCATTGAAAATTAGCTTGCCCGAAAACAAAAACTATGGTAAATCTTAAAAGTGCCTCTTTCTTTATGATTATACATTAACACAATGGTTTGACTCATATTCATTCACAAATAAAGCCTTGGTTGCTTTTTGGCGAGAGTTTCACTTTAAGTGGCGACCCTCCAGAAACATCAGTTTGGTATTCAAGACCACCCCTCGACTTAATTACACTAAGTGTTGCTTTAGTTTTGTCCAGTGTGGACTTTTTCCCTTCTCAATGGATCTTTTTTTTAAAGTAGGTGAAGTTGTGCCAGAGACCCTGCAACATCTTCAAAGTGCCAAAATGGGGAAAGGTTTTTTCCAAGTGAGATCAGAAATCATGTGAACGCACACATTCAGTAAAATCTATGTTAAGGCAAAGTTGTGTAAGATTCCAGAGGGAAAATACATACTACCAGTGAGGACTGAAAAATGAAGGGAGATGTGGAAATATAGGAACATTTTGATGTTTGTTTTAAATGACCTCATTACCCCTCGTTACCAAAGGGTTTTTGAAAGTTGTGTGTACTGTATTTGAAACCACGGCTTCATTTTGGTGGAAAAATGTGATTTAGTGAACTGGGTGTAGTCTGGGGCACGTGTGGTAATGGAGTTGGTAACATGAGGCCTATTTTAAGAAATGCGATTACACAACGGAGAGCAACTGTGATGGGAAACATCAAACCAAGTCATCCTTTTCTTACGTCGTAAGTCTTACGGTTGTCCTCTTTGTGTCAAATTGTGACATTTCAGAGTGTTGAGTGTTTGAATCGGTGGCTTTAATTCATAAAGGTCACTGAGAAATTACCAAGACAGGAGCGGAAAGGCTGCATCGTTGTGACTGATGCGGAGGCGTATTCATGTGTCCCCTCCGGATGGTTCAACTTCATTATTAAGTCACATGCAGAGTGAGCGCGAGGAAAACATCAGCAGAGGAACGCAGCCAATCAGGTCTGTTTGCATCAGCAGAGCGACCCAAAGACTCCACGGTGTCTCCAGATGTTCTTTACTGCCAGATGATGTGTAACCTGCAGATGTCAAGAAGTGCGTTTCCAAAAATGACCAACAGGAGGAGCCAGCTTCTTAAAAATACACAGTTTTATTTTATCACAGAACTGTTTTCAAGCTGCAATACAAGGAATATTTTATTGGCTGCCGCCGTTCTCCCATACAAACACACAGACAGTATGGAAGTTCAGACCAATGTGTGCTTTTTACAAACATACGGCTGGTGTTATGAATACTGTGTACACGTAAAGCAGACTTTAAAAAAAAACAAAACAAAAAACATCAGAAGGCCACAAAAAATGCAAAGAAAATATAACACTGACGGGCAAAAAGGCCTTTAACTCCCCAAACATGACTAACCGAGCCAGAGTCTGAAAAATTAACTAAAAACGAGGGATGCACGACACGGCACAATATAAATATATCGGGCCGATAATGGAACACTTAACATTAATGGTTATCAGGGAATAATGAGATTATTGCTGATAAATGGAACTGATAACACAACAATGATGTTGTTGCGGTCATGACAAATGTGTTCAGAAGAAGACGACAAAATTGTAACTTGCACTACGTGTTTCACAAGTGTGCGGAGAGGAGGGGAAAGGTTAACACAATAAATCTTATTAGAGCGATGAATAAGAAATCATCCATCTTTGTCTTCTTACCCTCAGAGGTTCATAAACTACAGGTTATAGACTTATTTAAAAAATACGGCATTGTATTGGCCATGAGAAGCAGGTAACTATAGTTGTCGGCTGAAAACATCCACATCGTGCATCCCGACTAAAAACTACTTCTGATATAAAACCTCTTCCATGAAAACACGTTTAATTATGAGAGATGTCTCCAAATCTCAGTCACAATGGCACATCTCATGTCACTGAAAGCTGCATATTTTTCTCTTTTCGTGCTGCGTTCAAAAACACATTATGGCAAAAAAAGTCTGTCCAGGAAGACACAAACTGTAAAAACTTCACAATGTGGGATCAGAAAATGACATTTCTGCTTCTATTTGGCAGACGAAGACGAACTGAAACAGACTCACTTCATCTAAAACTAAAACGTCACTCACTACGACAATGAATACTCCGCTGTTAGTGGCCCAGATAATTGATTAAAACCTCGTCTGTAGGATTTAAATCGTCCTTACATTCTTTATGAAGCTCACACACACACACACACACACACTCTCACACTCACACACACACACTTGACCCTAGTTAACTCTGGAACTAGAGGGAGCAAAGCGGTTTACACGCAGCCGCCTGATGGATCATGGCCTTCATCATTTCCCCACGTTGTCTTTATGTATTTGGTTTGATCAGAAATAAAAGCTGCAACAGTTCAGAGTGATGTAACACTGGTTATCAAAAGAAACAAAAAATCAGTTACGTCGAGGGTCACAGTTTACAAAGAGAAGGGTTCTATTTAGAGGTTGACGTAGACGAGCCAAACACCAGAATCTAAGAGCCTCGTTTGTAAAAACGTGTTTAGAGTTTATTTACACACCATCAGAACTTTGATTACTAAAGAATGTGATTGTGTCAGAGAAAGACGTGTATAACTTAACATAAAAACAATATTGAGACTTTTTTTAATATATATATAATTTTGTGCAAAAGCTTATCTAGTGAACGAGGCTCCTGGATGCTTCGTGTACAGTCCGTCTTCATCAACAGTGTCTGAGCTCATCATCTGGCAGGTTCTCCTACATGACGAGTCCACTACAGCTGATCTCGGTTAACACTTTTGGTTTTGATTTGTTTGTCGAGTTGCTCTCCGCACTCTTCAATTTGTGTCGGAGAAGCAACCAGCTTGATCAATGGCATCAATTAGGAAAATAAACTATTCAGTAACATGTTTCGCTGTTTGAGACGAGTCTCTGCCGCTCGCGTCAAGACGACCGCGACCCTTTAGTCTTCTGGTCTGTGCTGTCTCCACTCAGCTGGAGGTTGTTGAGGAGCTCTCCCTTACAGAGTAATGGCAGGGAAAGCATTTGAGGGCTAGTTGGTCTAATCTACATCTACTGAAGGGTCTGCTGGGGATTCTAGATCATGGCCCGGAAAGCAAACGAGACCGCAGCGCCCAGCGCCAAGCCGAGGGACAGGAAGAAGGCCATGATGGCCCCCGCCGTCTCTGCCTCATGCTGTGCCACCTTCCTGTTTAGAGACAACACAGGGACAACATTCATTAGGAGGGACGGGTCCATCATTTCACACAGTGCTGTTTGTGGTGAAGTATGGATATGGACTCACTTAAAGGAATAGTTCAACTTTATGTGATGTATGACTTCACGCTCATCACAAGAGTTCAGTGCTCAGTGTTGTTTGTGGGGGTTTTACCATTTATTTGACATATTTTATATGTTTTATGTTCAAGTCTTTGTGTATTCTGCGTTTAAAGTAGACGCAAGACAAACTTCTCCTTGGGGACAGCACGGCTAAAATTACAAGTCAACCACTCTTTTTTCTGAGACAGTCAGAGGTCGGCGTAAAAGACTGGAGGCAGGCCTACGTCTGATGTTGAAATGTTTGCCTACCAGCACCGCTGAAGCTCAGTAATTCATGTGTTTCACCTCATCTAGCTAAAAGCAAGGAATCTCTCTCTGTCCGTCTGTGTGCCACTTGCTTATCTCAAACGTTCATCCGATCTACTTCACACTTGATGCCTCTCTCTCATCGGTGGTTGTGGACTGACTAAGACAGTAAATGATGTAATCATCCAGATCTAAAATCGTAAAAATCACACGTCTGATATTACCAGGGCGACATGGTATTCAAACAAAACATCAGTGTGGTTTGGGTGGAGTAACAAGCTGCAACAGTTTATCCATCTGATCACTTTGTCCAGTCCCCAGATGTTTTTGCCGTCTCAAATGTCTTAATGCTAAGCTAGGCTAATCCACTCAAGGGGTCCATCCTAAACCTTAAAAAAGAGAATTTCTCCCGCAGACATGAACATACGGTGAGTGCTTGAAGTACTTACTTGGGTCCAAAGCACATGCAGAGACTGGCCAGGTATCCGTTGGAGAAGGAGAAGAAGATCATGAAGATGATGTACAGCGCGTCGTGCGAGAACCACACGGGGAGGTAGTAACGAGGCTGGACGTTACACAGCATGAAGAGAGGGATGAAGACGACTCGCAGACCCACCAGGACAGGAAGCCAGAAACTGTCTTTACCCGGCTGGAGACAAACAGAGACAAACATTTAACTTCAGTTATTAACGACACTGTGACATATTTTTGGATATTTTGATTTCTCTGGTGCAGTCACATACATGATGTAGTGTGGATGTTTGGAGAGAAATCTTTATTATACATGTATTTTAAATGTAATCTCTCTTAATCTCAACCGTTTTAAAGTTTGGTGCAACAGAATTTAAACTGAAATCATGATTATGTTTTAACAAGTTCCTCTGGAGAGATTTATGTGCTCATTTCTTAATCGTCTCAATGTATTTTAATTTTATATAGCTTGTATGGTTAACAACTGTAACTTCATGGGAGAAACACATTTAAAGGCACGAGTGACCAAATGACCTGGAGACACAAAGACCCTCAGTGAAAGCGGTCACGATCCTGATCAGCGTCGTCTTATGATGATAAATAAACTCACATGGTGCTGGAGCAGCTGACTACTGTTATCTGCCCTAATGTACCGAGGAGCCGCACTCGAGAGCAGGTCAGGCTGGTTTAGCCGACTGTACTCAGTCTGCACTGAATGAATTGATTCAATTTGGACTGCAGGAAATTGGACTTGGGTATTTTCTCGAAGAA
>CAEMYA010002116.1:5339000-5372623 GCA_903131615.1 Diplodus sargus | reverse complement strand
TATATATATATATATATATATATATATATACAAAACTGAGCAGCAAAGTTTTTTTTTGCAAAGTACGCCTGCTCAGTGTATGAAGAAACCAAAGCACCAAACCCCCAGCATTTCGCGCGGTGACACAAAATTACTGTCGACTGTTGAGAGGTTGTGAAGGAATCAGAGATGATATTTTCAGGTGCAAACAGGTCATTAAATTGAAGACAATTTACAGCCTTAATTTCCTTGATTTTATTTGAGGCCTTTTCAGAATTTTAAAGGAGCCAGGGAATCCTTTAAGTTATTCAAGTGACCAACTTGTGTTCATGTTGAGGATGTCTCTCAAAGAAAATTGAAATAAGACATAACATGGGGGAAAATACTTGTGGCAGCAGCAGCTAACCCCACATTATAACTGTGGTGGGGATCTTGATCCTTGTGGGTCATATTTCCCACATGGTCACAATAGTTTTTGCATGTTAAAGATCAAGATCTTCTCCAATTCCAAAGTCAACACACAACAAGAAAAAAGCTTGTGTCCACAGCTCCATCTTCTGTAATTATACCTTTTTTTTGGAAACCTGGACCCTAAATATCTGAGCAGGCCTGTGAGCAACGTTTGTACCTTTTCTAAGCAAATCCATCTTGTTTTCCTCATCAGCAGACGGTCTGGATCCACCACTCTCAGTATAGTACTGGAAAAACTCCTGTTGACGAAAACAAAATCCATAATGAGTCAACTTTATTGATCTAGTGGAGCAGAGTTAAGGACATCATGTTCCCTGAGATGCTGTTTATTCCTACTCGATGGGTTTTCCATCACCTCACACACAAAGTCTAAAGACAGAACTAAATCAGTTATCTAAAAGCACTTGAGTCTTATCTTAAGTTCACAGGGAGCTTTCCAAAAAGTTAATAAGTACAAGATGGCACATACTACAAAGTGGTTTTAAACAAACACATCATGATGAAACACATTAGGAGGAACTCTGTAAAGCATTGTTAAGTTCAGAGAGCATGAGGTCTTACCATCCTGGGCAGAGCGAGGTAGGACATTATGGCCAGCAGAATAACAACACAGGCTGTGATGAAGTAGCCAAAAGCGCTGTCCTGCAGGGCTGAGCCGCCTACAGACAAAGACAAGACACACTGAGTCATGTTTTTTTTAAGACATCATATATATTGATATAACTCTACAGTTTTTCTTGTGGTTCACAGCTTCAGTTAGTATTCCTAAACCAGCAGCAACTAGGCACCAACATAAGAACTCAAGGAATATCTGATCATCAATTCTACAATCTGGTTGAAGTAAAACCTGTGTACGGTGAACATACTGCTGCACTCTAGTCACAGCTGCATAGTGAAGTGCTCTGTAGACTCTGAAGAATCCCTAATGGCAACATAATGCTAAATGTTATTGGTGAGATCATTAAACCTTTCTAACAACTACAACAGTTTGATAGCTTTTATAGATTTATAGCCTCATCAGCTAAAGTTAGCATAGTCAAATGGTCTAAAAAGGTGAAACATGGCCAACTCGATGCAAGCTGGGATCAGCTCTAGCCCCACCGTGACCCTGAACAGGATAAGTGGTTATAGACGATGGGTGGATGGATGGGTGGATGGATGGATGGATGGATGGATGGATTAGCAACTATCTCAGAAAGCAACTATTTTCATAATTCTGTCTGTGAGATCAAATTGAAAGAGCAGCCAGTATAATTTCTTATCGATCATTACCCATCTGGCTGACCTTTTACCAAAACAACATTTATCACTTAACACATTTAGTACTGAATCATGTTTGCACATGAAATTGCGCTTTAAAACTTTCACTTTAAAGCTTAAATAAACGTGTTAGCTACACATTTTTACGTCATGTCACTATTTCCTTCTGATCTATTAATATATAAATTGTCGCGGCTCTAACAATAAAAGAGGTGAACAAGTCCTTGATGTGTGGGACATACTGGCCAGTGCGCAGATCATGGAGAAAGCAGCGAAGGCGCCAGCGAGCCCCTGTCCGCTCATGATGGGAGTGGTGTAAGAGGCAGGCAGAATCCCTGCCAGCCCGAACAGACTGCCCTGAAGAATTGCCCCGAATGCTGGGGAGGAAACACAAAACAAGACGAGGATATTAAAGAATTTCTTAACTTAAAGAGTAAGTGTGAAACAGAAAAAAAACCTTGCAGCAACAGATGCATAACAGGTACTATGAGTTTTGAAAAAACAATACATTTGCATCATGTTTTTAGAAAGCTTGTCATCTCTCCTTGGATGTGAAAGCAAATATTTTCATGGTTTTCATTGTCTTTTCTATTCATCTTAAGTTTTGACCAATAAGTTTCTTTAGACAAACTTGCATCACACCAATGGATTACAACCCGTTATCGAGCCACGTTGGAAGTTAATTACTGTAGCTGCAGAAATCTAACATGTTTCCACAAAGAGGAATGTGCCGACGTCGATATCAAAGCCTCAAGGTCACGCCGTCCTCCCCTCCAAATCAAACATGATGGGCTGTTCCTTCATGAGGACCTGGGGGTCAGGACCGGCCCAACGGGGATAAGGAGGGGGGTGAGCTTATCCCTGCTGCTCAGTGAGTCATTGTAAATAAACAAAGGCTGTGAGATTTGCAGACTGTGTTCTGAAGCTCAGGGTGCTATGAGAGAGTGGAGGATTTTCCCAACAAAGTGGATGCAGCGGGTGATGATCAAAGACCGAGAAGACACATGGAAATAATAATTTGCATGTGGAAATGTGGCAGACGCAACCCCTAAAGTAATGCACTCCAATACAAAAGCCCTGCAATAGATCTTCCCTTCATTAAGATTATAATGTTCAGTTTCTGTTTGAGAGGAACTGATTTAACTTTATGTTCATTTTGGATGTCGTACATTGTGTTACACAGTCAAACACAAACACAAACACAGTGAAAGGAACAAAGAAATTTGCATAAAAAAATCCACTCTAAAACTGAAACACTTCTTCAAACACTTTCAACAAAAACAGAACATCACAACCTTCGTAAAAGCAGCGTTAATTGCAGGCCTGTTGCATTCGACTGCATCAGTTTTAACCAGGTGTAACTAATACCGTTGCAACTGAATGTTTATCAATAACATGTCAAGATTAATTACAAGGATCTTAATATAAAGTGTTACTTGGTATTGTTTTATTTACATAATCAATCTCTTTTTACAGTTTTCTTTTTACAGAAAACATGAAGCACTGATGATCAGGAAGTTAAACTATTCCAGCACACAATATAAGAGATGTAGAAGATCATCTTGACTTGTGCATACCTGAGTGTATGTGTAACTAAGCTGTTTATCCAAGGAGTGTCACAGAGAACCTCCACATAAAAGGGTGCCTGGTATTGCTGTACTCGGAACAGTTTGGCAGGAATTTGACTTATTTAATTTAGTTTCTTTGTGTAACAGAGCCTTCACATGGGTGAAATGTATTGGTATAAAAATGGCGACACGTGTGGATGAGAGCAGTGCAACAGTACAAAGACAAAACCTGTTACAGGTTGACTGCTCCTGCCAGCTGCTGCAACTAAAAATGTGCCCCCTAAAAATGACATTTAACAGGACTGATACATCACTACTGATTTGTTTAAGCAAAATACATCAAAACAAACCAACTCATAAGATGAAACCAGCTAAAAACAGCAACAACAACTCAGTTGCCAGTTTCACTGTCGCTGCACACACCCATGGTCAAATGCTCATCCTGTGTAGTAGGCTAATTAATGAAAGGTGTTCTACTTTTGTGTCTTCCATTTCATTTTGTTTACCTGTTGATTTTGCATTCTGAATGACTTTCCTCATTTTGACAACTAAAATATAATGAAACAATACTAGTTTTACATTTAGAGACTCACAGTTGATGCAGATAATTTTGATCATTGTAATGGTGAAGAAGGGCAGCGGGGCTACGTCAACCTTGACAAGGATGGCAGTTAACAGGAAAACCACGAAGATGACCGTCAGGCTGCCAGATATCCGCAGCTTCTGAGGAATCCTGAGTCACACAAAGAAAACAGAAAGAGAAATGAAATATAATTTTTTTTAAATGTTTGGCTGAGTCCAATCATTGAAAACAGATGTTGAAAGTAAATGTTAATATTATGTTCAGGGGAGCAAATGTCCAACTGCTTAGAGTCATTAGAGAAGTGTTCAAAGAAAGAAGAAAGACAGGATACATTCTTAAAGCTGACAGAAAGAAAACAGCGGGTACTACGCAAGAGTTGAATTATGATTAACTTCAACAGAAACAAAAGAGAAACATTTTCCAATAATGAGGCCAGAGGGTCAAGTTGAGATCCAACAGAAATGGGAACAGAGAGGGTGTTGGGTCATTTCATAATGAGCAGTGCCTTGTTCTTCAAAAGAGGAAATGCTAAAATAATAGAAAACTTGAGGAAGCGAGGGAAAGCAGAAGAAAAGAATAGAGAGTTTGGAAGAGATGCAGGGAGAGGTAGAGAAGTAGATGGGGGGAAGTCGAGAACATAAATAGCATTCCTGGGTGTGTTTGTGCAGGGAAGAGTTGGCCGTGGTCAGGGTCCACCCCAGATCTCTCTCTCAATCCGACCATAATTAAAGCAAACATGCTGGAGGCATACAGACATACGTTCACATAACAGGATTGTGTTACCTGCAGTGGCACGGGGTGGCCAGGGGGCGCACATAAGCAGGAGGGTAGGCAGAAAGAGCGGGAAAGTCAAGGTGTAGAATTTGCCTCGAAATAGTTGAATGTGATGTTTTGTTTTTATAAAATATGAACTCAAATTCAGTTCTATTTTAATATATTCAAAATACTACAGCATATATTGTATCAAAAGGACACCAAAGCATCTTAAGACCAAGACTTGTGTTCTTACTGTGGTCCCTTCAACTCCAATTGCTCACTTGTCCATTATGCAGACACTATATAAAATTTGCCCTATGGGATTTAACTCAATGCTTCCTGTAGGTGGACAGGTGTTCATACCAATGAATAAATGTATGTCCATATGGAGCAGGGTGGATACCTCTGGTGTATGAAGGAGTTGAGGCAAGTGAAGATGAGCAGAGGCACCATCGCACAGAGTGTCATCACGTTGTTGAACTTTGACTCCAGCACATTGCGAGTGTCAACGCCCACCAAAGTCCCATTTGCCGTGTGATTGGAGGGGCCGTCTTCTGTCGGGTCCCTTAGTCTACTTGTGAAGTACTAAAGAAAAGGATTGAAGAAAACGCACATTTGTTATGATGGTTACCAGCTCTTGAGACTTAACAGTTGAATTAACCGAATGACTGATTAATGAATATGGAGTTTGTGCTGTATGAATTTAAATTGCAGAGATGTAAACAGCATATAGTGTGATTCATCACATAGAACTTTTTCTGTGACATTTCAGAGAAATAACCAAACGCAACTGAGTGACTATTAAACGTAGTACAGGGAACTTGTAACTGGTTATCAAACGGTCTCAATTTAATACTGATCCTTCTATATAACAAATGAGACCATCAGCAACAAGACTGTAGTTTACTAATTTGGATAAGTCATAAAATAGCAATTTCTAATGGTGGGGTTCTTAGGATGAATTGAGGAGTCTCACAGGTTGAGGAAAAGAAGCTGTTCTGTAGTCTCGGGTTACAATACAGCAATAAAATAAAGTTAACTATGTTTCACTGCAGTAGTTTTTCATTAGTCTGGTCACAAGTTCCCTTTAATAGCTTAAAGGAAGTCAGGGAATAAAGAAGGGATGGTCACCGGAATTAAACATTTTTAGTGCTTCAATGAGGCACAAATTTGACCCCAAAATAAATCATTATAAAATCTTTAAAAAGTAATGCATCCCATCAAGGTAGCCTGAACAGCTTTCACATTTATAGAGTGTGGCCTGTATTTCTGGACAGAGTTTCCAGAGGTCATACTATATTTTATATGGTAAAAGTGAGTTACCCATACTGGTAGTATTTGACTAAAAGTCCAAAGAATTGTACCTAAGTACTATAACTGGGTAAATTAACTTGGGTAGATTCCATCGCTGGATGGTTTCCAGACCATGTCTTTAAAGTGTGTCTTATATCAAATTGGTTTTCCAGCTTTTCTTTGTCAAAACAAATGAGCTCTATAAGCTATGTGAGCTTAAACAAAAGTCCTCCCTTGGGTTGGGTCAGAATAAACTCCCCCTGGATAATGAAACTTAAATTCCACATTTTAAGAAGTTAACCCCTTAAAGCTCAAAAAGAATGGCTGGAGATTAGAGAGGCTAAACTGCTGCCATGAAAATCCACCTGGCTGGAGTCAGGTCAGCCATCCTGAGGGAAACCAGGTGGTTTTGGGAGAAAATGTAAACAAACAGTCTTTGTTTTCTCTGACTGAGGTGACCTTCCTCTAAGTGGAGCCAAACCGTTTAATTAACTTGTCCCTCACCACAAGGCCACCAACAGGGCTCTTCCTGCCACTTCTACCCCTCTGTTGTTCCTTGGATTAACTGCAATTGGCAGACAGATTGCAACGTTCTTAGAATGTTACTTAACTTACCATTGTTGCCGTCATGAAGAAATTCCACGGTAAGAGGGTTCCCAAGCCAAGGATGAAGAAAATGATCCATACTGCATTGTATCTGGGAACAAGAAAAGAGGAAGTTCACATTAATGAAGTCATTCAACTTCATGTCAACAGTTTATTCACTGGAAATCATCCAAATCTCATTTTGTTGATACAGTAACTAAAACAGATAGCTCCTCTTACTTGTCCCGAGGTGCGTTGATGGCCGTCATGGTTCTCGTCAGACTGTCGGAGTCACGTGCTCAGTCAGGAGTTAATCAGGGTGGCACCAGGTCTGAAGTGAACAGATAAGAAATACATATGCCAAAAAATGAAAAACATTTAGAGTTTGTCATCAGCAGCCATGCGTTTCTCCTGTCTATATTTAGATATTTGACTGAGCAAGCTCATTAATGGGCCAACAAAGCAAATTAATAATCAGCTGTATTAGTAAAATGAAATAACAAACTTTTGATCTAACACTGTCAGGTTTAGTTTAAAATCAGCTCCAAATTCACAAGTAAACTTCATGTATAAGACATAGACAAAGTGACAACTTGGCACTTTGTCCATGTCATAAAACCTAAAACCCTGCCTACTTTTTGAGTAGTAGTTATGAACATGTCTTAGTGATTACAGAGAGCAACAAAACAACCGCAAGAACAATGAAGGGTTAAACACACACTGAGGTCACACTCAGATAACAAAATTCAAAGAAGAGAGCCGCTTTCTGGTTGTTGTATAACAGTTGTGAAATTCACTAGATACGCCTCACATCAGTCAGAAACACACTCATCACCTCGCAAAGCATATAATATCTTAAATATGCTTAAAAGCATAAAATGATGGAAAAGCATGACACATTTTTCCCCTTATCATTTAAAGAAAACCATGATGTGTAAGTTAACTTACAGCTGAGTTCAATCAGGCTCCTCTTTCCTCTGGTCAGATGCAACTAATGCAAAGGCCAACCGCGCTCTGCATGCTTCACTATATACCATGCAGAGGTTTCATAGGTTGACACCCAACTGTCTGCTGCTGCCAATTGGACCTGCCCTCTTTGCATCTCAGTGTCCATCCCACCTCTTCCCTTCACCTCAAACTCCCCTTTCTCCTCACAACCCTTCATGCACATTTTTGCATTTACATTCCAAGCATATGTGTGATAGTCTTTGGCACATACCGTGCAGAACAACTCCTCAATTTCTTATAATTTCAAGCAAACAGTAAATAGAGCAAAAGTTACGTTTGCAGCAAACTGAAAAACTAAGAAGAGAACATGACAGAACGTTTTTTATATCATTCCACAATGTTCTTGAGTCTCATGCTTTTGCATTTCCATCTGTTCCGCTCTCTTACTTTCAATCTCTACACCCACGCCTTCTTAATTTCTCCCTCCATTTCCCTCATGTTTCCCACTGCCTACTAATTTCTCACATCATTTCACCCACTGTTCCTCTTCAGCGCCTCTATCATTACTATGTTCATGTCCTTTGCTCGCCTGGCCTTTATTGTGCAACTCAAATTTTCTTGTCCTACTTTCACCATTGTCCTTTTATTATCTACCATCACATCTGTCAATTTCTTTCTGCTCTCATCTCCACTCTTAACTTCTCCCTCCCCTTCTCTTGTCCTAGCATCTTTTCCACAGGATCTGATAGAAGACATGTGCTCAGATGGCTGCGTGACACCTTCTCCAAACAGTACAAGTTCTCTTCAAGAAGCCCCCTCCTTAAAAAACACAGAGCAATTTGGCATCAAATCAAACTAAACAACACAAGGCAAAGTTTAGGCTATCTCAGTAAATCCATGGATCATGAGCACTTGGATGCAACAGCTCTAAATAAAATGCTATGATTGATTGTCCACAATTTTCTTTTGGACTGATAAACGTGCTTTGGTGAGTTTGTAACTACTGGTGAGCACCACGAATGTATGAGTAGGTTTCCATTTAGTATGTTTTCGCGAGGGAACACTCAATGGATTCATAACAATCTACACTTGGCGCCAAGAAATGTGGTAATGCTTCAGCAAACACAGAGAAGAGGACTGCTGTTTAGATGGATGCAAACAATCAAGATTTCGAACTTTTCAGAAAAATCAGCTTTGGAGATGTTTCAGGAAGGACATGCATTCAACACGTTTACAGTGTGCCTTTAACAAAGTGATGCCTCCTGATCCATTCAGAAGTAAAAGCTAAGACCGGCATGCATGATTAGATTAATCCACAGTTGAATAGATTGTTGTTGCTGCTGCTGACTAACATAACATGACCAATCCCAGGTTTGATCTGGCTGGTCATGAGTGTGCTCTCAGCAAGGACAGAGACTGCTCTATATGAATGTGGCCACACACACACACACACACACACACACTATAGCCCACTAAGTCTCATGTATCTAAACTATACCACTAACCGCTAACGTCTAACTCTGAGAAACAGTCTCATGAGAAAGGTCTGTATGGCATGCAAGGTAAGACAGACATGGGACTTTATTTGGTAAACAACAAGTCCATTTGTGCGACCAGGCACTGTGGGAATGACTACTAGAACATGACAGAACCTGTCACTATTATATACAATTAGGAAATCAAAATGAGTTTAGGATATTAAGATATTTTGTTGTTCCACTTGATTGTTTATTCTATGACATCTTAATTCTTATTTTGTGTGTTGGGAATATTTTTGCTCCCTAAAAACAATGTCACACATTTCATTTGAATTTGATAGCATATTCATGCAAATTCATATATGCACCCATATCCCAATATCCCTGACTAATTCTGAGTGGTATAAGTTATACGTTTTTATTTCAGCCAATAGGCAAAAGGAAGTTGCAAGAAATAAAAAAAAAATTATAAATTTAAGATCACCCAGATGTGTCAATCACAGTTACTGTGGCTTTACAATAAATACACATAACCTGTTTGTAATCTGTAACTATCTATTTGCTTGCTTTAATTTCCTTTTGAATGCAATTTCTTTAGATCTCTTACAATTTTTTGTTGCTCTTTTTTTTGTTTTCTTTAATTGTCTTTGAAATGCAATTTTGTATTTCCAAAATGTTCCACTTTCTGATGTGAATGTGTTTCTAGGCCCCTATAAAGCACTTTAAATTGCCCTTCGGCTGAATGCTGTTGTATAACTACATTTGCCTAAAACCTGAACTAACTTTCTCAGGTGGAACATACTGTAACGAGAACTAATGTGTGCTGAAAATAAATTGAAAGAAAACTGCCATTATGCACTTGGGATTTCTTGGCTACGTTTTTTCCTGTTGTCTTGAACTGTGACCCCTCAAGGTGCATACCGAACCATGACATCTGTGCACAGTTACACCCCTCAGGTGTAATCTCAGATGACAATATTGGTAATATGTACAATGTCAATATTGGCATTCAGTTGGTGGTTTAATTGCCAGAAGAACTTCTAAACTAAAGTAGCTGTCGGTATCCAACTCACTCTGTGTTTCCTCTTTTCCGCCCTCCCACTGGCGGTCATGACAGTCAAATCCTGCAGCACACTCCAAAATGTATCATAGCCTACGGCATTACAGTCACAGTTTAAAAACACACTGGCTCAGCCATGGCCCAGATTCCTGTAAGTACGCCTCTCTAAACCTAACGTGTCATGAAAATGAGCCAGCTGGCATTAGCTGTCTGGTGTTGGTATGGTGCCCACCACTCACACTGTCACACAGGCACTTTGTAGTCTGTAGAGTGGTACAAAACTCCAGTTTGGCATTAATCTTTACTTTAACTAGCTGGCCTCTCAGCGACACCCAACTCCAACAATCGGCCAGTGTTTCCAATTAATTAAATGGACCCACAATGGAGTTTGGGGTCTTTTTCCCTCTTTTTTAAGTTATCATTATCAAACCAGTTATCATGCGGTACTTAATACTGCTCTTTTAATTCAGATACTTGAATAGAGGGGCTGTTTTTTGACTAGTTCCTTGACATCAACAAGCAGGTGTCAACTGGCACACATTTGGGGGTTGGGTACTGACGGGGAATGTATTCCCATTTTACTACTCCATGCAAGTCTTTTTAAGAAAGAAATGAATATGCACATTGCCTTTCACCATGATCGATGCTATGACTTGCACTGCCCACTGCCTTCCCCTGGCCTGTAAGGCCACATCAGATTATGTGAAACAAATAGCAACCTCCAGGAACTACAACTGTGCCTCCAACACAGTTCAAACCAGACTGCAGCAATAAAACCAGAAGGTATAACACTGGGACTGAGACTTGAAGGTAGTTGTAATATTTACAGCAATCTGATGCCAACACTTGCATCTCTCTAATGTTTGGTTCTCATCGTGATTAAGACCTTAAGATGCATCCATGATGCAGGATCCCTGGGTTCTTCCTGTCTTGACTCTACCAAGATCTTGATTACTCCCTTGGACTTGAAGCCTTCATCATGCATCATGAGGAGGACGGGAACAAAGGGGGGCAATGTGACCTGCCAAGGAAGGCGCAGTGGAAGATGTGCAAGACATGAAAATGGTTTTGTTTGTTTTTCTCAGATTGGAATAGACCTTTTTCTTGGGTCTTAGACTGATGGTGTTCATTGATTTGAGGTTCTACAGTTTCAAATAAAGGAGAATCTGAGGCAATATTCCAATGAATTCCAATGCCTTCATTCAAATGGCATGTTATAAAACATGACTTTGGCCAAGATGGCTCCGTAGGGGAAGTCGTGCATACAATGCCAAACCCATGGTTAACATTGTTTTAACTCAAGTCTATGAGTGCCTTACACTCCCTGCTTTATGAAACATTTCATTTCCTTAGATCAGTGGCCTGATAACATCTAGAAGGTATCATGGGTGTCATCACCTTTTTGGGACCACACGCAGTCTTAATATTTCATGTAGAGCTGCAATAGTTAGATTGAGTGGTTGACAATTAATATAATATATTGAGGATATTACAAGTTTAGCAATTAAATCTCTGCCTTTCTGCTGCACCACAGACTAACAGGTCAAAGTGTCTGCACAGTGTAGGATGAAGGGGAGGGTGAGAACTTACACATTAGGCTGTGCAAGAGAAGCCAATTGCTGCAAATCTCATGTTTAATGGAGATGACAATCGATCTGCAGCGGTACCCAGGCTTACAACTAGAATATAAGTGACAGGGATTGAAGTGCTCAAGGAAGTGGACATAAGAAACGTACAGAAAACTGGAGGAGAAAAACATTTGAATATTTTTCCTCTTATATCTTCAGTATGGGTACATTTTAAAAGAAAAGGATGGGAGTGCATTTTTCTTGTCTCACCAGCATACCTCTCTAACAGGGTCGCCTTTATTCCCAGGCTAGCACACGGAATAGTTTGATGCTGGTCATATGATGAGGCGCAGGAAAAATAACCCCTATCCTCTAGGTTATTTCCCAGTACTTATAGCGGGTGAATACTCTTATCAAAGTCAAAATAGTTGTTATCATAACAGACAACAGGGAGGTATTTCTTTTTATGCCATCACTGAAAACTTTTAAAAACGTACGAAACTTTAAAATGTAACTATGAATGCAGCATAGCTGAAACGATCAGACAGTTTCTCTACCGAGGCCCTCCGGATGTGAAAACCTGCTGGTTTCCATTCAAGCAATCTAATTAGAGATCATTTTCACAAATGAGATACAACCTATGCACAATTAGCAGCAATTAAGTGGCTGGTTGCAGGACTCTTAATTGAATTTCTCACATCAGTAGTTGCAGAGTATTGTGTACACAAAACATTAGTATTAAGGGCGCTTGATTTTTCTTAACATCAATTCAACATGTCAAACAGAGTCAACATACTCTGCACTTTCCACACAAAAACGTGTGCATGGTACCTTCTTCAGTGCTCATATGCCACACAGGACATTTTTCTTAAAATCTGTAGTGCTAAATCTAAACACACAGCATGCACAACTGCGGTGTAAATAATAACAGACAGGAGATTTATTGAAACACTGCACTGGAAACAACCAATCTCTGGTCAGTGGGTTCAAATGGCAACAAGGCATTGGAGGACTTAGACGTCACACGATCTAAAAACGCTTCCTATGCACAACTCGTAAAACTCCCAACTGATGATTCATGTGCCGCTCACATCTGTGCCTGACAACCAAGGTTCCGATTTCACACCAACACACACACACACCAACACATGCATGCACACACGCACACACACACACAATGCAGCTTGCTCAACAGCCTGGGCTGAGAATATCCAAGGATACTTTATAGTTATGTTGCAGTACGCTGACTTTTACAACCCTGATTCTCATTTCACACTGCTCTTCTTCCAAGGACAGCAATACTGACCCTATCATCAGTCTGTCAGATGAAAACAGATTAAAAATTTCATAACAAGTCCAACAAAAGACAGACTGTAAGCTAATTTTAAAAAGAAAAGAAGCAAGATTCTCCAAATATTAAATCACTGAGCAAAGCCTGAAATGGTTTTTGAATTTAGACAGAGAGAATAATGAGCAGCAGTATTAAAACCACCACGCTGGATTCATGCCTCTGATGTAGTAAATTATAGTTAACCCTTCATCATCTTGTCACCACAAACACTATATGGATTTGCCGATTTGCCAAGCGTTGTAAGGAAATCATTACATACCTGAAGTGTGATATATATGTGATATTAGACAACAGTGGGGAGGTTTGAACTGGAACTTGTTATGGAGCCTCTGCATGTAGACTTTGCAACACCCTGATGGTGAAATATGAATCCATCGTAACCGTAAGTGCACCTTATAAACTACTTTTTTATAATGTAAATCAGCTTAAAGCAAACTGTGCATTCCAGTTTGCATTATAATTATATTAATAAGTCCAATGAACAACAGAAATCATGCATCTATACCTGCAAGCACAAGTTAACAATCGCTAATCTAATCACATTTTGGGTCAGCTTTTGGACAAAAGTAGGACACGTATTGTTGATGTGACTTTAGATAGTATTTGCAGCCAATCACCCTGGCAGCAAATGTTACGCTACCTAAGCATTTAACTTCCCATCACATTCACACACTGTGGTTGGTGGGAAGCCGATCTCACAGTTAGCAGCCGTCCCTTCAAACAGCTTGTCCACACAGGCCTTTAATGTCAGCCAATGGCTTTTCATGAGTGGCCAAATTAAATCCTATTGACAGAAAAATAAATAAATAAAGATAAAACGACTCCTAAATTTGAAAAGCTCATTTCAGGGAACAGAAGGACTCTGACAGTAAACCAAATACACGTTCACCTCTTCATTTCTGCATGGATTGAGGCATTTGTGTGTTCGGGGACAAACTAGGCAGCCTAGGTAACACTGTCTTAATGCTCTGTTTGAGAAAGATACATAGAGACCAATACAATTAATTCAAACAAACCTCTAACAACACCGACTGGTCTTTTATATTCTGGAAAACTAGGGTCAAAAACCAATCAAAACACAAAACCTAGCTTGACACATGTTGCTGGTTTCACTCAAGCCTCTGCAAATTCGTTTATCACCAAGAGATGACACTACATTTATATTTTATTTATTTTAATTTCAAACCCCTAATGAAAATGTTCAGATGAGACATTTCACTTTTTTTTCTTTAGTGGAAAAAGTGTCACAACCTGTAAACATCAAGATGGCCAACTGGAGTACTTTTACTTTGAACAATTACATTTAATCACCATTTTCTCGTCCACTTTGAACAGGAAGCATTGTGGCACCAACACCATCTCAAAACAACTGATCTTTTTTGAGAAAGCACAAACAAGACAATAAAAACAGGGTGCAGCTTCACTCCAAACAATACCAGCTTCCACTCAATCACATCTAACGAATTCTCTACCTTTGCTTTCTGCTTGTTACTAAGGCCAAACAAGTTACGTGTAGTGTATGATTTATTTCCAAGTAACTTCCAGACATACAGGGGAGAGCGTCATGCTTTTGTAAAACTGGGATGTAATCTGGCTAACACAAATAAGGGCAGGAAACAATAGCACAGAGACAGGAAAAGAGACTTTCGTGGGACACTAATTAGAGCAGCCTCAGGGTAAATCCTAGGAGAAAACTCTGGAAAGAAAAAAATCTTTCATGCCAAACAAGGGAGGGAGCATAAAGGGTCTCGAAATCCATTGTCTTCACCCTGACCCACCCCTTTACACTGGAATCTTTTCCCGCCACTGGAACAAAGCCCATCTCCAGCTGCCTGTCTTTTTAGTTGGTTCAAGTGGCTGATGATGAACTGGCAACTCCACTTTTCTGCATGACTATAATACAGTCAGCACTGATGGGTTTAAATGAGTGAGACGAGAGGGATCATGAGTCAGTTAAGCCTAATCTTATCTTCCAGAGATGATAATTGTTATTTTGCCAGCGTCAGCACCAGTCACCTCAGACAACATATGGGAAAACTTATCTCCCACTCTTATAAAACAGATGTTCCTGCGCCCCAGGGGTGGGTCGATGCTGCTGTCCCATCAGCTGTCGAGTCGGAAACAAAGCCACCATTCTGGTGTGCTCTTCTCCTTGCTTCAGGGTCAGCAGAGTCACAAATAGCACAGACACGTGTGAGATGGAACCAAGCCAGGAAAACACTCACTCACTCTTAGTCAGAGAGATCCCTCATCATTGAGAGAGGAGTTATAGTAAGCCTGTAATAAATGTTACAAGGCTACAATAAAAATATCCCCTGAAACCATTAAAATATGATGCATCCTTAACGACAAGAGTAAACACCACACCATCACAGGTCAAATAAGCCACTACTCAGGATCACAAGTACATTTAACCCTTTAATTTGGAAGACATTTTTAACTACTTACATTGAAGAACCATATCCCAATCACCATCAGCTGGTGGACCTCCAAAGCCTTGTCCTTAATTTTGTTTAAATAATATATTTGGATCTCTGCCATTTTGAGACATGGCATTAGAAAATTAAAAATGGTGGAGGGAAGACAAGTTAAATCCTCTTATGTTCAGATAACTGGACATACAAAACAAAAAAAAAGCACCAGTATGAAGACTAAACAATGTTTGGTTACAGATTTTTGGGCTTTGGGCTCTAGGAGATCAGATTGCACCAATTTAAAAATGTGTTAGTTTGGCTCTGATGTGGCATCCTCTGTCACAATGTCTTTCCCACAACATTTTCTGACTGGCAACACGTCAAAATGAACAGCCTTTAAACAATGAAATAATATGAATCTGCAAAGTAACTAAATTTATCAAATACATGTATTAGTCAGGAAGTATAGAATATAAGAAAAAGGAAATACTCAAAAGTACCTCAAAATTATAGTTTTGTTTCATCACTGATTGTTCGAAAAGATTTACATTTTTAATGCAGATGAATAATGAACTCAAATATCAGTTTTCAGTGTCCCTGATTACTAATAATTAGTATCGGAACATACCCTTTGGTGCATAGCGTCCACTGCGTTGGATGGATGAATTTTGACTCACAAAAAAGATTAGATTATGAATAATTATTTCTTACACTTTTTTTAAACAGCTCCTGAACACCTGTCTTTATACAGAGGATGCATTGTTCTTCAAAATAAGCTCTACATGTTGTTCAAGTTATTGGCATGATTTCTCACTTCTTTATAAAAGTTTTTTAAAAAAAAACATTTATTACATCGTGATTATGTGAACTATTCATGCTTGAAAGGATTAAAGTAACTATAATAGCATTATAGTGACCTACATTCACATATTTGACACAGATTCACCTGGCAGCAGGATTGTTAGTGCCTCCTCATCCGTTTTGAGTCATCACCAACACATGCTCATAAAACTTTCATCAGTCTTTTCTTAACCTTCCCTACTGTCTTGTCATGTGGTGTAGACAGTGTCCCCCCCATGTGCTACCAGTGAAGTTTCATTAAAGCTGCCAGTGAAGCACGTGTTCCCCCCTCAGTCATGATGAGCCACATGAGTTTACAAAGATTGCTCTATCATTTACATTTTATAACGTTATAACCATTCATGGAGAGCTGACTGGTTTATCCCCATCCTAAAATCTGGCAGACAGTGCAACGTCTACTTTTATCACATTATCACAGATATTATCCCACATTTTAATAACAATAGAATTAAATAAAAATGAGGCAAAATGTGAGGAAGTCAACCAGTCAATACAACCAGTCTTTCAGTCTCCATTCTCTTCGTTTGAGCAGCTATCTTGTCCTCCACACGCTCGCTGTTTGTGACCTCCAGCTAGCTTGGACGGTCCCATCACCGCTATCTACCCGACCGGACGGACCACGCTTGAAGTTGGCGGTAAATTTAATTCCCGGCTCTAGTCAACAAAGGAGGCATGCTCGCTGGCGTCCAGCATCACAACACCGGTACCCCCTGTCCTCACACGTGTCTCCCAGGGACAGTTTAAGACATAAAAACGAGCCACTAGCTTGTAAAAAAATGAGCTAAATCATCTCACACGAGCCGAAATGAGGCAGAATGTACAGCTAACGTTAAAAGAGAGTAACCGTTAACGTTGATTTATCCGCAAACTGAGCTTTAATCGTCGGTTTTAAAGCAAAAACGGATTCGCACAGCCGCCTTTTGTCACAGAGAGTGGTGATAACAAACTGAGAGCAACATTAAATAAGTCAATAAAGCGCACTGTGATGTCCTACCTTGTCATTAAGTCTGTGAATTCGTGTTGTGTCTGATCCAGTCTGTCTCCCCACGGCTCGTGCGAACAGCTCCAGTCTGTGCTACCTTCAGGGGATCCTTGTAAAACACACAATCGAGCCGCGCAAAGCGAAAACAACACAATTATCAGTGCAGGTTTTTAGCTTAAGATAACTCAAATGAGTACATGGATCGCGTGATAAAAATCTCAAGAATCTTAAATCAAATGTCTCTTTTACAGATAATCATCAACTTTCCCTTTACGGCGGTATGCCATCTTAGCAAAGGAATACAGCGTCACAACTAGAGTATAGAGGTGTGACGAAACTCAATAAGCAGCATTTATTTAGTATAAGTAACTGACATTATATACATCCTAAATATGCAGTTGAGAGATTTGTTTTTCTGGTGATTAAACTGCCCTGAACTCGTAGTTGTAGAACTTCCGATTGTATTAAAAGCTATCACCAGCTCGTCACCAGGAGGCGGAGGAACACCTCATACAGGGCCTATTTTGTATGGGGCCACATTAAATGTCATCTGCCACCTATGACTGTCTGAACGCGTAGCAGTCTGCCAACTCTCTGTCTGTTTTTCTAACTGTCTGTGGTTATGAATAATCTCGTCACTGAGACTCTCTCTGCTGATGTGGCACATGAGAGATGCAGGAAATCACCAACTCCATTATTATGATTTAGTCATAGTTAAAGTGATGACAATGAACTATTATCAGCATTACTTTGAATATTTCAATTTTAAGCTGTAGTGTGTATAAAATCCTCGAAAATTACTGCAATGTTGCCACATTATTGCCTCATTCCTGTTTTGAAAAGACTTCAACATCAGGGATTTTAAACAATGTAATCAGGGGATCGAATGAGCGCAGCAGATAAATGCAGCAGGAAAAAAATTGCATCAAAATTCTTTAAATCTCAATTTGTTAGTCAACATTTCTTTACATTTTAACTAATTATGCTTGGAAAAGTGATGGTGACACAACTGGTCATTTCATGTCCCCAATGTAAATGACAACTGTGATAAAGGATAAGTTCACCCAACTATTCATACTGATGGAAAGTTGAGTGAAGTTTTGTCGTCAACAAATCAACCTTAAAAATGCCTCCATACTGCTCATCTGGCATAATGCCAGACTCCAGAAGCCGGTCAATCAAAAATCAAACAGTTGAGCTTGTGCATGGAGGATGTGCGTGAAGCAGCTCTTGGCTTAGCAGCTACGATGAAGATTGCGATGTGGATTTCAACATCTCAAGGTGTAGATAACATCTCGAGGCTTCAGGAGACTTGGATTGCTCTGGAAACGCTGTATGGAGCCATTTTACGTTTGTTTGTTTGTTTGCTGCAAGCTCAAGAAACTACGAAACTTCATCTGACTCTCCATCACCCAGCATGAGGCTCGGTAGTGATTCAATTATCATTTTTGGGTGAACTTATCCTTTAACGCAGGATAGTAACATGGCAAAATATCTGACAGAAAACATCTTCATATCATCTAACGGTACACACCATATCACAAAGTCCTGTGAGGTGATAATGATTAGAATTTGTCTTTATATGGAGACACACTTGGCTGGCTGCTTGACTTGCGCTGTTTGTGGTACAAACCTACAGAAAAGGAAACTGCTGCAATCAACTTTCTGATCTGAGTCGAACTGCGCAGCACATTTCCTCTCTTTCTAGAGTAACACAAAAACACCACAATTAAAAACACTCTTGCTGCGGCAGTTTGCACCAAATTAGGCTAAACAACTTGCTAGAAAATTACAGGTTGCCCATGTTCTTTTTCATTGTTTACCCCAAAGTTACATGCCAACGAGTCATGAACGGATTCACTGATTCACGGTAAAACCCTCTTGTTTTTGCGTATAAATAGCAAGAAATGGAGGGAGCTGTGACGTGAATCAAGCGATCTCCGCACCACTCAGACTAAACCACAGTGTTTTCTTAAATGCAAAGACAGTCAATGCTGACAGTGTTCAACAGTCTGAAGACAAAACAACACAAGGATAAGAAGGACAGGGTGTGCCTGAGTTAAACGTGTCCAACTGTAAGGAGAGCAAGAGTTTTCCATGAACAAAAAGCAATTAGAAATATAATTTTATTGCCCTTTAAATGGCCTCAGGGGGAAAAAAAACATAATTAATTGATGCTATTATGCAGCACAATGTCTGCTGTCTTAAAAAAAACACATGACAATCCTCTCTGCACTCACTGCTTTTACAGTACGGCTTGTTTTCCGAAGTGTCTGTGAGATCTGACACCAACGTATAATTTCATCATAACACTTGGGCCTGTCTGAACCGCCGTGCCAAGGCGTTGTTTACGGTCTGTTTTTGTGCTGCATGTGAGTCTGGACAAACTAAGAGTTGGTCTCTTCTGTTTGCTCATATAGCCATGGTAGGTTCGCAGTCATCCACACCCTGTCTCCCCCCCCCCCGTCTAAAAAAAGCCTGCTGTGGTTATGGACAGAAACCGTGTGTGAAGAAGCCGCTAGTCTGGCTGTTTCCTCAGCGAGGAGGAGCTGAGGACTGAGGGACTACTGTCTCTGTCGGCTGGTGTGAAGGCACAAAACTACACTTTATTTCAGTCCGTGGGCACACAACTCTTTATTTCCTGTAGCAGAATATGTCTCTCTCTGTCTCTCTCTACTCTCTGCGTTCCTCTGAGGCTTGTTTACTGGCTTGCGTAGCCAAAGGGGGGAAAATCGGTCAGAAGCCTCTCAGTGCAGCCTTGACCGGGTTTTTCCATGCAGAATGAAAACAGGAGAAGAAAGAAGGAAAAGAGGCAAAACCGGAACAAGGAAAGGAGAGAGGACGGTTTTCTACGAGACTGAATGGAAAGACATTCATGGAGAAGTGAGAAATTTGAATAGAAATGAGAAGAATCCAAAAAGATGCGTGCAGATAATAAAGTGCGAAACAACTGCCAAAACAGTCTCAACTGCCGCGCGACAGGTGCTTTGAGGTCGTTGAGGCCGCTAACTGACTTCTATGAGGCACCTGTGTGACAATATATCTGCAAGGCTGGAATTAACACACGTCTTCAGTGGCTACTTGTGATCCGATCTCACTCTCCCGTTCTGCTTCAATGCAAATAAACAAGTACATCAATGGAACAGACGACACGAGGTTTATTAAAACAACCTCAACACGTGTAACATTTGCTGGATAAATAAGAAGGCCAAAATCATACAAAATGTGTTGCAGGTAACGTTTCAAGATTTTTGTAAAATTTCTTCAAATTCACCAAATCACAAAATTGAGCAATTTTTAAAGGGAGTCTGGGGACTTTCTTCACGGGCATCAAAGAAGTATATATATATAAGTATATATATTTGTGGTATTTGTAAAATTTGACATGTTTACCTTCAACAAAAACCTTCTTCTTTCGTGATTGTATTGTTAATGATGAAATCAGTTGAAAAAGTGTGTTCAAGCAGCTGCACTTTAAACACAGAAGCAGACGGGCTGGTACAGTGGTGCCGCGCCAAATTGACGCTTTTTTCAATGGAAGAAAAAATGTACTGCATTGTACTTAATGGCAAATTTACAAGAGAACATGACTGATTCTGAATTTCATAGCAACGTTTCACAAAATGTATAAAGTTTCTCTTAACTTAGCTCAAAAAATTGAATGATTTTTAAAGGGAGTCAGGGGACTTTCTCCATGGTGTTAAAGAAGTTCCCAATGTTGGTTACTGCAAACTGTAAAATTTGACACGTTTACCGGCATCAGAATATTACATTCTTTCATAGATTTAGTGTAAATCATCAATGGAAGCTGTGTTCACGCAGCTGCACTTCAGACAGAGAAGCAGACTGGCTGGTACAGTGGTGCTGTGACAAACACACTTATGTATTGAATTTAATGCCGAATTTACAAGAGGGCAAGATTCATTTAGAAATTGTCATTGCAAAGTTTTGCAAAGTGTCTTAAGTTTCTCTTTACTCAGCAACTCTTAAAATCATGCAGTTTGTAAGGGAGTCTGGGGATTTTGCCGTAGGTTGAATCGGACAGTGGATCCATTCTTTCGGTTGTTGTGGTTTCTTCTTGTTGTTCCACAGAGGACATTCGTTAAGTAGGTGGTCCTTCAATGTGACCCAGGACACGCATGCATACACACTGCTAACAGTATGTGGTCTTGCACGACCCAGTCCACCTCTGAATGTGGTCACAGTGAGCAGATCTCAAACGCATCCTCACACCTGTACATAGACAGGTACAGCCTCGCCAAATCAATCCGACTGAAAATATGTACTGTCTCTCCCCATAGTAGCTTGAAACACATTGTCAAGAAGAACTCGGAGGAACATTCAACGAGGTCACTGAATGTTCCTTTACGTTGCGCGGTTGTAGATATTTTCTATTGTCAGATGAAGATCTTATGTCATCAACTCCTTCACTTCCTGCTGACCCCGGACAGTTCCCTCTCATGCCATTTTTAGAACGGACGTTTATTATGAGCAAATAAACATCATACGTGTCTAATTCGAGAATATCCTGTGAAGTTTGTGGTATAAGAGGCGAGTGTAGGGAGAGGAGGAGGCCATGCCATGAATGGGCTGGAAGTGGCTTTCTGACCACATACTGAGATTTAAGAGGACAGAGGTAGAAAAAGGAATTCCAATGGACGGCCTCTTCAACCCCTAAACGGCTCAGGAGACACAGAGAGAGTGAAGTAAATCCCGTTTGGGATTAAGAACTTTGTGGCCTGGCTCTGTTTTTCGGAGGATTAAGGCTCGGGTTGAAGCGATGAAGACAGGCAAACAAAGAAAAAGTCCTCAGGGAGGTCTGCGAGGGGGAATTCCCCCCTCATCTTTACCTTCGTAGCCCCTTCTTCAAATTCCCAACAGAGTGTGAGAGGTCCGCGAGGTTCACACACGAGTATGAAATCCCTGTCATGACGGATGATCCACAAAACATTCCTCTCAATCCAGTGGTGCACTTAGGGACAAGAGTTAAGTATGAGACAGCCCATTATGGGATTCACGTCGTTAGCTGGAGTCCAGCAACTTCAAAATTTGGCTTCAGTCCCAAAATTCGTGGTGTTCACATTCTTGTCCGCAACCATGGAAATCACCTCAAATCCTCCAACACAGCTCACAACACAACTTTTATTTGTTGAGCTCCCCCCTTCAACCTTTACAACCCTCATTTATCAGCCATTTGGCATGCGCTCAACATTGACAGGCGGCTTAGCTTTTGGATGCAAAGTTATCTGAAAAAAATGAAGCAACCTTGCAAAATACATTTCAAATTTATTAGCCTATAATCTCTAGCTGAAATGTTTTATCGCTCTTTGGATTCGAGATTGCATCCCTCACTGCTCTGTAAACAAAAAAAACCCCCGTAGCATCTTTTCTGTTTCCCTATTTATCGGCAAACTAATTATGAACTTCAGCTGAGAGAAGCGTAAACAGAACCTTGAAGCAAAGTCAGAGCTCGCCATCAATCATTTTTTCTTTCACTCTTCTTCCACTCATTAAATTTAGGAATTATTCAACATTCACGGCTCAGACTCTGTTTGGTGTGCCAGGAGGAGGACTGTGTGAGCGGGCATTCCGTTCATTTCTGCATTCTCGAGCTGTTATGCTTGAATTCAACATGCGTATTGACAGCGCTGTCCTGATGACAGGGCCGGTGTTAAAGGTTACATCCACACTTACTCACGTGGGCAGAAAGCTGCTGCCGTCTATAGGGGTTCAAACTTTGTCCGCGTCCCAACCGGTGATGTCACGAGGGGTTATTTTTCAGCATTAATTAGGAGGTTGTGGTCTCAGACAGTTCATTTAACTTCTCTGTGGCAATTTGAAACCCACTGTTAAGTCACAAGCGTCTATTCTGTCATTCCTAATTAGATACTCAGAGTGTGTGTAACCCTCCGTGTGTGCAGAGCAAAGCTCTGTTCAAATATGGATTTATCACATCCGTCAAGGAGGTTTTGTTCTCACCCGTGTCCGTTGGTTTGTTGGTTTGTCAGCAGGATTACACAAAAACTACTGGACAGATATCCACAAAACCTGGATGGAGGACGGGTCTCAGGCCAGAATAGATCCAGATAAAAGGACAGATCCAATGTTTTCTCACTTTCTTTAACATTGTGAATAGGGGTGTCAAGATATTCACAATTATTGCGCTAATAAAAAAAATCAAATATGCATTTCATCTTGACAGTAAGACACATATGATAATATCATTTGATGAATCCAGTGAAGACGTTTGGGTGTGTGGATCTTTTGTTCACACTTTTATTTTATACCGTTAAGGTAAGAGAACTCTTGCACCACTTGCACTAATATCGTGAAATCTGATATTTCGACGACCCTAATTGAAATTTCTCTTCAGTTTCATTAATTTCTCAGGGAGTAATACGAGGATCTACATTAAATAAATCAAGCATATTTCAGCGGCTGGTATCTATGAGTGAGCACAATTCCATTTCTTTCTTCTTTTTTTCCATCAAGTTATTGTTATTCCAACACACTTTTATCTTGTTGTTCACTCAAAAGAAAGGCAGCTGCATTTAAAAGTTTTGAGAATCATTTTTAACCTGAAAATTTTGCTGTTGGCCTGAAATAATTTCCAAAGCCTTTTGCGGTTCACTGAAAAAGACAAAAAAAGGTGATAACTCGTTATGATAAGCTGCTGGAAAACAGGTTTTGTCCTACAAAATTGGCCAGGATCATAATGACAACCCTGCAGAAACCGATCGTAATGTGCTCATCATGTCTGCCGAGGAATCCAAGTAAAGGAAAAATGCCAGCAGCCTTGACTTTTAAATAAACACTTACAGAGGGAATTCAATTGTTTCATGAGTGATAAAATATGAAATTTTGTTAAATGTTCCTGGTTGTTGTGCTGTTATCAGCCATGGTACAGTCTGTACCAGCATGTGGTGTTCAGGGGTTTCAGGGGAGTGTCAGCTCATTCCTCCGCTGTACATGCACATATCACATTTACCATTCAGCGTACAGTGTGTGTGTGTGTGTGTGTGTGTGTGTGTGTGAGTACATGAACGTCAGTTTGTTTGCGTGCAATCAGATAAGGTTTGTTTGTGTACGTACGCCCCTGTATACATAACATCATCTGTTAAATCAATTCAGGAAATCCTAATTCCCCCGCTGATGGTCTCAGCTGTTAAAATACTTCTGCTCCTCTGTGTAAACTCAGCTCCTGAACATCTAAAGATCGTGCCTTTTTCTTTATTGATTTTTGTGTCTGTGTAAATCTGTTTAAAGATAATCCACATCAGTCCTCGTCCTGGTCAATCCTTTTTATCTTATCTGAGCCCGTCAGCCATCCTGTTATCCTTCCCTGACGAGGAAAATCATCAAACAGAGTTAACTGAGGGCAAGGTCTCGTTTTTTTTTTTTTGTAAGATTTTGGAGCACTGCCATTACCATGTTTTCTATGGCGCGGTTATGTCCATTTGACATCCTGTTTGCCCATCTGAAATCCATTACTCAATTGTTCTCTCTCTACTCCTGCGTGAGACGGCACCGCTGATATTTTCCAGTCTTGCGATTAAACCTCGACTGTTTGCGGGGCCGCTCCTCTTGTTTGCTTGACTCCGCTGATCCTGGGGGTCCAGCTGTTAAAGCCATCAGATCCACAGGGACAATACTCAAGGTTATTATTGTAGAAGGAGACACACATGAAAAGAAAACTAATTGAGTGATTAGCACAATGATGTTTACAGCTCTTCCTGGTGTTAGAGGTCAATTATCCTATGGAAGGTGGCCGACGGTTATCAGCACTTTTTTATATGGACTGCTCTTAAGTAGCTCCGAGGAAAACTGTCCTGAGCGACCCGTCGCAGCTCAATTTAAATGTTGTATTCTAAATGTTAAACTAATGTTAAACACCACAGATGAAACGCCATCAGTCACTGTGTTGAGGTGGAGGTAGGCATCTCAAGACACTTATCGATACCAGGGAAAATATAGATTAACTGATTTCTCATCTTCCTTTTTAAATCCTTTTACGGCTCTTAATACATTAATCTGTTTTTAACTCCTCTCTCTGCTTTTATTTGTTTATTTGTAATCCATTCGGATCTTTAATTATTTTTACTCCTCATACTGTTTTTATCTGTTCTTAATTCCTCTGATGTGATGTCGTCTTCTCATCATCCTTTATTTGATTTTATTCTTTCATTATTATTCTTGTCCCTCATTTTCTGTGATCTTAACTGTTTTTATCGCTTGTATTCTTTTTACTTGTACTGACTCATATTGTCTTTTGATGTTTTTACATTATCTTGGCCTTCTTGTTTTGACTCACCTCGGACGAGGCTTCCTTGTGTTTTGGCTTGACCGTTGAGTGTTTGTTCTGTATTATTGTCTTCTTGAGTTTCCCGCTTTGTAAACTCTGTTTTTAAAGGTGCCATATAAATAAAGTTTATTATTATTATTATAGAGAAGAAAAATAGGTTATATTTCTTGTAGTTTGGGTGGCTTAACCCGTATCTGTAGCTTCACGATGAAGGTGCGTCCACACATTTTTCGTCCTCGCGCATTAATCAAACCTAATTCTGTTCCAAAAGTATTTTCAGCAGCTGAAACCAAATCGCTCAGCTGCATTTGGCCCGCACGGTACTGACAGGATTGAGATGCATGTCCCAACAACTGTGTGTGAGAGACGTGTCGCAGATCAGAGACGGGTTCAACTCGTTTCAACCAACCGAGATCCAACAGTAACATCATAATATCGCTATTAGAGACATTTGGATTCTTATAGAAGAAAGGTAACAAGCTGATTTAAAGTCAAATGATGATTTTTTTATAGTTTTCACTGTGCTGTATTCACTTGTGTCGCTGCATGGCTGCGGCAACATTATACAACGCAATGAAATGCGAAACCTTACTTTACACATGGAAACCCGACAGCGGTTGGTATTTACAGGAGGTTTTAAATGAAGAAGGATGTTGTAAGGCCTTAAGGTTACACAACTTCGCTTTTAGATTTGGGTGAGAAAATGTCTCACCTAAAGTTTTCTTTCTCGGCTAACTCCTTCAATTTTACACATTAAAGTGTGTTTACAGGTCTTGCTGAGAACTAGTATAAAGCCTTGTGTGGCTCCAGAAGAAGCTGCAAAAATCTGAAAAATCACCTCCAATGATGTCACCCTGTGGCAAAGATGCATTGTGGGTAATGTTGACGCTAGAGGAAAAACACTCCACTGGTCTAGCATTGCACTTTTTCTTCTTTGTTTTAAGAACCTGTGATGCAGCCTCTCCTCTTCACTTGAAGCCAACCTACGTCATTGTCCTGTACAAACTTGTAAGTGCAGCTGGTTGTTGTGATGCCGTTCAGCGCACGTCGGTTTTAATAGGCGTCAGGATTAATAACAACTTTCCTCCACTCCTGCCGTTATGACAACTGAATCGTGGGTGAGAAAAATCCCAAACATGAAGTGTGTTTTTTTTAGAGGCGTAAAAGAAAAAAAACTGCTGATGAAGGAAACAGATAATTAAACAGAAAGGTGTTTGTGTATTAAGGCGGACTAATGTTGGCAAACTGTAGAGCGATTCTGAGGAAAGGCCCCCAGCACAAAGCCATTCTGTGGAAAACTTTATCAGATTACATTCAGCTTCCTCTTGAACCACTGAAGGCTTTATTCTACTTTTTGAACATATGCAGTGTTATTACACAAGACCTGTAAACCCACTTTAATGTGTAAAATTAGCGGAGTTACCCTTTAAGTCTGAGCTCTGGCAAATGATTAACATTATCAGTCACTATTATGTTTTCACAATTATGTTTCAAATATCACAAGAGCTTACAATTTACCATCAAAAACAAAGAAAAGCAGACAAATCTTTAATATCAGAGGCTATAGGTTGTCTTTAACGACGTCAGTCTCCAGCTGCACTGTCATGCGTCATGATCATTGAGCGTGTGAGCGTTGAGCAGGTCAACCAGCTCAGCTGACTAAACTTTGTGGAAGTAAAATTGTGGTTGTCTAGAAAATGAAGTCCAGTCAAAACAGCACAGACATCAAAAACAGTCTCTGTATGCATGTTCTCCAAAAGCACACCAAGTCATAAGACTCAAGTGTAATTTCCTCTCTGGGATGTGAAGTAGCTTAGCAAGCAGACTCTGAATCAGACAAACACACACATCATACTTTCAACTATGACTGAAAAAGCAACTTTTTATAAGGAAGTCACTCCTTCAAATCTTAATATTGTTTTCATTGTCCTCTTACTTAACTGGCTTCTGCTGGAAATCCATTCCACAGTCTTACTCAGCAGAATAAAGTCACAATTTTAGCCTCAAACTTGTTATTATCCTCTTCCAGCCTGTTCTTTTGGCTGCATCCTGACCTGTTTTAACCTTGTTCCTGCCACGCCCAAACACCTGCTCACCTGTTCCCACGAACAACATTATTCCTGACAATGCACATACCGGCGCATTTGCACCTGTTCCCACTCAGCTGGGCTTAGAGATTGGTAGGGAATTCACATCTGCCCGCCTGGTGTCTTGGACCTCTTCATGCCTAAGTTCTTTCTTTGCCTGCCAAGTGTCCTCCTCTCTTCTGACTCTGAATAAAGACATTATCTTATCCATATAGACTTTGTTCTCAAGTTATTCTTTTGGGTAAATAGTCAAAGGCAACACCACAAACCTATGTCAACATGTCCCCCATATCGTCAAACCTGATCTTGACTCCAATCAGAAGGCAAACACTCAGATAGTATAGCTATAATATCTTTAACAGCAACTTGAATATTCGTTGACAGGATGATGAACAAAACGTATCATATCTCGGATTAACTTCCACTTGTGACAAAAATGTGACCACAGTTCCAGAGACCGGAAAATTACGTTCCTGATTTTTCCACAAGCCTGGCGTTCAGTGCCAGTGGCGGAAACAGTGTGAACTCTTAAGGGGAGAGGAGGAAAGTGAGGCTGAAGGTCAGGGTGGGGAATTCACTGACATCTAGCAGACTTCCCCTACAGGAGATCAGGGTTTCTCTGAACTTAGCGATACTGTATGCTACAGATATTGTAGAAAAACAAGAATTTTCACCCTTCTGTTTGTTGTAAATACAAATCCCAGGTCTGTATCAATTTGTCAGACGTAATGTTCTAACTACTAAGCAAAAGTGCTAAGAGTTACATAATGTTAATTCACCTTTTTGTCTATAAAATCAATTTCCCAGAGCCCAAAGTCATGTCTTCAAATCGTCCAACAGTCCAAAAGCCAAAGACTCTTCATCTACTATCATATCTGTCAAAGAAAAGCAGCAAATCCTCACTTTTAAGAAGCTGGAATCAGCAAATGTTTGACAGGTTTGATGGAAAAATGATCAATTATTGCTCTAAAACTGGATTAAAATGGCAATTGCAGAAATCCCATCAGACTTATTTACGATTTGAGTCGCTTACAAAGAGAATCTGAAAATCTCTTCAAGTGCAAAAGCCGTGATGTCATAAAAAGTCATTTATTGTCACAAACTGGGTCTCCAGGACCCCAAACAGAACAGCAGGCTTAAACTTTGACACTTAACTGCAAAGTAAAAAAATAAATGAAATTGAATGTAGAGGAATAATCCAACATCGATATTCTGGTCTGTCGAGGTTACACGCTCTAAATCTGGGCCAATCAGGACCAAATGGCAGTGACCCAGAACCACCACATTCCCACAGATGCTCAACAGATACACAGTAACGCGCTTGTGTGACTCTGCTACAAAATCTATGCAGGCGGAATCAAAAGACCTTCCCGTTATCTGAGAAAGAGTCAAATTGTTCCTCTTGAATATGAGGTTCGACTTTCAGTCAGGGCCTCTTTGTTCGCACACTTTAAGGATTTAGCAGCGCTGCTCCTGAAACACTCTGTGTTCACTCTGAAGCAGTGCATGAATAACGAAAAAAGAGACCAATAAAGCCGCTTGGAACAATGACAATATTCCAGTGTTATTTAAAAGTTTCAAATGGCAAACATGTGTACACATGTTCGAGATTACTCTTGGGCATTTCCCTGAGCCAACATGGTTACGTCATGTAATATTACCCTGATGAAAGATGCCTTCCTTACCCCAACACATTCTTTTATTGTGAAATATATTCAGTGTACATTTTTGCCAGTGTGCTGAACAAAAACCTGTATGAAAATGTGCTGATGAAAGCCAAACTGACCCTGATTTGCCTCCTCCAAGTGCAACAAACTGATAAGTGTTGTGTGTGTATGTAAGATGCTTTACTCAAGATGTAAAAACAAACCGAAGCTTATTTACTTATGGAGAGTTAATGAGACCGCATTCCAACGTGTTTAAACTAAACGGAAACTGCGGCAAAAATTATTTTCTGAACAAATATGCTCCAAAGTATGTTACCTCTGGGATTTTTTTTTTCTTTTCAGACTGCAGGAGCTCTCTCTCAATCCAACCATCCCTTTCTCTGCCCCTCCCTCAGTCTTTGACTCCTCAGGTCATTTTACATAGGAGAGAACAAGATACTGCAGATAAACAACACAGCTGGAAGGACCACACACACACACACACACACACACACACACACACACACACACACAGGCAGCAAATACAAAATATAAGTGCTGAAAACATCAGTCGATTGACCAAGAAGCCATTTTAAACAATTTCAATAACTCATAAATTGTTAGGTTTAGGCACAAAAACCTCTTTAGGTAAGGGTTAGGGAAAGATCGTGTTTTGGCCGAGATGTTTCCACGTCTCGTCAGAAACATCCAGTTTTTGTTGCAACGAGCTTGGCTAGAAATTACCCCGAGATATCCTTAGAAATATCCATTGGTGCGTGCTAACAAATGAAACACAGGCTCGAACGGTGGTCACTGGCTTGGCAACGTTCTGTCTTGTGACTTCACCACCTTCCCCTCCATCTCCTGATGTGAAAGTCAGGTCATTAACATGTGGTGTGAACATGTTCCAACAACATTTGAACAAACGTTAATATGGTACAAATGGGAACTTATTGATTTGCAGAAATGTTAAGAGACTGATGTTATCAGAATGTGCAAGTATTTGGTCATAAACCAAAATTGGAAAAGTTAAGCATGTTGATCTGATTGTGGATCTCCGTGAAAAGTGTTTATGACAGCTCAAATTGCAGATATCATTCAGGTTTTGGAATCAAGTTGGAACTGAACTGTGTGTTCCTGAATGTCTGTACGGACCAACAAAGTATTCAGTAAGAGATTTCAGTCAGGACCGACGTGGGAGATCGACCACCTCTGCCATCCATAGAGCACAGCTTCTTTATCCAGACTCTAAAACATGAAGATTTCCTCCTTTTTTTGTTTTTATACCATCAAGGTTTGGACCCTTGAAACAATCCAAAGAGGTCCTCTTTAGCTCGAGGAATATTTTTCATTGTTGGGGATTGAACAACATAATTCATTAAATCACTGAAATACTTATCACCAGATACATCGACTGTCTGCTGTTGTCTACCTTCCTGCTCTTGCTTTGCCCTCAGTAAATCTCCCTGATTCATCAATAATGATGACCTTGTGTGTCTGGCTGTTAACACAATGACGCCTTTGACGCTCGAATCTTGTGGTCACCTGGTTTTCCCCGATCATGTTACCCCACCACTGCATACTGATGAGCCGCGACCCTGCGACTGAACTTTTCTAATTATAGTCAGTTAGTCATCACAGGACGCAAGAGAGAGATCAGGTGATTATGAGAGTAGCAAACAGGGACAGTACAGCTGTTTTATTGTTCACACGAGGTGACGGCTGATTAGCAAAGCTGGTACCGTCTCACACGGCTGCGTTTAACTTCTAGCCTGTGAAGCCAGGTCAGCTACTCGAGAAGATGAATGATTTTGCAGACAAAGGCCGATTTACTAGTAGCAGGGAGGACAACTCAACCTGTGGAGGAGGTTTGTCAAGTCTGACGATGTCGACAGGGTCACACAGGTTTGGGCTTGAAACTTGTTACAATGCGCCTCAACACGAACTGGAGGTTTGGAGACTGAAAGACATGGACATTCACCTAATGAAAATATGCTATTATTAGATGCATTATGGGAAATGTAGGCCCACTTAAAGTCGGGATATCTCCGCCTGCGCTGCTTCGATTTTGATCCCTCTTTTTTTAATCTCTGTCTCATGAGTCCCTCCCCAAACCTAACTGCTAAAGCACCCTTTAACTGTTCTATCACTCAGATGTCCTAAAACTTGCATATTTTGTCTAAATGTCGTGAAAAAGAGAACAATTTGCAAATCGGTATACTGCAGAAGCTTGTACCTAGAACTGTTTGACATTTCACTCTGATATAAAAACCATGAGACACTCCTATAGATGAAGCGTGTCTCGTCTTGCCTTGCCTCGAGGGTGTAGATGTGATGTGTGCAGTTAGACACGCATGCTCACAAAGTATGTTTTTAAATAAAAAGAACATTTACTCAAAGACAATGTTATGGACACTATAACATGAAACAGACCAAAAGGGATCTTCATTAGCAGATACATTTTCAGATTTACACAGGATTTGTCATGTCTATACTTCACTCATTCATTGACTTTGCAAGCAGCCGTGCAATGCATTCTGGAAGGCGTTGGGTTTGGAGAGACGGGATGTTGTGTTGCTCTCGCCTTAATTACATAAATGAGAAAGTCTTGACTACTTTACGCAAATTGAAAAACTATAAAAATGAAAATGCTGTTGAGCTCAAAAGCAGTGAATTTCGTGCCTAAACTATATTCAGAAACACTTTTTAGTCAACTATTTTCTGAACATACGAGAAAGTGGTGTTCGTCCAATCAGGTGTTGCCTGAAGGAGTTTGCATGGTTTTGGGAAGATGTAGCTTGTGTTGACAAGCATGCTGAGGAACTTTGGGAGCCCTCGCATCCAAAAACGACCCTGTGGACACGTACCATACGCCTTTAAAGACATCGAACCTTACATGATCTTTTCCTAACCCTAACCAAGTGTTTGTTGTGCTGTAACCTAACCAGAGCACCAGCACAGCGCTGATACAACTATAAACTTGCATAAACGTTCATCCGGCATTCATCCAGCCGCTGGGTTGTCTGAGCATCTTGAACTTTCTCCTCTTGACGTGCCTGACGCTGCTCACTGCACCAACGGAGCAGCTTATCACTGTGAGAATGGCAGCTTTCTCAAAGCCACGGGACATCTGATAAGTGAACCGCTTCAACAGTTATGAAACACACTCCACCAACATTGCATCAAGCACACTGAGGAGGAGGTGGGGGGGGGGGCTTTGAAATGTGTGTGAAAACAGAAGTGTCTACATGCTCCAGTAGTGGTTTTTAGCTCAGTGGGGTCTATTCTCGGAGCTCTTTCATGATGCCTCCCCCTTCCCCCGCCATGTGAATGTGTGTAACTGTGTGTGTGAGGAGGATCTATATTCTCACACTGTCACCTGCTGTGATGGCTCAGCTCAGACAGTGCCCAAGTCTCAACCTTTTGGCCCACAGCAACTTTGAGTCCAAAGGGAGGTCAGCTTTCAACTTCCTCCGCAGCTACAACAACACGCAGCGCGCAGGGAGCGATCACAGGTCTTAATATAGAGTATCAAAGCTGCAGCACGCATGCATGATATCACATATCACCCCGAGGCGCACATCCACCTGCGCACCTTCGGCTCCGCGATGCGCGCGCCACGTCCAAAAAAANNNAAAAAAAAAAAAAAAAAAAAAGCGCACTGCGACTTTGTGACCATTTGACCTTGTCACCGGTTTTACCTGGACCTCCAGCACCTCTCTGGTGGCAAACATCTGCATTCGCCGAGCAAGAGAGCAGCAACGCGCACCATCCACCCCCCGCCGCCGCCTCCTCCTCCTCCTCCTCCACCCCCGCCATGGCTGGGTATTTTCGGCAGGCTGTGTCAGCGGTCTGAGCGCCGTCCTTCAGGAGGAACACGCACTTACCCTCGCGCAGCCGGCCTGAGATGCCCTCACATCCGAGCAGCACGTCGGTTCTGAGGGAGCAACCTTCACGCGTTCATTCATCCGTCTGTCTGTCCCCCTCTCGTCTCTTTCAGCGGCAAAACTCAACTCCACGCTCCGCATTCACACAGCTGGCACAGCGAGAGAACAGGGGGGAGGAGGGGAGAGGGGGGACGCACTGGTTAACAGCCCGACAAATAGCAGGCCAGCTGGTTTACTTTGAGATTTTCACAAATAAACCCAGAAGATTATGGTCCTGTTAAAGCATGCGTCAGAATCCAGAGCCAGATATACTGGGTCAGACAGAGAGAGAGAGAGAGAGAGAAGGGGGGCACGGTTAGAGGTATGGAGGCTCATTTCAGACAGGTAAAATAGATTAAACAAAAACAGGAGAAAAATCCAAATAAACATATAAATAATTAATAAGAAAAACAAATTAACATGAAAGCTTAATGCAACAAAAGGTCTGCATTATCAGTAAAAGTTCAAATGAGATAAGTCATAATTTTTTTTGGGGGGGGGGGGG
>CAEMYA010002116.1:5285919-5338994 GCA_903131615.1 Diplodus sargus | reverse complement strand
GGGGGCAAAATTATGAGATAAAAACTCTACATTATGAGAAAAGGTCATAATCATGAGAACCAAAATGTCAAATGAGATAAAAAAAATTATGATATGTAAATTTGAAATTATGAGCTAAAAAGTCCTAATCATGATATAATAAGTCAAGATAAAAAAATCTGAATAAGATAAGACATGATAATATGTTGAAAAAACCCCCATCGTTTTGAGATAAAAATTTACATTTATGAGAAAAAATGTAATAATGACATAAAAAAGTTTAAATTAAGAGTGAAGGTAATAATAACGAAATCAACAAAGTAAATTATGAAATAAAAAGTCTACATATGAGAAAAACTCATAATCATGAGAACAAAAATGCCAAAATGAGATTAAAAAAGGTCAAAATTAGCTTTGAAATTAAGAACGAAAATGTCATTATTATCACAATAATAGTCTATTCTTAAAAGTGTTAATTATGAGTTAAAAAGCTGAACATTTGAGATAAAAAGTAAAAAGTAGGACATAAAAAGCCAGCACTTACCTCCTAATTTTGACTTTGTACCTGATATTTAGGATTTACCATGGGATTTATTTGCATTAAATCAAGGCTAAAGTGTCATCCTTGTCTTTTTATCACTGGCAGAAATGGGCTTCCATATTAAAGTTCTTCATTCATACAATAAACTACTCTCTGGATCCTTGACCCCACTGGATTTCACTGCCATGTTCTGTTTTTTGTTTGGTCAGGATGGATGGTGGGTGTACAGAGCTCAGCACTTAAATACAGCTGACCACACGTATGTTTAGATCCTGACATCCCACGTGTGGTTTAGCTTCAGGCAGCTTTGGTCAGAGTTATGGAAACTTAGGGGGTTTTGGTTGAATGTTAATGAAGAAGAATGTTTCTTTCTTGACTTGAGTCACATATCTGCCAGTGAAGACAACAGAGCTGCATCCACAAGTGAAATCTGGCGACGAGGAGACTGCAGATGGACGTCCGAGTCGCGTTATCTGAAAATAATCTAATGATCACAGTGTTGGTGAGGGAGGAAGTGACTTGTGCAATGCTCAATTTTTAAAGGAAATGACACTTAAAGATCAGAACAAACAAGCAGATTATTCTGCAGCACACAGGAAGAGAGATAGAAATGTTAGAAGCTGCTGTGGTTGTGACATATTGCCAAGGAATGAGCTCGAGCTTCTTGTCCGTGTTCCTCGCTGAAATCATTTTGATAAACCACGCTGCATAAATAAAGTGGGAGCTGACAGGCGAGGCATCACTCGATCCGTTTATCAGATGTGTAAAGGGCAAGTGTGTGGAGGTACGTGAGGAAACGAATGTGTTGGGGAAAGAAACCTTGACGCAGTAACACCAGCAGCAGCAGCAGCAGCAGCAGCGTCAGTCATTCTTTCTGCTTTTAATAGCAGAGCTGCTAGACATATTAAAGCTGCAGTGTGTTGGGATTAGCAATAGAAAGTAAACAATGAGGGGGAAAGTATCATCTGGAGTCGCTCAAGCTTTTTTTTTCCACAAAACAAACTGTCTTTGAATTTGCACCATGCATCTGAAACATCCACTTGCAGACTGCGAAATCAAAAGCAAGTATTTCTTCATCAGGGCATGTCTTCACCGCTCGTGTTTCTGCACTCCCACATTAAACAGATGTGTCAAAATGATATAAAAATATGAAACTGTCTCCGGAGGATGCCAACCAGATGTTGGCTGTCCGCCTCCGCGCCAAACCCTCTCTGATCCTGTCACACCTCCCCCCCGGCTCCATCCATCTCCTCCGCACCAGAAAACTCCCTCCTGGATCGCCTCCATCCACACCTGGCTGGAGATCTGGATTCCCCTCTCAGATACACTTTGGACTCGCTCGGCGCTGCGCAGAGACTCCGTCGGGGTTGGGTTCGGAGAGTAACTCAATGACCCAGTTATGCAACCGAGGGCCAGAGGAATTCCTGATGATTGAAATTCTCCGTAACAGCTTGTGGGTGCAAAATGTCACTTCTCACACAGAGAAACTGCCAAGCTAAACCCCCCTGCTTGAGCCTGACCCACATAAAGAATATCCCCACAGTTCCCTTGGGTAAGTTTCACATAATCTAACTTCACAGAAGATTAACCTCTTGCCCTCTTTTCTTCAGAAAACTATGGGCCAGTTTTTCTTAAATCACCATATTCTGGGTCAGATACATACAGAGGAATTTACGGTACAGTAGTCTAACCCGATTTGTAGGTTTAAATGATTGGATCCCCATTAAGGCTAGACATGTGGGAAACCGTTCCCAAGGACGTGGTAGTGTTTGCTGGTGATCCAGGGGGGGTTACATAACCAGATTACAGAAGTTGGTCCTAGTCTTGAGGGTCACAGAGGCCCGATTCGCTCTTTGGCTTTGCAATCTAAAAGCCTGAATTGCCTAAAGCAGCTTCACAAACTCACGGATTCCTGAATGAGCTCCTGTTTCTGGGTGAGATTTTCAGGCCACCTGGGAGAGAGCCAAGTCGAAAGCTTTGAGGTCCCTAAAAAGTCACGGGTGACTGCGTGTGCGAGCGTAATTTTGTGGCTGAAAGCGAGAAGCTAATCATCAGTTCAGATAAAATCTTTGAACAACACTGGACCTGCTCCCCACAGAGTCTGTGGTTTCATGAAATAAGATTTGGACTCGCAGCAGTCTTCACTTGGCTGTCCTGGAACTGAACGTACCAAAGGTCAAGATGATAACACAAACACACTTTGTGTCTAATTGATGAATACTTTTTAACAGCTGAATTGTGTCAAAATGCAAAAGTTGGACAAGCTATAATGATTTTGGGAGACTCCCAAGAGGCCCTCACCGACTTGCTGGATAAATTAAGGCTCCTGTAGTGCCACCTGCTGGTAGAAATCATTCCTCTCCCGAAAGCTGATGGTTTTTGCATTTGTTGTTTACTTATTTATTTATTCTATTTCCTATTTAATTTATCTTGTTTACAGAAAGTAAATTAGGTCTGTATGTATATATATGTGTGTGTAAATATGTAGATGTGTACGGTGAGGGGTAAGTGGATGCTGGTGAATACATACTTAAATCATTATAACATATGTAAGTAATTTTTGGAAAAGTACATGTTTATAGAAGACAAAAGAAATCAATTGCCTGTTCTCCTGTGCACTAATCTTGTATTGGTTCGTTTGTTTATCAAAAAATATGTTCAAATAAAGATTTCAATTTTAAAAATTGTTAATGTATGTGTCAACAGCTATATCTCCTCCTGTGGGCACTCATATGTGGAGCCTGGACACGATATAATAAAGACAAGGTCCACTGTGTAGGATTTCGGGGATCTATACGCCAAAAAACACGATCATGTTGAGTCAATGCGTATGAATTAAATAAGGTATTGGAGAATAAATTCAATCTCAGACTTTTCCTATTTTTTGGAATAAACTGAATAAACAAGATGCTCAGAGGAAAATAAGGTCCCCAGAACACTGTTTGAAGCTAAAAGGTGTCAGGGTCCACCACTTATAAACAAAGTAAAATTGTTTTGTCCAGTTTGAATATTCAGTTTATTCAGGCATGAAAACAAAGACAGTTTATTTAGTTTGTTTAGGGTTAAAAAAAAATTTAAAAAGTCACTGAAGATCTGTCTTTTGATTAATTTTGTCCCCAGAACTACTAAGCAGAGAAATAGATGAACGCTTTTAAAGCACGGGGCTGCGTTTGCACTCTTCTCTCATTCTCGCTCTTCATGCTTGTTTGTATGTGTCTGGATTTTAGGCCACTGTCAAGGCCTTTTGCAGTTTACCAAGTAAGATGAAGCTTATTATTTTTAAAGGCAGTGGGCAGAAATGGAAAATGGTTTTGTTGTTTAATTGTATGATGCAGCAGTCTACCTGAGTTCTGACACACTTCTGAACTTTTAAATCTTTGCATTATATCACAATATTGTTGCGATTTATGAATTCATTTGTTTATCACTGATAATATTTGGGTGGTTTATTATGAATTTGGGAGGATTTCGAGGGCTAGAAATCATCAAACCAATCTGGCAACACTGCTTCAATAACAGATCAGGTTCTATTGTATTTCTTTTTCTTATTCTAGGAGCTTCCTTATGTAAAATGTCTGTAATGTGCTTTAAAAAATTCTAGGAACTTTCTTTGAAAGAACTGGGCAATTTGCAGTTAATTAAAGAGAAGGGACACATGACTCGACACAGTCTTTCAGTGTGATCAGAGGCGTTTGTACACTCACCCTGGAGGTGAGGTCACACATGTCCCTGAATGTGACGCTGGAAGTGATGAAATCCCATCAGATTTAGGGCTTAAAGTCACATCTGTATTTAGAGCCGTCTGCCTGGGATTGGATCACCCACAATGCATTTTAGTGCTGACATCAGCCTCCAAGTGGGACAAGGATTGCGGTCGTTACGCAACATGAACTTCTGGGCAGAAGCAACCTCACGAATCACTGAAAATACAATGCGAACATGTTTCCCCTCATTTTAGGCCTCTGCTCTAGCTGACCTCAAAACTTTTTTTTTCTTTTTAACCTCTAATTGTCCACAAGACTTTGAAAAGAGGCCTTTATGTAACATTTATGCTAAACAGTTGTTTCTGAGAGGGTCGAGGGGTTTGGCAACAGGAAGCATTCCTCATGCACGATGATTCAGGGCAGTTTGGATAAAACCTAGTAAGCAAAAACAAAGTGATAAAAAACTTTTCTATTTGTTTAGACAAAAAGCCAAGGACACAAAAACACAAATTAGACATGGGCGCCTGTTTCATATGATTTTACCCCAGAGTCAACAAGAATTTATCTTGCATATGTTTTTCACTGTTTTTACTTTGAAATCCTTCTTTTTGCTGACGACCTCCACGAAGACCTCACTTTGAGAAACACTGGTTTAGACTGACAGATGTTTACCTCCATCCCTCTCCACAACAATTAGGAGAGAACACAATGTCTCAAAGACCATATGACTCTCTGACCTTAGTGGGGTTCAAATATTTAACTATATTCAAAACTATATTAACAAGCGTTTTCTGGAAAAGACCTACCCGCTCAAACATTAGACGGACGAGATCTTCATCAGGAACAGAGTACCCACAAGGCCAAGTTGAGTCTAAGTAAAAAAAAAAGTTAAATATCACCTTGGTAAAAATGAGAGTTGCTAATACAAATGTACAGATTTGAGTAAAACTCTTAAAGTGTCTGATCAGATGTTCTTAAGTATCAAAAGTTGTTTTCCGGAGACAAACTACTTGATTAAACCTTATTCTTAAAACATGGTAAAAAAAACAAAAAGTTCTTCCTGCTCCAGGTAACTAATTCATTTTATTCACTGTTTACGCAAATCTGAGCTAAACCACAAAAACAGGTGACACAGATTTACCGTCCGTCAAAGTCTGCTACATACAAAACACAATGACCAAAAGACAGTTTATTGTCTTGTTGTTAACAGCAGTGTTATGACTCAAAATAGGAACTCTTAACAAATCAGGTTCTGCTGACAGTGAAAGTTAATCCCACTCATCAAATAAGAATCATGTTATGATTCTTTTTAGGATGAAAACCAGCTGCAGAAGTTTTCTCCTGCTCCATTTTGATTTACTTTTCATTTCAACTTTTGACATTTTAACTAGAAATTAAGAACTTTACAAAAAACAATTTGCACTTCTTACAAATGAGAATATATCTCTTCATAAATGATTAAGGATTTTTTTAAATCTGACAATAAAAAACATGGCAGTAAATCATCTCTGAGTGGCTACTCCTGCTGCTGTGAGCACATGAAAAGTAATATTATCACAGCAGAGCTACTTTTACACTTAACTGTAAGTAGAAGAGGTGCAATGACTTATCAATAGTTGACTAGTCGATTTAAATAGTATTCCAAGGCAACTATTTTGATTCTTGATCAATCGGCAAGTTCATTTTCAAGCAAAAACATCAAACATTTGTTGGTTTCAGCTCCTTAAATGTGAGGATTGACTGCTTTTCTCTTTGAGTTCTGGACAAAATAAACTATTTAAAGATGTCGCAATTGAGATGGGTTAAAAATTAAATCAATTAATTGTGAAAATAATAAATCAATTAATCTAATAGTTAGCTTCAGACCTAGTCTGCAGGTGTAAGGCGCTTGATAAATGTGAATTAGTTGTTGGCTGGTTAACATTTAAGTTTTGTGCTTAGAGGTTTGATTAATCTGGCCCCCTGTGGATGACAAAGTCAATATTTCTGAGCGTGAGTCCTGAGGTGATATTTCAGGTGTGTGCTCTGGAGAAAGCCTCTGCCACAGATGTCACAATGGTGCGGTCTCTCTCCTGTGTGGGTCCTCATGTGCTTCCTCAGATGTCCGCTGTGGGTGAAACTCTTACGACAGAGGGAGCAGCGGTAAGGCTTCTCGCCTGTGTGAATCCTCATATGTATCTTTAAATCTCCTTTCCGGCCGCACTCTTTTCCACAAACGTGGCAGCGGTGCAGTTTCACCCCGGCGTGGCTGGCCATGTGTTCGGTCATAGCGTTCGTACTGCTGAGGTGTTTCCCACACATGTGACAGCAGTTCGAGCCCTTGTGTGATTCCAGGTGCACATTGAGACTTTCAGTGGACTCAAACGTTTCTCCACACACTGCACAGAGGACATCTGCCTCCTTTGAATGCATCCGAAGAGCGTGATTGATCAGGTGGCGATTGGAGGACAAAGATTTGTCGCACAAATAACAACGATAGTCAGCTGCAGCTGGATTTTGACGACAAAACTCAGTGAAACCGATTGAAGACCTCTGACTTAGATCCGTCTGTGAATGGTTTGTAAAACTTACAGCAGGTCTTTCGTTTTCCCTTCCATCTTGGACTCTTTCATTCTGGATCAGAGTGTGTGAAGTTGAGGCGAGAGGTAGATCGAACTCTACAGTTTTAATTTCCCGCAGCTCCTGAAACTGCTCCTCAGTTTCCTCGTTTTGAGGTTGTAAAGGCGGTTTCGTGTCCTCCTGTTGATTTTCCTTCCAGGCAGATGAATGAGGTAGATATGAATCGGAAGCATCACTGAACTCTTGAACCTCGTCTTGTTCTTCGTCCTGCTGCTCACTGGCCCAGAGTTCATGATATTCCTCTTTAATGTGCCGAGGCTCGGGCTCCGTCTGACTGATACTGCTGCTCAGCTCCTGCTCACACTGCTGCTGCCCAGGGGGAGGTTCCTCTTTACACATGGACAACTGATGAAAGTCTGGGAAAAAGAGAAAATAATTTAATAGATATTGACACAAGTGACCTGTTTATCATTCGAGAAACCAAATAAAATCTAACCTTTAGCATTTGAGTTCTCAGCCTGCTCAGTTGTCCTCCTGGATCCACTCTTTACATATCTTTTACATATAGTACAATTCATTTGATTTGCTGATTTGGAAAATGGAGGACATTAATGTTTGACTTATTACCATGTAGGACATCTGTGAAGGTGCACTGGCTTGTAACTCAACGTACTTTTTTAAAAACAAAACACAGTCGAATAAATCACAAGTCACGTTACAGAAGGCAACTACACAAGTTACAGCAATTTCCTCAGTGACATGATACTTCAGGCCATCTATTCTAGTCCAGTCTGACACTGACAGGTGAGAAAATAAAATAAACAAACCTGTCCTCTGGTTTGACTCCAGCAGCAAACATCTGAGTCGTTCAATCTCCAGTTTGGAGCTGGAAGCTTCCTCCTCATATTTTACGATCGTTCTCTCAAAAACCTGAATTATTTCCTCCGCAGCGGCTGTCAGTCGCTCGTTGACGACGGCCCTGAGAAGCAGCCGAGCGGACATTTTGCAAAATTACTGTTCTATGAACGCGAATAACCGCAGAAGGAGGTCCTGTGTTGTCAATGTTTGAGTGGTGCTAGCTTAGAAGCTACGGAAGTGACAACAAACCACCACAGAGGAAGAGAGTGATGACGCGTCAGACCTCTGCTGCCCCCTGCAGGACGACAGCAGAACGCACAGGAGGAACCTTAAAACACATTCTGGTCAGGAAATGTTACTAAAAGACCATGATTTATAGTTATTACTCAAAAATCCTATCTTAAATGTTTTTTTAAATTAATTTTGCTCATTATTTTAGCCAGTTTAACCTACATAGAAATATGTTTTTATATCATATCTATATTTACACTGTGCAACATCCCAGTGCAATCAGATAGTCTCCAGACAATTTTTCTAATTTGAAAATCAACGGCATCAATCAACGGCAAATCTCTCTGTTGTCAGTGCTGCTTGGTGGAAAAAAAAATGTATGACCTTACCATTGAACCGGGGCATGTCTTGTAGTTGGTGTGGATTTATATTGAACCACATTCCTATGACAATTTCCAGTGACATCAGTTGTCAATAAAAAAACAAAACAACCTTTTTTAGAGGAGAAGCTGGAGTCGTGGCCTGTGTCCAGTGCTCCCCCAGCGCTCCATCTTGTTCGCCTTCTTGGCCATCTGTCCCACGCTCAGCTCAGAGGAGATGAAAGGACAGTCATGATGTGAGCTGTGCTGGGCACTGTGCACGTCCATCTGCAGCAGGTACAAACAGGCATAAAAAGTCTATTGTGGGGCCATTGTTATCAGTGTAACCAATCAAATTTAGGGTCTTTAACCCATGGACATAATGCTCCATAATGTAAACAATCGGACACATGCATGCATTCCTGATCACCACTAGAGGGAACCAAATAATTCCAGATACAAATCATCCAATACAGTTTAGAGCTTCAGTAAGAGTCTAAGTCAGAGTAAGACATTCTTGCTCAGAAACCAGAAAACAACTGTCTACTGTATTGAGAACAACATAAAATCTATTTTATGTTTTGGTGTTTTTAGATTCTTCTTTGCTTTTGTTGCTTGTTTTGTTCTGGACCTTTAGACGACTAGCAACCTTTTTAATGGATCCAAATAGATAATTTATAACATCCATGCCAAAACACAGGCACCACATTAAAGGACATGTACTCAAGAGTTTCACGTCAAAAAAAAAGTCTAAAAAAAGAATCAGTACTTCTTAGTCCTTAAAAGTCCTTGTCATGCCTTCTCTTTATTCACCTCTAAGATGATTGTCAGCTTCTACACACCTCTTGTCACCTCTTACTCTGTAATTCCCTTCTGTCCCACTGAAAACAGCTGGAGTTACCTGTCCAGTGACAACAGAAATCTGTGGAATTCATGTACAGAGACCAGACCTCCTCTTCTCCCTTACTATGCATGCAAAGTTATAGTTTATTTAGTATATTTACCACAATACTGGAACAAAACATTTAGATCTGAACATCACATCTGGTGTTCAGTTTATTAAAGTGATCTGCTTTTATAACGTCCAAAATGTGCTGTGCTTTTTTTACTTAAAGGTGAACGTGTGTTGATGTTAGTTTAAGCGAGAATAAAAAGCACCCAACTGTTCTATAGCTATGACTGGTGCTTCAGATCACCACATGATATTGGTCTTAGTTGTGTCAAGTCTTTGGGTCATCACAGCTACATGTAATATTAGCAAATAGATTATACTTGTTGTGGAAAAAAAAGACACAAACTCTGAAAATTATAACAGTGAAATAATCAAACAGGTGTATTAATGTTACTGGGTGTTGCATCACCTCAGTGGTGAACAGTTACTAAGTAGTGAGTTTAAATAGGCTATACTTTACCTGAGCATTTCAATAATTCAGAGCTGCATATTGTACTTTTACCTTACTAAACATATTTAATACGTCTACTAAGGCAACTTGTTACTTTGCACATTCAGATTAATAATACAAAATATCATCCACAAGTAAATTATAATATGTTATTAGAGTGTAATAACCAGCTGTAGCATTAAAATGATTTACACATCAATGCATCAATAATTATAATTCAATAATGTATTATTATATATAAATATATGTATTATTTAGTTCTACTCTTCTTCTTTTGATACTTAAGTTCAATTGAGAGTAAATACTTTTAGTAGTGTAAATAATCTATTTTTACGCGTGACTTTTAGGCACTCTTGTTTAGGTATTTTTTTGCTGCTGATGTCTTTGTACGCCTACACTGGTGTATGTCAGCCTGCTGTCACCTGTCCTTTAACTTGAACACACCTCCAAAATAGTGGGAGTGTCATCTGAGATTATAGAAGCCATCAAGATGATTCCCCGCTACGGATTCAAGCATCCTTTGTCGACTAGATCCATAACTTACAACATCAAACAGGTTATTTATTACATCTTGTTTGAAACTGCGTGAGGTTCATTCACTTGAGACGTAAATCTGCAGCTTTGTAGTTTAATCAAGTTTTTCTCCTCACACGTGTGTATGTTAATTGTAATTTCAAACACTTGTGCGCATGTGCGAGGCCGGTTGCATCCTGGGCGTCTGGACGTTGCCGTGGAGGGACTCTTCCGGTCGTCAGCATCATCTTTGGTGCAGCAGCAGCAGCAGCAGCGGCAGAGCGGTACGACAGGACGCAGAAGTGTAGTCAGCCAGCAGCCACAGAGACAGCAGAAATGTCGGAAAGTGGGAGTCAGGAACCCGCCGCGGCCCCCAACGGGAGCAGCAGACCCAGACCGCCCGTCGGCAACAGAGTGACCGTGGTCCTGGGGGCTCAATGGGGCGACGAGGGGAAGGGAAAAGTTGTGGATCTCCTGGCACAAGACGCGGATATGGTGTGCAGATGTCAGGTTGGTTAGCCCCCATGCTGCGTTATCTTGTCCGCTCCCGGTTAAGCTAGTTACCCGCAGGTAGCTAACGGCTGCTCGCGAGCCAGAACGAGTCAAGTTAAGGTGTCAGCGCCAGCGAGCGAGTGACAGCGTGCTAGCTAACCAACATCTCTTGTCAGCGTGTTGTTCTCAGTGTTTTGCTAATGTCACCTTGAATTCCTGCTAGCCTCTTAGCTCCCCCGACACCTTTTTTTATGCTGTGATGAATTGACTCCTGTCGTGTGCACATGACATGTAGCCGGAGGTGCGTTTGGCTAACTGAAGTGATGAGGCGCATCTCTCAGGACGGCTGCTCTCTTTCTCAGCCAGCGTTAGCTCGGCAGTTAACGTCGGTTGCAGGATGATTTCCAGCAGCAAGTTGGATGAATTCTGTATAACGGCTCATTATATAACAAGTGCAATGTTATTTTACTGAAGCCTCATTAAATGTTACTACACTACTTGCATAAAAGTTGTTAAGTGCCTTGAATGTGGCTTTATAAAAGGTGTAGGAACCCGGACATTTGGTGTAATAAACTGGCAACAACTGGTCAGTTGTTTCTGTCAGTCATTTTAGCAATGTTTCAAGCTAAAATTGTCAAACTTGTGCTGGTTCCAGCTTCTGATATGTGATAGTAATTTAAGTGTCCTGGTCTAGGACTGTTGGTTGGACTGAGATCTTTGGGGCTGATGCCGACATCGATGTTGGGGAGTAAAAAAAAATCAGATAACGATATTCTTAAATAGACAGAAAATGCTTTTCTTGTTCTTTTTTTGCAACAATATGGCTTTACCAAGAATGTACTCATTACATATGGCCCCAAGCATCTTTCTCTGTATGATATTGTGTAAAAAGACAAACAAAAAAGGGTTTATATCGGCACATATCTGAGAACGTATATTCTGATACTGATATATATATCTATCTATCTGTAATAAGCCAATGTCAGCTGACATATACATTGGTGGGACTCTAATTTCTCGAATTTGGAGCGTCCCTTAGGCTATGGAGCATATTGAAAACTAGAGTTGCAGCCTTACTGTCAGTTCAGCCAGCCATCTCTCCGTGTATAAGAATCTTTTCTTTCCGTTCAAAGAAACTAATGTCCTCATCTTGTAGGCTGCACTTAAACTTATCTATACATGCTCCACATACACTCACACACACACACACACACTGTCTAGGTTTGAGGGGCCCATACATACACAGCCTTATCATTTCAGACAGGTTGGGAGGGGGCGGACGTGCCGCAAAGCGAGGCGCCAGCGTACATGCATTCATAGCACGTGGCGATAATGATGTGAGATGTAGCTTCCTTGACAAAGCCAATGTAAAGTCAGGATTTGAGGGGTGTGTCAAGTGTGTGCTTTGTCTTAAATAGATCATGAATGATCCTCTATAGGTGATGTGGACATATGGCACAAGCAGTGTGTCTCAAGAGACTAGTTTACCAGCTAATGGTGAATATATATCTACCTTCAGTATCACTTTTAGCATGTTGGTTAAGTGGTGCAACTCCTGGCACTTTGAGCTGAATTTGCCTGCCGCCTGGTTTACTCATTCAAAACGAGTTTAGTTGGATTGGAGACTCTGAAAAAGCCTTCGAAGGGACTTGTGACACGGTCGGGGATGTCTATACTTTCTGTCCACTGTATATTTCCAGGTCTCCTTGGAACAGGAATAGATGAGAGACAAGTGTGTTAAATCAGCAGAGGGAGGACGGAGCTATGATGGCCAAGAGCCATGTACTTAAACCACATCCACTCCGAGAAAGCTGAAGTCTGGCCAGCTGCTAGTGGACTGGTCATATTTGGTCTACTGGTCTCTGGAGCACTGTTTGTGGCTGTATACAGTGTTGAGTCAACTTGTTTGGACTTAAAATAATAATAACCTCATGTTTTGTCGGTAGGGATTGTCTGGGCAACAAAACACATGAGAGCATCTCAGTTTGGCTGTGTGCTCGCTCAACAATTTGTACTTCCTAATTTAGCTTAAAAGACCTCAAACCTCCACAGCTTCTCAGTAGTTTAGTAGACACTTGCTAAAGAGTGAAAGACTCTTTTGATTGTGGAAATAAACTGTTCTGAGCTAGAGCAAAGCAGGTGATCAAGTCAAAATGGTAAAGCCATAAATCAGACTAATAAAACAGGCTGTCAGACTATCTTTTGGTCTTTGGAGTGTTGGTCAGACAAAACAAGTAATTTAAAGGCGTCACTTTGGCTTCCTTTTGACTGTTCATAACTGATAAAATCGCTAATGAAAATAGCCTCCTTAATAATAGAGACAACGCTGCTAATCTTTTGACTGCACGCGTTAACTCTGTGGGGTTCAGAGGACTGTTATTTGTCCGTGTTGATAACAAGTTGACATAACAAGGATTCTACTCCCGAGCCTCTGAGCTTCCTTGGTCCTGCTGTCCTGCCAGGAGACATGTAAAAATAGACCAAGTTCTGGCCGTGGTCCTGCACAGCGTCCCCTCCATACATTAGGGGTGTGTGTGTGTGTCTGCTCGGGCTGTGTTGGTGTGTGTGTGTGTGTGAGTGAGTTGATCTTTTTTTAAAATGAGCTTCACCAGCAGTCCTGCTCGGTGTCCCTTACAGACCTTTAAGATCAGTTGGTCACAAGAAGGGAAAGAAGGGTGTGTAGCTGAAGGGATATCTCAGGAGACTGATGGTATTATTGTGTAATATCATATAACCTTGTCATGTTTCACCAAGTAAACAGTGGAGATATTTACTCATTAGCCTCCTTAAAGGCTCCAATATAGATATAAAGTTGTATTGGGCAGTAGTGGTTAAAAAATACCAGCAGAGTTAGCACAAGCTGTGGCTGCAATAAAAGTCACAGCTAATAATTAATAATGAGGGAGGTGATTTAGAGCGAGCACTAGTCTGATTTCACAATGGAAGAAAACAGAATAGAAGTCAGTGTGTTTGTTCCAGTTAATAATTTCTAGCCACACATGAGAGGTATGAATGTGGGCCAGCTGATTTAATGATATTACAAAGCAGTAATTGTGTGTGTCAGTGCTCGTTTGGCAAAACAAGTGGCTTAGAAATGATGACAAGTAGTTGAACTTTGTTAATACTGAATTATGTCAGTAAAAGGTCAGTAAAATTTTTATTGATGAACATTGCTGAATGTAGTGCCCTAAAAGCTCTGACTTCTAAATTGTGATTATCAAGAGGATGCCTAAAAAAAACACCAAATATTAGTAACTGCAATTTTGGCTAATCATTCACTTTTGATTAATTATGCACATCTGAAACAAGCTTATCAAGTTAAATAGATGATATTTCCTGTTTGGAGGAGTAACGCTCTGAGGAGCCCAATCGTGTTTACACTGAGGCGTTACTCGGTTATTACTGTTAAGAGACACCGTTTGCTGTTTGATGCACCCGACGCTTCAGAGATGTTGGTTTGGCTGACAGATTGTTGTGTGTCAAACATGTTATGTCATGTTCAAAAGTGAAGCCAGCCAAACAGAAATAACTGCACACCTTCACTGGAAAATAACTTGTGCCTTGAGTTTCATGCTCAACAATACTGAAAAAGGGAAGGTGTGGCCCCAGGGCTTGAACTTAAGACCTCAAATATTCAGGAGGTGGCTTCTGTGCTCACCATGGCACCCCGCTGCTCAGAGACACAACGTTAAACACAACACGACATTGATGCATGATATTGATCATACTAACATTTTCTGGGTCCAGCTGCTCAGTTGGTTGTAAACAGAATCTTTCAGATCTGATCATGACCTCAGTCTGCGGGAAATTGTAACAAACATTTTCCACTGGTTTCCTGCGCTTTGAAGATTAATTGAGGGGATAATTAGCAGATGAATCAATTATGAAATGATAATCAGCAGTTGCAGGCCTCGCACTAAATACAAAGTCTAATTTTTTTCATTTTGGTTTGCACAAATGTTCAATATGTTGCAATCTGCACACAGTTTGGTGTAACATTAAAACAAATTTTCTTCAGTTCTGCTCCTTTATGTAAGAACTTCTTATATTCAGAGGGGGTGGGACGGATCGTAAATGTATTTAAAAAGCAGAGGCATCTGCCTCATTTTCCATCTGTTCCCCCTCACCACCTTCAGGGTACTGCTGTGGCCAGGAATAACCCCGCGTGGTCGAAGCACATGCTGAGCTTGATTTATATCCACAGGCTACAGCGCAGGGAACACATCCTGGTCACAGGACGAACTAAGTTGAATTGGTACCTCATTTACTGAACAGTGACGCAAGCTGCAGAGGCGCGAGCAGATCTGCAGCTGCCTTATCTTCCTTGCAGCAAAAAATGAAAATACTTCAAATACTTCATTCATTTGCTCCTCCTTTTCTCACCTCGTTTTTTTTTTGTGCTCTGCCTTCTTTTCACTGCTGATATCATCCTGTATTTTTTTCCCCCCTCATCTGTGCGTCAATGAGCTGCACAGTACAACCCCTCAGACTGAAACGTAACACGGGTCAGATTGTGACGTCCTCGTTCTAGGACTCGCTGTTCCCCTTCTGGGCTCCACTTTAGTGTCTTTATCTCCATTGTCAGCTGTGCTAAATCATTTGCAGGCCTGTGTGAGGCGTCTAGATTAACACACAGTGTTAGTCCTTGCCTTAAAAACATCAACCAATCAGAGTAGTTTCAAATCAAACAGTCCATTGGCTGGCTAAGACACAAGCAAGAGAAGTGTTAGCGTTTTCATTTCTCCAAACGTGTGCTTGTGTCTGTCTGCTGCTGCCTGGAGTCTTATGTTAAAGTGAACATTAGCCACTGAATCATGATTGTTTCGTGTGGGTGATTCTACTTGGCAAAAAAACATTTCAGTTTTATTGTTCTGTCATTAAATGCTTTCATTCATTTCAAAAGTGATCTTGACGGTGCATATCATGTAGGGTCCTGCCAAGTGTAAGGTGAGCCATTAAGTTAATGTCAGCCAGTCGTTATATTTAAGCACGCAGTTGTAGCTTGTAACAGGATTGCGGTGGTTTCTAAAAGACTGGAAGAACATATATTGACTTTCATATTATTTTATAATTGTTAACAATTAAATACACAATGTAAACAAAAAAGAAATGGTCATGGTACGGTGGTTGTCCCTGTCTAATTTCATAGCTGCAGGTGCATCTTCTGTCCAGACTGGAAGAAACTATTAAACAGTGTAGAACAGGAGGTAGAGCTGAAACTTCCTGTCTGACTTGATTGTCTCTGTACATGAAAGTAGAAAGACAGGTCAGCCAGGCTTATGTATCAATGAGCACAGAGAACTGCGCTCTCTCTTTCTCGCTCTTTCAGCAGCCTCTCTGTCTCTCTTCCTCCTTCCCTGTTATCGCAAGAAAATCCAAACAAGATGGTATTTCCTTAAATAGTAAAGCTTTAACAGTTAAAACGTGTTAGTCTGGTCGCATTAGCACGTTTTCAGTCTGTCATTACATCCGCCAAGGAAGATATGTTTTCGTCTGTGTCTCTTCATTCTCTTCTGTCAGCAGGATTACACAGAAACTGCAGAACAGATTTTCACAAAAAACTTAGATGGAGGATGGATTCCTGGTTCAGAATGGATTTAATTAACTTTTAGTGCTGATACAGAGAAAGGGGCTGATCAAGGATTCTTTTTAGAGTGTGTACAATTTGTTTGATGCTGATTCTAATAAAAATCTGGATCTAGCTGTTTTAGATATGTTTTCATGAGGGCAACTAAATGCTCTATTCAGTTGGACTTAATTCCCCTATTAGACTGTTGAGGCTTGGCGGAGGTATGCACTCTACTGAGTACCATTCCAGTTTCTTTTCTGTTTTAATGAGACTTTAGTTGGAATCAAATTAACTTCTGTAGTAAAAACCCCAGTCAAAAGAATGTTGGCCACGTAGGAGGGATTAATAGAGAATTCCAACAACCCTCTCATACATAGAATTTCATCTTACACGCGAATTAAACACTCGGGTGGTCGAGACCTGTCATACCAGTCATGTGATATTCTGCCTCTACAGGGACTCACTGGACCCTGCTTTTGGAGTTTTAATGTCTAGGATGTCTAACTAAAGCTACTTGCAAATTGAATATTCTTTGCACAATCATGCACCAACAGTGCTACGTCACATATCTCGATGGGTTTTAGCATTTAACTCCGTGCCGATCTTTCCTCTCTTTATTTCTGTCACAGCTCTGTTCTGTTGACGTGTGGTTCACAGCTGTGCTATTAATACTTTCTAATAGTTTCAGGTCCTCTCACACTACATTGATATATTCTCTGATGTTTTTCATTTTACTCTTTGGTAACATTTTTGTGAATGAACAAAGCAGAACCGCCAGGCTTGTCAATGCCAGTGTGCATTTTTTTATGCACATGAATTATGCTAATGTGGAAAAAAAACAGACAGTTTGTAACACCTTTGTTCAGTTCAGACAGTTTAGGGAATCCAACTTGCAAAACGTGTACAAGCAAGCCTCACAGAAGAAAACGTGATTCCTCCATGGTTGTTTTGGCTGTTGTTTATTATCATTGCACTTCTTCTGTGTCAAAACAGGCAGGCGAGCTTGTTAGAGGGTTGTAAAACAGAATCATACCTCCAGCTAGATGTTTCTTTTGATGTGGGAGAAACATGATTGTACAGGACGTAGTTTTGCTTGTAGAACATCATTACATAATGTTTAATTCATAGTACCAGTAATCCATTTTACCTTGCCTTTGGTTTAAACCGGAGTGAGACCTTTACTTGAGATCTGAGTGCAGGAGTCTCTCAGCAACAACACAGAACAGCAGCCATTGGTTTACGTATGATGCTTGTTGCTACTTGCCAAACTATTCGTCCTGCCTTCCAGCTCAGCCAAACAAAGTTGCACAGTCCATTAGTCTCATGCCTGTCTGTGCTTCCGTTTTGCCTCTCCTCATCGCTCTCTGTCTCCTCTCTGCAGGGCGGCAACAACGCAGGACACACAGTGGTGGTCGACTCGGTGGAGTACGACTTTCACCTCCTCCCCAGCGGCATCATCAACCCCAAGGTCACCGCCTTCATCGGTGCGTAATGCACGCAGACGCACACACACTTCGCTCACACACGGTTGCACACAGGCTCTCGTTCCAAGGCCATCTCCCCTCGCTATTTTCTAGATGAATTGATCGAGACTCCTTTTAGCCCGGCGCTCGTCATCGCTTAACGGCCTCCATTTTGACGACCGCTCCAGTGAGTGTGATCAGCTTGACTCGGAGCCAGACTACAGGCTGCATCACATCCACTCATCTGCATTAACTTCATTAGCTAATGGCGTCTTGCTCTTTCTTTCTGGCTTTCAACCCTCCACAGATCTGCACTTTAACATGTGTGGCTATATGATCTGTCAATATGTAATCACATTTCCTTTTTTGACGTATTATACATGCCATTCTGGAGCCTCAAACACTCAGAAATACTTGCAGCATGAAGTGTGACATTTCATTTGGTGATGGTGCTGCAGTAAATTTTGCACTTGTGCTACCCATACTTGCGTTCATCTCCTAAGTTTTTATAGGTTCATTTTTAATATTTTTAAAAGAAGATAAATCAGACAAAGATGGCAAAAATTGAAGCTACCTTTTTTTTTTTTACTTAGATTAGCTTCATCAACCACTTCCCACTGTTTTCTCAACATTTCTTCACACCACTTTTTATTTCAAAAAGTTGTTTCTTGAGCTGTTCTTGTCACAAGGCAGCTAGTAACCCCAGCAGTCCCCAATGGTACCATAACTGTGTACTAATGTAAAGGCACCTACTCTCTGAGTTAATTCATGCTCTGCACGTTCAACTTAACAGGAAGCAAAAGCTGTAAAAATGGAGGTGATTATTTTTATGTTCCCCCGTAGACATGGTCTGAATCTCCCTCTCAGAGTCTGAGATCAGAATTTGGGTTTTGTTGCCCTGTGGAACGTGTTGTGATCATCTTTCAAAAGGCAGCAGGCCCGACTGTCACTCATAGTTGGCATTCTCTTCTCATTGCTGTCCATTAAAAGCTTCAAAAGGATTATTTCACAGTGATAAGAGACCCAACTGGGAATATAAAGCCTTGGCATTGCTTTCTTGGTGATGCTGTTTTTGTCTATTTGGGTATTTGTAGCCATGCTAGCAGCTTGGTTTTATAGATGGCAGCGTTTGTCTGTCAGCTGGTCTGACTACCCCAACAATTGGATGCGTTGGTGCAGACTCTCGTCTTGTACGTAAAGCTATTGATAACTTTCCCCAAATCTGACCAGTGTTTTCTCGATGTAAAATAAAGTTAAACAAACAAGAATAAATAGAAAGTTAAACTAAGACTTTACTGCTATCATACTTAAAACTCTAGACCATTTTTACTGTGTCTGCTCACCCTTTTTCAAGAAAATCCACATTCTCTTGCGGAAACTTCCTACTTAGTAGTACATATTTTCTGAGACTGAGCCACAAAACAACCCTGATCATTTGTACACACATTATAGTCATTCCACTGTCCCAGAGTAGAGAGATGTTTCTGTTTATTTTGCCATTATTCTCCTCCCAGCGTGTTTAAGTACATTCATGGCCTCCAGCAGTAAGAGCAGATCTGTGTTCAGCTCTTCTCAGTTCTTGAGCTGCAAATGGTTTATATCTGCATCTCGCACACTTACGCTTACAGCGTCACTGAAATGGTGTTTGTTGGTTTATACCCACATCTATTGCAATTAAATTGGTCAAAGTAATTACCTTGCCTCTTCCAGTTAATGCAACCCAATTAAAAAGATAATTAGTGCGAGCTGTTTGGGTACTTTGAGTGCAGACTCTTGACAAATTTATGGTCTTTAACATCGCAGTGAGGCTGCAAGTACGCACCTCTGCTGTTTTCACATTGTCACACATGGACAAGACGTATCTTAGAATTAAATGACTAAAGGAGATTATTGTTGAGCAACCATCATGTGAGTTTATTGCACTTAATACTGTACAAGATGGGTCTAGTAAAATTTTGGTCTGACTTGGATGATATGATATCTATTTGAGGCATGTCAGATTATAGCTAAGTATATAAGTCCAGAGGCCCATCACCAGCTTGTGACCAAAATCTTCGCAGAAACATAAGAGTAATGTTTAAAAGATCCTGCAAAACACAAAAGGTCCCACAAAAAGTTCCTAAATTTGTAGAGATGTAGAGCTGCCGTCACTAATCGACTTGTAACCTTTAGTGCTATCCTAACCCAAAGCTGTTAAAGACGATGCTAATAGCAAAAAGGGTTCATGTTGCCGTATGAGTCAAGCAACCAGCAAGGAGACTGAGTTTTTGGAAATGTGTTTTAACTGTTCAAAACACAGGAATAAAAATTTCCATCTTCGCAAAACAAATATTTTAGTGTAATGTTACAGACAAATTAACTGGCTTCTACCCACCGTATTTATTATGGTTTCGTACGGTTTCGTTGCCTAGTTGCCCGGCTCTGGTTCTAGTCCTGATTCCAGCGCCACTCCCTGCCAATGTTATCCTGAAAAGCCTTTTCACCCCACTGTCCAAGACTGCTGTGCTAGCAGTGTAAACACCATAAGTCTCTCTGGATAGCAGTTACGGTTAGCAGCAATTAGTGACTTCTGTGTTGCAACAGAAAAAGTCTGTGTTGCAACCGTCCTCCTGATGCTTTTGTCCGGGCAAGATGCTGCTCCCAAATGTTTTAGTTTTTTGTTAAACTAAGACTCTTCTCATCAACATTTTAGTCAACTGTTTAGGGGCAACCCAAGTATGTAGGCATGTAAGTCTCTCCCAAAATATTATTCAAAAACGGTGCTCACAAAATATTTTGTCAGTCGGTGTATTTCAGTGTCATTTGGCTCGTTTGTAGTTGTGGGACGTAGCAGCCGGTTTGGGTTACAGTCATCATGATATCGTGTGTTTTTATCTTTTCACAAAACCATCCAAAATCTATATGGTTCCAATTTATCATGGATTGTAAACTTAAACATAATGAATTTTTTTTCCTCAGGCAATGGTGTAGTGATCCACCTTCCAGGGCTGTTTGAAGAGGCAGAAAAGAACGAACGCAAGGGAAAAGGTGAGTTGTTTTAAACACACACGGTTGATAAAGGGTGTCAACCACACTGTGCTTTATTGTTTGGAGACTCACTGTGTGTTTGTGTGTGTGTAGGTCTGAAAGACTGGGAGAAACGGTTGATCATCTCAGACAGAGCACATATCGGTGAGTCCTCCCAGGTCCAGCCCTGGACTGTTTTTATTTATGTGTGAATGGATGCATGGGGAAAAAAAAAGTGTGTGTAGGTGTGGATGTGTGCACCTGCTTTCTCTGAGGTGTGTGAGAGTGTGTGTCCCCTCTCTCCCTCCTCCGCAGTGTTTGACTTCCACCAAGCGGTTGATGGCGTTCAGGAACAGCAGAGACAAGAGCAAGCAGGCAAGAAGTAAGAAACCTGTTGCTTCAAATAATGGCTGCTGCACACTTACTCGCACACACGGGCACACAGGCACACACACACACACACACGCACACCCACCTTTGATTTTTTGAGTCACTGCCAACACCTAGTAAAACATCCAGGTAAGTTTTTATACCTTTTTTCTCAGGAATTTCACTCTGTGATTGTAAGCATAACTAAAAACACTGAAGCAGCTCATGGATTAAAAAAAACAATTGCATAACGTCCTGCATTCCTCAGCTCTGACGATGATGTCTGCCACATTGGTATATGACGATGTCTACAATGAAACATCGTGATAGACGATGATATCGTTGTTTGCCAGTTTGAGGCAGCGTGTCCCCTCAGTTTTGTCTTTAGGCCGCAGTTGCCTATTAGCTCATGACTGTAGCTGCTGCTGTTTCCCACTTCTGCTCTTGACATGAATCTCTAACTGTCTCACCCTGCAGCCCTGTGCAATCTTTAAAAGCACCGTGTCTTCGCACCACATGTCTATAACTTAGCTTTGTTCAGCCTCATATGCATAAAACTGCGTTGGCCAAATAGCCAAGGAAGCTAAACTAAGAAAACTGTATAAAAACTGAATCAAATGGCTAAGAGAAACAACGGCCTGCAGGGAGAAAAAAAAAACACTGCTGCAACAAATGTAACTGAGTATCTTTGGTTCACATAACTGAGCTGGTTTAATAAGAAAATAATAAACGGGACATGGCGAGGTAGTGTTAGTGCACTGACCAGCAAAATACTTCTTTTCATTCCCTCTCCCTGCTCTGACCCTGAGGGGACACGCCACTTGCTCTCTGGTGGGGAGCCTTTTAAGTCACGATGTTATGATGGCCAGGGATTAGAAGTCGATGGCTGTCAGCCATTGGCGATGGACGATGTCATTGCTCATCGAGCCAACCCTCGCCCTGATTCTGGGCAAGTGTCTATGATATGTGTACAACATGGTTTGTTCTGTCCTCCATGTGGCTTCATGACCAACAATAAGTGTTAAGGAGCAAAGCGTCCTGCCTGTCTGATGTTGTTGACTTAGTCAGATTGTTTATTTCTACATTATTATTGGATTTGACTATGATGTTAAATTTGGTTTCTTTTCTGTCTGTTTTAGTTGTGTTTATTGTTGTTGTTTTTTATTTTGCTGTGCTGAAGATCCTAAGTCTACACAGGATGTTTTATTTTGAAAATTGACCTGATGCTCTATGCCGTTCTGTGTCTTATTTCCTCCATGGCTTGTAGAGGTGTGAGTCTTCACTGGCCTCACCATTCGATTTGATTTGATTACGATTCAACTGTCAACGATTTCCAATACATTTGATGCATCGCAAAGTTTAAAAATACTCAGTTTTCTATATTACTGCACATGGCTACATTGTCACCATTTAGCACAAGCAGTAAGATAAATGTAAATTCCCCTTTTATTTAGAAAGCCTTCAGAAATACTGCTTTGTTAGATACATTTTAAAATTGATGATATGTCAATCCTTTGTCCACAACTTGTTCTTGCTGCCCACAGTTAATGTAGGTTTAAAACAGGTCAGTAAAATACTGCAGTAGTACCTAATTACACAATTTTAAGCGTGCCAAGGTGAAAGGTGTTTATCCTGTTAAGGATCTTATCTTGTTAAGTTCTCACCTGTCACGAGAAAGAAACCAACATTTCCTTCTTTATCAAATTGCACACGCCGGTAGATTCATCTTCACTTTCCATATGTGCAGACATGTCTGTCCACAGTCACACACATGCTTATAGTCTCAACTCTGCTCTGCCTGGAGGCGTCCTCAAAAGAGGGCAGAGGGCAGACGGACAGAGAGTGTAGCAGTGCTTCATCACTAAGAGACTGAATAAACTGGTTTATTTTTGAGGGTTTTTTAAACAATTTAGCCCCAGTCCATTATTATCCTAGGCAGTGAACCATGCTTACTCATGTGAGGAACGTTAAGCTGATACTGTGAAGAGTCCAGAATATTAAGCTCAAGACAGACCCTGTGTAGGCCTGTTCAAAGCCGGGTTATCTTTACCAGCTCAGCAACCGAAGCCCCAAACACCCAGCCAGCTACTGAGTGTGTGAGAGAGAATGCATGTTCACCAGGGGGCCTTAATGGCAAAGTCATTCTAAGCTCTCTGCAGATTGTATGACAGGCTGGTGGATTTCCAGCTTTTCCAGTCATGCCTGCCATGCAGTTTTTTTGCCTTACCATTTTTTTTAATCAAAGCTAGAAAGATAAAGGAGAAACTTTGTGTCCTGTTTTTCTGCAATGGTGCCAAAAGGTGTAACAAATTATTATGGAAGGGTTTGGTCACAGTGAAAGAACAATTAAAACGAATGTTCATTGATGCGTCACTCAGATCGTTCACAACGCCCATACTCTAAAAACATCTACACAAGTTTAAACAGGTGTTGTATTTCCTTTGTTACGAATGTATTAACGTCAGGACATACTTCAGTCGGTCTGTTCATTGTTGCTTCAAAAGATGTGATTGATTACAGATGACAGCCCTGAGATCAGCTTCACATCTCCTTGTAAAACATGCATGTTCAGTTACACTTGTGTAACACATGCATGCTTGAAGCCACCTTTTCTGTTTGTTTTTTTATTTTATTTTTACATTTTTATGTAAAGAGCAACTATATCCCTCTGCTCTTTTACATTTTAGAAGAAAATATTGAACTTTTATATCTGATGATCTTTCAGCCGTAGTTACTAGTTACTTTTTAAATGGAGAATTTTGCATAAAATCGCACAATATACTCGGAAAATACAGTAGAAAACCACCTGCAGTAAAGGCAGCTTCTTCTTTGCTAAGAGAAGTATTTTTAAAAAATCACAACAAATGTACGTGGCAGAACTTAGATGATTACAAGGGTGAGAAAGAAAATAAATCTGAGGTTTATCTGTTATCTTTTGGAGGGGACCGATCCCTAGATTGGGAGCCAGTCAACTAAAATACCTGACTGTATATGAATTAATCTGATAATGTATAGTTCTGAGTGCAGGAGTCTAATGGAGTATTTTTACAGTACTGAACATGTACTTTTGCATATGTAAAGAATCTGAGCACATATTGTGATCGGATACTTCATGTTTTACATCGGCTGCGGCTGATGATAAAACTGAGTAACCCCAGAGGATCTTTGGCTATTTCCGTTCTGTAGTTTGCATGTACAGCAGGTTTGGTGTGGACAGCCTTCCTTTTTAAATAGACTCAGTTAAAGAGGTATGTGTTGAGTGTGTTATTTGTAAACTGGCAGAACATGTTATTTGAGTTCTCTCATACTCTGTCATGTTGTAAAGGGAGCATATTGTGTCAGTAAAATGTCTACTGAGTTTCAACTGATAATCACTGTCTGTGGAGATGCTGAAACTGGCCCAATGACGGTGTTGAATATTTTTTTTTGGTCATCCAATAGTTTCTTTAATGCATGTTCATCTACTGGGTCCGGAGGCATTAAAGACTTTCTCAGTGATTAGATGCATGACACAATGATCTTTGACACTGTAAATAACATTTTGTTCACTGAGATCACGTGCTAATGCTACTTTTATTTTTCTTACCCCCTCCCTCCTCTCTTGGCCCCGTCCAGCCTCGGGACAACAAAGAAGGGGATTGGTCCGGTCTACTCAGCCAAGGCAGCACGTAGCGGTCTCAGGATATGCGACCTGTTGGCTGACTTCACTCAGTTCTCTGAAAGGTCTGTGCCAACGTCACAGGATTATCTCTGTCTGGGTTTTTTTGTTTTTTTTGATTAAATCTGTATTTAACGTTATTTGCCACGTGTGCAAGATAGCTCTCCAAAGACCAGTGTGTGATGATTTAAGATTAGGTATTAATTAAAGTTGTGAGAAATGTAATTCTTTGTTTCCCAGCCGCGACTCAGTTGCAGTCGCTGCAATGTAATCCTTTGAGGAAACTCCGACTTTGGCAACTCTGTCAAAGTTACACCCACCAAATAGTGCTTGTTTTTGCCACTGACTTCTGAGGTTGTTATTTGTGTCAGACAACATTACAGAAACGATTCATGCAGAGAATGAACATATTTGTATGAAGGGTAAGATCCTTTTTGTTGCCAAAAACACACCTTTCGTTCAAGGAGAAATCTCCTGGGTGAGTTGATACAGCTGTTGCCTCATCTTAGATTATCAAAGTCTGTTAGCAATGACTTTTGAATAAGTTCTTACTGTTAGTTTCTCTGAGTAAACGCCAAACTCCTCTTTCACCTCAGCCTCACGTTTACACCATCATCTTTCTTTAACAACTCCTTCTCTTGAAAGTTTTCAAAGCCAAACTTCTCTATGAACGCGACTTGTATTTCTGGCTACAAGAAGGATTTTATTGTTCAACAAAAAGGTCAGTCTCCATAGGAGTGATGTGCTTAATGTTGTCAGAAATTTAGAATATCATGAATATCATGAATAGCCATTCTTTTAGTGGATGTAGCTGTGATAGTCAAAGTTGCCTAAAAGGATTACATGGCAGCCATTGCGGACTTGTCGCGGCTGCCAACTGAGGTGATCGACTATTATATACTATAAGTATTAATCATTTACACACAAAGACCGAGGTTTAGAAATACAAGAATGTCCCATTTAATGGTGTTCCTGTATTATAGTCCCTGCTCCCCCTCCATAAAATGCTCAAGTTTTCAAACTTTCTGATGAATCAGGAATCGGGGTGTAACTTCTGACTGGTCACACCACTTATTGCATTCAAAAAATAGCTCTTTCCATTTCTGGTCTAGTTTGTGAAATCGTCACTGGTCTTCAGATGTGGTGGAGACACAAACGGGTGCCTTTATAAGGGCCATTTTGTTCCGCGGGCTAGTTTCTGGGGATATGTTTGTGACCTTTGTTTCCAATCTAATTGAACCATAAAGTAAAATGGCAGCAGCCCAGTTGGGAGTGAGAGAAAAAAAACTAATCAAAACTGATCAATGTTGGCTGTTACAGGTATAAAGTATTGGCCCAGCAGTACAAGGGTATGTACCCGACTCTGGTGATCGACATAGACGGAGAACTGGACAGATTAAAGGTAGTACAAGCTAAGCAGAAAAATATTTCTTGAAGCATTATTTTCTCCTGTTTGCAGCAATGTTTTTGTTGATTTTTAAGGACTATGTGGAGCGGATCAAGCCCATGGTGAGAGACGGGGTGCACTACATGTACGAGGCTCTTCATGGTCCTCCTAAGAAGATTTTGGTGGAGGGAGCCAACGCAGCACTACTGGACATTGACTTCGGTCAGTATATCGCTGTGTATGACGTGACAGCTTGTATGTGCAGGGCATTTAAGGACGCCTGGTTTTGAAACTCATTTGGTTTTGTATTTTTTTTTGTTTGTCTTCGTGCTAACCTTTGCTCTGAGAAGAAATGTCTTTCCCGTTGCCAAACGCTGTTGAGTGCATTTACAGTGACCCCATGATGTCGCCCTGAAACACTTAAGCTTTTTGATGCTCTTTGCAAAAGCCTGCTTGGAGCTCGGAGTAGAGATGATGGTGAGTTTACTAACTGCTACTGACGCGCTCCAGCATCCAGTTGACGTGCACGCTCACAGTTGAACCACTTAATGGCACCTGACTGTGCATGAGCACGAAGGCAGTCAGATCACAATTACAGAGTAATCGTTAAATCCAGAAATGCTCTCAAAGGTTGTTTGAAGGCATGACAGTCGTGTTTTGCCTGTCAGATAATGACACACACTAATCTTCAGGATGTTGTTGTACTGTATGTCACTGCGATAGAGCAGACGTGTCATTGAGGACAGTGACGGCAGTGAGAGGATTAAATCACAGTCAAGGTTCAGCGCTGATTTCTACCAAAACACCGCGCTTGTAATAACTCTGGTGGCACAGTGTCCTGCAGCCACACCTCTCTTTCTGACTCGCTGTGTCTCTTCTTGATTAGTGGCAAATGTCACACTAGCATCAAGCCTTGATTTAATCTGTTCTCAATCTCATTTTACACTAATACTGTGTGTTCACGTAACTCTTATCAAGACTTATTTGGAATTTGGGAGCATGTACGATGTCAGCCAAAGGACACCAACAGGACACTCTGACTGCTGAAGCCATCGAGCCTGTTCTTTGATTACAAAACAGTCTGGGATGATTTGCATGTGGGCAGCCTCCAGGGTCCAGGCCTGGAAACTCAATCCTTGTCTGCTTTTATCACAGTAGTTTTAAGATAATCCTTGAAGCGCACCATTTTTTAAATATCTTCGATAACGCTGAGGTAAGTAGTTGTCACCTCAGGGGTGAAACAGGACCAACCAGTTATGCTGCTTTACGTTGCGGAGTGTTTTGTTTTATGTTAACAAAAAATGTCAGACGGTTGAGATTCCTTCTCACAGGCAGCTCAATTATCTAGACACCAGTTGGTGTCAAGTAAACTTGCAGCACGGACCCAATTCACATCATTTACATGGACTCTTTCTCTGAGTTTTAACTCGGTGAAATCTGAACACAGAGACCTGATATCATATCGTAAGTATCATAAACGTTTACTCTTCCTGTCGTTGCAGGGACGTACCCGTTTGTGACGTCGTCCAACTGCACGGTTGGGGGGGTCTGCACGGGTCTCGGCATGCCGCCTCAAAACGTTGGGGAGGTTTACGGGGTCGTCAAGGCGTACACCACCAGAGTCGGCATTGGAGCTTTCCCCTCAGAGCAGAGCAACGTAAGAGGACACACACATGACTTAAACATACAGGACATAAAAACACTAGAGCTAAGTGTAATGTATTAATTGATCCATAGCAGACTTATATCTATAGTGGTGATTTTAGGAAGGTTTGTTTTCAAACAGCACCACCCAGAGGAGGTGCCGCTGCACTGCCACCAACAACGAGCTGTAGTAAACTTAATTTGTTACGGTCGATAAAGCTGTCAGTGACACCTGCTCATGGCTAAAACTGAAACCTGAATGCAGAGCATGATCTTAAATGATATTTTTGGTTTCTGAGACTGGTTCATTCGAATGTCGAATTATAAACATGTACAAATAAACCTTCACAAGTCAGTGAGCAGCAAATACCCGAGACTCATGAACTGTCTGCGCTCATCTCATTGTCCTCAGGACATCGGACAGCTGCTTCAGACTCGGGGTAAGGAGGTGGGCGTGACCACAGGCAGGAAAAGACGATGTGGTTGGCTGGATCTGGTGCTCATCAAATATGCACACATGATTAACGGCTTCACCGCGTGAGTTCACTTCGTGTCTGTGTTGATTTCTATAGTTTCATGTGTGTTTATCAGAGCAGCTTCTTTATCTAAATTAGCACCGAAAGTGTTTTATTTGTCCAAAAATGTAACGATAGGTCTTTGTGTTGTCTTATTCCCTTATTTTGTGACGGTTTTGTTTGTTGTACTCGTAAAAAGTCTTTCTTCTCAGAGAAAGACGAGGATTAGTTATAAGATAGATAGATACTTTATTTATTCCGAGGGATAAGCTGTTCCATTGAGAAGCTCTGCTGAACAGAGTGCACTCTTTAATAACCTCCCTGTTCCCTTTTGTCCTTCCAGTTTAGCTCTCACCAAACTGGACATACTTGATGTGTTGGCAGAGATCAAAGTGGGCGTAGCGTACAAAGTCGACAACCAAACTATACCTCACTTTCCAGGTGAGCCAGTGTTTGAATGAGTGCTTCTTGTGTAAGCCTTAAAATCAATCGAGCTCTAAAAAAAAAAAAAAACTGTTCCCTTCTTTCCTGTTTTCCATTTTTCCCTCAAGATACACGTAGACAGGAGAGAGTTAGAGTGTTACAGCAGTGCGATCAGTCTCAGAGGAGTTGAGTCTTCGATCTGTTGTCATAGCTGTTTAATTTCAGTCCCCTGTAACACTAGTGGTGTGATATTACGCCCCTCCTGTCCGACCTCAAACCATCCTGTCATTGATTCTGTGCCAGCCAATCAGGAGGTGTTGCACCGTGTGGAGGTCCAGTATGAGACGCTGCCGGGCTGGAACAGCGACACCTCGGCTGCAAGAAGCTTTGATGAGCTGCCCGAGAACGCCCAGAAATATGTCCGCTTTGTTGAGGAGCATGTGGGAGTGCCTGGTATGACACCACACACACACACACACACACACACACACACACACACACACACACACACACACACACACACACACACACACACNNNACCACACACACACACACACACACACACACACACACACACACACACACACACACACACACACACACACACACAGTCATTGAAATACAGAATACAGAAAAAATTATTTTATTCATCAGAAAATGTATCATCTCCTAATCAAAACTTGGGGATGTACAGACCAGATAGATCTGAGTAAAGTTAGACCAAATCCAAACAGACTCAAACAGAGAGAGCACAATGGCGGCAGCATGAGCTCACCAGTGAACAAACAGTCAAAAAGAGGAGAATTAATTGTGATTTCCCCCCGAACTTCACAGTTCACCCTCTCAAATATTGGACATTATAACTCTCTTGGATATTTTGCCATTTACAGGGTGAAATCCAAAACACACACAAGCTGCTACTGAGATGCTTCAGTGTCACGATGAGCTGATATGCACAGCTTTGCTTGTGTCTCGTTTATTTCTGTTAACTTAATTTCCTGATAGGTAATCGATAAAGTCAGGCTGATAGTGAAGTTTAAAAGCGCCCTCTGCTGGCCCACAAGGCAAACTACCTCAACTAGTCTGTTGCACTAATAGACGTTACATTTGAATTTAAAGATGTTACAGGTTGAATATTGAATTTTTTACGATGTTCAAGCAAAGGTTTGACAGCCCTAATGTACAAGTGTAACCTGGCTTTATTATAATGCCTGTAACCTGCAAAAGCATTCTACCAAGAGCATAGACAAAACCCTTTGATGAAATATTAATATTAGCGCTCACTTATAGATCTACATCCAAAACTGACCAAGCGGGATGGAAGTTCATTTCCAAAGGAAACATTGGAAGTCGTTTTTCTTCAAACACATACATCAAGAAAAAGGAAAAAAAAAACTGATCGTGCCGAGACGTGTCGCTAGAAACAAAAAGCTTTTAGACGCGGACAAAACTTGTTCCTCATCAAACTTATTCTCCAATTATCTGCATAACCCGACTTCTCTGAGTGTGTTTTAACATAATCATTAAACTTACCTCTGCTTCTGTTTCCTCAGTCAAGTGGATCGGAGTGGGCAAGTCTCGGGAGTCCATGATCCAGCTGTTCTAGAAGAAGGGAGGAAGCAAAGCGGACACACAGCAGCCAATCAACTGCACCCTTCTGCCCCTCCCCCCTCACACACAGCCTACCTACCTGTCTCAACTCTCCGACAGAGACGTGACCATCATGTCTGTGTTGTTAATGCTTTATCACTGTATCATCAGACTGCCCCATTTTACGAACCGGACCTCTCTCTGCATCAGACTCCATCAGACTGACCTCCCAGCACCTCATCTGGATTTTTAACAGTTTTAAACTTTAGGGTCACAGTTCTGCAGTCAAGTCCTTTCTTTAATTTGTCTCATTTATATTGTAGCCATCTATTACAGAGGTACAACACAGTCAGCAACACCAGCTGCCATCAGGTCTGAGACACAACATGAGGGAAACAGACTCTCAACACATACTAACACTGACGCAGACACGGGATCACTGCCTGCAGGAAGTGTCCACGGACTTGGTCAACCTTTGTTTGAGTGTATTTTTGTTAATCTATGCTGTGTTTTAAATGCGCTGTGCCAGTCTGGTGTAAATCAATTTAAGAGTTTTAACCTTTGCACTTTAGATGCTTTGGACTATATCTGCTTTATGTTTTATTCTGCCAGGTTTACAGCACATCCTGACATGATAAAGGGATCCTTTAATATTTGTAATGTGTCTTTTTGTGTTTGTTTTTTCGTCGTCCGACAAAAGACGTCTGTTTCTCATCAAGTCTCATGTTCTCCACGAACCAGAAAAAAAGTCAGATCAGTAGGCTGCCATCTTTCTGCTCACTTTGGTTATTGTTTATCTTTTTATTACTGCTGATTACTTTGCAATTTTAGTACAATGTTCTGTTGAAGTGTAAAAGAAGGCATCAGTAACAACTTCTACACAAAGAGATGATTAAAGGTGCATTAAGTAGTTTTGTAGAAGAAATTCAAACAGAATTTTAATATTTACAACATTATAGGAGGTAGTAATACTAACTCAGATAAATTTATTTTTTCCATAACTGAATAAACAAGCTGTTCTCAGAAGAAAATAAGGTCCCCAGAACACAATGGTGGCAGGGTCCGCAACATATAAACAAAGTAAAACACCATAAATTGTCCTTTTATGGTCAGTTTGTTAATTCATTTCATTCAGTCAGTCATGAAAGCAAACAGAGAATTGGTTTATTTAGTTTGTTTAGCCATAAAAGATAGTCAATGAAGATCTTTCTCCAAAACTGCATATCGCACCTTTAAATATAGATTGATAAATACTGTGATGGTTGTCTTTCTCCTTCTGCCATTTCTGGGAAAAACAAGGATTATTTTGTTGCATTATGCAGTCAGAAACAGAAAAGAAAAAAGCTGGTACTCGCGGTTTCGCCCAATGAGATGCCACCGTTACAATAAGCCAATCAGAGCTATCTGCTGGTGTGATGTCACAGCTGAACAAATGTTGAAAAGGTACTAAAAAAGATGAAATTAATAATAAATCTGCTGCAGTTATGTAGGGATACAAGCTCTGTAATGTTTTAGTTGAAGGGTTTGATGAATGTGTAATATTTATAATTACATATTTCACAGTCTTATATACTCATTAGTTATATAACAAACAAAATGTGACTTTATTGACTTTGAAACTGATCTCTTAAATCTGACAAACATCACGTGTGATTCGTGACGCATTTATCGAAAGATCGTGAGTGATCCGATAAGTCAAGGTGGTTGTATGATTACAGAATGTGTCGGGTGATCGTTCAAAAACTCTGCGTCCATTAGATCTGTGCTTTGAGGTCCAGTGAGGAGGATTTAGTGACATGTAGCAGTGAGATCGCAACCGGCTGAACACCCGTCGTCTCGCCCTCCCACACGGTGACAGCTATAACATGAAAGGTTAGCTCCAGAGTCAGTGTTTGATTGGTCCATTCTGAGCTGAACATGTAAAAAAACGGTGCAATATGGCGGACTCCATGGAAGACAGCCTGCCCTCTCTGTTGATATAAAAGACTTGTTTGAAGGTAACAAAGCTGTTTTTAGTTTTGCGCCTACAGCTGCCCCCCTAAATTCTTCACACCACTCATTTAATTGTGTAATCCTGCTCGGGCCCGGTTTTAGACACTTCCATCATGCAAAGCGGTGGGCTGGATTCTTCGAGCCACCACACGGATGTTGGTGTGAACATTGTTTAGAAGCTGGAGACGTGTAATTAGAATAACTGCACAATGGCATGAATCTGGAGACCAGACTTTGGAAAAGCTCCTCCGCAGCCACAGAAGACTAAAAAGTAAAATGAAGGAACTTTTCTCTGAAAAACTGACAGAATGCTCCTTTAACGAGCTCCAAACTGTGTTCGATTGGCAGAAGTGGAGACGGAACAACTCCTGCTAAAGATGAAAAAAAAAATTAAAAAATGGAGGTGTAGAAATTGTGACAGATGTCGTACCAATTTGTCACAGAAGTTTAACCAAATGATTTCAAAAATACGCTACAAGGTTTATTTGCAGAATTTGTTGTTGTTTTTTGTGTCAGATATTAGAAACCCAACCTGTTTTGCAGTGGAGGCACCATGGTTACACATTTCAGAGGTTTTTATTCCAGCATACAGCCGAAGTGGAGACACGACATGAAGAACTTCACCACCGGAAACTCAGTCAGTTCAGTCAAACGATCGATTGTAATGTTTGTTAATTACATAGATATATGAAAAAAAGTATCCAATTCACCATCTCCTCTGTGACATGAACATTTATCTCAGGACATTTTTAAAACAGATGTATGAATTCTTCCTGCTCGTTTTGTCTTCGGATCGTGTCGAAGTCGTGTTATGAAACGCAACAAATCTGTGTGGTCTTAAATTAGCAGAGCTGCTCCCACTGACGGAGAGTAGGACTTGTCATTTTTCATACTGTTCGTCTTGATTCATTGACACGTTATTGTTCCTGTCTGCCCCCTCGTTCTGTTATTTTTAATCTCTTCTGCCGTTATAATCAACATGTTTCTCTTCACATGCTCACACTGCCAGCTCTGCCCCGATCCCCCCTCTCTCAACCTGAAAATCTGCAGTATGTTTACTGCTCTCCAGCCTCCTCTCGTCTGTTCCTTCCCTCTCTCTTCAGCCTATTGAATCTTTCTAAGGGTTTGTGACATCTGGTTCAGACTAAATGAATGTTTTAGGCTAAGTACGCACAAAACACACACACACACAGAAACCACAAAGTTGTTGTGTTAACTCGTTTTGTTCATGTTCATCCTCTTTCTCGTGCAGATTTTTCAGTCATTTTTCACGTCGGGGAAAAAATAACAAAAAACGTCACAAGTCCTGAAAAATGTATGCTGACATGGTGTGTTGGTGTCTGTGGAAACTTTGGGATGTCCATGAGAATTTAAAATAAAGTTCTGTGGGTTTGAATGATGTTTGGCTCGAGTTTGTAATATCGGGGAGAAAGGTCGAAACACACCCCGCGATATCTAGCCAGTGAGCTATCGATATGATGAGCCAGCTATCGGTATATCGACCATGTTAGCTGTTGAGATGACTAACTATAGATCCGATCTGCCCGAACACGAAACCACTGACAGCTGACTTGAATATCACTGATCATCTCTTAATTGCGTGTTTACATGTAGGATGTTGTTAGACACATCCTAACTCCGCTGCAGACCAAATACATCCCCCTCATAGCTACGGCATTACTGTACCGTAGCCATGGGAGGATGTACCCGGTCTGCAGCGGTGTCTAGATGGGTGTTACGTGTCAGAGAAAGAACACCCACATGAATGTCAGGACACAATGTTTCCCAGGAGATCCTGCTGAACACATTAACGGGTGTGTTGCTAGTTAGCTCTCCAGTTAGATACCTCTCTAGCTAGCTACATACAGGCTACAGATATGATATAGTATATAAAAAAAAAAAATCATGAAGAGCACCCGCCTCATTTATTTGAGACACAAGGCCAAATATATACACTTTAGCTTCAAACACACTGTCGACCACAGATTTTGTTTATGGGCCAGATGGGTTTTTTTTTTTTATCCGCCCTCATATTTGGCAAACAAATGAAGCCAGAACAACATCTGTTCAGTGTGTTCCTGGATGTTTGCAAGGCTATTCCACAACATCTTAGTTCTCTAGTTCCCTTTGTAAAAAGAAAAAAAACATAGATATCTCCGCAGAACACGCCTACGCACTCGATTGAGGCCGTTTGAACGGGTTCAGCTGAGCGCAGGGTTCAAACAGCAGGAAAAGCACAGCAGGTGTTGCTAATCAGATTAGCGGCGGCTGCTCTGCCGTGGCTCACCGAGACATTGAACAGATCCATTGTTTTTTATTTTGAGCAGTACCTTTGACCTTTTTCTACCACGACAAGTCAAAGATGTCAGCTGTGTCAAAGAAAATCTTCTGTTTCGGTTAGGGGGTGGTTACTGTTGTCTGTAGTTGGAACAGTATGGACTGGAGTGTTGCGTCTGCGAGAGACAAGCGTCCCCATGATGCCTCCAATAATCACAGTTTTGATGGAAGTAGCTTTATATTTACTCATGCAGGTTTTAAGCCATTAATTCTCTTTACAGGCCGACTAAACTACAATTACTGGTTGTTCTGAAGATTAAGATTTCACATTAAAACCCTCGACACAACGTTGGTCTGACAATCTTCTTTTTGCTTTTGGCCTTTTATATATGTTTGTCAGCTGTTCTGGTTAATATGTGTTTACCTATTTTCTCCTAATTCTTCAGTGTCAGTGGTGGACAGCAGTGCAGTTTGAGGGACGGCAGCGTGTGGAGACACGTCCTCCTGATGAGCACTAGAGGGAGACGTCTGACTACAAATGGCTGAAGGTTAAACAGTCGTTAATGAACCAACAGCCCGACCGAGAGCTGTTCTCTCCTCGGGAGTCTTTCATGGACACACAGAGGTTACAGATGGTTTCAGGTTCGCTGTTAACACACTGACAGCTGCACCACCAGTGGGTGAAAGTAACTAAGTACAACTCTGTCACTGTACTGAAGTATTTGTACTGGAACAATGACACTTTTAACTCCAACAGATCACAAGCAAACACTGACTTCAGTTTCACTTCACGACATTTGTTTGATAACTTTAGTTTTGCAGCTTTATGTGAAGGTGAACACAGTGGTCTTTATTATTATGTTTCTATTATTCTGTTTTTATCTAGCAATCCATCACTTCTTCAATCTGGATCCGATTCAGTAAGAGATCGATAAAGATCTATTTCTTTTCTTTTTTTTCTCTTTTTTTACCATCTTTTCTTATTGTGTCTTATTTCATCATATCATTTCATCTTTTCTGTTCTTTTCTTTCCTTTTTTTATCTGACTGTATCATTTTTCATCTTACTCTGTCATATCATATCTTTTCTCTTCTTTACTTCTCTTTTCAAACAGTATTGTATCATTACGGTATCTTGCTTTATCTTTTCTATCTTCCTATTTTTTTTCTTTTCTTTCTTTTCTTTTTTCTTATCGTTTCTTGTCTTTTCTTTTCTTTTCTTTTCTTTTCTTTTCTTTTCTTTTCTTGTCTTTTCTTTTCTTTTCTTTTCCTACCACATCCTTCACTGTGGCGGCATGAAGTGATTTATACATTAACGACTTAACTACTATAATCCAATAGTATAATCAGCAGAAGGGACCCCACTTTGAAACTCATTCTTTTTACTTTTGTTACTTTTTTGTATATTTTCCGTTGCTGACACTTTTACATTTTGACTGCCTGACTTGCAGCACTGCTGCTTTAACCGTGTCACCACTCGGGGAACTTGAGTTTCCGCCGATGCAAACATCTCCCCCTCTCCTTCCCTCTCTGTTAGTGTTTACTATTAATACTCTCTGTGACCACGGCTCGGCTTCGACCACAGCCTCACCTGCAGCTCATTTCCCTGCCTTCACCGAGCTTCCTCTCCCTATTTGACTACATCTGAATGCTCCAACAACCTCTAACAAAAAACAAAACAAAACCACAAACCCTCGTGCACACAGGCAGAAATCCAACCCCAGATGAGTTCAGAGGCATCAACCTGGACAACCACTGCCACAGCTGTCCAGAGTGAGGTCACCCTATTGAATTAGCCGTGTCACCTTGAAGCACACACACAAACGCACACAGTGGCATCTGGCATGAAGCCTCGCCGTCCTCAGTATTGTGTGTGACGCCGCTGATGAGAGGCTGGACGGCGTCACAGCGGGCCGGAGGGCACCGCTGCCCAGCAATTTGGGTCGGGGCTGCGCTAATTTTGTGACCGGCCGCCCCTCCCTCCTCTTTACCCCTCATCATCCATCACCTCCTCCTCCTCCCCCCCACCTCCCCCATGTTCTTGTACAACTCATTCAATCCTCTCCACCCTCCGAACTCAACCTTCCGCACCCCGCCACCAACCCCTTCATCCCCTTCTATGCGCGGCTCCCCTCCTCCCTCCTTCATTTGAATCCCACAGTGAGGCCTCTTTGTCCAATGGCTGCCGCTGCATTGTGCTGCGAAGGGAAGCAGAGTAAATGGACAAGCAAATGAGTTTTCTCCTTCAGCCAACTGTGGTGTTAGGACGCACACACACACACACACACACGCGCACACACAAGCTCGGATACACTCACCTACGTGCGCCCCTTGCACAAACATACACACAGATACCATTCAGGGAGACTTTTCTTCCACTGAACATCTTTCATTTGTGAGTCCGTGACCTTTGACCCGGACACAAAGGACTCTTTATAAAGGGAGATGCCAACACATTACAGAGCGTGTAGACGTCTTCGCGTCTATCATGTCCTCCGACAATCTCCAAGCAGTAAAAAAATCTGTTTGTTTTTTTTTATATTGCTTTCGTGCTGTAGTACGGATGTTTTGTAATGTCTTGTTTATTTAAACCTGCGTTATTTGATGTTCTGGCCATTTGTGTTTCAACACAGTTAAGCTGTGAACTAAACGTGGGGCAACATTTACATTTGTTCAGTCATGTTTCTGGACACTTGATGAACGTAGGTCCGACACGTCTTCTTCTTCTTCTATTTCGTTTTTTGTTCTTCACAAGCTCCTGAAGTGAAGTATCAAAATCGGCGGTGTCAGCTGTTCCAAACCTCCAGGATAAAGTCAAGCTGTTGTCATAACATCCCCCTGTCTTGAAAAGTAGAAGACATCGCACACTGCTCAGAGTGTTTTCATCCTACCAGAGTTTCAATGCCTCGACTCTCCTCATGTGTTTACACTGGATTGTGTGGAAGCGACACTGTCCAACCCACCCGCATCTGAGTTAGCTGCATGTGCGAATATATCCTCTTTGATTCATAGCCGTCGGTGCTGAAAAAAGACATTTCAAAACAAAAACCAAAATCGAATCACAACTTTGAATTTGAAAGTCAGATCGAGGATTGGATTTGGAGGCTGGTGACGCCCCGAGTCTAAAACCATCGATGACTGAAATTAATACGAGTTTAAAACAATCAAATAGTTGCTTGAGACAAACACAACCTGAAACATCAGCAGCAGAGGGAGAGCCGTGTTAAACCTGATTGTTCCATCAGCTGTGTGGCTAATGGTTATGAGATCTCACAGTATATGTGCCGCAGTTAAAGGAATAGTTCAGCATTTTGGGGAATAATTGCCTTTCCTTTCTTATAGAGTTAGACGAGAGAATCAACACCACTCTCCGTAGACTGGAAGCAGTTTTCCTCGACTCCAGGAAGTCACTGCTCTCAGCCAAGAACACAACGAAACACAGCCTTTTGTTTTTAGATTTCACATTAAACAAATGGGTTTTTTTTACATGTTGACGTACAGAGCCAGACAAACCATGTCTAGCTTCATATTTGGTGCACAGATATAAGAGTCATGTCTCTTCCTTTAAACACACAGTATGTCTTTTCTGCTGCTCTCTTAAAGACAACAAAAGACGTAGATCGACGATGTTGCAGAAGAAGAAGCGTGGGATCATGGGAGCCTTCACTGTTGAAATCTACCTGACGATTACCTTGAACAAAATGTGTATTTCTCGGTGAAAATATTTGCGATGATATGTAAACAAAACATACAACAGAGATCTTTTTCTAGACGTTTTAATGGAGAACATTGAACTTTATGTATATCTTTGTGTCGCGGGGGCTTGGTGGTGAGATCCTGGAGTTGACCTCCAGCTCCTGTTATCGTCTCTCTGTTAAGGAGGTCTGACTCGTATTCAAAGGTCAGCTAGCTTGTACCATTTAGGCCACAGGTGTGTTTTTGTTGGGCAACGCTTTTTTTCTACATTCTCACATTTTAAAAGGTTACATTCCACCCCAAAGCGCACTGACAGTTTAGCATGTGAAATATTATCTTTTTACTGGAGTTTGGTGCAGTTTGCGTCTCTGCTCGAGGTCTTAACTCCTTCAAACTGAAGGTCGGGGCAATATCATTCTTTCTCCTCTATGAGAACTGAACAATTCTTATTATTTCAATGACTGGGCTTCATCTACCGTATCTCGTCAAGCTCTAGCACTATTGTTAAAGAAGCTCCCTCATTCATACATGTGATTTTGGTGCCCTTGAGCAACACAGAAATCCTCTACCTGCTCCGCTCCACCACTGACCCATGACTCCAACCTCTTGAGGAATGCCTGGCTGTAAAGAAGCCGTAAAGTTGTTTTTGCTCGCAGTCTCTCTCGACCCTCCCTCACCTGCTTCAATTCTTCTCTCCTCCTCTTTCCAGCCCCCTCCCCTCCTCCTCCTGCCCTCCTCAGCCTCCCCTCCTCCTCCTCACCCCCTGAACTGTGGCTGCTCTGTAAAAGAGCCCAAACGCAGCAGATGTGTGACGGCCGACACCGTTAACAGCTGTCAGCTCCTATATCAGCTCCTGTTTTAGTCTCTAACCACACACGCGCACACACACACACACACACACACACACACACAACCTACAGTATCTATACGCTCCGAGGAAAGATCAGCAACAGTTGTGGAGCAAACATCAAGGGTGAAAAGCCAACCAGTTTTTTTTCTTTTTAGGGGGGGTTTGTGTACTGGAAGAATTATTAATTTATCATGAATATAAGAAACAAAAAAGAAAAGTGTCCTGAAGTCAATTTGTTCAAAAAGATCCAAGCTCGCAAAGTGTTTTCTTCCAATCCATTTGTGAAATTCACAAGATACCTGGCAGCATAAAAAGTCAAATATGAGCCCGTTTTTCACCAGCTGGAATTTTTAGGTAAAGTACACATTAATGTATCAATAATTCTAACTCAATAATGTCATACACAACGCTCCTGCTAGAAAAAGTCAAAAGAGATGACAGAGCGACAGCAGCATCCATGAGGACGGGGCACGATGTATTTGTAGACGGCAGTTTCTGGTATTAGGTAAGTAAATACAGTATTTAGATACATTACAAGTGGAAAAGTGTTCAAAAATAAAAGGTATGAAGGCGTCTGTTATCTCGTGTCGTTTTTCCTCCAGAGGCTGCACTGCTGAGGGTTCATATGCGTGTAATAGGACAGCACTTTCGGCGAAGACACTGAAAATATTGTGCGTTTCAATCTCTATTTTTCCCGCCTGGTCAGAACGCTTCAGATGAGATGCTTGTAGGACAATCGAGCTGTGTGTAAACGTCCCTCACACCCACACCTTTCAGTGTCAGGATTAGGGGCTGTGTCCAAAACAAACAGCCCTACATTCATGTCCACTTCCTGCAGCACACCCCTCTTTATGAAGGCAGGTGTTTTTTCAGCCCTTCTTCGAGTGTGTTCACTGGGGAACAGGCAAGAACACTTTTGTCTTCAAACACGTCTGGATGTCACTGGCGAGTTTGTTTCACCCGTACCCCGTCCTAAAACTCATCTCGCCTCATTGTTTCTCTCTGGCATCCATCCCCTGCTCAGCATCTGGCTGTCGTCCAAGGCCTTCCTGCCCATCTCTGGCAGCTCCATCCTCAGCCTGTTGCCCCTCACTGCTTCCTTTCCCTCAGCTAAAAGCTCGCTCATGTCTGGCCTTTACCGCTGCTTCAAACCCCGCTCGCAGTCCCAGCCTGTAATCTCCGGCCCCCGGCCCCGACCTCAACTCCAACCTCGGGGTCCCAAACTCTGGCCCTGAGCTTTTTACCTTCTCCCCAACCCAGCTGCTGTCGCCTTCCCAGCCGTCCAGCTCAGCATGAGAAGCCTAGCAGCTGTTGATCAATGGGCAGCCGGGGCCAACGCCTGCCTGTCCCCTCCCCTGACCTCCTACCCTTACACTTACACACACACACACACACACACACACACACACACACACACACACACACACACACACACACACACACACACACACACTCACACACACAGATGCATGCACACACTCCCCAGGGAGGCAACAGATGGGGGTCAGCCAGAGGAAAGGGGTGTGGTGCGCTACAAAGGGCTGGGTTAGGTGTGTGGTTGTGTCTGTGTGTGTCTTGTGTTTGTTGAATATCTCATTCCAGTATTACAGATAGATTCGGGCACGTCTTGTGTGTGTGTGTGTGTGTGTGTGTGTGTGTGTGTGTGTGTGTGTGATCTTCGCGGGGCTGTGGCCGGCTGGACATTTGCTAGCCGCGTGTCTCCAGTATGGACAGGTGTTGGCGTCAGCAGTGTCCAGACTCGTTTCGGCAGCTGCTGTCACCCCTCTTCTCCCCCATTTCGCTCCTCTCATCTCTCCCTCCCTCCCTCCCCCCTGACAGATGTAGCCACACCACCACCACCACCTCTCAGCTTTTTATGGGCCCAGCCTGTTTTGACTTTAAATATTTGCCCAGGAGGCGCTTGTTCTTTTCAGGCGAGGGGAGGGAGGGGTGAAGAAGAGCGGGGTAGGCATGAAACCCGACACACACACACACACACACACACACACACACACACACACACACACACACACACACACACACACACACATCTCTGTGTATGGATACGTTCATCCAGTCGTGTGCACACACACCTGTATGCAGAGGTGGAGGGCTGGTTCGTCTTGTTTTTGTCCCGTCGGGATAAAAGCATTAACGGCTAACAGGCAGAAAGAAAACCGTTCAACTCATCTGTTGCCCTGATGTTGAAGATCTGCTGGAGGCCGTTCACAGGATCCTTAGAGGGTTGGGTTTTTTTCTCTTGGCTATTCTAAGACCTTGTAGAAACCTGGCGTCTCGATTTCAAATGATTATCCATCCTTCTCCATTAGTTTCAGTGCGCTTTAACAAAGTTGCTGAATGTACAAAATGTAAGAATTTTACAAAGTTAAGCAAAGTGAGAAAGAAATTCCTGAATCTGTCCCTGTATCCAGATCTGCACCAATTCTGGGCCGAGACTCATCCTCCATCCAGGTTTCGTGGAAATCCGCTTTGGTCGTTTTTGGGTAATCTTGCAGACAATCCAGCAAAGCAGCGAACAGTCACAGGTGAAAACCTCCTTGGAGGTAATTAACTGAAATTGTCAACTAAATGTGAAAAAAATAACGGTTTGACATCATGTCTAACATGTTTATGTATTGTGTTGCAGAGATATCCACTCCAGTTAGCATGCCAACTAGCTAGCCCGGCCCATCTTGTCATGTAACACCACTTTGTGCCTCAAGCGGCTTGAGGTGAGCGCTGACTAAACTGAAGTCGGGCTGGAGATGAACGACCTTATCCCTCTTCTTTTCCCTGTCTGGACTCACCGTACCATCGTCATCCCTGAAGTCCTGATCAGCGCTGTAAATCACCTCTGTATTGTACTCTCGGAGGCTGTGTTCAGTTCTAGCTCCGACTCTGGTCCCTATTCCCGTGCCACTCCAAGGTAGCATTCCCCGGTGGTGCTTCTCCTCCTCTAGGCTGTCCAGAGCTCCTGCGCTTATGGCGTGAACTTCCTCGCAGCTCAGAGCTTCCAGTCCGGGAAGTTTCATCTTAAAGGACCACTATCCGCTCTGCTGATGCACCAATATGGCTGCAACACTAAGCTAACTAGTTAACAGCAGCAAGAGTTAGCAGTCAAAAGTTCCTCCGGTGATATGAAATCAACAGGTGGCCAGTTCTCACATTTTGGGAGCTGGTGGAGACCAAAAAGGAGATAAAAAGAGAGATAAGATCGGACATGCTTTTATAAGTTGCGTGTTAATGTTGCTGCATTTCTGCAAACAACTGTCATCTCACCCATTCGACAAATCAACTTTATACGGTGATCTGTCAGTGTTGTGTTCACAGCTTGTTCCACTGGTCAAAAAAGTTGATTTCTTGCTGCTGTTAAGAATATTTTCATCTCATCGGTTACAACAGAAAGTCTATTTTTGTCTGATAAATGTAGACAGTGACAGTCCTGACCTGACAAAATAATCTCACTGTAAACCAGAATCTCATGAACTCGTATGAGAGTTCTTTTATTTGTGTTTTAATGCAGCTGCATGCAGGTATGAAATATTAGCTTACGTGAAGGGGGAATTCGTGATTCCTTTTGATTCTGCACAGTCGTGTGCCGCAAGTATTTCCAAATAATTCCCTCCGGCTTTAGAGCAACTGCACAGCAGGTGGAGCAAATAGCTCAACAAAAGAAGAATCAATGCCTGGCTACACCTGTTGTCAACATTTTCATATTCTGTGCGAGAACAACAGCCGAACACACCAACAGACTAAAAACTGTGCGTCAACAAACACTAATCTCAAGGTGACACATGCGATGTGAAGTAAAAAAAAAAAATCTCCAAGGAGCGACTGAAGCCTCAGCTTGTGATCCTTCAGAGAAAGAGAGGGGGGAAGAAATGCAAAGAGAGAGGGGGAAGTTAGAGAGGAGTGTGGGTATAAAAGAATGATATACAGTTGGGGGTTTGGAGTTGAAAGATAATTAGAACAGCAGTGAAGGATTCTGCTGCTGATCCCAGAAAAAACACCTCCGCCAGCTGGGTTCAAAGTCCAGGAGGGAGAGGAGACAAGGAGGAGGGAAGACGGAGAGAGAGGGCCACAGGAAGGCAGAGATTTGGGGATCTAGCAGAAGAGTGGTGGAGCGCACCTTGTTGTGCCATCTGGGCCGACTCCCCCAACACACACACACACACACACACACACACACACACACACACACACACACACACATCTCTCCTTCCCGTTCTCCTCCCAGCCCATTAGGACGGAGGATTAAGGTGGTGGCAATTACAAGACGCAGCCGACAGGAGCGTACCTGGCAATACATTTAACTGTCCAGGGGAGGGAGACGGGAGGGAGGAAAGGTGGAGGCAGAGATGTGGGATGGAGAGGGAGGGAGATAATTAGATGCACACATCAGGATTGTTGTGATAACAGTGGAAAAAAGTTCTCCATCGCCACCCCGCCCCGCTCGTCTTCAAAAAATGGAGGAGTGAGCAAGTGAGTGCCAAACAGATGCTGGCGCAATTGCTGCTATGCCCCCCCACCCCACACACACACCACTACCCCAACACCACCAACTCTACCCCTCATCCCATCCACCCTCCCTCCCTCCCACCCAGCCAGCCAGCCAGCCAGGGGGGGCTCCGGCTATGGATGGCGCCCATATGGCCGCAGCTGATGGGGGTGATTGTCGGTATTGTTCACTTTGTCAGCGATCCTGGGGATGCGGGAGAGAGCTAATGATAATGCAGAGTGCAGATGTGCTCCGGAGCAGCCCAGTCGTTAAGCAACAACAGCTTGTGTTTTGTGTGTGTGTGTGTGTAAGAGAGAGAGAGAGTGCGCGTGCATGTGTGGATTCCTAGGTTTGTGTATGTGTGTTTGTGTGTGTGAGAAAGAGAGTTACAACCACAGCTGCCTGCCAGCCTGTCTGCCTTCTTGAGAAGACCTTCTGGAAGACCCACAATACACACACACACACACACACACACACACACACACACACACACACACACAGCTGTTTTTAATGGTGCTCTCTGCATGTTTATTTATCCAAAGTGCCTCCTGTGTATGAGGTACAGTCGCTCACATTTTAAGGTAAATTTAACTTTTTTCATTAATTCAAACTTTCTGAAGTGGTCGAGCAGCAACAGTTCTTTTATTTCCAGATAATATAATAACAATAATATAAAGCACTTTGTTTATATAGCACCTCTAAGAACAGAGTTTACAAAGTGCTTTGACAATCAAGCAAAAGCAAAAGAAACTCTGGAGGACAATTTTACAGAACAAACACTCAACAGTCAATCCAAACACAAAGACGCCGAAACCAGGGTGAGTGAAAATGACTGAGGCAGAGCAGCAAATGTAAGAGCACAGAGCGACAATATGATTAACGGCAAGTTAAAGGAATAAAAGCAGGCAAGATCACAGAAAAAGAGAGATAAATGGAAATAAATCAAATATTGAAATCATTAAAGGACGATGGGAAGACGACATCGCATCAGATGAGATGTACAGCAGGAGCTTTTGGAACGTCATCCCACAGATCTGGTATCGGCCATGTCCACACAGTGAGGTATACGTTTAAAAAGAGAGCACTTCTATCAGAGCTGTGGTATCAGATTTGGCAGCGGGAGAGAATGATGTTGATTGAGCCGCAGTGAGTAATCGGGTAAATTGACTATCAAACTAATGGCCAACTAGTTTGATAATCGATTGATCGGTTTGAGTAATTTTTGTTAGAAAAATAATACAAGTCAAAATTCTCTGATTCCACCTTCTGAAATGCAGTGTCGTAAAAACAATTACATACTTACATAAAAAATACTTTCTCTACACGCTGTGATTGAATGGCGACCTGTCCAGGTTCTCACACGGCGTGTGCTGGGAATTGATGACGGAGCGAAAGCTTTCCACTTATTCGTAATGCCACGTGTTTCTTCAGTTCACGTCCTGATTGCTCCTGTGTCAGAGGAAAGAAAGCAGGAAGATGATTCATTGGGTTACCTTGGAGACTTTGTGTTCAAGGGGAAGCCCACATAAAAAAAACTGTCACCTTTGTGACAGTTAAACAATACAAAGATTCAATACTGACGATGACTTTGTTCCAGACCACGAAACAGTCGCCGTTGTATTCGATCGGCAAGTTCAGTCAGAGATCAGTGAATTCTTTACATCTTAAAGCTTTATCTAAATGTTTTTAAAGGCCTCAAGATGATAAACTATCCGGCATACCACAAGAAATATGTCCAACAGTCCAGCGTCATGCACAGAGGCGTTTGAGGCTATACAAATGTTAGTCATCAAAAGGGCGATATAGAGGTAATCAGAGTTTTTCCAAGACTGCATCCGTTTGTAATTATTGTGTACGTAATTCTGCTGTACAGAAGGAAAAGACAACGAAATCGTCGAGGAGAGGAGAGAAGAGGTGACAAAATGCTTGATGTTCACGCACATGTTTTGAGTGGAAGTGAAGTCAAGCAGAAGTATTAGTCGGCTCTCTCTAGTTGTTTCATGCTACAGCGCCTGCAGGCTACAACGCTGAGATCGCAGCGTGCGCTTCTGTTTCGTCATGATTTTCAGGTTACACGCAATCCAGAACGAATTGCTGCGCGAAATCGATCTTGCGGCGTTTGAAGCGTCCGCTTCGTGTCCGCATTCACATACCAGCGCGGACCACGTTTCTTTGAGTTTGATGCTAACATCAACGTGCTAACATACAATGGCAAAACTAACACGCTGCTGCCTGGTATGCATGGTTAGCTGCAGTATTGGAATTTTAACTTTGACCTGATGGTGGAAAGAGATGGAAGGATAAAGATCCAGTTTGTAGAACTTGAGGTCGGAAATGTAGGATTTTTTAATGTATTAAGTGGCCGTCGTAGGGGCGGGTGAGGTGAGGGTTGTTCAAACTGCATCACACTCCCCAATAAATCCTGCACGCTGGAACTTTTCGCGATCAACAGATGATTACAAATCATCCGGTAGTGGATGTGATGGAGAAAGACTACAAATGTGAATCGAAGTCATTAAGAAGCATCGTCTGGGGACCATGAATGTCTGCAAAATCTTGCTCCAGTCTATCCAGTATGTGTTGACTTATTTCCCTGAATGGATAAAATATCTGACCTGCTGGTGGTGCTACAGGAACAGTCAGGGCATCACCAGAGTCAGTGAGATATATCATCTGCTACTATGAATGTCTGGACAAAACATCTTGGCAATCCATCCAGTAGTCGTTGAGATATCAACGTGGTGGGCCGTCCAAAATGGTCAAATTTCCGTCACAAGGGAAATGTGAGAAAAAAAGAATATACTATGTTTTTTTTTGGTTCTTTCTGACCCACTGTCACCACTTTGAAGGGTCCCGACCCGGTATTTGTGAACCACCTTCCCATGTGAACGTAGCAGACCTGATGGTATACAGTGTATCCGTGGTGATGAAACAGTGACTGGCTGCTTTTTCGACGTGTTTCGACACAGATGCAAAATAAGGCAAAAATTAAAGATGCAACAGAAAAGGAAAGAAAGAACTCTTTTTGGGTCTTTTTCGTCTGCTCTCCTCCTTCGCCACTTCTTCCCCACCACCATACAGATGGTCCCAAGCTGCCTTCAATAATCCAATGCACAGCCATGCCAGTACACCCCAGGCTACACCCCTGATGCTACACTACTCACACACATATACAGGGAGGCAGTGCCAGTTCCCTAGGCAGGACCCCTGTCTCTCTAGCCCAGATTGGATCAGTTTGGTTCAGCATGGAGCAGTAACACTGGGCCTTAGGGCTCTACACGGGCCTGCAGGGCCCCACGTTGGCCTCGAGTAGCGGAGGCTACGATGGAAAAAAAGCTCTTGGGCTTGATTGTGTTATCTTTTGATGATGACTATTGTTATTATGACACAAGCTGGAGATGCCACATGTTTCATCTCTCTGAGCCCGGGCACGTAAGAGCTGACACAGACAGTAAAAAACAAGAAGAAAGGGAGACGAGCGAACAAGGAGGAAAAAAAAAAAAGGAACTTCTTCAGAGGAAAAGACGCAGCGCCGAGACGAGGAGTTTGAGCGGAAAAGAGAAGAAGGAACGGAGCGAGCGAGTGTGAGGGAGGGTGGATGGAGGGTGACGGAAGGCAGGGAGAGATGGAGGGATGGAGGCAGAGAGAGAAACAGGAGGGATGGAAAAGAAGGATGGGTACGCAGAGGGAGGGATGGATGCGGCGGATGGGGGAGGGATGGAAGAAGGGATGGAAGGAGGAATGTGACAGATGGGTCGTGCCTGGCCAGAGCTGGGAGGGAGCGGAGAGGTTGGCATCACAGGGTGAGAGAACACACACAAACACACACACACACACACACACACACACACACACACACACACACACACAATAACTGCACGCATACATGCATGTGCGCCAGTTAACTCCTCTCATGCACAGTCTCTGCTGTCAGGAGTGTTTTCGATGTCTTTTCCTTGTGTCAAGAAAACGTCGACCATATGATAAATAGACAAATAGATGGCGGGCGCGGACATGTTTTCGACATATTGTTTGCATAAATTCATTTCCTGCTCTTGCAATCAATCTCCGCGTTGGCAGGCAAAGATAATAGTTCAATATGCTGAGTCTCATTTGTGCTCTCACATCAGAATCCACCGAAAGTTGTGCAAAGAAGATCGAGATCATGTTCGCAAATATGCAAAGTCAGGGAGCGACACGACCTGAGGAACGCGGGTCTTCAGTCCTAGAGCACTTTGAGGGAAATCTTGCAACGCGCAAATGCTGTTTCGTAACGTAGTGTTGGGTGAGAACGCAATGAAAATTGGTTTTATGTCGTGAAATATGTAATGCCAAGTCTGGTGATCTTTATCTGAGCAGTCAAAAGATTAAAACCTGTTAAACTTGTCTCAGTCACCTTCTCCTCCTGTCACTCAAAAATGATTGTATTGTGATGTCGTCTCTCACTGCAGGAGCTGAATTTTCTCGCGGTTTTAATTCACAACTGCTGCTTTGAGCCAAATGAAGACATCGTCAAACCGTTTGGTATTAACAGTCATCACATCATCACATCCGCTGGTATTTTATGCCTCATATGGCTCAATATCACGTTATACAACTGTAACCTATTGCACCCTAATTCACTTTTACGTTGATAACAAGTATAAACCTCCCGTGACATTTTATTTTTTATACATAATATATGTTGGACAGTACCAAATGATAAAGAGGTTGAGGAGGAAACACTTCATGTCCTCTTTATGTTCATGTTTTAACAGTTATTATTAAGCTGTGAGCAAACAGGTATTTCAGTGTTGTTCGGCACTTCAGCGTACGATATATGATGATGTAGTTTTTAATCGACGGGCATTTAGTCGCAGTTTAATTTGTCATTTTTTTGTTTTTTTTGTTCTGTTTCGTCGACATCTTAAAAACCGAACCCCTGCCTCCTCGTGTCTACCTGCTCGGTTCCCCACACGTTAATTATCACGTGGTGTTGTAACATATTGTACTGTATCACACGGCGCCGCATTGTATCACATTAAATCCCAAGGCATTGTAACAGAAGGTATCAAATCATTCAGCACCAATTTCTCAAATCAGTGAATGTTTTTTTTCAGTGTTATTCATAACACCTTGTTTGTGTTACGTGCAATTTACAGTTCATTTTGGAATACATTTTAGATTGGATCTGTCTTTTTTCTTCTTCTTCTTCTGTCTTTTGTGCTGCAGAATCAAATGAACTTATCCGCCAGCCCCTGACACCAGACTCTACCCGAGAGACTTCTCCAAAAGTTTCTGATCTTAAACTCCCGTCAAGTTAAAGATGATTATAAACTGACAAACGGTTTGTGAGACACATACTGCTCCTTATTTTTTTCATCATTGCATCTCAGCAGCGCCGCGATGCCTCAAATCGGACTGTGAACTTCAGCGATTCATCACGCTCGCAGCTCGTGACGCTAACAGTGGTACAAGCTATTACCCAGAATGCTTTGTGGGCGTGTGTGTGTGTGTGTGTGCCCCTTTCATCAGGGCCCCACTGTGTTTCAGCAGGAGGAGAGACATGACAGAGAGCGAACTTGACTCTTCCACAACACCACAGCTGGATGACTGCTGCTCGCTTGTCAATGCGCGCGTGTGTTTGCGCTCGTGTCTCGTATGTATGTGTGCGTTTATACATGTGTACAGCTCAGCAGGCAGGTGCAGCAGATGTCCGGCACACACACACACACAGACACACACACACACACATATAACGCTGCTAACATCTACACACCAGCAGCAGCAGCCCGGCAGGTTGAGTTAGTGACACTAAAGGACCCCTCCCTGCGTGACCCCGTCAGGCGGTGATAAAGTGCTGAGTCGTGCACATGTGTCCCGGTGCCAGCAGTTTCCAACAACACCCCGAACACGCCCTGGTGATGCCCCTTATCTGACACACACACACACACACACTCGCACACAGCTGGGAGAGGGTGGCAGAAGTATAAAGAGGTTTTTCTCTCCGCTTCATTGTTGCTTTAACCTTAAATCCAATTAATTTGCCTGTTTATCCCCCGAAAATGAGCGAGAGATTTACGTCTCTCTCTCCGTCCCTCCGTCCTTTTCTCCCTCTCCCTCTTTTTTTCTTTCTTTCTCCACGTCTGCCTCTTATGTGAAGAGTTCATGGCTGCTCTCCTTCCATACAAGAATCGCACAAAGGACAAGTACTGTTTAATCCCATCGTAGCCCAGCCCTAAAGACAGACCAGCTGGAGGCCTTTGTGTTTGTGTATGAGTGTGTGTGTGCATGTAATGTGTGTGTGTGTGTGCGTGCGCACGCGCTCTGCACGACAGGTTATATAAACCAATGTTTCTTCTTCTTGTGTGTTTCCCCAAATAAATTATGCTTTTCTTATGATTGTACGTTGATTTATATGTGTTATTGTATGTGTGTGTGTGTGTGTTCGTGTGTGTGTGTGTGTGAGGGGGGTTGCAGAAGAGGGGGGTTATGGGTAAGTAGTATTTGGGGGCCCCCCTCTCACAGAGACACACAGATATTCAAGTTCGAGTTGCGTCGCCTTTTGTTTTCAGGAGGAGGAGGAGGAGGAGGGTGCAGCGAGTGGGGCGGCTGGATGGCTGGATGGGTTCGCTGGGACACTGTGCCCCCCGATTTTCCCAAAAAAATATCCCTCCCCCTCCTCCACCGCCTCCCCCTCCCTGCTCCCTCCCACCCCAGCCAGTGTAGTGCCACTGTATTGTCTGCTCGCAGGCGGGCCGCTTGTTGCTTTGCCTCCTGTCCTGCTGTGCTGAGTGCCTGACAAAGGGGCTCTTTTAAATATGCAGACAATCCTCGATCACTTGCACACACACACACACACACACTCATGCGCGCACGCATGCACATACACACACACACACATTTGTCCCTGCTTTCCTCTTTCTCTCTCCGTCAATTCTTCCGTGGCTAGACCTGGCCTGGGAGTGTTTCCTCTTTCACGGAGAATCAACAAGTCTCACACATGAAAAGGATCCAGGCGGCTTTTCTCTCCCCCGTCGCAGCCGCACGAGCTCTGACTGAATGCCGCTCGCTCTTGTCAAGGCTAAAAGCTCAAATCGTGTTTGTTGTGGTCTTTTATTCTTACCGTGCATTTAACCAGCTTCGTATCTTTTATGCGCGCTAGCAAAACAAAACAAATCCATACCGAACGACAAAGGACAAACTGGTGGGACACGAGAGCATCCTCAACTGTTCTCTCACCCCACGACGAGTAGACCGATGTGTGAACATGTGTGTCTGGTGTTCTTTAAAAAAAAAAAAAACTTAAAAAAAAAAAACGAGATGGAAACAGCTGTCCTGAGGCTCATTTTGGAAGTTGCAACAAAGTTACGGCGGCTGCTTCCTCAGCCAAACCTGCAGATGTCAGTTTAGAGAGACGAGCTGGAAACTGGTTTGAAAATATGGCACAACAGTCAAACATCAGGACGCTTTGAGTCCACATGACACTCTTCTCTTTATCTCCCCCCCTCCCTCTTCGGGTTTCGGGAGCCCTCCTTGGCAGCTTGGCAGAGGCCGCTCCCTCACGCGAAGCAGCAGAGTGCAGGGGCCCGGGCCCCAGACAGGAGCCCAAGCTGGTCTCTGCCTCCCAACATGTTGAGCTGGCCTGCCTTGGGCACAGCCAAATGGTTCTGCAGCTGCCCCTTTGTCCCCCTTCCTTAAGTAAACAAAGGACAGAAACAAATTAATGACCTACATTCACAGCAAACCTCATGCAGCCTCCTCGCAGAGAGAGGGAGCGAGCAGTTGTCTATAAGCAGATGTTCACTTACAACACCGCAGATTGCAATTAATGATCACCAAGCAGCGCATGACCAAAGGATAGGGTTGTTGTATTTTGCACAGCAGTTATCATAATGCCTGCTGTCTGTCTGAAATGGAGACCGAAAAGCAGGTCCCTCAAAAACACAGGATTTTCAAAAAGAAGACCTCTTCCAAAATAAACACGAGATAAGTGTATTTTAAATAACTCAAATCTCGCTCGACGCATGTGAGGTTTAAAATGTGTAACTCCAACTGATCACTTCGAAGTTTTCTTAAACCAATATTAGGCAATCTTCAGATGGAGGACAATGTCATAAAGATTAGAAGCGAGCTTATCGCGTGAGTGTGCGTTGGGGGCTTACTGGAGGGACCATCTGTGGCCTAATGAACGCTGCTCCTTGGCCTCGGAGTGCAGGGGCTTTCAGTGCATCTGTAGGAGCAGGTTTACTGAGCTGCAATACATTAGCTAAAGCTGATTTCTTTACTGGAAAACTGTACTTGAGGAGCTTTGAAGGAGGCTCTGTGCGTGTGTGTGTGTGTGTGTGTGTGTGTGTGTGTGTGTGTGTGTGTGTGTGTGTGTGTGTGTGTGTGTGTGTGTGTGTGTGTGTGTGTGTTGCAGGGGCTTGGATCTCAACAAGCTGCTGCACATTTTCTTCGCAACTGCAGCCTACGACTCAACCGGTGCAGCAGATATATCAGGAGTTGTGCAGGCACGCAAAAGCACACAGCGAGCGAGCGCACACACACGCACACACAGCAGCAGCATGGCGAGCATGCGGGCCGTCATGTCGTGTCCTTGCACATACACAACTTCCACCCACATCGCAAGTCACTGAGGAACAGGACGCCAGAACCTCCCGCAACCCGTAAAACTGTATGTTTGTGCTAGACGGGGTTACACTACAAAACTGTGCTTGAAAATATGCTAATTTTAAGTATTAAGTTATGTTTGTAATTTCTAAATGGCTGTAGAGGAGCTGTGAGGTGAAACTCGGCGTCAGTACGAGGAGAAACAGATTTGTTGTAGGTGAAATAAGACGAATCGTAATGGATTCTTTTATTTTTTTTTGGGGGGTCCAAACAACAAACCAGAACGTCACACGTAGGTTGAATTTCCAAGATTCTTATAATTTATTGCAGTTTGCACACAATTTAAAAATGTCAACAACAGCACACCAAAAAATTACAAAACTAAACACAATTAGAATTTACTCCCCTTGAGAGAAAAAAATAAATCAACCCAACTATGATTGTCAAAGCTAAAAATGACTAAATCTGAAAAAAGGAACATAAACGAAAAAAAAGAGAAAGATACATTTTTAATCTCAAGAGGGAGCAAATATATCTGAATCAAAATCTGCTTGTTTTTTTTTCCCCAGACAGTGATTGTCCTTTTTCATTTCACACCCCCCACCCTCCACCCTCCCGCCTTTCCATAAACTGTCTATGACATTTTTGAACATTTTATTTTTATACCTTTCTTTTTTTGAAAAAAACAAAACAAAACAAAACAAAACAAAAAAACTCCCCCCCCCTTTTGTTTTCAAGTAAGCACAGCAAAAAAGATGGAGATGTCTCGTCAGGGTGGTTACTTCACAGCGTCTTGAGCGGTTGACATCGCTCCACCCAACACTCACAATTCAAAAAAATAAAATTAATAAAACAGCCCAGACTACAGCAGTTTAAGGCGGTCAAGTACAACCAGAAGAACAAAAAAA
>CAEMYA010002116.1:5250520-5264276 GCA_903131615.1 Diplodus sargus | reverse complement strand
AAAAAAATCAAATTCTCTAGTTTATTTGTGTTTTTGAAAATACACAGGATGCTTTGAAAGGAGTTCTTGATTTTTAAAAGCGAGATATGGAGATGGTCAGGCTCGCTGCAGCTGTTAGATCTGTCCAGGCAGAACAAACACACAAACAATGAGCGAGGGAGAGTGGGAGAGAGGGAAACACTAACATGGCCAGAGCTTTAAATAAATACAGCCACAGCAGATGCATAACAGCCGAGTCCAAGGCAAGACTGCACAAACAGCGCTGTGATCTCCTCAAATCTTCAGTGTAAGATCTCAGGGATCATGTTTGAAATGAAAAGTGCCACTGTAGCCTCTGTTCTGTTCTGTTCTGTTCTGTTGTCTGTCTGCCTGCCTGCCTGTCTCTCTCTCTCTCTTCAGTCCAGATGTCAGAGGAACTAGCCAACAGCTGCGGCAGGAAATGAGCCCCCAGGCAGTGAAAAGGCTAATACACTTCCACACAGAGGAGAGAGAGCAAAACAAAACATGCACACACACACACACACACACACACACACACAAAGACGAATGCAGAAGAAAGCAAGTGGATGACGGATGCTGTGCAGAGGATGATGCAAAAAAGTTTTCATGCATCTTTCGCAAAAGCGAATCAAATTCTTTGTGTGTGTTTCGTTTCATCGACAGTATAAAAAATGGACGACGCTTCGGGGTCTAAAAAGTGAAGCCGATGTGAGGCCTTTGTCTGCTGGTTTCAAAAAGAAATCTGATTGTATGTAGGCTTATGAGAAAATGACCAAACTTCTGACTTGATTTATTACCTCAGTAAAAGTTTTTTTAATGGGTTTATGGTCACAATCACCGGTTTAAACTCTTCTTCAACTCAGTACGATGTTCTTTTTTGTACATTTTTGTTTAAGATTAGGTGTGAAATAGACGACAAACAGTACAGTGTCCATGATTCCACCCATTTTGTACAATTAATCCTCGTGCTTCACCTCCGCCTCTTTGCTTGTGCCATTTAGAACTTGCAATCAGATATTTTCTTGATTAGATAACACTGCTAGATAATCATGACTACAGTTCTAATATCCACAGTCGTGAGTGTTTGGACCATTAGGGAATGGTTAACTTGTGATACCTTGAGTTGCTGATGTGTTGTGTCCTGGCGTCCTCAGTCAGATCCAATCAAGATATCCTCCCCAGCTCCAACCTTTTGTCAAAATGTGGTGACTTCTGGCTCCGAAAAATCCAAGATGGCCACGGCGGTAATGCCAGACTTGAGGCTTCCAAACCATCGTCGTTTATTCATAACCGAGCATCTCCATAACGGCCAGAAAGGTTGCCAAACGCCCACCCAGTGGATATTTTTAAGGACACCTCGGGTTATTTCCATCCATTTCTGTTGTATCAAAACTGGGTATTTTTGAAGGAGACCTGCTGACCTTTCCAAATGTTTTTGTGGCTACCAAAAGCAGCTATTTTTAACTCCAAGTCAGACCATCTCCAAGTGTTTCTTGCGCTGAAACCGAAGCAGACCGTAAGCCAGTGCAAAGTTGCAACACAAAGCAATATTCAGTTGGAACTGATCTGTGATTTTGCAGAAACATATTTAGCATTAACATTTGATCTGCCCAATGGGTTGGGTAGAGTTACAGGCAGTAGAATGGAAAAAGCCAGAGACCACAGTTCAAGACTGTGTTTCAGCCTTTATAAGTGTGAAACTACTGGATATATATTTAAGGATACCTCGGGACCTCTGGATACCTTGTGCCTGATCCCAATCGGACTGTAAACATAGCGTTGTCTCAACATAACTTTGAAAATGTAACCTATAGACACATGAAGCTGCGACATGAAGAAATTTGAAGTTTCATCATATCTGCGTTTTGCAGAGACGTAAATTCCCAACGCTTATTCTGCCGAGTGGGTAACCATAACCATCCTGCCCTACATTATTACACGGACGCTCACAACAAACATACCCATGCAGCTCAGTACTTGTGTATGTCTGTGACAGTGTTCGCATCTCTTTTTTCTCCTGGTTTCATCCATTTTGCGTAAAAATGTGTGTGTGTACACGAGCGATGGCGTGCCAGCCAGCCAGCCTGCCTGCCACATCGCCAGCCCCCGAGCCAGCGGGAACATTTGCCTTGTGGCTCCAATTCCCAGGAATGCCTAACCTGCGCCAGCTGTTGAGAACATGTTACCTGTGCCAACAATGCGCCGGCTCTGCCCACCACATCAGCTGCCGCTCTGTCTCCATCTGGGTGTGAGATTGGATTTGTGTGTGTATTTGTTTGTCTGCGGCTTACTGTATCTTTAACTCCCCTCACATCTGTATTTGTGCTCGCATCTGTATGCACGGACACACACACACAGCCTCTCTCGTGTGTGTAGTGCGCACGGTGCAGATGTGGATGCTCGGGTCGTGTGCGCTGCATGCGTGTGTATGTGCCAGCCCTGTTGTGTGTGTGTGTGTATGTGTGTCTCCATCTGCATGTGCTGGGCCTCCCTTGCCTGCATCTGGAGCAGCATTGAAGAGGCTTTCCAACAAGCCTGCCAAACAGCCCAGATGTTAGTTCTGTAAGCCTCGGGCTAAATGGAGGGAGCCATCCTCTCATTATTCAGGAGGAGTAAATTGCAACTTCTTTTTTTAGCAGAAGAGAGAGAGAGAGAGACACCGTGGAAGGATTAAAGAGGGGAAGTAAGAGAAAGTGATATAGGTGTGGAAAGAGAGACAGACAGGAGAGCGAGATGTCACTTGATGTCATTGTTACAAAGTCTTTGATGAATAAATTGTCTCTCTTTTTTGAGTGGATTTTTGGCCGGTACAAACTACACCAGTGGCTCCCAGGAGGGTAGGAAATAAATCCAAAACACTGCGCTCTGGAAGCTGTTGGGGACAATGTTAAAGTACGATACAGCTCCACTGGAATCTAGCTTTTAGTGTTGTTAGTTTTCGAAATCGTTCCTATTGATAATAGTAACAGTGTTTGAGCAGTAACACTGAAAAGAAGTGCATTTTTTGTAAACGTCACAATTCATTTCAGCTGTTTTAGTTTCAACCAACTCCTGAAGGAAACGTTTGGCTCTGTAGCCGACTAAATCAAGAGCACAAAGGTTGGCAATGCACGTTTCTGCAAAACATGGATATGTCGACACTTTGCAGTTCTTTCGGTTCAGTTTTTAGCTTTATTATCCACGACCAACAGTGACGAGTTTGCCTTTGACATTTCTGAGGCAGTAAAGTTTGCATGCTTATCATACTTTCAATAACCAGGATCATAAAATGATGTCATCTAAATCTGGTGACTGACCTCTGATTAGGTCGCAGTGAGGTCACTCCGCGTCCTTTACTGTTTTCCAAACAGCCAAAATCCCTCCAAAATATTGTAAACAGCAGCCCGGGAAATGAAAAACACAACATGTTCATTCACCGATTCGCCATCAAACAGTGGGACACAATTAGCTTGATCATCTGGACGGCTGTAGCTGTGATGTTGGGGCAGATTTGATTTTGTGTTTTTATATGTGTGTGTGTGTGTGTGTGTGTGTGTGTGTGTGTGTGTGTGTTTGTGTGTAGTAACCACAGAGGTGGCATCTGCCAGGGCGCTTTAGCTGTTTGTGAGATCCATGTGTGTGGACTTCCACAGGGCTTAGAGAACGTCCACTCCCCACCCCCCATATGGTGAGCTGTCACTGGGGCCACGCGGTGCAGCCCTCCCCTGTGTGGGACCTCCAGCCGGCCATCAGAATGACCGAGTAAACAACAACTGGACGCTGAGTGATGATGTCGTATTTATCGGGATATTTTTTGGAGTTAGGATATTATCTGATAAACCTGTGACGAAAGCACAATCATCTGTTTCTCACATGAATTACCTCTGTCATATGTCATGCTTTATTGATATCCTCAAAATCTGTTTATCAGTTTTTTTGGAAAAACAATTTTTTCAAACTCCATTTTCACACACATACATTCTCAAAACAGATTTGACTTAAAGACAAGAGTTTCACAGTTAAGCGAAAAATGTTGTTACTTCTTTATTTGCTTTCCCGTGTTTATGACCTGCCAGGACAATCTTTTCTAAGTTGCTGATTTTCTTTTTTTATGTGTGAAATTAAGTGAAAAAAGTTTTGGCAGGATAGGAAAAAAATTGTCAGCCTTTCAATTTGTAAGCGTTTGTTTTTGTAATACTCATTCAAGACCGCAGGGTGATAAAGTGCAGCCTGAAGTGCAGCAAAAAAAGAAAAAAAAAAAAAAAATGTCACGCGATTTCACACATGCAAAAAAGATTTCACTCAGTTTCACGCATGAAATTATTATTTTTCTCCTGAGCGTGTTTTCACAAGTGGTTAAAAAATACAATCAAGAATTGTTACTATTAAAATTATTCTGGTGAAACTTTATTTCCCACCAGCTCTCAAGTCATGAAAACCAGAGAGAAAACAATTTAGATCAGACAGAGAAAATGGATCACCAGCAGAAGAAAAAGAATTTCTTCACTTCTCCTACAAAAGAAAAGAAAAGAAAAGAAAAGAAAAGAAAAGAAGCGATAGATGTAATGAAGTGGTTGTGAATCAGTCGTATCGTTTCCGCGATATTCTGCACTGACAGCTTTCTATCAAACACAGCGTATGACACATTTGGGAAAATGCAAATTGCAGAGAGAAAAACACGACATCTCCTCCTATGACAGAAATCTTTCTCACATCTGTCTCTCTCTTCCTGCGCACAGATGTTACACAGCAGTTTGTTCTGAGAAGGAGGAGACGTCTCCTCCTGCGCCTCCCCGAGGAGAGGGTAGCCTTGGGAAAAGCACATTTACACATAAAGTGTTAATGTGTCTCTGTGAGCAAATGTGTGTGTGTGTTTTGTGTGTGTGTGTGTGTGTGTGTGAGAGTGAAGACAAAAGAGAAAGGGAGGCAGAGAGAGAGACGTGTCTTACAAAGGAAGTCAAGCAAGCGCAGACCAGAAATAGGAAGTGGCAGGATTTGGAAACTGAGGTTCCTCGGGGGCCATCAGGCGCTTTAGAAGTGGGAAGATGTGTGTGCTGCTCTATCCTCTGGCTGTACTCAAACTGTGTGTGTTTTTGGTGTTAATCTCACCCAGTTGTTGGAAAGCCAAACACAGTCTGTGCACCCAGATGTTGACAGATGTGCCGTGTACAACCTAACTTCCTCTGAAATTTGTGCACACAATAGCGCACACGCACAAACACAGGAGAGATAGTAACACGTATCCTTCCTGTACCCTCCTCTAGAGACGATCATCCTGGCTTGCGTGAGACATTCAACAAATACCAGAATATTTACTAAAACTAACCTTGAGTGGTGCTGAGCTGCTGCTGCTGCTGCTGCTGCTGCTGCTGCGCTCGAGAGATACTGTGGTCCACTGCGCTGCTCCAGATGTTCTATAAATATCTAAGACACACAGAATTCATGCCTCATCCAGATGTGTTTACTTCAGAAGATCCAATCTCAGGGAAGGATGGAGAGAGAGAAAGAGAGAGCGAGAGAGAGAGAGAGAGACAGGCAGGCTAACAGCTGGAGGCCTCTGTAGAACTAGAACTAATGCAGCTCTCCCTAGTGGTTCAGAGAGGTTCTTGCACACATGCAGCTGTGCAAAGGCCGGGAGGATGTGGGAGGATGTGGGAGGATGGTTTGGAGTGGTGGGATGTTTAGTCGTCATCTGTCACAGCTTGAGCTGGTACTGATATTTCAAGGTTTAATGCCATCCTACCCTATTATTGTCATCATTATTATTATTATTATTATTATTATTATTATTATTATTATTAATGGATCAGCAGCAAACATTGAGCAAGTCACTGTCAAACTCGTCTTTCGACCATCCAACCAGACCTGCTGCGTCGCCCAAAGGACGACAGGAGGAGAGCCATGATGAGAGCCATGATGAGCCATCTTGGATTTAAGGCTGCTCCGGGGATGAGGAGGAGAGGTGGACTCTCAGTGCTTGAGAGCATGAAAGACTGTGCAAACATTTCGTTACGCAAACCTGTCTTTCAGAATTACACATAAATCACCTTGAACCTTAAACTTCGTATGCTCACCTTTTTCCATTAAGCTCCACCTCGTTCAAACCAATGACAAACACTCAGACAAAAACACAAAGTAAGCAGCCTGCCAAGTGAAATATTCAAGCCAGTCTTTACATACACGTTTGTAGCTGATAATAAGAAGCTAATTTAGAAAATAGCTTTTCAAGGTCTTAAGCACCTATGCACTGTAAGATTAAGATTTGAGCGGTAGGATGAAAAAACTAACTTCATGCTTTGAATGTGGCGTGGGAGAACTTCTTATTTTTAATCCTTATAGGTTCAACCATATGTCAAGGTCACAGCTCAGCCGTGGCATCTCTCCTCTGGAACAAAAACAGATCAAAGTTCTCCCCTCCCTCTCTCTCTCCCTGTCATCCTCCCACTGCTTCATTGACTCGACCACTGAGCACAATCTACACTGATGGCACCCAGCGGAGCTCCAGCATGCAGCTGGAAGCGCTGGGGGAGAGGAAGTGAGTGTGTCTCAGTGTGAGTGTGTGTGTGTGTGTGTGTGTGTGTGTCTGTGTGTGTGTTTGAGATGGAGAATTCACATGCATGTTCACGTCACACAGTCCAGAATCTGTAGATGGTTGTGCGACTGAAGGAGGGGATGAGGTCTCTGGCTGCTCCTGCCGCCTCATGCAGGTAACATCTGTCGTCATCTGTCTTCGCACACAAAGATCCACGCGTGTAAATATTCACCAAAACGTCTCACATAGCTGACAGCAGCACACAGCCGATAATATAACACAGCAAAGTGAACTATAATCCTGTCAACAGACGCAACCTCAGCCAACAAACTGCAGAGTCATTTCTTAAAGTCACTGGCGAGAGCTGATGATGTTGGGAAGTGTCAGAACAAACCTGAGCAGTAAATCAGGAGCCTTTACTTAGTGGCTCAGCTCTCTCTTTATCACCGCGCTGCAAAATGACTCCTACATTACAGCAGCAGCTGCCGCTAAGCAGCACTCAATCACATAATTGCTTTTACCCTCGCTCATAAATAATCCTGCCGTAACATCACATGCCATCACAGATATTGGAAATGCAACTTGCTGCTCGGGCCATCACAGCAAGTCCTGGTGTCAGAAATCCTTTTGATATTCATGTTTCCAGACTGAGATGTTTTCTGTATCGGGAACCTTATCATTGACCTGTTATCAGAATACAAGACTGTATTTAAATGTTGTTTCTGGAGAGGATTAGTGTTAATATTAAGATGTTTTCAAACTAATATTTCTGAATGTATTCCCCTGTTTCAACATCTGAAGTGATTGACTGCAGTCGTTCCATAATAAGGAAGAGGGAAATGTATAATAGTTACTTTAAATGAGCATAAGTGGGCAGGGTATGATGCCGTGTGAATGAAATGCAGTGCAGTGACAGCAGGGATTCGTGAACATTTAGCACTTCCATGTAACTGCCATGTAGATACCACAACATAGTGATTCAACCTTTTGAATGAAAATTAGTTTACAGCATCAATAACGCCAGATTTTGAGGGACAGTTGGTTATTTGGGACTCAGACACAGTTAAACAGACATACGTTTCACAGCTAAATTCAATTTTCTGCGGTTTTTTTACGCACTTCTTTTACAGACGACTGTCACGTCTCGCCAGTGCAAAGGCCATGTTCCTGTTTTTCCTTCATCCTTTCAGTTCTGTTTCCTGTTTGTTTATTTTTTTTGGTGTCTAACTGTCCTCTCTTATCAAACCCTCTTCCTGCCATTGTGATTGTCTGCTCCTCCATGATGTGTTTCACCTGTATGCAGTTATCCCCGCCTCCCTTGTATATGTTGTCTGCATGCTCCCTGTTCTCTCTGCCAGTTCGTCTTTTCTCTTCATTGCAGGTGTTCCAGCATTTGTCTTTGACCCTGCTTTTCCGACCCGACTTTGCATCAAGGTCTACATCTAGTTTGTCAGGTTCTTGTCAATACCCAACATTGGTCTGCTACTAGCTGTTGTACTGCTGCTACTGCAGTTGTGGTTACATGGACAATAGTTCTCCAATGAGTAGAGATTCTAACTTATTTGCTTACAAGGACACTAAATAAAGTGTCCTTAACACGTGCATTTATATTATGGAGCCAACAATTAAAATCTGGATATTTATTGGATATTCTGAGGTTTCCAACGAAAGCTAATAAAGCGGCATGTAAAGCCAAAAAAGTTCCACCTCCCGGAAATGAAAATGACCCAGATCTTCTTCAGTGTGTGGCCCATAGAGCGTGCACACTGGATACTTCCGCTGACCGAGCCGGCTAGCTTTGGGTTTAGCGCCTGATTAATTTCATTGGGTTAGGCTTTAAAGCCACCTGTATCCTTTGACTTTGTAATTACACGGTTTGGCCACTGTAATTGTTGGCTTCAAAGCCTGGTCCTCTCCCTGGGGGCTTGCTTTACATGCTTTAAAGCATTTAATCAAAATATAACTTTATTGACATACCCAATACCACACACAGTGGTTTCGTGTACTTGCTGGAAAAAGAAGAGGAGGGATAAAAAACTAATTTTATTTTCTTACACCTGTAAAAACAGCTGTCAAGATGGACCCGCATCACACAGGAATTACATTTGTGATGGAAAAACTTGTTCTGAGCCTTTTGATTATCCAGCAACATTTTTCTGATTTAACCGACAATCAGATTTTTACATCAACCCTCTGGACCTGATATTACATCCATTCAGACCAGGCCAGAGTGGATCAGTCTCTTCCAATTGAAGTGTGGACATGAGGCTTCTGACTGGGCTATTATTCTGATTCTTAAAGGAATATGAAGGTCCATGTAAACACAGCTCCTGTCTTCAAGCAATATACAGTAATTTTGAGTAATTTCTTGTGAACATTGTAGATTATTGCCATTTTACTGCTTCTCTTGTAAACTCAATCAAAATTTGTTTCCACTCCTCTGGCCCTGATCCCTTGGTTTTAAGGCAGAGCAGCTGCACACTGCAGAGCAACCTGAGAGACCAGACTGCTCTAACCTGGGGGTGGAGGCATGTGTTAGAGCTGAGGCTGTTCATGGAGGACAATACGAGTGTGTATGTGTGTGTTTTGCATGTGTGTGAAGGATGGTCGGGGGGATGTAGGGTTTTTTTGGGGGGGTGCAACCTGTCTGCACGTGAGCAGAAGGTATCCACGTACACACAGGTGCACAATCACACACAACATACGTCAATATGTGAACATGTGCGTGAATAGAAGCACATAAACAGTCTCGCAAACACTGACACGTTCACAAATATATACATCAAATACTCTCAAATTAAACATGTAAAAGTCTAATTTACAAAACTAACCTCATACCTAGACATTTTTCACAGCAGAAATATATGTTCCATATGTTTAGATCAAACATTTTCACTCTTTTTTTTCACCGTTTGTGTCATTAAAACCTTGTAATCAAATTCTACACTTATATGAAGAGTTGAAAAAGGCTTATATTTGAAAGTAATGTAACTTCGTATAAATTAAATGTACTTTTGATAATGTACTTGCATTGAATTATTCAATAAATCACTTAAAATTATATATCTTCCATATATTGACTAATATATTTTCTGCATTGGAGAAACATAAAAAATGATGATAGATTTTCACATACATATTAGTGTATATTCGGGATGTATTATCAAAATGTACATTAATTTTATTTATAACATATGTTCTTACAGCACAATGACAATACATTGGCTTGTTTTGTCAAATGCTCATTCCACATTATAAAATGTATTTTTAATATTTTACATGATATTTTTCAGCATATGTTAAAATGTAATTGTTCCGTAAGGGTGCTGAAGTGTCGTATCAGTAAAGGACAAAATAACAGGAACATATTAAGTAGGGTGCACCAGGAAACAGGGAGCAGTAGAAAACAAAATAGAGAGCAGTGACAAAGTTAAAGTGGTCACTTTTTCAAACCTGATGCCGACTGAACGATCTTCGAGTGCTTGAACGACCGCCGTAGCTTTGCACCATCAAAGGGGCAACAATTAGCATGTCCACCTGGGTGTCATGTTTCCATCACTGCCGATCGAAGGTCGATATGATAAATATGCGTGACAACTGAGTCACTTGACCCAGGAATGAATGCGGATTGCACCCTTCCCACTGAAGACAAAAGCCAGTAGTTTGTGGGTGTTAAAACATTTCTAGAAATGAGAGGTGAAATATTAGCAACTAACAAGATATGACCAAGAACTCTTCTCAGAACAATGGTGACGATTTCAGCGGACAAAGTGACGCCACCCTACATTTGAGATTTTAGCTTGAACTTAAAATCGGAGAGAACAAACACACGAAACTGCGAGGAAAACTGACTTTCAAGGCAGGATTTAAATACATATAAATCTGGTCATCTGGTACTCTGCAGACTACATTTTACACCTGAGTGCAGAATAGGTGACCCAGAACAGAACAGAGCAGAGCAGAGCCATGCTGGACCATACTGGCTCCCAAGCTGTCCTGCTGCACAGCACACCTTCAACAGCGTGGCTGCAGCTGCTCTGTCCTGTCTCGTGTGTGCATATGTGTATGTCTGTGTGTGTTGCGCCTGTTTTTGTGCGTACGTATCCCCTGCACAGGGTCTGTCTGACCGCAGCTGTCCCTACCTCTATGCGGGTCTCCGGGGCGAGGCTGACCTCTCTCTCCTGAAGCCACTTCAAAGAGACCAGGGATGGGCTGAAGAGGTATGGGGTGCCGGGCCGGCCAGCACGGCTGCTGCTTCCCTGGGCTTTGGGAGCTGGGGAGCTGGGACTGGGGTTCAGGTAGGGGGGGTGGAGGGGTGGAATGGGGTTGTGTATGTTGCAGGAGGTGAAGGGAGTCGCAGGGGTATATGTGTGAGGCAGGAGGGCAGAGACAGGAGGCATGGGAATGACAGTAGGGATGTGTTTAGAGCCGAAATCTGGAAGTTCTCCTTTGTGTGCATGTCCTTGTGTGTGTGTGTGTGTGTGTTTGCAGTTCAACCTGGACAGACCTTCTGTGCTCTGGTGTCACACTGGAGTGTCAGGGGTGTCTGTGTGTGCATGTGTGTGACTCACTCGGCAGCACTCGCCCAGCTTGGTGAGAACTGATGGCACAGCGGGCCCGTGAGCCAACGTCACATGGGGGTCCTGATGGAAAAGATGAATTACCGGCTACACACACACACACACACACACACACTGTGTCATACCCCGTACAGAATAAAGGACATTTACACAAACACTTGAAGAAATCATCCAAGCATGCCTTTTTGAAGATTGTAATTTTCAAATAAAAAAACAACAACAATGACAACTGAAAGGTAGGATATGGGGTAAGAAACAAAGGGAAATCAAGGAGGAGGTCATGAAACACAACAAACAGAAAAGCAAAGGGAAAAAGAGGGAAGGAAAGATCAAGACAGATAAAGTGGGGGAAAAAAGGAAAGACTAAGAGACTGAAATTTCAACAACCTCCCCTGGTGCCAGTATAAGATCATGTTGAGGGTTTTGAGTAAAACATCTCAACAATGACATGGAACCTGGTTAACATATTCATGCCCACCTCAGGGTAAATTCAGATTGCATTCCATTGTACTCAGAAATTGGGAATAAGTGTAATGGAGCGGTCACCCAAGCTGGAATTTCACGTCGGACACTTGGTCGATATCCACCAAGCTTTGATGACATCACAGCTGTATAGCGGCACACATAGGGAAAAATCACCTTTCGTCTTTCATCGCTCTTTACTTTAAGCCGTGTTTGTGTTGTCACACGTGCTGTTACAACAAGTTTGTGGTTGCCATCGCGTATGGACATTTTAAAGTTGAAATGTATCATGTTACACCTATGATATTATTCTTACAGGGTCTCTGCCACACATTTCTCATCACCTGTCATTTACCATTTACACTGAGAGCTTCTCACCCTCTCTCTCTCTGTCTGTCACACATACTGTACACACTCATATAGAAACCTGACATGCCTGAAGTTCACAAACATACACCATGTGGTATATGTTTGTGAAATCATGCACTGATGAGCAAAAAACACACCGAGAGGATCCCACCTTAAAATGTTCCTCAACAGCTGATCTGACTGACTGGACAGACTCACTCTGCCGCTCCAGAATGCAGAATGCATAATGACACCTCGAGGGAAGCCAGAAAATAGACTAGAGCAATGATTATAAGATCACTGGTTACACACATCCCTTTGCAATTGAGGTCATTATAGAGATAACTGTGCCTATAAACTAAAAATGAAACTCTTTTAGCTCATTCATTTTTACATTGGTTCATATAGCACACATCCTATGAGATATACATCTATCTGTATCTGTACTCGATTGTGACTGCCAGTTGCATTCAATCAATTTGAACTTTTTCTTCCATGTGATATTAAGACAATATCACAGTACATGCAGAGTCCATGCTTATTCTTCAAATTCATCTATCATTGCTAATAATATAAACATCATGTGGGTTTTTTTTCCCCTGTCAGTGTTTTTGTAACAGTGCAGGACCTACATTATAGAGGTGAGCCTAAGTTGAGGACTGTCTCCGAGTTATTTGTATGTGCATGTGTGCATGTGTGTGAGCGTGTGTGTCACAGGGACACGTCTGGCCACAGCAATGGCAACAGAAGGGGTCCCCTGTGTTGCCTTTTTCCTTTTCAAGCTGTCTGTTTACTCCCACCTCCGTGACCCCAGCCTCCACTGCCTCCCCTGCACACACACACACACACTCACACGCGCATGCACGCACACACACACACACACACCTTCTCTGGCTGCTGGTTTCTGCCCATACGCCCCCGCTGCACACAGGGCTGTGTGCGAAAGGCCAGCTGATGGCAATATGTGTGTTAAGAGAGGCCAGAACAGTCAACACACACATATATATCATCTGACACACTAGGTCCACCTGTGTCTGTGCCTAGCCATGGCCCCATACCTATACCCTCTGTACCCTCTGTACCCTCTGTACCCTCTGCCTCTGCTGCCCAGCTCCACACCCCCACCACCTGGGGAGCAGACAGAGAGAGAGGAGAGATGAAGAGAGAGACGATGACGGAGGGTGTCTTTTACATCAATGATCATTCTCACATTTAAGATGTTATCATAGATTTTGAGATGTGAAATGAGAGAGAGATAGAGGGTGAGCGGGATGAAAGAAAAGGAGGATGCCCTCTTAAGTCCAAGGGTTTTTTGAATTAGCAAACCTCTGCTAGGATGCCCTCAGCTCATCATCACCCTTAACAACACAAAAGTGCTATAATTGGGCAGCTTATCCCACAGGCTTTAAACAAACCTGTACAAGAATTTGAACAATGTGTTGTATCAACAACCTGAGCCTTAAATGTCCACTAAACATTTTGGTTTACACAACACTGTTCAGCTGTTGAGTAAAGATTTCAGTTAGTTGCTCTGCAGCTGTCTTCCGGCTCTGAGCAGCATTTAAGATACTGCAGTGCACTAATGTTAAGAGGCTTCTGCTGACCCAGCTGCCCACTTCTTTGTCTGCTCAGTTGTTCAGAAACCTTTGGATGTTAAAGGACAGGCAAAAGAAGCCTATTCCCTGTTCAGTTCTTGATGGTGAGACATTTTGTGTGCAATAATCTTTGTTTCTCAAGGTGTATATAACTGAAATGAAATTATTAATTCATTCATTCAACCACAATCTGTCTGTAAAAAATAAAATGTATTGTTGTGAAATTGAAAGCGAATTTCATGACAAAATGTCATAACATA
>CAEMYA010002116.1:5227277-5245256 GCA_903131615.1 Diplodus sargus | reverse complement strand
CATCATGGCACTGGATATCTCCATAGCAACAGCTGACAAGGGGTTACCACTGCCTCTCCTCTCCTCTCCTCTCCTCTCCTCTCCTCTCCTCTCCTCTCCCCTCCTCTCCTCTTCCTCTCCAAATTAAGGTTAAAGCTAACTGAAGCTTCATTGAATTACATAGTAGTCTTAAAGCTTAATCCACAATTGAACTGTGTCTATAAAAAGGATTCGATCCCCTTGGATGTAACTACTAGAGCTCGGTACTATTAGATTTTTTTTCTAAATCAATGCTAACGTGATAACCAAGTTGACCAAACTTTTATTGTTTCTTTTTCAATTTGATTGTAATATTAACTGAGGTCTAAATGTAAGCCTGTATAAGAACTTTCCTTTAAGAAAAATGACCTGAAACTGGTCAAATTTGAATAAGAATTTCACAAAGTCTGAGATTTGATGGCAGCTCTGGTTTTCGAAATCATGTAGATGTTTTAGAGATAGTTTTGGTCAGCACCAAAAACAAATGGAAGATTGATACCCAGATCATTGAATTATGTCCACTGTAATACAGTGGGTTGTAATAAACATGCAAAAGTCCAAGAAGGGTGAAAAATTATTGTGTTTTTTTTGTTTCAATAGACCAAACTGTTGATTTATTTATTCGATTTATCAGTCCATCACAATTTCCACAAGCCTAAATTGTCTTGTATAATAAGTTTAAAAGATAATGATATTAAATTAAACAACTTAATAAACCCAGCAAATGTATTCATTTATTTGTATTTTGATAAATGACCTGATTTAAACAATTATCAAAATTGTTATGGAGTAATTTCATATCAGTTGTTGCATCCCAAAGTCCCCAAGTTCCATTTTGTGTTATTTCTTGCATAGTTGCAGTCTTCAACTTCACTGAAATCAATTCTTCGCATTGAAAATTTGTGTTGGCAGTTTGCTTATCTAGTCTTTACCAGTAAAATTAAACTTGATCAACATGTCTTGTGTTAGGGTTTACCACAGCCATTTTACCAGGACTGAGATTGGGACAAATCCTTCCATCTACTTTTTATTAAGGGAAAAAACACTAATGTTATATCATGAAGTTTGAATAATAATTTGGCTGAAAGCTGATAGCTGGCACGTATGGCAATGTTTTTTGTTATTTGTTTTTTGCTGTTGCTGTGCCAGGGAAACTATAAAATCTTTATTGTGAAAAATAACTTTTTAAAAATCATTCAGATATTTATTACACTGTCTATGAAAAAGCACACATTTTATATTATATGTATAGGAAAAACCTTTGATATTGCCTTCATTAACATGAAAAAGATTTTTGTAAAGTAACAGCTTCAAAAGCCTTTTTAGCTTGCTAAACTACTTACTCAATGATAATAATTTCTTAGTACTTATACATAGATGAGTAGATATCCAGTTTTTCAATTTGTGGATTCAGATATTCGTATTTTTGCTTCTTTTGCTAAACGAGGTTTAGAGTTAGCGCCCATTGTTTTGGCAACTGATGATATAAAAGTGACCAAAATTTGAAATTTGATTAATCTGATACAACACTGTATAAGGGTGAAAGCCAGAGCTGAGAACTGTAGAAGCCCTTCTAACAGAGACCTTTAATGTCTGTTCATCTGGTTTCAGATTGGTTCTGCTGCCTCAACATAAAAAAAGCTCTGTGTCACCTACTCTGGTGTGTGTGTGCGTGAGTGTGTCTATGGGTCTCTCCCAGCCTTCGTTATGACACCGCAGTCCCCCAAGAGTCGGCAACAGTGCAGACACTAGCTGATCTGAATACTGATCTCCAACTAGATGGCTACCACTGCTAGCCTAGCCGCTGTAGTGCTATTCCCCATTCAAGCTGAGCAGCGTAGTGTTGTTGCGCGTTGTGTAATACAGTGTAGTAGAGAGCATTTGAGGTGAACGCGGCAGCTATGCAGAGAGAGAGAACGAGAGGGGAGGGTGGGAGAGCGCGGGAGTGAGACGACAGAGAGAGGTGCAGAGATTTGGGCAGAGAGAAAGAGAGTGTGAGAGCATCCCTAACTGCCGTTGTTGCTATTTATAGCCGAGCCCTACTCCACAGTCCTGAGATGCTCTCCCACCTCCCACATATAGACAGACAAATCAGCCTACGCACACACAAAAATTTTGACATGTTGAAATACAGCGAGTGCAGAAAAGGATAGACTTTGCACACTGCACATCCGGCTCAGCAGAACAAAAAGGATGCATGAATGAATGAAAGGTAGAGCTCAGGGATATTTGTTTGGCAATCAAGGTCAGTTTTTGCTTCATCAAGAGCTCTGCAATAATTCATCCTGTTTATCAGAGAGAGTGTAAGTAATAGAAAGAGGAAGTGGGTGGGGGGAGAGCGGAGGGTGTGTTTGTCCTCACTAGTTGTTTGTCTTGTCAGATTGTATGAAAGGGCTTTGGAGAGGCCGAGAGGAGAGCAGGAACAGCAGAGGAGGAAAAGAAAAATAAATCCATGCCTTATTTTTTCTTCATTTTTTCTTTTTTCTCCTTTCACTTCCTTCCAGGCTGAGTCACTGCTGGTGAGGAGGAAGGTCTGGAGAGGGAACGAGAGAGGAGGAGGAGGAGGTGGAGGAGGAGGGGGAGAAGAAGACGAAGAAGGGAGGGAGGCAGGGAGATAAGCCACAACAGGAAGCAAAGCGACACACACGCTTACACATACACACACACCGCGTGTTTGTGCGTGTGTGTCTGAGAGGGAGACTGCGCGAACGAGAGGGTGAACGGGAAAGGAAGGGAGGGAGAGTGACGCGGAGGCTGGGAGAGCCGCCCCCCCACTCCTCTCCTCCTCTCCCTCTCTTTCTCTCCTCTCCTCCTCTCCTCCCCTCCTCCCTCTCTCTCTCTGTGGAGCAGGCGTGTAGCGGCATCAGACTCGGCGTGAAGGAACCATGAGCGATGTCACCATCGTTAGAGAGGGATGGCTCCAGAAACGGGGTAAGTACATGCAGTACCTCTCCTCTTCTACTCGCCTCCTCTCTGCCTCTGCTTTCTCTTCTTCTTCTCTGCCTCTTGTCTAGACTGAGGGCCTGGCCGTGCCTGTCCACATGTGCCGGTGGGAGGATGTGAGTGTTTGCGATTGAGTGTGTGTGTGTGTGATCACATGGATGTCTGATTATCTGGTGTGCGAGTGTATATGCGCTCCCCCCCCCGCCACACACACACACACACACAAGGATGTGTCTCTTTATTATAAGCTTGGCTGGCTGGTTGTTTGCTAAGCCTTTATGTGCTTCAGTCTGAAAAAGAGTGTCTGCATGGGTATGTGCATGTATCTGTATGCATAAGTGTGCAGTTAATAACATCTACCAGGCCTGTCGTTACACTGCTGGTGCATAGTGTTCTGTCAGGCAAGTGTGTCTAATAGTCTGTGAAATCGACTTAGTTCTGTCTCTTGAGATATTCTTTGTGTCTTAAGTTTGTAGAAAATCCTGAATGGTGTCACTTAGAGTCATATGACATGGGGTTGGTTGGGGTGGAGTCGAGGGGGTTACTGACAGCACATCCTGCTTACAACCAACAGAATGATAAATAGGAAACAAAGAGACTGTGACAGTTGAAGAACATGCAGCAAAGATAGCACTTCCCTTTTCTCTGACATTAACAGCTTATGTAAGTGAGTGGTTCTGCAACAGGTGAAAAGTCACATGCAAACTGAACTATAACCAGTCAGAAAGTGATAAACAGTAGCTCTGGCATTTAGGACTGATTGTTTTCTAATGCACAGAACATTGCCTGCAAGACCAGGATTTCATGGGGGCTTGTGCCTCATGATGCTGTTCCTTCCAATCACAAGTGTATGCTTGTGTGTGTGTGTGTGTACATTTTAGGAGGAGAGCCTCAGGGATCGAACAAGGGGGATTTCCAGACTTTTAGGCCAATGAGCATCATCCCCCCTGAATATGTAATGGAGTCTAGGAATGTGTAACACAAACTGTTGAACAGGAAGTGACATGGATACATAACAGACAGCAGGCTTCTGGGTAATGTAGGCAGTGGCACAGCAGGAGAACATGTTGGACAGCTCCTAACTACATGGAAGGGATGCTCTCTCCCACTATGTATTGCTGAAGTATTAGGGAAAATCTTTGTATATGTGTGCCAGCATGCCAGTGTGATCCTCAGACAGTCGTCTGTGCATATTAAGAGGAACACATCGCCCCCAGTCACGACGCAGCGATACCAGTGTTCGTCAGTGTGTGAGAGAGACAGAGGTTGTAGGGAAGGGGGGGGGGTTTGTTTGTGTCAGGAATATGAATGTTTGTCTGCATCATATGCTAAATAATTGTCTGTATGTATGTGTGTGTGTGGAGAGGAGCAGGGTCAGGGTGCTGACTCACTGTCCAGGTCGTGATACAGCAAAGACTGCAGTCTTAGTCATTAAACAGCTTTTTAGTGAAACGAAACAGCAGCACGGAACCAAGAAAGGTATTGAAACCTTTGCACACACACACATACACAAAACATTTTGTACTAATAAGATTACATTCAGTTCTGTTTTGGCTGTCTGGAATGGCCTGTACTTTCTAAGTCTTTAGCCAAATAATGCACATTGTTTTGCCTTGAATTGAGCGACATGAAGACTGTGACACAGCGACTGAATGAGCGGAAGATCAGAAAGACAGACTGGTGAAAGAGACGGGAAGAGAACAGAGAGAGAGTCTCGTAGTCTCTGAATGAAAGAGAGACATTCATGTATTCTTAGATGTGTCTAAGGATTGTTGAACGGTTTGTTTCATTAGATTAGAGTCAGAGGAGTATGGATTGTGATGTATCTGATTCTTTTCATGTCAATACTGAGCAAAACCAGTTATAGTTTCTCCATTCTTGTTTCTGTATGAAGATAAATGCATGTTCAAACAGGTTGTGTATTTGTTAATCTCATAATTAATCATTTAGTGTTAGGTGTGTTGGTTATACTTTTCTTGCTGCAGTTCTGGTCTACAACAGCTGTTAAGTATATCCTTCCAATATGGTGCAATTTTGTTGCCAAAAATGTAATTTAATGATAATTTTATGATTACAGAAGGTTAGTATTTTCCCAGTTCTACTTAGGCAGAAGTTCTTCTTAAAGTAGGCAGTCAGGTTATCATTTTATAGACACCTTAATGCATGACAGAGATTTATATCGACATTGTTGTACATTTTATCCTCAGGGTGACACACTTACACATAAATTAACATGTGGATTACTGATGTGATGCTCTGGCTATTTAGGACTTACTGTGTAATATAAAAGAGCTGTAAAAGGGCTGTATGCAGAGACTTACTTTTGCCCAATAGAATATTTTGATGTTGCTAGTGTTTGCATTTTATAGTGTTTGTTAATCAGTAAGTACTTCAGTACCCGAATCCTGAGTGTAAATGGATGTGTAGACTGGATATCAGTGTGGACATTTATTTTATCATAATTTGTCCAGAATGGGTGATAGATGGTGATAATCAACCTATCCTATCTATCTTATATTTGGTCTGATTAATGGATCTGGACGTACATTGGATTGATTGATTGATTGATTGATTGATTGATTGATTGATTGATTGATTGATTGGAAGAAAGAGTGTTTCCCATCCATAGCATGAAATGCTGGTGAAGACTTCTTGCTCATGCAGCCTCATGGGGATGTTTGTTTCTCTGCATGTTTTATGTCAGGACTGTGTGTATCTATGAGTGTGTAACTTTCACTTGATGAGCCACTATCCATTAGAATAATTGACCAATCATGACAGATGTATACAACACAACACCATGCTAGCACACTACCTGTGCACTGATCAACTTACACATGCCTGGCAGCACTGTATTTTGTAATATGGCAAAAAACAATGTCTTAATTATTTTCTTGATTAATCAATTTGTATTTTGGTCATTCCTCTTCTCAGTTAACGGTCATAGACCAAGAAAGATGAAAATATTGACATTTAAGAAAGTTCAGTAAGGGAAATTAACCTTTTATTTCTTAAATAAATACTCAAGCTGACCAACTAATTATTAAAATAGTTAACAGTTAACAAGCAGTGATTAACCCATTAATTGTAGCAGCTGTAGTGTGTTGTCCATTGTCCTTAATAAGCTTCACTGACTGTCAATAAGAAACATTTAAACAGAATAGAAATAAAACAATCAGGAATGAAGGCTTTCTCAGGCTACTGATATAAATATATACTGCAGCAACTTGAAAGCTTTAGGGTTCTTCTTAATTCTTCCCTTCCTTTTGTTAGTCAATCAGTCCAACGTAAAATACAAAGTATTTCTCACAATTATGTAAGATGAAACCCCAAAACCAGAGCAGAAGATACAAATATAAATAAACATAAAAGAGCGATATAGTAAGGCAGTAAAATGTATGTGTGGAATGAAAGCATAACAGCAGACTTCAGTATCATCTTCACTGCAAAGTACAATACACCGTGTCCTCAGATGACCGAGCCTTTCAGTACTCACTCGCTCACCAGCATGGCGATGATTTCCTTCCTCCTTTCATTATAGTGGGGAGTGCATTCAGCTGCATCACTTATTTATCTCTGGAAATAATGAACACTGGCTAAATGGCAGAATGTGTTAGAGTCATACATATATACTATAAAGGAAAGACCTGCTGATAAACCAAAATAACCAATGATCGGTTGTTAGTGATGACAATTGAATGATTAAAAAGACACTTTGCATAACAGATGATAAAAATCTGGTGTATAGGTGTGAGCTCCAGGTGTAGCATTGTAGGGACATTATGTTGTTTTGAATGTAGTATTTTCAGCAAACATAAGGTACATGGCTGTTTTATTGCACCTTAAACATCTGATTCTGAAGTAAACTCCACTTCATTTTCACCCAAGCCAGAAGTTTACCTTCTGTCAGTCCGTGTGAGGCCACAGAGGTCACAGTCAGGCACTGTAGTCGAGGATACTGTTACCCTCACCAGCATCAGCTCACACAGCAGTCAGCACAACAGATGGCCAGGAGGGAGGAGAAACACTGAAGGAGAGAGACAGGGAGAACACCATCATCTCTTCTCTGACATTTTCTGTCCCCCAGAAGTGTTTCTCTGCTAATCAGATGAGATATGGCTATGTCAAAGAGGAGCGAGTTACCAACTCATTTTTGAAATAGTCAAAGATCAATGGTTCTTTGTCTCCCAGGAGAGTTGAAGCAATCACAAACACTGCGGGATAAAGAACATAAAGTCAAGAGGATGTTGTACCTATGCTTTCTTTTACAGATGCTTTTTAAATGATCAAGATTTGTCATGCATCATAAAGTATCGAGCTATTGAGAAAGAAGATTAAAGACAGATATAAGCCAGCCTATGTGGAGAAGTCACAAGGTTTGATTCAGTTGTCATTATTTTCTGCAGTTGCTCTTATTGAGATAATGTTTCTTTCTTATACTGCAGAGAAATTACAAATAAGTCCAATATGATAATAATTTAGATTTTAATTCAGCAGTTTTAAATGACTCAATGAACATATTGTATTTATTGTTTCACCCTTAATAACCATAAAAAACATATTATCAGAGCTTGAAAAAGTTCCTTAAAGTCAAACTTGATTAAAAGTAAATACATCATATTAAAATTAGCCGGAATAGTACTTGAGTAAAAGGACTGACTGATTATTGGAGCAGATAGTGGAATAAGTGTTAGTTTTATCTGATTGCCTTTTAAATAAATACATATACTTATCTACTCCAGTTCTATGCTAAATTCAGTATAAGTGCAGTAAGTAAAAATTAGAATATTTGCCTCTAAAATGTATTCGAGTGGAACTATAAAGTAGCAGAAAATAGAAATGCCCAAGTAAAGTACAATAGAAGTACCTCAAAATTGTACTCAAGTATAGCTCTTGAGTAAATGTACTTGGATACATTCTGTCACTTCACATAAGTGGGTAGTTAAGCTTCACTTAATGTTAAGTCCAATTTACACAAATACATTTTGAATTATCTGAGTTTTAAATCCCTCTTGGCACAGGCCTACAATCAAATGCCATGAACATACTGTTCAAGAAATTCCACTGCAAAGAAATTTACCAAACATAGTCATCAAATAATATTGAGGGTGTAAATCACCAGTTTCATCACAATAGGATGTTACATGGATTGTTTCGAAGATGCAATATTTGTAGATATGACAAAGTTTGCCACGATATGATTTTGATTCAATTCAGGGGCCCACAATCAATATGAGATGATATCATCTGTCCATTTAACACCATAAGTTACAGAAGAAGCCCCTTTTTCACGCCTTTCATTTGGCCATAGCTAAAAAACAACAACACATAATTAATAGTATATATTTGACGTCACTTGCACAAGTAAAACATAGCTCTCAAGCTATCGAGCAAACACAGATTTTAAAATGAAGGTGTATCTTAATGATGATATGGCTACTGTTTTTTGCTTTGCATCAAGGATATTGGATCATTAATCCTTAGGATATGGATATGGATATATTGATCTGAATTGATGAATCATCACATGTCTAAATGGTATTAGAATCAGGATCTCAGTAACTGGGAGCATTTCTCTTTTTTATCTGGAAGTTGTTATTGTTGATTACCTTGATGACATTTTGGATATAACTTCATGGGGCTGGTGGTCGCTATGGACATCTTCTTACTGACATGATGCAGTATTAAATAACATTGCTGCATCCCAGACTGAAATGTTTGTTTTGCATATCTTGCGGGGGCTCTTGCTCCTTATGTACACTGTTTGCAAATCGCATCCATAATATGAAGAATTCTGATCACAGTCTGAGCCATTTCACTGTGGAGACACTAAGGAAGTGGCTTTAATAGATATGTATTGTCTAGTTTTATGAGGATCCATGTATGTATCCAGACCTGTCACTTAATGCATCTCAGCATGATGTGAAGCAGCACACCTGTACCTTTTCACACTCTTCTCTCTGTACTCTCGATCTCTACAACTTAATCCCTTTGGGAACTGTTTGTGCTATACTGTATACGTTCGGCTGCTGTGGGGTTCATTGGGTGCAGTGCAGTGAGGCAGCCATCTTGGCTCAGTGAGTTCAGTGAGTTCGATGTTGCTGGAGGCTGGCTGGCTGGCTGGATCAGGTGGCAGTGCCAGATCTCTGATATCAATCACCATCCGCCGCTGCTGCTGCTGCCGCCGCCGCCGCCACTGTCTGCTGTGTCGCCCTTCTACTCTCCTCTCCTCCTCTCCTCTTCGCCTCCTCCTCCTCCTCTGTCCTGCCTCTGCTGTGGAGCCTGTCAGCACAACTCACCCCTTTTATTGCAATTCACCCTGTGTTTCTATCCATCCAGCTTCCATCTCCCTCTTTCTATCCCCTCTGTTTCTCAAACACACATGCATGTACAGGGCAGAAGCAGACAGGCAGACAGTGCAGGCTTTGTTATGAATGGCATCCTCTTGCACATCCGGAGGAAGTGTACGCTCCAGTGTGGCTTTACAAACTGTCTCCATTGTCCTCAGAATGACTCACTCTACACTGCAGAGAATGGCACTCAGCCAGACAGACAGACAGACAGACAGACAGACAGACAGACAGACAGACAGACAGACAAACAGACAGACAGACAGACAGACAGACCAGTACAAACAGACAGAGTAGTCTGCAGAGCCTACAGACAAACAGCACAGGAACGACAGGCAGACAAACAGACAGACAGACAGACAGACAGAGAGACAGAGAGACAGAGAGACAGAGAGACAGACCAGTACAAACAGACAGAGTAGTCTGCAGAGCCTACAGACAAACAGCACAGGAACGACAGGCAGAGAGACAGATAGTTTGTGACAGATACAGCCAGAACAGAACAGAGGCAGACAACTTGCCAATACAGAAGAGACCTGCAAGTAGCGGGTACAGACAGCGAATGAAAGATAGATGGGTAACATGCACAGACAGGCAGAAGAGAGTGTGTCACCTTTGTTTTCAGTAGGAATATCATATTTTTGTTTTGCAAAGTGACTGAGTAGAAAATTGAGATTGTAAACCTTGAAATTAAATTCAGCTTCATGTTAAAGCTGCAGCACTTAAATGTTTTATAAATAACGCCTGTCTAATTTGATGCAATCACTAACTTAGGATACAACAGACAGGGTTGTCCCCTTGTGTCGTTCTGCATGGTTACTGCAAGGTATGCACAATATGGATTATTTCAGCTAATACAGATAATTACCTCCTATGTCTGATACAGATAAGATAACCAATATTTTTACATGTTTGTGTTTTAAAAAGTTCTGACAGTAACCTGTTGTTTATGCACATGTTGTTTATGAGGGTAGGAAAGGCTACACTGTAGATAGCAAAGATGTGCGATTTCTGCGAACCCTTGTGAAACATGGGTCGCAAATTACAATCGATTAATAGCTGCTAACATAAATTTCTCATTATCAGGCAGACAGTTTATCGGTTGAATTTATATCATGCTTACTTAGTTTTTGGCAACAAATCTGGTCCATGCACTGGAGGATGTGATGAATAAAAAGTGCAGCAATGAGACTCTAGCTTGACAGTATTTCATGTATCTACTGTTTCTTGGATAAGTTTTGACAACCTGTTAAGAGAGGGGCATGGAGAGAAGTAAATGTGTACTTTTGCTACCAAACTGCATGATGGCTGTGTTGGCACTGCTGTTTTGAATGTAGCAACTCTCAGTGGGAGCTGTATAACTCTGCAGCCTCCATCAGTTAATAAGATGAGTGGTAAGTGAAAGGAAGCATCCTTGTAATGTCCATACAGAGAGATGGATTAATGGATGAGAGAATGAATGAACTAATGTAGAGTAAGGCCGACTTAGATAAATGAATGAATGGATCAATGAATGGAGTGCTGATCACTGCAGAAGGAAAACTTGGATAGAGGAAGACAGACGGAGTGATGGGAGGATAGGTTGAGTAATGGGATTAGTTTGTAGCGGGATCACAGAAATGCTCACTGCAAACATCTGATCACCGCCTGGATGAGTGCTTGCACATACATTTACATGTTATATTTACATGTTAATTATATTCATTGTCACAGTTTGTTCGTTTTGTTTATTATTATTCTAGAAATTGTTTTATTTTCATTATTTTATGTCTGTGGCAGCAGTCAAACAAATACAACTACGACAATAAACATTACAACAATGCATCAGAGACATTTAACAACAAAGTGTTTACTCACATGCTACACATCACACAATTTACTTGATTAGTAATGACTGTGATCAAGATATTGTGTATCATCTACTGGTAATGATTAATCATATAGCTGAGGATGATATTGCAGATTGTAGCAAGTTTATGCTCCTTCCCTTTCACAGTGATACCCTGTAAATCACTGCTTAAACTTGGAGCTTGTTAGACCTTTTGACAGCTGAACTCAAAATACAAGACAAACAAATTATGTACTATGGATTTCTATAATCATCAGTTTATCATCTCAATATTCCTGGTGTAACCCACTTATTGCATAAACATGTATTTATTGTTGCATTTTTACAAATCATGTCTAACACTGAATTGACAGCATGAAAGTTAATCAAGGCCAGAGCCTTTATGAAGTCATATGAATCCTGGTTTCTTAATTTCCTCATGAACTGTTACATGTTTCTGTTTTGTTCCATGGCAGTCTATTGGCTGTAGCAGCTCTGTCCTTATTTGATAAAGCAATTTAAGTTCAAGCTGAAAGCAGATTCTATGTTTAAATGGTCTAACGGACAGATTAGACCAGGGGGGTAGTGTGTAGTCCAACGTCTTGAAGTATTGTGGGCTGGTTGGAGTAGGCTTTGGGCTGATTAGAGGAGGCAGGTTAGAGTGGGGGTTGGTTTGGCTGATTTAGGCCAACAGATTAGTGCCTAGTGGCTAACAGCTAGTGTAAGTGTTGGCTGGCAGGAGAAGAACCCCAGAGTGTGACCATTTGATCCCATATCGCCACTTCGATAAAATATTGATCTGTAACTTTTCCTGTTCAGAAATTTTAAGATTTAAAAAAATAATGTTTTTGCAAAAAGCTTCTTAGAGGGCTTGTAGATTACAAACTGCTGTTTCTCCAGTATTTATTGTCATAGAGAATCCAGTATACACTGATTTAGCTCCTGGTCAAATAAATATACAACACAGTCTGATAAAATGGTTTAGAATTGCCTTCCAAGTGACAACTTGTCACCATGTCGTTGGTTACCAAACTTGATAGAATGATTGCTACTCCAGGTTACAAGGCTGAAAGTTGATTTGTTTTGCGAACGTTTTGCCACAGACCACCAGTAGATTGACTATGCAGCAAAAGTTTGAATTGGGCACTTCTTTTTTGGTAACTTCCTCTTATTTTCTTTTTTGGCACAGGAGAGGTGGTTTCAACAGGGGCAATCATACCAACCACATTTGTGGACAGTTGCCTACATCTGGTTGCTAAGGGCAACTAGACAGCCATTGTTGCTCTGAAACATCAGCTGCATGCTTGCTGCAGTTTCTCCTCTTTACTACTGTAGCAGAAAGCTCTGTGTTGCTTCATTTGTAGAGCAGAGCATCAATTCAATTTACATAGAAGTTATAGAAGATTATGCAGAGACATAGAAGGCAGCAGCTACTGCAGACACTTGATTACCCAGTAGTAAGACACAATGAACACAGGGTTAGTCGAATCGATTTGACTTTGATTTTAAGGTCAAGATTTGTCATGGTATTTTATGAAAATTGCTTGGTGACTTTGTGTCCCCTTTGAGGATTCAACAATAAGCAACAATAGATTCAGTTTGTTACAAAGTTTAGTTTCTGTAGTCGGTCTTCTGTAAACCCTCTAGCCAAACAAATCAATTGAGCATCTCTGGCAGTGTCAGCAGTTCAGTTCAGTTCTGTTCTGTTCTGTTCTGTTCATCTCCGACTCTGCCGGACTTTTGTTTCAGTCATTTGATCGTTTTCATGCATCCTTTATAAGTGTCTCGAAGTGCATCTGCAAGCTACTGGTAAGCTAGCTATGTTGTCTTTGAAGTTTTGTGTTTCTATTCAGATGTGTGTGAACAGGTGTTGTTAGAGTGTAAAAAGCAGAAGCCGAAAGAATCATAAAACTACCTTTGATTTATATTATCGAAATTAAAGACATATTTAGACAGATTTTCCACTTAGAATCGAAATTGTGACTCACACAGTCCACAGTCAACCCAGTCCTGACCTCGCAGTTCAGTGTATAATGTATACCTCCAAAACATTTGCTTAGCATTTATTGTGTAAGAAAAAAATGCATCAGTTCAACTGAGGAATAGTGAGTATATTGTCAATTTTAACAAATTGCAACATGGAATTTGCATAGACACAGATGAAGTGTATCAGATAAATAACTGAACATTGAGAAGGGAAGAAATACTGCCCCCCCTTCATTTGAAGCGGATGGCTGGGAATTACAAATAGCTCCTTTAAGTGATGTTTATCTGAATGAATGAATGTTAGTTAACATGTTAATATGTTGTCTAATATATAGTGCCAGTGCAGCCATAATATTACTTTTATTTTTGAGTTTGCTCCCATTATGCCTGACTTAATAGTTGAGCTGCATGCTGATGTCACAGTGGCCAGGTTAAAGGGACAGTCTGTCTATTTATAGCTTCCCACCTGTAATCTGTCTGACAGGATTATCTAAGACACTAGCTTTGGCCTGCTGTGCCACACAGACACACTGAAAATGTGAGCCTACCATGCATTCACATAGATGTACAGTGAAGACATTGTGCACAGTACATAAGTGTGTGTAAAATGCGATCAATATTCGGAAAGCAAGGACAAATGGATGTCTGTTTGAAACCCACAAGAAAATGTAACACTGTGTAACCATGTGACAGGCCTGTAACATGAGTGTTTCATGTGTGCTAAGCACACTGTGCTTGCATTGCTCATCTGTGTATATATATGTTTTACAGAGTCTCAGTTAGGCCCAGTTAGTCAGTTCAAGTCTTTTTCTACAGGTTTTGCCCTTTTGTACACATGTAAACAGCCTTCTAGGTCACTGAAAATTGACCCCTTGGAAAACCTCCAGAAACTCTGTTGTCAGTGTTCACATCTGCACGGACAGGAGCAGAGATTTTTTGAAACTACAACACAGACAGCCATGTATGTAGCATCACCGGCAAATGTGTACTCGGAGTATGCGTTATGATATTGGTGTACAGACTTTGTACACTAACAGAATGGAGGTTGTATTGTTAATATTTATAAAGACACAAATGGACATTGATATTGCAATGATGAGAACAATGACAATGACAATTATATCAAAAGCAGTAATGTTTCCCTGTCTTGTTTATGGTATTTTCTGTAGCTAAGCAACCAACCAGAGTATACAGTCTTCTTGCTTTTTTTAAAAGGGACCCGCAACCCATAATGGGATATGCGTTTTCAGGTGTGTGTATATGGACAAAGATTAATTCTGAAGAGGTGTGGAAATGCTCGTCTGGATGCCAAGTGGACTAGTTCTCAGTTAGCCTGATTAAAAACAGAGAAGAAGAGTGAGAGGATTTTTCATCCTCCCTCAACCTCCTCCGTCTCTGGTTGCCAATCTCCAGTCATTAATTAGCTGTCCATGACAAAATTCCCCGTTCCAATCTGAAACTAGTGTAGAGAAGCGGACGGCAGTGGTAATCATGTCAGGGAAGCTTGGCTCAGTGATCTGAAGGGGCTAAATGTCCCCCATATGGTCCACTGGCTGGGGCCTGCACCTCACCAAACTCTCATTAAACTAGTGTTTAATATACCAAGGTAAAGAGGGACACACTTATGCATACACTCAGCTGTAAGAAACAAATCAAGACATCTGACAGGGGATTGGGCACAAAGGGACAGGAGGACAAGGAGGTGGTGTTTGTTTGTGTGTGCATGTGGTGTGTGTGTGTGTTTGTGTTTGTGTGTGTGTGTGTGTGTGTGTGTTTTGAGAGACTGATGCTGTACAATTGTTGACTTGCCATCTGTCATCAAGAAGAAAGTTCTATGTGTGTGTGTATACAGAGGAAAGATGAGACGGAAAAGAAAGAAAGAAACGGGGAGTGAGGTGCAGATGTCTCACAGCATCGAGGCCGACCACGAGGTACAATGGCAGACTGCTGTATGAGAGGAGTTGGAGGGGGAGAACAGAGAAGAAAAGAAGACGAACATCTGCCATATTCAGATATTGCTCCGTGGTTTGAGTGTTTCTTCACAATATCTTAAGTTTGAATTGGCCTGGGAAACGGCCTGCTCATTATTTACTTTGCAGGGTAAGGGAGCCATGTTATGCCAATATTATGGTAGTTTCACATGTATTTCTGAGATTTGAGATGAGATTTCTTCTGCATCTAAAGACGATATCGTGTATGATAACTTGTCATGTAAAAAGGATATCGTTCATTTGTTCATTTTAGTACTTTTTAAAAATACATTTTCTGGTAAAATAAACACATTAAATCATAAATCATAAAACAAATCATAAAAATGTCCTTGATTAATACACAGTCCATACACAGTCCATAATGGCTGAAGTAGATCTTGTCTATAGCAGTTACCGTCTAATGAGTTTGATAAAATACAGAATTTAGTCTGGCCGCTCTATTTAATAATTTTTTTTTACTGCTCCTGATGGAGAATGTGATTAATGTTCATTATGTGCTTCGACTGAGACTTATTTTTCAAGAAATAAACAATAATTTGGAATAATCATGCAGAAAGACAACAAACAGTAAAATACGCATTTAATGATTATTTTAAGAAGCTCTTTGACTTTCTTTTTGTTTTATACTCATTACAACATAGATAACACAATCTACAACGGCAACGATTAGCTGACAGGTTTTACCAATAAATGAATCAGCAACTATTTGGAGAATGGATTTATTAGTTTGATTGCTTCTTTTAAAGAACAAAAAAGTAGAATTCTCTAATTTGCTTTGTAGATGTGAATAGTTTCTGGTGCCCTTACTTTCTATGAGACTAAACATGTTTTGGACAACTTATTTGTCCAAAACATGGTTTTGGACAAATAAGGAAAGTTAAGAAAATCTAGAAATCAATCAAGACAATAATCAACAGATAAATCCAGAATGAAAATCATTTGTCTGTAGAGGCCCTAATATAGTCATCTTTGTTTCTTTTGACTTGTCTTAAAGCCTCAAGTGCCTGATGCTGGCCAGCTGAGTTGGACACGTGTCAAACACAGCCTCTTAGACAAACAGACGTTACAACATGACAAACACCAGCTCTCAGGGAAGCAGAGGGAGAAGAGTTAGTCTGAGATGGACCGACATATAGAGCTGTCTGTCACCTCTGAGTGTGACAGACAGGCACACAGCAGTCACTAATTGCAATCACACTGTGATTTTGTTAGCCCAAACTCTCCAGTAGTTCATGAACACTGCCTAATCACAGGCAAACAGCATCTTGTAAACAAAAGTCACATGGGCTTACAAGCAGCTATTTGATTGGACAGTGTTCTGGTAAACTGTCTGCATGAGACATCAGGGACTTTTAGCAGCAGATGAGCCAAAACTAATATGATTCCAGTCTCTCTAACTTAGGCATGTCAGTTACGCGTGATAGAGCATGACTGATTGTGTGAGAATCGGATGAGACTGTGTTGTGCCCTTGCTTCGTTTTGTAATGTTCTGCTTTGCATGCATGATTAACTGCAGCCTATCACATTCCTCCATGTATCCATAAAACTGTGATTTATCCACATACAACCTTGTGTTTTAGCTCATACAATCCGGTGGTTTCACACCGGGCCAGGCTGTCACCTGTCCACACTAGGGTTTGGCAATGTCCACCAAATCAGCATATGACAATCATCATGACATCATTGTTGCTTATTAGCACAACACTGTAGTTACCCGCTATTTCCCACTTTTTTCTTGTAAGATCAGCTTTCCCATCCCAGCATGACAAGCGTCTGACAGACATCCCCATGCTACGTTTTAAAGGGTCTTTGTCAATTCACCACATGCCCATAACTTAACAGTGTCAGCCTCAGAGTCTTGAAACAAAGGTAGCCAGGCTAAGCTAAGAATGTGCAAATAACAAAAGCTGATTTAGAGAAACACACTAACAAGAAAAACACACCTGCCACTGAGGGAACTGAGTGTCTTGGGTTCACCTAACTGGGGAAGTTTAATCAGAAAACATGGATTGAGCAGTAATAACTTTTTAAAAATGTTCTCTGCCACATGTTACAAACGTTAACAACTCCTGCCTAACGGCAATTCTGAGGGGACAAGCTACTTTTTGTGCTCTCTGGAAGGGGACCTTTTAAATGATAATGTTACTGTGGTACAGGGCTCAGTGGTTGGTAATTGATAGCCATCAGCGATGGATGATGCTGTTGTCTATTGGCCTAATACTAGTCCACACAAACAATAATCAAAGTGGCAACTGACAACTCCTCCAGCTTGTGTTTCCAAGTGGTAGTATTGTTGGCGGCACTGTTGCAAAAACAACTGGAATTTTTTTGGTCGCAAATAACAACAACACAGCACCAAACATGAGTTTATTCAATTATTCAGTCCATGATAAAAATTAATCGCCAGTTAACCTTCCTTTTCCAGTGTGGCCCCGTGCCCAGCGGCAGACAAAATTATACACTAATAGCAAAGTTTATATGGAACTACTGTAAATATTGATGGTTTCATTTACAGTGTCTTTATCCCTTACATTGTGCAATCAATTTTTACTCATGAGTTAAAGCATAAATCTAGGGTCAGTTTATGGAGTAAGTGAGTTTAACTTGCTTTAAACCAAAGATGCCCAGTGTGAATGGACCCTGATGGACAGATGGGCCCACACTTGGGCAGGTGGAGCGACATACAGGTAGCCAGGACAGAGGGGAAAGCAGAGAGCAGCAGTTAGTGAGGTGGAGAGCACTTAGTGTCGGCCCTTTAATGCAACACATGAATGGAACCTTTAGAATAAGGCTGGGCTGGTGTGTGTGTGTGTGTGTGTGTGTGTGTGTGTGTGTGTGTGTGTGTGTGTGTGTGTGTGTGTGT
>CAEMYA010002116.1:5217033-5227257 GCA_903131615.1 Diplodus sargus | reverse complement strand
GTGTGGGTGTGTGGGAGGGGGGGGCAAGGCTGGGGGTGTACTTGACAGTAGTTGGGGTGTAGTGCTTGATTGTTTATTCTAGCCTGCTGGGCTGGGCTATTGTGCTCTAGTGTGTGTGCGTATATGCGTGTGTGTTTGTGCGTGTATTTGTGTTGACAGAGTATGCTGTGTGTGAGCGTGTGCATGTGTTTAAGTTTACAGGCAGACAGGGGAGACATGCAGCACAATGCTTCTCTGCTGAAGCAGGGTGGAGGGGAGGGCTCCACAAAAGACCAGGGGGTTCTGATGTTGTCCAGACACACACACACACACACACACACACACACACACTCAACCACATGCATGCACACGTAACGCCAGCTGCCGCACACAGCCCCAGCCCAGCATTTCTGAATTAATAATACAGAGCCAACCACTCTGGAATAATAGTGACTCACACACACTCACACACACACACACACACACACACACACACACACACACACACACACACACACACGTGCATAAAGCTTTGCACCTGTTCACCACTGCTCAACTGGACAGGGTTGGGCTGGTTGACCCCCCCACCCACACACATGCACACACACACACACACACACACACACACACACACACACACACACACACACACACACACACACACAGACACACGTACACACACAGATACGTACACACTCCTTGCACCCTGTCTGTTGTAGGCAACAGTAGGACAGCTGTGTCCGTCTCCTGACCCTCCCCTCCTTGTTCTGATCGACAGCTACTCTCATTGACCGATTGGTCCAGCTGCCTTACTCTGTTCCTCTGATTGGCTGGTTTTACATCCAATGAGGCAAAGGAACAGGATAAAAATTTGAATACGAATGTCAGATTTAAATGAGGAGTGTCTAAGAAACCCTCTACTCTGAGTGATAATCAATGCACAATATGAACATAATTTTTACTTTACTATTGATATACAAGTCATTGAGTATGTAAATAGCACACAGGTTTTTATTGTCATGAACTGGTCCTTGATGATGTGTTGTTGTTGAGTAATTTCATTCATTCACCCATTCATTCATATTTTATTTATTTAGCTAATTTCACTGTTGTTAAAGACTAATAATACATGTTTACTCACCATACTTACTTATATTCCATGAACAATAGACGAGCAGGAGGTGGAATAACTTCTTTACCTCCTACTGTCTTCAGAGATGCGCTGACTGCAATTTGCTTAGCTGTTTCTGATTTCCAAGTTTTTTTAAAAATATTGGCCTGCTGATTCTGATTTTGGCTGACTCTTTTTAATCTCGGAACTGTAATTCACAGCATACACAAACATTTTTGTAACCTTATTTTAATGGAAAAGTCTGTCTATGTTTGTAATAAAACATTGACTTTTCATTAACTAATAAACATTAAACATCAATATATGTTAATGGCCATTTGCTGACTAAAACTTTTGCACACCTGTGGATTGACAAGTGCGTAGGAGAGACCAAGGGCAGACCGTTAATGGTCTTTTACTGAAATGTGTCAGTGAATTTTAGCTACCAAAACATTTACGCAGTGTGCAGTGGCGTATCCAGGACTCTTCTTGTGAAAGGTAAAAACATTTTATTTCCACAAATCACATGCATTTCAACAATACATACATGAGATACGATGGTATGGTTTAGTATATACAATGTTTTGTAAATTAACTGTATAATGTGAACTTCAATGCTATAAAATAAATGAAGACATCAATTATGCCAACACACAATGCCATCCAGAGGAGAGAACAGAGAGAGGCAATACACCAGCAATCAGTGCAATTTGATTAGCCTGCTCATTGGCTGTGTGTGCCTTTCCTAATCACATTGGATCCACTGCTTTCTGAACACAAGCAGCATGGCATTCCTAATGTTATTGGGGGTTTGAATGCAGGGGCCTTTTGTACCGGTTTGCTCGGTTTGTATTTTTACCTTCTTGACATACCAGAAGACATCTAAACAGATCAGTCTTTGTGTTTTGAATGCCATGATATGCCTTGGTAGTGTTTGTGTGGGAGGATGAATACGTGGATGTAGGAGAAATAAACCTTCTAACTGAGGTCTATATTCTTCATATAATCTAGACATAAACCTGAGTTTTTTTTTGTTAAGTTAATGATGATGATAATTTTATATGTCCTGCTTATATCCTCCTGTATGGCTATAGTATGTGCTTAACTTGGGTCTCTGACAGCGATGTGCGTGTTGCGGTTCATCAGTATGGCAAGTCCGTAGAACAATTATTGAGGAGAGAGTTTTTACTGGACTGGAGGCTGACCCAGCCTTATGCCCTGTGCTGAAGGTCACACTGGACGCAGGTGTGTCTCCTGCTTCAGGCAGGCCTCTGCAAACAGAAGAGCACAGAGCAGAAAGCCAGCAAGCACTGCAGAGAGGCCAACAAAAAACTTTTGTATTACAGCATTAAGGAGGAAAACCTTTAGTTGTACAATTTCTAAATTTCAACAAGTGTATATGATTATTTGGTGTTACATGTCTATTCTTATTTGGAATACAAAGAGAGTTTAGTTGTGAAAAGTGACAGTGGCCTTTTGAGATGTTTTGCCTTCTGGCATTTCCTTCTCATAATTTTAGATCAAACCCAATGCATCGGTATTAAACAAATACTGTATGTCTGCAAAGTAATTTGTCTGAGAGCAGCCTTGAATTATGCAATTTTTAGGTTTATGTTGTCTAAAAATGTTAATAAACATAAGGATTTATAAGAGCCCTATTAACTTGTACTTTTTTACAATTTACAATTTAATTTATATAGTTATTGGTTAAGGTAATGACACAGGCAGCAAAGCTGTTCTTAATGTAATTGGCCATCTCTCCATTTTCACGGTAATGTCCTAGAAAATTGCTGAACATTTACCTTTTATTTAATATGTAGGAAATAAGGTGAAATTTATTTTAATGTGACTTTGTTGTAAGAATGCAGCGTGTGAAGAGACAAATTAAGTAGTTACAGTAATGAATTAAGACAGTAAGCTTGAAGTTGCTGTACTAAGTGACCTTCACCCACCCACTCTGCGTATGTGTGTGTTTGTGTGTCTACACATGTGAGTGTTTGTGGGTTGGGGGTGGAAGAGAAGGGTGGGGGTGTGGCTGAGTAGCCTCCACAGCCTCCTGTCTGGCACAGGTGGTGTTAAGCAGCAGCCCTCCAGCTAAGATGCTAATATGCTAACACCGCACTAATCCTAGGGTGCATTAGGAAGCAACGGACCCTGCCTCCTCCCCGACAACACAGATGAGCAAACACATGTATAAACTCACACACAGATTTAAGCTGACTGAATGCCTGTGTACAGAAATACACCCACTTACACCTGAGAGGTACACACATGTGCTGATCTTACATGTGTATACTTGTACTGTACACACACACACACACACACACACACACACACACACACACACACACACACACACACACACACCCCAGTGCTGTTAGGGGGATTAGGATGTAAGGCATCTTGGCTGCTGTGCATCTATCAGTCACTCTCCAGCTCTGTGTCAGTACCACAGCGGTGGCCACCATGCTCCAGGGAGCCACCACCATCTACTGGACTGAAATGGTACTGCAGGAGAGGTCTGATTAGGGGAAGAGGAAAAACACATAAAATATATGCAGCAGAAATAAAAGAAGGGGAAATGTATTAAAAGGGGGTGAATCTCAGTGTTATATAATGGCAAAATTGTAAACCTGTAATATGTTGTCTGTGTGTGTGCATGTGCCTCTTTCTATACCAGCTGGGAGAGCAGAGGGGCACCAGGGCAGGCTGCATTGGTGTGTGCGTGTCTGTGTGTGTGCATCCAGCACAGTCTACCAGGAGGATCTGGCTGTGTGCAGCTGGCTGGATGAAATCTCCTAGTGGGCCCCAAGGGATGGCCACACTCCCATGGGTTTCCACTCAATCTGGCCGCCCTGTGGCTGCCCTGCCCTGTCCCAACTCTGTCACTGTCATAGCCTTAACCGCTAACACTGAGGCCTGCCTCTCTCTTTCTGTCTTTCTCTCTCTCTCGTTAATTGTCATGCTCAGCCCTCTTCTTTTTCCTCATCCTTCCTCATTCCACGGACTGAGCCAGAGCCTTGTACAATTACTCCAGCACTAAACCTTAAACCCAGCTGCAGCCCCGGCTTCAAACTGAATTCACTTCTTGATTCTTCAAAGCATTTTTTCCCACTCTTTTGAGTCTCACACAAGTGACAAAAATGCCTCCTGAACTCTTACAAGTAGAACACAGTGCTACTTTTGTGTCGTCAGTGATGGTCCTTTTATTTAAAGCACTCGTACATGCACACACACGCAAACACCAGTCCAGTCCCGATGTGGTAATGAGACTAATGCACTGTAAGTGGATTGGCTTTGAAGAGCCTGAATTCGTCTTAAGATGTCTGAGCAGGTCGGAGTTAGAACTACTGGGGACGGGGTCACATACACACAGCCATAGCAACATAAATTGACACATGCACTGTTAAATAGGCTGTGTAGAATGTGGAAAAAAATCATTTAATTACTATTTATTCATTGTTTTCCCTCAATTCTGGTTTGGAGCACTGAGAGTGACTGCAAGAGTCCTGTGCAGCTGTGCAACATGGACAAACTCAGAGACAGATGTCTTCCTCAAGCGTCTTACCACACAATTCTCTACTTACTTGACCCCTGTGCCCTCTGTACTTCACACAGGCACCTCCACCCTTCACTCACTTACTTACTTGGCTGCTGTTTAGCTAATCTCTCTTCCTCTCTCTCCTCCCTGTGCATCGCTGCTTTTACTCAAGCACCAGCCACTAATGCCCACATACGTAAACATATGAAAACCCTCCCCTTACTGTTGTGTCTGGAGGTGTATTGACCTTAGTCTATAAGGAGATCAGTTCAAGCCGCCGGCCAACCGTTTCAGCTCAAACACACCCACCAGTTTAACTGCATTCTGCTGCTGTTTCATTTGTGCAAATCCCATGCTGCTATAGTGTGCATTAGTGATTTGCATTTAGCTTTACCTATGTGAGATATGTAACATTTTGGACTGTGCAGACTGTGCATGTAATTTAATACTGACTAGGGCTGCAACTAAAAGTTATAATTGTCAATTAAAACTGCCATAAACATTATTTTCTATATTAACATACAATATGTATGTTAAATAGCTCTGTGTTCCAACATTAATCTGTTATAGTCCCTGCCTACTTACTCTAATCAGGACAGAGAACTCTTTGTAAAAAAGCTACCTCACGAAAGAAGAGTTATGCAAGTGTGGTGATGAACAGGGGAAGGAGGGGATTGCTTACTGAAGAACAGACGGAAAGTTCGCTAAAACGATGATGATGAGGCTTACAGCAGCTTTAATCTGTCAATTATTTTCTCAAATAATTAATTTGTTCAGTCTGTCACATATTCAGTCTATTGTCATCGAATAGGAAAAAGAAACCAGAGAATATTCACATTTGAGAAGGAAAAAATTACTTGATTATCAAAAGAGCTGGTGATTAATTCAATAGTTGACTTATAATCGATTATTACAGGTCTAGTTGAATTATGATGGGAATGCAATTGAAATTGATTTTTTTATCGTCAAATAATCTGTCCTTAGTCTCTATGGTTTGGTCTATGGAGTCTAGTCTGGTCTTCTGTTGGTCCAACCAACAGCCCAAAACCCAAATATATATATTTTTTTTCAATGGCTAAAGTGAATAATTTATCATCACTTGACTAGTCAGTTACTTGAATCGTTTCAGCATTTGAACACAGCACATTTAAAACCTGCCCTCTACCTGTAGGAAGTCTTTTATTTTCTCGTTTGGTCAGTCTGATGACCAACTATCCAGCTACTCAGTCACTTGGTCATTGATTTTGTTATTCATTCTATCCCATGTCAGCTAAACACTACCGTTTTAAGCACGGAGAGCATGCACACGTGTGTGTGTGTGTGTGTAAGCATGCGCGCGTTTGTGTGTGGATGCATGTAAGAGTTTGTGTGTGTGTGTGTTGTCATGCGGCCAGACGACACATTCCTCTCCCTGCCGGTGAGCTGCTGTGTATGTGCTGGAACGTGGCAGAGCCTCCTCCCCACCCTCTCCATCCGCCTCCCCTCCCCTACCTCTATACACCACCACCACCACCCGCCACCCCTCCAGCTCCCAGAGTGCCAGTCACACAGCCCCGTCTCTGCGCCATCTGCATATCAGCTCCAGCCTCGGCCAAAGCATTAAATTAAATCCCTGTTTGGGTTGATTAACAAATGGCTGGTGAGCTCACATAGTTATGGAGTTATTTATTTAATTGTCATCAAGGTTTTTCCTGCTTTTCGTCTGTCTCAGTCTCTGCTGAAATGTGGCAATCCGGCAAAGCAGAAGAGCAGAGGTGTGCTGGTGTCCTGAAGGAGGGAGCTCGAGATGGAGAGACGGAGAGAGACTGCATAGTTTCTGTCTTGCTGGCTGAAGTTCAGCCTTACCACTTGTACCTGTCTCCTATTTTCCTCTCTGCATTTCTCACTCTCATTCTCTCCCCTTTTCCCCCTCTGTCCTGAAATGAATAGTTAATCAGTCCACTAATTGAGTGACAGTTAGTCAGTGCATTGTTGTAATTGTCCAATCAGAAAGCTTGGAACGGACACAGTCACAGCTGATTCATCTCCTGCCTCTTACTTCTAAATCCACAAGCTGCAACTGGAGGATGTGCCAGCAAGAGTTATTCCAGAAATTCCAAAATGACTTTTAAAAAGTTTAGTTTTTAATTTGTAGTTTGTGGCTCACAAAAAAAGCTGAAAATGACAGGTATTGAGGGGTTGAGAGACTCACTCCTTTCTTTAGTTTAAGGCTTAATTAGGCCAAGTACAGTGGATGTGGTTGTTGGTAGCTTAATTATTGTCTTCGGTCTTCATGTTATTTTATAAGTCCCTACAGTAGAACGTTAGAAAAGCAGTCTCTAGGAAAGCACTTTAGACCAGCTTCTCAAGTCTTACATTTTGTCTCTGTTTTGAACAAATTTAGCCGAACATTTAAACACACTTCAAAATGGTTTGTCTTCTCCCCCTAAATATCCTCTGTTCCTTAGATGTTTCAGATCACCCACGTTGTCCTGTATTTCTGATATCCTGTTGTTCTAACAAGAAACAAGAGACTCCTGTTGTCATAAGCACTGTATAGTGTAGTATTTACTAATTGGCCTTAAGGGAAAAGTAAAGTTGTGCAGAAAACTAAATGAAACTGAAGTGAGGAGTCCGAGAGAGATGGTGTGGGAAGGAGACCGGCTGTTCTGTTTTCTCCAGCAGTCCAAACTAGAGACATGTGGCTCCCCAGACAAGCTGTCCAGAGTGGGAGAGCTCGCTGGACTCATTACAGGCAGGGCCAAGACGGGATAGCTTGACAGAACACCATTGGATCATTCGGAGAATTGGAACGGTGGAAACTGAATTGTGTCGGTTTGTGTGTGTGCGTGTATGAGCGTGCGCATGTCTGTGTTTGTTTGGAACGCCATGTGTGGACAACTGTCCATCTCCTCTCTCCGTCTGTGCCACCCCTGGCTGCCCCCTCCCCCGCCCCCCAGTGGACGTGTACACACACAAACACACACTCGCACACAAACACACACATATACATGCTGTCTATGCCCGGCCAGAAGGATTGCTTAAATGTTTTCAGTTGTACTGGACAGCTGAGCGATGAAGTGGCCAGCCACAGGCTTCCATTGGTTGGACACTTCATCTAGAAACTGACTCAGAGAAATGACTGGACTTGGACCAGCAAGCCAGTCATCACTGCCAGTTTATAATAGTTTTATCAGTTTAACTTTCTGTTTTTCCTCATCCATTTTGTCAGTCAATACATCTCTTTTCTCCTATCTACTTTGAAGTCAAGCAGAGTTTCTCTTTATCAGATCATCAGTTTGTTTCCTTCATAACATTTTTTAGGTAATATTTTTTTCTTATGTGAACCCGCAGAAGCTTAACACCTGTACAATACCACATACTAAAGACTTATATCCATGTCCACAACATTGAATCATGACCTTTATTTTGACTGAAGCTGGGTATCACCAGTGATTTCCCAAATGGATTACATGCTGATTCACAAGGTCCAATTTTGATTAAGTTTCTGATTAAGTTAGGTATATTTCAGTTAGTTTACCAGTTGTTCCTGGCTATGAAAGACAGAGAAAGAGAACTAATACTGTAAATTGTACCAGGAACAGTACAATCTGGTGCGTTACATTAGGAAATTAATTATGTAGATTTGTGCTTAAAATCACCCTGCGTCTAAATGAATGTGATGTTGTTCTGATTCAAGCATCTAATTATTAAAAATGCCGCAGTGAAAGAACAAGAACGTAACGACGGATGTAGGCCTCTGCATTTCAGCAATGGAAAATAAGAAAGAAAAAATTCAACTCTTTGCCTTTTAAGCACCTTTGAGTTTCCGAGGTGCATACGAGTACACTTGAATTCCTAAATTCCTGTCCCTGTGCAGTGTGTGTAAATCTCAGACTCAGAGAGACGGCAGACGACAGAAGCAGCGTGCCTTTGAATGACACTAAAACACTGTAGAAACTCTCAGCATAGTTTCAAGGCAGATAGCCTTTAGAGATTTACTTGCCAAACTGAAAATCTACCCACTTTTTGGCGCTTGGCGGGTTTTAATTTTGCACCCCGACATGTTGAGGGATCAAAGTTGGGATTTTATGAATCAATATCAGATCATTTAAACAAGTGGTTCCCAAAAATTGCAGTTGCCGCAGTTTGCAATAACATTGTCTGTAATTAATACAAAGCTGCATCTTAAGCGTGACATCTTACTGAAATAGCTAAATAAGGAACAAATCTCTTTCATACTAATCTTTGCACTAAATTTAGAGTTCTGTCTCTAAGTGGTGTCTTAACTCGTTTGGTTTCACACTGTAAGAAGCCAATATTTTGAGACACACAGCACGCTTTGGTCTCTCTTAATCACCTACCGTTGAAGCAGGTGAGTTAAGCCATGTCATATTATCTTGTCTTTGTTTTGATAGTTGTCAAGTTTGGTGTAGTTTCATTGTCCGCTTTATATTTAACTGGCAGTCCTTTTGCAAGCTTGTCCATGCTTTGCTAGTAGTGCAGAACATGAATGAATGTCTTGTTCATTCAGCTTTGTCATACAAAATCAGTTTTTTAAAAACCCACCCCTATTTCTGACACATTCTCTACAATAGTAAAACTTTTATTTTTTTCCTTTGCGTTATTTTTTTGAATAGATTTTAGTGTTGTATCCATCCCATTGTAATTTAGATTTAAAAAACCTGCATCTATAGCTTTTCTAAACGAAAGATCACATGCACAACATTAAATAACAGAAATCTGTTAAATTCACTCACATTAATTTACAAAGTACTAATGAAAGTAGTTTTCTGGTACAATTTAAGCTCATTTGGCACGCTTACATTCATTCTCACTCCAGGGAAGCAGAACCCCACAATGCACATCAAATTGCTGAACTGATTACATGCGAGTCTAATCCCTAGCTTTATATATACGGTATTCTCTTTCCACTCACTTACAACCCCCTTCCCCTCCATTCCATTTTGCTTTGCTTTCTTAATTAATTTTTTCCTTATGCCTCCCTCCATCTCTCCTCCCACCCCTCCCATTCAGCCCCTCTCACAGTAGCGAGTGATCCAAAGAAGATGCTTTGTTTCTGAAAGAACAGGGGAAGGAAACGGGAGAGGAGGAGAGAGTGGGTGTATTTGTGAAAAGGAGAAAAATAGAGTCCGAGAGAGAGGAGAGGAGAGGAGACGAGAGAGAGAGAGAGGTGTGATTTGGTAATCCTGATGACGCACTGGCACCCAACAGCATTTTGTTATCTGTGTCTATCTGTGTCTCTCTCTGTCCCTGTGTGCTGGTTCAAATCAGCCCCCCCACCACCACCACCACCACCACACACTCACATACACACACCTCCACCACCAGCACCACCCAGAGGTACCGGCAGGCCCGGCAGTCGCATGGTCCCTTCGGCGGAGCAGGTGTTTTTCTGCGACGTGTTAACGAGCGCGGCCTGCTGTCATTTCCGCTTTAAATGGATGTCACAAATAGAACACATACACATTCACACACTGCCTATTCTCTTCTCCCAGCGAATTAGCCTAAGAAAGGTGATCAGAGCTGTTACCGAGCTGTGTGTGTGTGTGTGTGTGTGTGCGTGTGTGTGTGTGTGTGTGTGTGTGTGTCG
>CAEMYA010002116.1:5182630-5211790 GCA_903131615.1 Diplodus sargus | reverse complement strand
AGTGTTTTTTGGCATCGTCCCATAGCATGACCTTGTTTTCTGGCGGCACAGCAGGCCACGCTCACGAGTCAGGTAGTAACTCTTTTGTGTGTGTATGTCTGTGCTTGTTTGAATCTACATTGAATCACTGCTGCGTGTACGACCTGAGGTGTGTTGTCATTAACCTTCCTGTCTATATTTAGGCTGAGCCATGACGTGCTGTGCTGTGCCACACTTAAACAGAAAGTAATTGGAAGAAGGGATAACTGAGGACGGGAGGAGAGAGGAGAGAATGACAGGAGACAAAAGGAGAGCAGAGGGGAGGAGAAAACAGGAGAGGAGGATGGAGGGTGATGTATGTAGAACAAAGACGAGGTGGGGGAGACGAGAGGTCAGAGGATGGATCATTCTGCTCTTTTACATCAGCTCTCATCCCGGATGAGCACAGAGACTGCTGAGGGACAATGAAGATGCATTTCTTCCCACAGAGATCTCACAGCCCCATCTGGCTATGTGTGCGTACGTTTCTGCGTTTGTGTACTGTATTATGCGTTTGTGTAATAATGGCCTACTGTATTGCCCATTTTCACACAAATGTGTCTCTTCGGATATTCGCCAGATGCGTATGTGCTGGAACACATAATATCCCTTGGAACAGGAGAGAGCCTTTATTTGAATTATGGGCGGCTGAAGTTATTGCCTATGTTTAAACTAAAAAAATTAAAAGCAAAGCTGCATCTGTACGTAATTGCGCAGTTAATCTCAACTTGATATTCAAATTTGGTCTGTTTAATTTCAAGTTGTAGGTCTACATTCCTTGGTGATTGGTGAGAATAGACCAATTACTGACCTGACTGATTTTTGGGGTCGACATTTAGCATTCTGAGGATCTGTGGAGTAACTGAAGTTATGAAATGAATATAGTAGAGTGGAAGTATAATGTGGCAGAGAATGGAAACCCCAAAATTGTAATTTGATACAGTACTTGGGTAAATTGTAGTTGGGTACATTCCATCACTGCTTATTCTGAATTCTGACACTTTCATTCTACTGTAAAAATACATTGGTTTCAAGTACTGGTTATCTGTCCTCTCGATTACCAGTAATGGTTTGGTAGTGTACAATTTACATTATTATTATCAGTTATGCCTAACCCTCAAAGAATGACTTGAGTGTTTTTTACTTGAACAATATCACAAAATAACATGCCCTGACATTAAACTTGAAATATTGTTGGATAATCAACACGTTTTATTTTTGCACATTATTCCCCAACTTGAGATTCACAGAACAACACAAAACAACTCAATGAACACCTTTCTCGCGACATCAAACAAAAAATGTTCATAGTAGCAAAAAGCGAAGGTGTTATCAGTTACCTGTATACAAGTTCATTATTACGCTAGCACGCGAGACAAGGGAGATTTATTTATAAACTATACTATTACAAGTTAATTTATTGAGCCTTACATTAAATTGCATACTGATTGTATTAAAAGCTATGATAATATACAAGAAATTGTATGATAACTACACAAAAGAAGATAAAAAGAATCCCGATAAAACCTCCAACACACAAAAAAGACATCGACATAACACAACGTTTTTTGCACACCAGAATTTTGGAACTTTGATACTTTGCTAGAATAAAAAACAATCTCAATACATCTTTTGATACCATAGCAACATAAAAAAAAACCCAAAGTTCTGGTCACACAATGCAGGATAATTGTTTTGCTTTTCTAATTAACCTGCAAACAGTTCTGGTACGAAAAAGGTCACTGAGTACATACCAACACAGCTTGATGTTGTTGATAACCATGCAGCCTTTCGGTGAAATTCTGATTGTAAATATGTGATGTTGTTTTTTGGGGGTTTATTTTAGAAGTGGTACTTAACAATATTATCGCATGCAGATATCATGTTATTTTCAATATGATATATTTGTAAAAAGTAATAAAGTACCAATCATTTTGACAATATTACACTGTAGCTGAGAAAACAGAAGGATTCAACGATGACACTGTTGTGATTGATATTAGCTCATCAGTGCTGCTAACTGAATCCTTTTCTAGGTACAGTTGGAAGCTTATAGTTCTTCTTGATTTCCATTTGCTCTCTCTGCCTCGGTGTTGTAGTTATATTGAATCTCTGGCTGGTTTCAGAATGTCAGCTGATGAAGACGGAGAGGCCGAAGCCAAACACCTTCATCATACGCTGCTTACAGTGGACCACTGTTATCGAGAGGACCTTCCACGTGGACACGCCTGATGAGAGGTCAGTTTCCTGAAGACGAGAGAAACTTGTGGTTATTGTTGGTCAGTGAAGAAGGAGGGTCAAGCACTGTCTCCTGCTTGAATCCCATCAGGCTGAGATGAAAATTAAATCGTTTTTATGTGCAGTTGAACCAGGAATTTGAATGCTTGCTGCCAGCACTGTAGACTTTTCTGACATTTCTCTCACAGCAGCAGTTTAGATGAAAAATTGGCATTTAAGTTAATTAAAACCTGCCAAATATTGACTTTTTTTCTTTTTCAAAATACTTCTTAAACTTAAATCAGTTTCAGTTCAATTTAAATACTTTCAAAAGCGCATGACATGAGTCTAAACATAGAAAAGAAATAAATATATCATGTGGGTATCATCAAGGGCAGAGGTATATGAGAGGAGGTTTGTACTGTAGAGAGTTAGTTTTTTTGGTGTGTGTGTGAATGTGTGTGTGTGAGGGAAAGAGAGAGGGTGAGAGAGACAGAGTGGAAAGGAGACCTTTCAAGTAGCGTTGGCATAAATTCTCCAGCTGCTCAGTTCCTTTCTGAGGAGCTGAGGTGTTTATCTCCAGAAAATGAACAGCTTTGCCCAGAAGACCACAGATGCTTCTGTGCATCCTTTGAGTTTGTGTTTGTGTGTTTTATGTGTGTGTGTGTTTGTGTGTGTGTGTTGCAGCTGTCTGTCCAACTTTATCTGTGTTATATGTTGCTTTATAATAGTTTTGCCTCGAGATAATCAAAAACATTTCAGAGTTAACACAAAACGAATAACTTTCAATTGATTATTTTATAAGTTAAGTGTTTGCGATAGTGGACAGTGAGCTCCAGATGTGTGCATGTTTTGCTGTAGAAGTGTATGCATCATTGAAGTTTAAGTGGGTTTGGAAAGGAGTGTGTGTGAGCCACAACTGGGTGTCTCTGTGTCTCTGTGTGTGTGTTACTGTATTTGTTGTACTGTACCAGTGCTGGCAGGGCGCCAGCTACCACAGCCCCAGCCGTGAGCAGAGGGGGTGGCACATGTTGGCATGGTGCCCGACTGTAGGCAGGCCCATTATCTCTCATTAGCAAAAAAAAAAACTCATTATACAAAAAACACTCTAACCAAGAGAGAGAGCATTTATCTGCTGCCTGACCTTGAGAGAGTTCCCGTAGCTTTTCATGTAGCTACACGCACACACACATCACGGGTGCCACAAATTGAGTGCTCCATTGTGGTAGACGGAGTGTAACTTGAGTTTGCCCTTGTTTTGGAGTGTGTAGGGTACGCTCAGAAGTCTTTGCAGAAGAAAAGGGATTCAGATCTTAAAAACACAGACAGACACTGCTCTGTTTAGGTTCAGATGGAGTGTTTCTCCAGATCCCTGAAGGAAACATATGGGCATCTAACTCAAAACAAAACAAAAGACACAGGGGTGATCATTTGGGAGTCAAACAGGTTTCATTATTATGATCTCCACCCGGCTTACACTTGGTAAGTGTATTTGAAAGTGCACACTCGTAAATCCCGACTTGCTTCTCTTGAACCCTGAGGATTTCTGAATATTTGAATATCATCTTGGGTTCACCTCAGTTTGGGCTCTTCAGCTAACCCTTGCATGTAGCACACGATTAACACTGTTTGAGTGAGGATCAGTGGGGGAAAGAGTTGAAAAGAGACTGAATTCTGAAGCCAGTTCAGACGAGGCAAAGCAACATTTTCAGCATTTGAATGTTATGTTTAAAATCAGAAATGTATTAAAGTGATTCTCATTAACGAAATTTACAATTTCGCAAAATTCAAAATAAGTATCTCATCTCTTCTCTTCTCTTCTCTTCTCTTCTCTTCTCTTCTCTTCTCTTCTCTTCTCTTCTCTTCTCTTCTCTTCCTGTATAAACCATTATATTCATCATCATTAAGTACCTTTAACATGCCTACACATCCTGATGCATGACTGGCCTTCTGTTACAGATGATGATCACACACACATACACACACAATCGAACACATTTTCTCTCAACAGATGTTGAACACCACCACTAATGGAAAGTCAATGGGGAGGAACAATGTTAGCAAACAACAATGCATTGTTCCCTCTGATGTATGGGTGTGCGAACACACACACACACACCCACACACCCACACACACACACACACACACACACACACACACACACACACACACACACACACACACTTCCCTCTCTCATACACACACACATGCACAGACTGGTAGGCATTAGTTCTGCTCCATGATCATTGCTCATTTGGTTGATTCTCTAGTTGACCGTGTTTCCTCTGTGTTGAACAAATAGGTGTTTATGTTAATTGAAAACAGTTTAGTGCCTTTAAAAACGTGTTAGATAAGAGCATTAGCCATCCTATTGGAGAATATGTGAACAGTAATATATATATCTGTGTAATGTAATATTACCTGTGATGGTTTCAGTTATGTATTGCTGTATTTGTGCATGTACAGTGTTTTCTCTACATTAGTTCAGGAGAGGTGGACCCCCAAAGTAATAACATTACCGCCTCAACTAGATTAAAGGGGTAACAAACCAAAGAAACGCTCATACGCATAAGGCCTAGTTTGTAGAAGTATCCCCTTTTAATAATGATTAGTTAACAAAAAAATTAACAATGTTATTGCTGCAAACCACAGCACAGTAAACACTGATGTATGTGGTATGCTTTTTGACCAGTTAAGCATATTAAGTTGGGCCAACACTCAACAGGGCACCGGGCACAAGTACTATAACAAAAATAACATAACATGTAACATGCAAACAATAAATTTTTTTGTCAAACACTAGGGCTGCACAATTTGGTAAAAGAAAAAATCTGATTGTGATTATTTTGATAGATATTGCGAATACGATCTGATTCACAATCAGTGGGAATTGTCATTTTTGCATTGCTAATGAATATGAATAAACAATCAACATCATGACGATGTGACATTTTTTTCTTACATCTAAAGAACAAGATTCGAAGGCCAGGCAGCACAACAGTTCTTCATTATAATGCTGTTTTGTTCAACATTTTACCTTTACCAAAAACGTTAGATATTTTACTTTTGATAATATTTTTATAGATCTTGCAGCCCTGCAAACAACTTATTTTTGAACATGGACACATAAATAAAAATAAAGGATTGTGTCTCAGTCATTTTCATCCTGTTAAACTGTAATGTTTGTCAGAAGCATTGGATGATGTACAGTAGAAGTCTATGCCTCCCTAAACTTAATGTTATTGTGTTTGTAAACTTAGAGATGAGTGGACAGAGGCCATCCAGATGGTGGCTGATAAGCTGCAGAGACAAGAGGAGGAAAGGATCCAGTGCAGTCCCACCTCCAACATCGACAACATGGTCGAGGAGGAGATGGACATCTCCACCACACACCACAAACGCAAGGTAACACGTGACAACAGATGCACACACACATCCAAACACAAATGTACACTAACACGCTCTACACTCAAAATACAGAAATTATTTCAGCTTTTTATTGTCATGTATTGGGTTATTACCTTTGACTGCAATTTTGAAAATGGTCCTCTCAGTCACAGGTTTGTGTCAACATGAAATAGCCCCTTTGAGAGTGTAAATTGGTTTTCCCATATTAAAGTGCTCCAGCAAGTAAAAGCAGTCATGTAAAATAACACTTGTAAATGTGATTTGTATCAAAGGCAAAGTCTACACACGGGTAAAATATGTACTTGATATATCAAGTAAACTACACAGTCTAAAGTACAGCCTCCACTCAATACACCACTCACTCGTGGTTTTTGCTGGGTGTAATTTTGTATGAGTGCTTTATCGTTAGAAATTTCAGTCTCAGTAAAAATCTAATTTTCTGTGGTTATCTCAGCAGAGAGTGGGTCAGTTCTGACCAGACAAAGACCCTAGGTGAAGGAGTGTCACTAAGGCCCAATCCCAATACATCCCTAGGCCCTAACACTCAGCCTTACCCCTCTGATTTACAGGTTCACATCTAAGGGTAGAGCGTACCGTTATCCATATAAATGATTCATCCTAACGTGTGATCAATGAGCATGAAAAGCTTACATTGTGTACCTTATGTGTTTCCTTCCCCAAGACAATGAGTGACTTCGACTACCTGAAGCTGCTGGGAAAGGGAACCTTTGGTAAAGTGATTCTTGTCCGAGAAAAGGCGAGCGGAAAGTACTACGCCATGAAAATCCTTAAAAAAGAGGTCATCATAGCCAAGGTCAGTCAAGCTAAGAATCTTCATATCTTTTTGTCCTGCACTAAATCTTTTTTGTGTGACTACTTTAAATTTTGAGTGCAGTGTCAGATGTCAGTTTCTGATGTTTTTAATGCATCTCATGAAGTGCTCTTCAGCTGCCTGATTTGATTGAAAATGTTTTGACTGGATCTGTGCAGGATGAAGTGGCTCACACACTCACAGAGAGCAGAGTACTGAAAAACACCAGACACCCCTTTCTCACTGTAAGTACCTCACATACACTGAACACAATCGGTTTCAATTCAGACATATGTGCATATTCAAATGTTCAGACATCTGTAAGAGCTCTTGTCACGTGCACGTACACACACACACACACACACACACACACCATATTGATCCTATACATAACCACGTCTCTAGAGGCTAATTATGAGGTAGACAACAAATAGTTTGTACATTAACGACCACATCTGTTAGCTTTACTCTCTGTCTTTGATGCACACATAAACATATTATCTGCTGCTCATTCCTGTCACACATACACACACACACATACACACACACACAGTTGTGAGAGCAATTACAGTTCACATCTGAGTTTACCCTTGTCACACCTGCAGCCACAAAGAGACTCTGACCAACTGTTCTTTTGTTTAGCAGCTCTCTCCCTCCAAAGAAAAGACACACACACCTTCATGCTTTGAATAAGCAAATAAAAACATAAAGTGTTTGAAGCTATGAATGATCATGTTTTGTTGCTCCTGCCGTTTTAGCTACAATGGGACCAGATTTTTTCGCTGCATACAAAACGCTCACTCATTCGCTTTCAGAATGTGCATAAGTACATAATGTATTATCATTAAAGAATTGAAATAACACGTTAAACAATATTTTTTGCAATTCAAGTCATCCTTCTGTCAGTAAATACATGTTCGTGGTACATGTAGTTAGAACTCGATTAGTAGCAATCACTTATGCTGCTGTGTGGGATCATTTGAGTCATTATATCCATTTAGATTTTAATACATCTGACCACATGAGGGAATAAAACAAAACGATAAACATTGGACTGAAACCGATGAAACTGTTTGCTCTATGGTGTTACTCCTTTGACACACATGAATCAATTCACTTTTTTTTCAATTTCTGTTTGTGTTTCAGTCATTGAAGTATTCATTCCAGACTAAAGACCGCCTCTGTTTCGTCATGGAGTATGTGAATGGAGGAGAGGTAAGACACACACACGCGCGCACGCACACACACACACACACACACACAGTTTTGTGATAGATGTGATAACCCTAATTTGTGTCGCTGATGTGAACAGTCAGTTGAACCACAATTCCACCACACTAACTGACAGCGACTGGGCCCCTCCACCTATTCTGCTGTGTGAGCTCAAAGCTGTGTTGAAGCTCAGACAACAAGAAATTGGCTATGGCTTCATATTTACGGTACTGATAAAGAGACATTTGTTGAAGCTTTTGTCAAAAATTTTATCAGTAAATATGAACTGACACAACTATTACTTATCGCAGTCCTTGCGTTTAAAATGGAATGCACAACATTGGATTTTGGCCAAGACATAACAAGCATTTTATTCTTTTATCAGGCTGAGGTGAAACTAATTTATCTACTTAAGGGTTAAAGGGATATTCCGGCGTAAATTTAATCCATAGTCTAACATACCTTGACACCGAGTAAGACCCCCCCTGGAGAGATCAAGTTTTCCGACCGCTAGCTTATGTAGTTTTAGCAATCTCAGAAAAGACCGCAATTTAACAATACACTGCAGTCTATTCCTCCAACCAAGAAACTGCCGTCAAAAAGCCACTCATAGCCACAAATAATGCTCAGAACAGTATCAAACCTCAGCAATAGTACAAATAGGGTCCCAGCACATCATGAGCAGAGTGCAGTAGAGTTCCGCAGCTCAAGGATGAAAATGTATGATTATTACTCCATGAAAATGCAATCAAAGTTCATATGTGTCTTGCCTACCAGTTTATAACAGTTATTATGGAAAGCTGACAGGGAAAAGAATGAAATTGAGCATTTCTAACCGCACTCGGTAATCGACTCGTCAGGGCTTCCCCACAGCGAGCAAGCTGCTGCAGGAGCGTGGTGAGTTGTGTTGTATTTTCAATAGAAATCCGACAAAGCTAGCAGATGTTTGATGCCTTGAACTATGTGCTGGGACCCTATTTGTACTATTGCTTTAGACCATGGATTAAATTTAGGCTGGAATAACCCTTTAAATTCCCCATTCATTCATTATCTACTCACCCTCATGCTGATGAAAATCAGGTAAAGTTTCGTTTTTTGGAGCTTTACAGCCAACAGTGTTGAAGAATTCTCCTAAAAAACTGAAGGAGTAGATAGCGACTTATTTTAAAATTGTAAAAACAACACAAAGACATGCATAAAGTTGCTCCATACAGCTTGACAGTTTTCTGAAGCCCCTTAATCCCAAATTGATTTGGGAATACAATGAAGTTAACAGCTTTAAAACATGTCTTTTCAAATCAATTTTGGATCTTGTGAACTTCCAGAGACGAGACCTACTCTGGACAAGTTGACATTTATTGATTTTTAATTACATTTTTTTTAAAAAACAAGACCCCATCTACTTCAGTTGTTAAGGAGAATGCTGGAACGCTGTGTCATGTACATGTTAATATAGCATCATCCTGTCGCCAAAAACTTTAATTTTTGGACTTAAAAGTCTGATTAAGGTGACGCGCCGATAGTCAAGTGCATACACAGTTCTAAATAATGATGTCACGTTCCATTGCTGGAGGACACCATTGTTTTCAAGTGTATATGAGTTTTTCCTCAATATTATTTCAATGGCCTCCTTAACACGATTTTTGCATGGGTAATGTGATGTAATTGGAGGTGAGCGTCTGCGACAGTAATGCAGCAAAACAATGTTAATATGTACAAACACTCGAGAAGTGGCTAAAGTTTGACTGTTCGATTGCTTCCTAACACAGTTAATTTGCCAACCAACTGGCCTCTCGCTTTCCTTCTCGTCTTTCTTTCCCATTCCATCCCTCTTTTGCCCGTATCTATTTATGAACACACCTATGGGGCAGTTATAGCCAGAATGACAGTCGGAGACGAAATGAGTTTGGATTCCCCCACTTCTCCGCTCCTCAGATTTTTAATCGGGCCGTTTTTCGCAATCTTGGTTCATTCCCTCAGTGTAACTGTCACCTGCTCCCCTCCCAGTTAGTTAAGCGGTTCAGCCAGCGCCAGGCCTGAGCAAACACACACTCACTCACACAGAATACACCAGCAACCACACTCATATTTAGACAAACACACACACAGCAAATTTTTACCTCAACGGACAAATTGTGACCAGACATTCCTCTCACAAACACACACACACAAACGCACACATATACACACAACCCATTACAAACCTGCCACAGTCACAGCTGCCAGTACACTGATGAAGGCCCACCTGTCGTGTTACCCCATCTCACCGCACCCCCACCACACACACCACACACACATGTTACACATGGACACCATTTGAGCAAGGTGGTCTGTGAGCATCACTCCAGCGGCCATATGCAAACCTCCCTGAACAATTAATGGGGAGATGTGTGCCCCTTGGCCTCATGGGTAATTTGTACGACTTGACTGGTGTGCCGCAGCAGGCTGGTGTCATTTTGGTGCCACATGTGTAGCTGTGTGACAGTGATAACTTGACAACTGACGGCTGGGGAGAGAGTAAGAGAGAGAGAGAGAGATGAAGGGAGTAAGAAAGCAAGACAGTGGAGAAACGGAAGGTCGACCCACCTGGGAAAAAAAGCAAGTTGTGTCATCTTAAACGTATTAAAAAAAAACAAGCTTTGTGCCAAAAACAGAAAAGGATGGATATGAGAATGGTCTAAATGAAGATGGAGGCTCAGGGGGCAAGGCCAGTTAGGCCACTAATGAGTGCTGCACTGGAGGCTGTTGGGATGGAAGGGGGGGGGACGTTGGCGGAGATGGCGGCGGCGGCAGCAGCGGCGGTCGGCCTGTCTTTAACTAGACTGGTGTATTGATTAAACCCTTGATTTGGCCCCCGTCGCCGAACTCCACGCCAGCACAGTGCCAACCTAGCCCAGAGGGTAACGTGGAAGAGGTATGCGAATGTGTGTGTGTGTGAGTGGTGAGGTGGGGGGGGGCCTGCTAGATGAGGCGCCAGCTGCCGAGCGCCTCCACCCGCCCTCCTCCGAGACACCCCCCACCCAACCCCTCTCCACGTGCACCCCTCACACACACACCCCCTGCTCACCCTCCCCTCCGCTATCTATCATCTCAATATGGTGCGGGCAGCCAGTTTGTGTTGTGCTAATTTCCTCCAATAAATCAGTAATTATTGCTGTGCCGTCCCTGCTGTCTCTCCCCTCTCTCTCTCCCCCGCCCTCGCTTTCCCTCTCACCCTCTCTCTCTCTCTTCCTCCCTCCTTCTCCCGCAGCTGTTTTTCCATTTGTCCAGAGAGCGGGTGTTCTCAGAGGAGCGCACGCGCTTCTATGGCGCCGAGATCGTCTCGGCTCTTGACTACCTGCATTCAGCCAAGATTGTGTACCGGGACCTCAAGGTAAACAGAAACAGAGAGTGCAGGCAGGTTGGGGGGCATGGATGAGAGTGATCTGCTATTTGAGGAAAACTTTTTCTCTTTTTTTAGCCCCCCACGTTTTGTTTTTTTTTAGTTTTTTTTTTCATCCAGGAGGAGAGGAATGGCTCAGGATGTGTGGTGATTAGAGACAGGGACAGGGACAGGGACAGGCACACACAGACATAAAGCAGTAAAGAAGCGTGGGAGGTGGAGGCACGCAGGCGGGGAGTGATGGAGGGAGGGAGGGGGTGCTGATGCCACAGAGGTAGAGAGGTAGATGGCTCTGTCTGAGAGTCTGCCTGGCAGCCTTGGCCCCAGCCCTGCTCACAGCATCCAAGAAAACAGAAAGGAGAAAAGCAGACAGAGAGCGAGAAAAACACTTCAGCCATTAAAATTAAAAGGTTGAGTGGCTTCACTACACGCCTGAAGTTTATTTCCCTCCTCTGCTTGGAGTTTGTGTGTCTGAGTGTGTGTGTGCTTCTATGATGTGGGTCTAATACAGTATTGTTCCCTTTACAAGTCTGCCTCTGCTCTCCTCTTCAGAGGAAAGTCTTTTAGCCAAAGCAGTAACGTATTGTGTTGATTCTCAGTCACAAATGATGCAAGCTAAATATTATTCCAAACCTTTGACAAAAATCCCTCGAGATGATTGCAAGCCAGTTTCCTTCTTCATGTCACTCCAAGAAATGTATTGTCAGGATTTAGTTTTCTCTTCTGCATCCACTTATTTTTTGAGATTCCTATGATGACTGTTGCATTGTGGGAATTGCTGTTTATTTTGTTTCCCTTCCAGTTGGAAAACCTGATGCTGGATAAAGACGGCCATATGAAGATCACTGACTTTGGACTCTGCAAAGAAGGCATCACAGATGCTGCTACCATGAAGACCTTCTGTGGCACGCCAGAATACCTCGCACCTGAGGTAACTTCATCGTTTTCCTCTGGATCTTTTAATTTAATTTAATATTTTTTTTGTTTCTTATTCTCTCTCTCTGTCTCTCTCTCTTTTTCTCTGTTATTTGTGTTGTCTTCCATGACTTGAAGTGAGTGTTTTTGTACTTTTCCACTTCTTCAGTCTTCCTCTCCTTTCTTGCTTTCTTTTTCAATCACCAAGCAGCAGGTTACAGTAGGAGTGCTCCAGAAGAGTAACCTTGAATTTTTAGGTCTCTAACTTAGCTTTTTTTAATTTGGGTTTTTATTAAACTTTTCAAAGAATATTCACTTTGAAAGTCACTTCCTTCACAAGGGAGACCTGGCCAAGACAGTAGCATAAAACATCTCACACAAAGAAACAAACATCTTAACAGCTTATAACAAACAACATACACATTTTTACAAAAAAGAAACAAGCAATTGGTTTAAAACAATCAGCAAATAAGACAATATCTTTGACTCAGTAGCAGAACTTGTGCATTCAGTGCTCAAATAGTCCTTAATCTTATTTGTATAATTTTCTGTACACATAAATTGATAATGACAAATGTAATGTCACAGCTTCTACTAATAAAGCAAAATTAGATCACTCACATCTACTGTATGTACCTTAAAGGTCTGAGAAGTATTTAGAGCCAGAAATAACTTATTGGTCAGTGCTAAATAATAAATAATGATACAGGTATATGATTATTTATCTCCTTTTTACTTTGACTATTTTTTTACTTTTACTTTTACAGTTACTATAAATCACATTATTTGCTGGGTTGGTTTTCCTCCTGTCCCCTTCAGTGTTTTTGAGTCACTGTACTTCAAGATATATTTCGTACAGTTCGGCAGTTCCATGCATCATGTACAGGTACAAACATACTGTACGCAGTCAGGTCAAGTAAGTTATGTAGCATTAGTTCATCACATGGTCACCAAGGTCAACCAAAACATTCTTCAATCAAGAAACAAAATAATACAATACAAAATAAACATCAAACTTGATATGTGTTGATGAAACTCTGCTCTACTTACGTTACATCATAGCTGACATAACAAGACGTAACTGCTGAATTTAGTGTGTTTCAACACACGGCAGACGGGGAAACGTTTGTCCAATGTGGTCAAATGTTTATGAATTCGATGACCACATCCCGAACACAGTGTCAACTCTATAAATTTCATTAATCTACGATTAAATGACAGAAAGTTCAGGGTCTGAATGTGAAATTCTGTAAACTGAACAGATTGACTGAGACTGTGTGGTACACAAAAGCATGTGCACACATACACGAAACCTGAAAGTCATGAAGTGTTGATCCAGGTACTCTCTCACACCAACGCGTTTTGTCAGGACTGTGATGTTTGATGTCTTATAGTGGAGTTTATGTATGTACATTTCATTTGCAGATTTCACAGGCAAACACTTTCCATAATATCTGGATGAAAAGTAAATGTGCAGCTCATGCGTGTGAATGAGGGTTGAATTGAAAGACGGCACAGCGCTTACACACACAAACACACTCAACTACATTCTTGTAATTTTTTTGCAGCCATCCGCTGTCCAGCCATCAGTGCTGCCTCATGCGGAGGCCAGCAGATCAACTGGCGGGAGCGCTGCAGGACTGTGGGTGGTGGAGACAGAGTGATGTAGATGTGGAGATGAAGGCGGGAGGGGAGAGGCATAGTGTATATCCCACTTGAAAAAGTATGGAGGACAATTTGGCGAAGCATTTTGTGCTTTTTTTTTTTTTTTTAGAGTCCCTTCCTTTGCGTGCCAAAAGCTGATTGGAGGCTGTTGGTTATTTTTCACAGGATGTGCGTCTGTGTGCATTTATGTGTGTGTGCGCGTGTGCGCTGTGTGTGTGATTGCAGTAGAAAGTGCGGGCTAAAGCGAGGCAGATGGCGGCAGATGGGCGAGGTTGGAGGAAGGTGCTCGGAAAAAACCTGGAAATCTACACCACCGCCGCCGCCACTCACCCGCCCGCACGCTCTGCTCGCCCGCCCGCGTGTAAAAATAACACAGTTCGCTCGGAGCCAAGTTACAGAGATGCAAAGTAGCCGGGATTAAAAAGAGAAAGGGGGAGGTGGGGGTTGAAGACAGAGGAAGATGAGAAGGGAGAGAAAATATTTCAGGGTTACAGGAGTGAAATTCAGACAGTTCCCATGTTTGCCGTCAGTGAAAAGGGCAGATGAGAAGTGAAAAAAATAGGGTTTGTGTGTGCCTGAAGGAACTTGTACACACATACTTGAGCAACACATCACTGTAAAGTGAATAATTCTTCAGCTCAACTTGTAAAGCATTAGATTGAAGTGTTGTTTGTGTCAAGGATAGTCAAAAACAAAAAAGGCTTAACGTGAGATTATTGAACAATAGGCAGTGTAAGGTCCTTGTAAAGGGATGGAACAGGATCAGAGAAAACACATGGAGAGTGTTTTCTCTGTTTTCTCATATTTTGCGTTTGACACATTTCCTTGTGGCTATTTGTTATATTTTTTAAGTGTTGAAGGCGAGACAGATTTGGGCTTTTTCCATTTATTTGTATGTGTTTGTTTTTATTTTGTTTGCGTGTTGTATATGTAATGTTGGGCATTGTGATTTTTTTTTTTTACTGTAGCTGTAAATGTTTCGTAACAGAGCAGCACAGTCAGTCTGACATTAGTAAAACATTGCAAAATGTCAGAACAGTGTCAACACAAACTGATTTCCAAATGATGACACTTCTGAGATAGGAGGTCTCTGTGCGACACCAACAATATGTGAGTGTATGTTCACTGTGCCGAGTATATGTGAGGTGTGTGTATGTGTGTGTTTGTGTTCCCTGTAGCCTGCTGGGTATCTGGGCTGGTACAGCCACAGGCTGTGTGTGCCCGTCCCGTCCCATCTAGTCCTGTCCAGGCTGCCAAAGCCCCCGTCCCGCGAGCAGCATCTAGCTGCCACATGGCTGCCCCAACAGGGACCAGAACAGGACAAGACCTTCTCCCTCATGGCTGCTTTTAATCAGAGCTTCTCTTCTCTTCTCTTCTCTTCTCTTCTCTTCTCTTCTCTTCTCTTCTCTTCTCTTCTCTCCTCTCCTGCTGATTTATCTAATTTGTTACTTCCTCTGTCTTGTCCTATTTATTTGTCCTATGTCTTCCTAAAATATACACACATAACCACACATACAGCTCTCTCACACACACACACACACACACACACACACATAAATGCACACACACTCCCATGCCTCCATGCCTAAGGCTGTGGGGCAGCATTCTGGCTCTGTGTGGATTAATCTGCTCCCTGCCTGCAACCGAGCTGCCACCACTTTCTTTGGTCCCAGGACACACACAAAAACACACACACAGACACACACACACAAACCCTCTCACACACTCTCTTACACCGACATGCACATACATATACATGCCCAACTGGACAGCTTTCATTTGTATACATTTCTGTACCTTTTTGTACAAAGACTCGACACAAAGCCCTGTAGATCAGCCTCAAACGTAGCCTTGTAAGCTGCTCTGAATTTCATAAACTGCACACTGTATATACAGTGTGTGTGTGTGTGTGTGTGTGTGTGTGTGTCCCTCCTCAAGGTACAGGGACTGAAACAACACCAAACATCTCCTAGTTTGCCTCACTCTCAAAACTTTATGAATTTGATGAGGGTGGATAAATATTCCATCTGCTGTGTGTGTGAGTGTATGTGTGTGTGCGTGTGTGTGTATGAGTGTGTGTGTGCAAGTGTGCCTGACAGTCTCCCAGCAGTCTAAGCCAGTGTTATCCCTCCAGCCGTACCAATCAATAGTATATCTGGAGCTGGCGGCATGCTTCGTTCCCCCAGCTCTTCTCTGCAGCTGCCAACAGGGTGACCAGCTTAATTCTTACACAAACACACACACACACTCTCACACTCACACACATAAAATAACTCTCACAACTCTCTTATTCACTTCCACGCACATGTTGACTTGCCCACACTGAAGCAGCCGCCTGCATCATTAGCGGTTTAGTGTCGAGTGTGCGAGCTCAGTCAGTTAATGACCAGCTTTCTGTGTTACTGAGCTGCTGCTGTAAATTCTCAGGCTGCTGTTTGGTGTTTTCTCTCACCTGGTTTCAGTTCACAGTGACATTCAACATCACTTACAGTCGGGGTTGTAAGACGAACTTCTTCCGAACCCTTATCTGATCTCTATCTTACACTCATTAGAAGAAAATGACAGAAGAATATGGCTGTTTTCTTCCACCCTTTACACTACACCAGTAATGTCATCTTGATAAAGAAACTTTTGTAAATGCATCGTGATCAGAACGTGATCAGATCTCCCTGACCACATCTGGAGATACTCTGACGTAAGTGTAAAGGCAACCTGTACAATGTAATGGCTTCTAAATACTTACTTTATTACACTGATGGATAATTTTTAACTGACATAAAATACAGCTTATTCAAGTGAGCCACCAAGAAGGATGAGAGAGTAACACCTCGTCATTAAAGTTTTTATTTAATGCCAAAACGAAAGATACATATATTTCAGTATAAACTCGACAACCAAGTTAAATAAAAATACATTAAGGAAAAAAATATATATACATCACCTCAGCACATAAACATACTTAACACAAGCAGATAAAAGACAAACACCTCGAATTACTGATTATGTGATTATGCGTCTATTCTGTGCTGTGAAAGCGCTGAAAGATGCTGGACTGTGTGTGAGGCAGCCATGATCAACAGAACTGCTTGAAAATAAACAGTATGGGTGGAAAATAAATTATATTATTATACCATGTGTATTTCCTTATCTATGATATGAAATTCTACCTTTTAAGTAGTTTTAAAAATAAAATGACAAGTTTATAGATATATATTTCATGGACACTGTGATAAAAGTTTTTTGAATCAAAAAACCCTATTTCTATTCCTTTAAGAGTCACTTTAGCAGGTCATAATAATAACAATAATGATATTTATTGTGTAATATTTTATATTGTTTTCACAGTATCATGGTATATCTGCTGAGATGGTTATCGTACTTACAAGCTTATACCGTTACAACCGTAGTATGCTGCTGCAACGAATGAGGGAAGAATGAATAAGAATAAATGTATTACATTTGCTGAATTTAAAAGACAGGACAAATTGCACTAAGACATACTGGAATCACTTTAACTTTACATATTGTTAGGAAACAAACATGTGTATTGCATCACAGATAGGACACGTCTTTATTTAGTGAAAGACAATCAAAGAATCTTAAATAAGTCATCATAAGATCACCTCATCAACCTGTCATTTTTTAGTTTGAAAGCTTTGGTATTTACACGCATTCGATGTAACTCTTTCTGCGGGGGATACAATGTGCAAGCCGAGCGTTCAGCCAGGGTGACAGACTTCGGCAATTTTAAAATAAATCAGGAAACTAATATAGTGTAGGACGAGCTAGACTAAATAGGTCTAAATTACAGCTGCTGTTTCACAATCTCTTGTTCTCTAAAATAACTTTATTCAAAGCTCACCTCTTGTTAATAGTCGGAGCCTGAGCACATAACAAACTAGGTTAAATCTCAGTGTGCATTAAGTTGTTCTGTGTTGTGCTCAGTTTGATGTTGCTTGTGTATTTCCACATTAGTATCAGTCAGTTTGGATAAACAAGTCTTTCTTTTAATCAATCTAAGCTAACTAACATAACACAAACTAACATTTGCTTTTTATTTTCATTGTGTTTTGTGTAATAGTTGTGTGAAAAACCTGTTTTTGTATGTTTGTGTCTGTTAGCTCATGTCCACCCGGCCCGGTCCATTATTAACAGTGAATGAGATGTTATTATTATTGGCGAGATGTACAACATATGCTGTTCTGGCTGCTCTCCAGCCCTGCTTGTCCGTCTTTCCGTCAGTCACACACACACATGCAACACTAGCATGCATCCACACGTGCACACTCATCATGTTAATAATCTTATTCTGTTAATGAGGGCCTCAGCAGCACCTGAAATAGCTCTCTCCCTGCGTCTGCCTCCCTTTTCCTCCTCGTCTTCTTCCTTGCTCTTCCAGAGGTGAGCGAACTGGCGCATGAGAGTATGAAAGAGATGGAACGAGCGAGGGAAGACATGAGGGAAGACATGATTAGAGGACGGAGAAGGCAGGATAAGAAGGATGGAGAGGACGGAGCAAGGCGAGCAGGCAGGAAATAGAAGTAGGAAGGCAGCCCAGATAGAAGACTTTGATACGAAAATGACATCTCTCACAGGACCTCTTTCCCCTCCACATGCTCTCAAACACACACACACACACACACACACACACACACACACACACACACACACACACACACACAACACAGCAGCTCGCAGTACCTGTACTTGTCAGCGTGGAGGTTGGACTGGCCCTGACCCATGTTGCTGGCTGTTACTGCCTTTTCCATCCAGGGACGTTCCTCTCTGTCCCTGCCAGGAGAGGATCAGTGAGCCAGAGAGAGCTGGCAGGGACCAGAGGGGGCATCTGGTGGGCCACGCCAGCACATGGACTCCCTTACTGTAACAGGGGCCTCTGAAGACCTGCCATCCCATGATGTTTGCCTCTGTATGTGTGTGTCTGTGTGTGTCTGTGTATATGGGGTGGGGGGGGTCCCAGACACTTCTGTTCATCTCAGACTACTTTTACTGTTTTTTCCCTTCAGCGAGTTGGCAGAGTCACTCTTCTTTTGCCGTCTTTCCTCGCTCATCTGTCTCTTCATTGAATACCTTGGGCAGTCTGTATTGTCGAATAAAATAAATGCAGATAAAGGCAGATGCCCATTAAAATAAATGGTCCCATTTAAAAAAGCGGAACTCGTGTGCGTCTTCTCTCCTCAGGTCCTGGAGGACAACGATTATGGTCGGGCGGTGGACTGGTGGGGTTTGGGCGTGGTGACGTACGAGATGATGTGCGGCCGGCTGCCCTTCTACAACCAGGACCACGAGAAGCTGTTTGAGCTCATCCTCATGGAGGACATCAAGTTTCCACGCACTCTGTCGGCCGACGCCAAGTCGCTGCTGTCCGGCCTGCTCATCAAAGACCCCAACAAACGGTGTGTGTGTGTGTGTGTGTGTGTGTGTGTGTGTGGAGGTTTAGTACAGCTATCATCGTGTTTGAAATAGATCTACTCATATGGTAAACTTAGGGTGAGGGAAAATGTTTACAGGTGAATAACTATTGTCCCTTGTACTAAAATTCATCTCTTGGTTGCTATATTTTGGACACACTGAGGGTTTTAAATATCCCAAAGAAGGTACCTTCTTAGACTTGTCTTATGCTCATATTAGACCTTAAAGACCTCCCGCTTTCTGCTGCTAATATTTATTCAAAATGTTTTCCCAACCTTTATCAGAGATATCCACAATTTAAAATCACAATGTTTTATATATTTTGAAAGAAAATGTACCCTTTTATCGATTATCTGGATGGCAGTGTGTAGTGTTTCATTCACCAATTGACCTAATTCCTGCTATCCTCTGATTGGATATGATTGTACATACAATACATACATACAATATGTACCAGCAATAAGAGAGATCATGTGCAGGAGCTTTTTAAAAAATATTTATTCAAGTTAATTTGGTAAAAAATAAAAAAATAAATTAAAAATATCTGTCACATCTGATGAATTTTTGACGTTTGATTTTTCTGGTGAAAAGACGTCTGAAATGGTTCAAAACTGAACATTTTGTCACAATCATTTGAGAGTATTAAATGCTCACATTAGACCATCTTTCTTTTACTGATCTCAGTTGAGTTTTATAACTCTCTTCTCTTCTCCCCCTTCTCCCCCTTCTCCCCCTTCTCCTCTCCTCTCCTCTCCTCTCCTCTCCTCTCCTCTAGGCTCGGTGGAGGACCAGATGACGCTAAAGAAATAATGAGACACAGTTTCTTCTCTGGTGTCGACTGGCAGGACGTCTATGATAAAAAGGTACAGAGCCACATGAGTGTAACTGTGTGATGAGGTGTATTTATACAGAGGCTCAGAGTTAACTCGTATAACACACATCACACTTGAACACATGATGTGTGCATCAGAACATGCAGGCAGTGGTTTAAGGCACAGGGCATTATGGGAGGTGTGACCTTGTATCCTGGAGGTCTGTCAGTCTGTTCATGTGTTATAACACCACACCGTGTCTGTCAGGTCCTGTGTGGAGACACCTTTAGCCTGTTAGACAGGTGCTGAGCCTTGGTCTCTTCTCTGGGTCGCTCTGCCTCCTCTCCTGCTCTTCACATCCCCCACTCCTTTCTCTCCTTTGCTCATTTCCTCTCCTTCTCATCTCTTCTCCCAGCTTTACTTCCCTCTTTGTTCTTCTTATTTGCTTTTCTTTTGTTTTCTTCTCCTCTTCTCTTTGTTCTTATCTTTATCCTCTCTCTTTTCTTCTCTCCATTCCTTTCCTTCCCTGTCATTCGGACAGTCGGTGTAGAGTGGGACAGGAAATGTAGGGAGAATAAAGAGAGAGAGAGAGAGACATGTAACAAAGGGTCTTCTGGTCTTTATAATTTTTCCAGCCTAGCTAAAGGAAGCTTTGTCTCTTCCACAGTGTGCTGCCTTCAGCGTCAAGTGTTATCGTACAAATTCTAATCTTCCCTTCTCTTGACGTCTGTCTTTCTCAGCTGGTCCCTCCCTTCAAGCCGCAGGTGACGTCGGAGACGGACACCAGATACTTTGATGAGGAGTTCACAGCCCAGACCATCACAATCACTCCACCAGAGAAATGTGAGTCTCCTTTGTCTCTTCTGTCTCTTTCTTACACACAAACATGAGCTCAAATTAAAACTTGACACCGTCTCACATTCATTTAATTCTCTGGTTTGGAGTGTAAAGTAATACACATCCCATCAAGAAATATGTGTATTTGTTTGAGTTAAAATATATTGTTAATTTGTTAATAATAATTTTTTCAAGATGTTTATAAAACTGTTTCCTGCACATGTAGTTTAATTTCTGATTCACGGTCAGTTATTTTCACTCATAAACATTACTTTCATAATTGCAGTTAAACAAGTTAATCACTGCTTACCGTCTTTCTTCAGGTGAGACTTTTCCACTGCTTGAATTAACCAAGGTAACAAACGTGAAAAGTGCTGTTGTCTGTTTATCCGAGTGTCTCTGTTAATAGTCCTCGGGCCACGCGCGGCTCTTCACACGCTTCTGAAACGAAGACGCCGATTTCAAAATGTTCGGCACTGAATTATGCATGAGTGGATCCGACGTGTTTCTCTCTGCTAATGTGAGGTTCCACTTGTTTTGTAGGTCGCACATCAGTTAGTTAGCGGGAGATTGGCACATCAGAGACACACTCATTAATTGAATCGTGTTGTGTTTTATTCTACAGCGGCAAAAACACAATGCTTTAGTGTTTGATTATAATTTGAGAAGGTGATTACTGTAAGAAATCAAGTCATCAATTACCTCTGGATCTGCATTTTTCTGCAGTTGACGAGGACGGGATGGACTGTCTGGACAACGAGAGACGACCGCACTTCCCTCAGTTCTCCTACTCTGCCAGCGGGCGGGAATGAACTGTCCATCTCGTTGACATCATCACAGCTGATCTCTGTGGTCATCAACGTGGGGCAAAAGGACCCGCAGCTTCGGACCGACTCTGAACAACCGTGACTTGAAGGATTTTACCCTTCTCCTCCTCTCCTCTTCATCCTCTCTTTTTCACCTCTACAGTCTGCTTCTCAAATGTTTTTGTGAATCCCTTTTCAGAGAGAACTTCCAGACAAAATTACTTTCTGCCCCCCTAGATGATCCGAATTGTGATGTGATCCGTTACTGTGTAATGTCCCTTTAAAGACAGGAGCATCACCGGTAGACTGCTGTGCTTTGACGCGTGTCGGTCGGACCAAACTCTGATCCAGTTAGACAAACAGCTGACGCATTTTTAACATTTCTGTGGCTTCTCATCTGTGAGATGGAGATACAGCATTTAGAGACATTCAGACCCAAACTGCCGTTACCGGTTGTATCTCAGGCTTTTACAGACACACAGACAGATACTCTGATTTCAAATCCTCACATAAATAATTCTGGGATCGATTAAGGCTGCCTGGCATTGAGCAGAACCCTCCACACCTCATGTCGTCAAGCAGGATTTGACTCAGGTTTTGCTCAGTGCAATTCATTATTGTTGTTGCTGCTATTTCAACTACTACAGGTAGTCCTACTCCTCCTCCTACTACTGCTACTACTTAAACCCGGTGCTACACTACTAGCTTAATGCTGCAGGTCATTACACAGGCGCCAGCAACACATCCACCACCTGTATTAACATCTATGCTTGTACAGCTGCAGAACAGGTGTTGCTCCTCCTAATGTACTGCTAATACACATCTGTAGATTATAATGGGATGTCATGTTTGAGTGTGTGTGTATGTGTGAGCGAGAGAGAGAGTGAGTGTGAAAGTGATTTTGTGTTTAAGATTGCACCTCAAAGCACAGCAGTTCAGAAGGATGAAGCTCCCAAACCATGAGCTTTACTAGGTTTCCCACAATGCAGTGCAAGGTGGTTGATACATCCATCACAGCAGAGGTGAAAATGAGAGGAAAACGGTTGGTTTGAATGTTTCCCCCCTGAAGTTTTTTTATTTATTCCCCCCCAGCTATCAGTCCCTCTTGTGTCCCAAAAGGGAAAAAAAAACAAAAACGGTACTGTTGTGTCGATGATGGAAAGCTTTACTGTGACATGTCGTCGTCATGGCTTTGGGAAACCACACGGCTGTACCTCTCTGTGTTTGCGCAGGAAAGAGAAAAGAGACGAGAAGTCCAGGATGGCAGGTTGGGCATTGTGACGAAAAGAGAGAGAGAAAGAGAGAGAGAGTACAGGTGCAAAGCTCCGAGAATTATATGAAATATTTGTAATGTGATAATTTATGAGCTGATTTCCTGTTTCCTGTGAGATTCTTATGAAGGACTTTTTTATTTAAAAAGAAAAAAAAGACATTATGTTCTGTGAGGAGGTACGCATCGACAGTTATGGGTTTACACCAATCACAGCAATGGCTATAATATATATATGTTCTATTTATTGTTCTACTCATCGGTTTTATATTTAACTTTTTCTATTGTTATTACATTATTCTAGAAAAAAATAAATATTTCTTAGGGCTGAGAGGGAAAAAAAGGCACCTCAAGAAACAAAAATGGCTGAAGAATGTAGGAGGGAAAGCAGATAGCCTTCCTGCTCCGTTGTTTATTTTAATTATGTTTTTTTTTGTGTGTGTTTGTGACCAAAATGTGACAGCCGAGAGGTGACGGGACACTTCAAAGACAGACGAGAGTTAAGAGAAGATTGTTGGCCAAAAGTGAATATATACAAAGTCACCTTTTCTTCTTCAAGTTTATCCAAATAATCCCACAGGTGTTTTAACATCCCCCACAGGTGTGTGTTGGTGAAAGCTGAGGCAGAGTTCAGGGAGAAAGAGGAAGTGGAAGTTGAGCAGAAAGAAAACAAGTGCAGCACACAAGTCTGAATGTAAAGCGGTAAGAATGGAACTGTAAGTGCTACTGTTAACTGTAAGTGTGAGGAGATAAGAGTCAAGGAGAAAGTCGAAGAAAAGAGGTGAGTCAGTGTTTTCCTGTCACAAGAAAGAACAAGTTAGCGTCATCTTCATTTTGATCCCTGTGCTCTCTTCTGTCTTTGACAAAGTGCCGTCACTTCTCTGGTCTGGACTTTGTTCATTTGCGTCTTCATGTCTTCCAGTCTGACCAACAAGATTTCAAAAATCCCCTCAATTTCTCCGTCTTCAAAACGCCAGTAAGCCTTATGGTTTAGCTCAGAATAAGTGAAAAAAAAGAGAGAAAAAAAAAAAGAATCATGAGATGTGAGGAAATATATTTTTTAAAATTTGATACTTCATCTGAAAAAGAAAAATCGCGTGGAAGACGTCACCTTCGATATCTTTAAACGAGAGCACCAGGGGATGTGCTCTCATTAGGCATAAAGAAAACTGTACTCCAGTATATTTATTTGAATGTTTTATTATCGATGGATAACTTGAATTTCTTTTCTATTTAATTTATTTGATGTCATTTTGTTTTGGAGTTTAGCAGTAAGGGGGTGTAGTCGTGTTTCACTCTGCAGTTTAAGTCTTCAGACTTTGTTCTAAAAATAAATGCCTCCTTTTTTTTTTTCTTTTACAGATTATCTCTTATACGACACATTACCTGTTTTTTTCCGCTGCTCTGAAGTCCACATGCTTTACTCTTGCACATCCATTAAATTGCTATTAGCTAGCAAAGGCGCTTTATGGCAGAAAGTATAAAAGGACGGCGCTGGCCTGCATGCTGTAGTCCTCCTCTGTCCGTACTACCAGTCCTGAGTCAAAGTGGCACTCAGAACTCTTATGAAAAATACTTCTCTGTGATCGATTGAGCCTGTCTGGCACAGCTGAAGCAGCCGAATCCCACCCAGCTGGCACCCTCGACAGGCTCAAGCAAACGCTCCCAAGTATTTGGAGGGATTTCAGCTTTTGATTTGACCCAGGTCTGCGAGTGACTGAGGAGTTCTAGCTGTATGTGCACGCTTACCGCCAAAATCATTAGAAACCAGAGTTCATAAAATACCGCTTTGTAGCTTTGGCCACAGCACTTTCACATCCATCACTTTTTATATGATTCAGAGGAATCTGATTCAGCCTTGCTTTAAAGGAAGATTTTTAGCTTTTTTTATGTTTGTACGAAAATGAGGATCTTTAAAGCACATCTCCCCTCCATATACAACAGATAGCTTTCACGTCGCTCTGATGAGTTGGCGACACCTGGGTGATTGTGTCCCACATGCCAGAGACGAGTCTGAGCCGCCACTGCAGAGTGACGCTCGGTGGATGTTCTCAGACGACTGGTCAGTCTTCATAAACCAAAATGAAGACTGACACTCTCAACTCTTTATCCTCCTCTGTTTTGAAAAGTTTTTCCTAGCTCCTAACTACAGATTCAAGTTAATTTACTGGCCGATTCTAACGGTCAGAGATCATAAAAAAAAAATCCTCCAACCTCCATAAGTGGAGACGATGGAGCTTAGTATTCCTCATCAATATGGGTTTTCCCTCAGAGACCACGAGTCAGTCGGGGAGAACGTGTCAGTAACTCAACTTCTTCACCAAACAGAGGTTAAACTGGACGCTGAAGTTCAGTTCGAGCCTCCTCACAGCTCCACTCGTGTGTGAGTTGTCTGACGCTGCACCGACAGTGTTCGCTCCTAAAGCTGCTGCTGTTTGTACTGTACATCTATCACACAACAGATCTGACTCCAATAGTATTTGAATAATATGTAAAAATCCTTTCAAAGACCTCAGCTGCTCTGTATTGATCTCGCCCCCGTTTTGTTAATGAACGGACGGCATAAGCCAAAAATCACAAGCCACGCTGAGGCTGGCGTTTAATGCAGATAATAAGTAAACGGCTCCAGTGTTTGGAAGGATTTCTGAAAGTATTTGACCTCCTGTCTGCGACAGAATTCCTCCCCTCTCTTTTCTCTCTGGTACTAGTCTATCATCATGATTATTAACATGAACAAGCATGAGATGCATTTATTTATAAACAGCAAACAAAAAACGGCAAACATGTACAAATATTACAAAAGTGTAACTGAGTTTTAATTTCACGTCCATGTCCATCTACTGTAGCTTTACAGTTTTGTGAGACGTTTCTGGACAGCCGCCAGCTGTTCACAGAGCGGGCCATGTTTCCCCTGAAGCACTGTCGTACCGAAGTCGACTCTGAGACGGTGTCGACTCTGAGACGGTGCGGGGGAAACTCAGCAGATCGATCAAACAGCCTTTTTCTGTCCCTCATGCTGTTAGGATGCAGTGCTGCTGGCCAGTGAGGCCGCGAGGATGTGAAAACAACAAATTACCATCAACATGAAGCTGTTTTTTACACTGTACATCCTTAGTATTTTTACACATAAAATGTATATGATAGGGATGCACATTATTTTCCTTCTTACAGACAGCTTCAATAAAGCACTATGTCAATCTGCTGCCATGGTGTCCACTTGTTTGGTTTGTGGCGGAACAATACTATTGAGGTGTTTCAAATGAGAGATTAAAAAACAGAAATATCCTTTTTTTGTCAGAAATGTGAAACAAATATTTGTTAAGAAATAAAGGAAATGTAGAAAATGTGTAATCATACACTACTTCAGGACAAATGAACAAGAAGTGTCACAGTGAAAAAAAAGTGAAGTATCAAAGGGCCTTACATTTACATTCCCTATGTCTGACCTGTAAATCCAGGAAGTTAAATGTGTAAAAACAATGCACTTTTTTTTTTCTTTATTAGTTTTCCCATCCGAAAAACATCAACATCAAACATACAAAAGTGCAAGTAAAAAAACAATGCATCTTTATTGGAAGTACGTTGACCTTTCGATTCCCAGAAAGCCATCTTGCGTAAACGTTAAAAGTTAAAACCTTTTGACGAAATAACAATATTTCTGTGCTTGGCATGAAAGGGCCTGAATGAGGTTGTTAGAGGGCCACAGTCTGTTTTAAGGCATTCTGAAAGCTCACATTAATGCACCAGTGATATAACTTAAATCTTAGAGAAACACACAACATCCTAGTGTCTCTAGTAACAGTCTAATGCCAAATGTACAATATAAAACGGTGACCTTATTTTCAGATCTCATAACAAAACATTTGAGATTCACTGATCAACTGTTTTTATTTTCCAATTCAATTCTGATACCTGAAGTACCATATCTGCAGATACCAGAGCTCTTCTTGATGAAATATTATAATTATTATTATTAGTGGTTTTATGTATAAGGTTAGACAAAGCTGTAGTAAACAGTAATGTGTAGTAAACTTATCAACTTTTAGTAAGTTGACTTCTATACATGAGTAGAGGCCTTTTTTAAATCCACCATCTGATTAAAAAAAAAAAATGTCACACACAGAAACTGTGCACACTCAGTCCGATGTGTAAAATTCACGATACGAGACAAATTAGATGATTCTGTGGTATTTTCTCTTCTTGAACAAAGAATAACAAAATACTGAGTCAATCCAATCCAAAAAAAAACAAGACAAGAGCAAGAAGAATTTCACCTGCTGATAAAGGAGCTGCTGAATTATCCTGGTTGTTTCCAGGTGATATCTGAGGACGTCGGTGGTGTGTTTCATACACTGTTTTATATCTTTAAAACCAAACATTAAAAAAGAACACTGCGGAATTTCTGCGGATCAATTGATCCTGAACAGCGGCTGGCAGAACGTCTAAGCCAGGAACACACACACACATCAGGAAAAGGATCCAAAAAACTCTGAGTAATCATGATTGACACAACATGAAGTCGTATTTACTTTTAAACATGCCGCAATTTTGGACGAAAGAAAAATGGACTTGGTGTGCAGAAGTCTTAACTGTGGATTCTGGACATGGATCTGTGACATCAGTCCAATATCTGGTAACTGAATTACATCAGTATCAGCTCCCAATACCAACATTCAGTCGGACTCATCCGACTCTACAAACAATTGTGAGTAGCACCGTTATACAAAAGAGAACACACCTGTCTCCCTGCACATCATCCTGAGTAAACATAAGTAACAGTCTTATATGTTCTGATCAACAGGAGCGAGAAGATCCAGATCCAAACAGGCAGGACCGACTCATGAGGGCAGAGCATCGAGTCGTCTCGTGTTCGGGAGCTAGAAACACACACACACCACACACACACACACACACACACACACACACACACACACAGCATTCAGTAAAACTGCTATCTGAACGTCCAACACAATAATCTGTCTGATCGTGACTCAGCGCAGAAAACAGACAACATGTTTTTCATCAAATCCAGAACCAGACAGAATCTCTAGTCACGGAGGGACAAACATCTTCTTACTGATGTTATTTTAGGAAACTGATAACTGTAACATGCACCTGGAGAGAAACGACACGGTAACACAACAGTGAGTCACACACAGGTTTTCGAGGAGGTGTGTGTTTGTGTGTGTACCTCCATGTGTAGGTTCTGCATCTCCTCGGTGAGTGTGTTTCTCTCCTGCATCAGCTGGTTCTGTTTGGCCAGCAGCTCACACACCTGCTGGGCGCTGCTCTGACAGTGACGGTCCAACTGCTGCAGTCTGCAAAACACACACACGCAGACACACACACAATATTGACTGAAACTGTGTGAGAGGAACGTACCCTCCTGGCTGATATAAAACCAAATGTTGTAAATATTGAAAGAGAGCTGGATCCACAAAGAGCTTTTAATATCACTGGACTTTGTGTTGATCAAGTAATCAACACTGTGTACATCAGTGCGACAGCAGTGTGAGAGCAGAGACACTGAGCTGAGAGACAGTGGCGCTCTCAATCGTCATCAATAAAAGGATCAGATCAGGGCCAAAACTGACAATTATTTTAATTATCAATTAATCTACTGATGGCTGAAGTCCATTAACTGTCTTTTCTATGAAATGTCCTTCAATACTGAAAAACCACAGCACGGTAAGGTCAGTCTTTAAGTTTCTACGGACCGATATTCAGTTTACTCTCTATGAGAAAGAACAATCCTCATTTGAATATAGTTTCTGTTAACGGACTAATCAGTTAACTAAAACCTTCCCATTCTAGATCAGATATCAGCAGAAGTGACTGCTCAACATAAAGTGTCTGGGTGACTGTAATAGATAGGTAGATAGATAGATAGATAGATAGATAGATAGATAGATAGATAGATAGATAGATAGATAGATAGATAGATAGATAATTTATCCCTTAAGAAATTCAAGAATTGAAAAGATTGTAACAGGAAAATGTTCAACATCTCTAATATATTGTGTTTATATAGTACATTTTAAAAAAACTTCTGTTTACTTTTTGACGAAGACATGAACAGATCGATTCACTAAGATAAGAAAAGGTATTGGATAATTTTCACTTTTTTTAATTTTTAGTTTTTAATCAGTTGTCACATGAAACCACATAAAGCATTTAGAAGGGAAATTGTTTTTCAGTGGAACTGCTAACTAGGTGTAGACCGACTATCGGTCCTGGACGATCATCAGGGTCTATGATTTCTGTCAGATTGCCGATAAAAAACTAATTAAAAAATGTGTTACTTTGGCTCTGATGCAGCAACCTCTCACAAAATGTCACACAACAATATCTGATCGCTAACTTGTCACAGTCAATA
>CAEMYA010002116.1:5155878-5171602 GCA_903131615.1 Diplodus sargus | reverse complement strand
ACTGCCATCTGAATAAGATAAGAATATATTTGTGGCAGGTCCCGGAGTACATTCAGTACCAGAAATACGACCACATACTGAAGTACCAGCTGCAATATGGATCACTGTAAACGTGAGTCAGACCTCTCTCGCCTCCCGTCTCCATACTGTGCATTCTTATGATAAAACATAACATATAAATGCCAAAAAATACATTAATTTACTGCTCAAAACTAGTAACTGCATTCCGGAACACACACAGAGTTCCTACCAAAAGAATGTTCTCCCAGTATTAAATATAAAAATGTGGTCAAGCGGTTTGACAGTCACTCCAAAAGTGACCTCATGTAGAACTGAACTCGAGAGATTTTTAAATATCAGGAGGATTCATCAACCCAGTAAGTGTCAAAGCAGAAAATAAAACTCACTAAATGCCAAGAGTGATTATCGTGGTTCAGTTGGGAGAAGAGAGAAGTTAGGTGCCAACTTCCCAGCCAATCCACTTTTGGCAGCCAGATTTCTACTCTGCTAAACCTCCTGAGAACATGCAATGGCAACCCATACACACACACATAAAAATACTGCCATAACATATGCGCGGAAACATACAGAATATTCATACTTCACACTCCTTGACAACTTAGATTGTTTTTCCTTCCGTGAAACGCACAAAAAGAGTCACACACCGGCAGGAGACAGCTGTGACTCTGTAAACTTTGTTTTTTTGGCAGCGTGTGACTGTCGACAGGTTAACACCGGTGGGTGGTAGACAATATGTAGTGTCAGTGATGGAGCAGGAGAAAATTGTGAGTGTGTGTGCGCGTGCGTGTTTGGTTAAGAGTAAGGTGTAGTTGGGGGGCTGGGCACTCGGGTGGAGATCCTGCGGAGTGGGGCAACAACACCCACACACCCTCGCCCACATTGGCAGAGCAAGGCGGAGTGCCAGGCACCCTGTGGAGACACACACCAACTGGGCTCCACACTTAGGGGAGAACAGGACCCCCGCAACACACACACACACACACACACACACACACGTACAGATACTGTCGCATAAGCCAAAGATGGAATCACTTTTAACTGCAGCTTTGTTTAAAAATGCTTCCCTATATGTCAGGTATCACAATTCTAAGTGCAAAATCACACACACTTTACATTGTATTGCCCTCAAAAATAACCACGGATGTAATAACGGAATAGAAAATGAGGTGCAGAGAGCATGTGCATTATTTTAGGGCTGCAAATGACGATTGTTTGGTCCGTAAAATGCAATAACAAAAAAAACCAGCACAAAACTCCCATTACAACCCCTTAAGGCCAAGGTTAACAATATTCAGATTGCTTATTTTTGTCCAAACATCGGTCTAAAACCCAAATACATTCAGTTTAATATGATAGAAGACTGAAAAAAGAGCAAATTCAGGATGAAAGACAAACTCAGCTGTGCTTGTGTATTGTGGATGTAGTTACAAAGACTGGTGCTTCACTTTGACTACTGCGTGTTTAACTTCGTAGTTAAGTTGGTATTCCTACAGAGAAATTAATGATTCATCTAAAACACGACTACTCAAATTCCTAAATTTAAAAACAAACCCTCACCCCTTATTCTGCGTTTCACACACTGCACGTTCAACTTTTCTGGCTTTTAAATATTCACACAGTTACTGTTGTCTTTTGACCACCAATAGTGATGCCACAGGAGTATAACAACTAGTTTATTTTTGGAGAAAAATAAGAAAAAACAAGAAGAAAAGTTGTGGTTTTTGATGAGAGAACAGTTTGATGTGCAGCCTGATCAAGCGGAAAATGTTGCCACTGCACCGACAGCAGGAGAGTAAACTGCTGATGACACAAAAACCAGGGTGAAAACAAAAATATAAAACAATTCTTGTAATAACTAATCATTAGATGTGCAGAAGAAGGACTGGTTAGGGACAGATTGTGAAGAAAACTGCACTTCTTTTTTCTTTTCTTTTTTTCATTTTGTAAAGCCTGCTGCCAGATTCAAACTGAGATAAATTAAAGCTAAAAAAGCACTTTGGGAACATTTTAATCGGAGAAAGCTGCTGTTGTTTTTATAATAAAACATAGTCTGATCTCAATAAAAAAATTGTGCTTCAAAAAAAAAAATCGTGATAGACAAACATAAGATACATGTGCCAGTTTTTGATTCTTGGAGGAATAAAGCAAAAATGTTTTAAAACTAACAAATGATAATTGAATAAATCAAATGTTTATCTGCTCGTAAACAAAACAAAAGTTGCCCAAAAATTGACAAAAATGCCTTCACAAGATCTGATGAAGATGTAAGATTACATACAGGATGTGTAGTTGGTTGTGTATTATGTATTATGTTTCTGCGTACCTGTCCTTCATGCGCTGGTGCATGCGGCCGTGCTGGACACACTGTTCCTCCATGTCGGTGCAGCGAGATCTCAGACTCTTCACTGTCTCCTCTAGGTGTTGCTTCTCCAGAGCCAGCTGCTCCATCTCACTTCTGCACACACACACACACACACACACACACGCATAATTATTACAGATGGGTCACAATTTGAACAAAAGAAACAAAAATATAAGTACAATACAAATATTACAAATAAATCATAATAAATAAATACACCTAAGCAGATTTGAGTCTGAACAGGTGGGTGAGATGTTTATAAAGGAGTCCAGAGAGTCAGTCAGTTACTCTTACAACACTGAGAATTTGTGGGAAACTGCAGGAGCTATTGACTAACATTAAGCAAAGAGAAAAATTAAACCAACTGAGGGACTTTAAATGTCTGTTAATGTCCATTTTCAGTGCTTTTAGGCCTTGATCTTTTCTCGAATTCACACACTTTCAAGGATTTCAAGGATCCATGGGAACCCTGAATGACAAGCCAATGACATTGACTGTGTACAGTAGAGATCAGACAAGAAATGTGGGGAGACAAAGAGAGGTATGACATGCAACAAAAGGTCCCTGGGTCAGACGCTGCAGTTATGTGTCAATTATGTCCCTTAACCACGAGTCCAAAGTCGGACTCACAACATTACACTGACCAATCAGTAGGAGGCCTCATCGTCAGACTAACAACTGAAAACAATTCATCAAGAGTGTTTTTGCTCATGTTGCTGCAACTGTCTGAGTGTAACCTCACTTAGCCTGACGGAGGCTGTCCAGCAGGACTTTAACCGCTACACTGGGCTTGGACTCCAGGAGCTCAAACAGCCTGAGGCTCGAAACACACCAACACCACACTGTTGCTAAACTACATAACACACACATACAGCAGATGTAGGGTATGAGCCTTCATGACAGTGTGTCAGCATGAGTGTGAATTCCTCCTCATAAAAAAACACATTCAAGGTGGTAGTTATCACTGTGTACACATGTGTGCATTTGCTGTTGATGTCCATAAGATAATACACAGGGTCCTTCTGAGTGTGTATTGTGTGCTCGTGTCCTGTGGCTGGTGAGGCCAGTGCGGTCTGGCAGGGCCAGATTGGGGGCTGTCATGTGACTAATGTGCAGCACAGCTCCAACAGCTGACAGGACACTGGGCCCAGGGTCACTCTCAAACACACACACACACAATCACACACACACAAACAGAGGAACACACAATCACAGGCAGCCCAGATGGAGAGCTGTGCAGGCCTGCTGTGACTACTGTAGCATCAGGTTAACAAGAAAACAGGTCAGACTGGGAAGCAGTATGTAGTATGTTGACATGATCTGTCCAAACAGCCTGGATGGATGATGCTTCATGAAATGATGGAACAGACAGACCGAGTAAACAACTGAGCGAGTGAATAAATAGCTGTTAAGAAAAGCTGTGTGTATCTACACAACAAAATTTCACCTCACAGCATGAAGGAAAAATAGATAAATGAGTGAGTCTGAATGTAAGTCACTGAGCTGAATAATGAGCAAGTAAAAGAAAGTAGAAGTATAACCGAGTGCTTGAATGTTCAAACAAGGAGGAAATATGATGAATGAATGACCGAGAAAACACTGACCTGCTGTTTCCTGTCAGCTCTTCCAGTTTGACTCCCAGCGCGCAGCACTCTTCCTTTAGCTTCCTGATCAAGGAATTCTGGGAACTCAGCAGACCGTCCAGCTCTGCAGCTGCAATTGATAATGGGAAAGTTGTTTTTTTTCACTACGAGGTTAAACATTTTGACTAGCTGTCCTAGATCCTGGGTACACATAAACCGACAGGTAAAGTGGCTTCAAGAGGACGAACACACTGCGAGTAAAGAAATAACTTGCAAAAAGACACAGATATCCATGTTTACTGTATTTACAGCTCCTCTCTGCACGTTCTCACTTTGTTGACTTTCTCATGTTGTTGTTTTTATTGCAATTTGCTTGTGTTTTGTAAATTTGCATGTTTTTTTTTTCTTAAAGTTGCTAAAAGGAACAATCAACATTCCCTAGTTATTATATGACAAAAACCAACAGTACTGCATAGCTTGGCAGCACGGCTAGCATAAAATGTTACGTCATAAGCCAGTTGCATCAACCGCTGTACCACCAGACTACAGAGCAGCTTCTTTCATCAGGACTCCACCATAAAATAAAGTATTAATTTTCGGACTGACCGGCATTGAGAATAGAAGTATACAGAAATAGCCATCTTCTCACTGATACTCCCATTGCTCATGTAGGTCGTTCAGAGTCATCAGTGTTAAATGAGACCGTTTCATAACCAGTTCCAAGTTCTTTGTATGTTTAAGCTGTAGTGTGGTGACCTCTTAGAGCCACAGAAAGGGTACAAGCAATATCTCACATCAGTTTAACACTTTATACTTAGCAGCCAACACGCCTACACAGAAGTTCAGATGTTGTCAAACTCAAAAGCCTGCCTTCAGAATCAGCTGCCAATGGACACCAACATCATCCGCCTCTTTCTTTCTTATAATCAAGGCATGTTTATGAGCAGTTGCTCCCTGCACACAACACCACGAATGAACTGCTTTCAATCATCAAGTGTTGTCTCGTTTCGACAGCAGTAACTGGCTGGGTCATTTTGAGCTTTAGTGTTACAGCTCTCTAAGTAATTGCGTACATCTGGTTTACACTTACTCTAACGGATATCAAAACTAAATGTACTGTATTTGGTAGTATGTCTATTCATTGCCTACTGCTGTGTCTCTCTATCTCAAAGAACCCAAAGAAAACTAACCGAAACACGCAATTTATAAGCTTACTGATGTATCTTTCTAAACTGAAACTTGTTCCATAATGTAGGCTCTCTGCTGCACCTGCTTCTTGTCAGTACTGACCACATCCTGAAATGAACTGCTGCTCAGGGTAAGAAAGAAAACGTTAACACACAGACATGAATGTGACGGTTCTGTTTGTAAGACACAGACAGTGAGCTGTATATCGTAAAATTTAAGAAGGCCCACTCCTTAAAACAAAAAGGATAAAATCAAATGAAGAGTTAATGGTTGGTATAAGTCTATGCAAATGTTTAAATTGTGCACAATAATATATGATGGTAAAAGGCCTCTTCTGAGGGAGGCCTGACATAATATGTCACCTCCAAGAATAAAGTGAAATACTGAACATCAAAATAAATAGAATTAAAAGTAATGTCGAGAGATACATCACAGATTATAATGCAGAAAAATTAAGAGGATAAAATATATTTATCAAGCCCCAGTGTGTTACCATTTCGGTGCACTGGTGTCATTTTAAATAGAATGATTTATTGCTGAACTGCAAAATATCATCCTACAGTTAGATATCTTTATCACCAGTGTTTAACTGTCACATTTGAGGGATCATGCAAAGAAATCTGAGTTTATCAACTAATTTATTGATATCAGAAATGTTTACTACTTAATATCAGCATTGACCCTAAATATCTGAATATCGGTCGGCTTTTAGTTAGAAACTTTGAGTCTTCGGTGTAAAAATTCACAAACTCCAGTCCATGTGACTGCAGGTACAAAAAATTGTTAAATTGCGAAGCACTGGGATTTAAGTGATCCTTCATACCTCCTTTATGCCATCGCTTAATGGTAATGCAGCTACAGAATATGTAATAAAAAAATAAATAAAATGTGAATTTTAGGTCACCTCTCTGATTCAAGATTTCATTTGGTTACGGTTAAATTAAATGAAGTCGTGCTTTTGTGGGTCAACAGACTATCTACTGTAATATACTGTATAAGTGTTAAAAAATAATGCTTAGAGAGCATCATGGCTGCTTCTATTAACACGTACTATACATTTCCAACACACCATGAGAAAAAAACTACACAACGGACTGAGATACACAATGAAATCTATTGTAACGAATACTGCAGCAACAGCGAGATGAATGTGTCTTTGAATCGGTCTCCAAAAAAAATGCTTTTGTCGACATTCACATTTACATCAAAACTGCTCAAACAAGACGCTGAGATGTACAGAGGAAAAAGCAGGAGTACAGAGAATCGTGGACGAAGATATAAAGTGTGTGAGTAGGGTAGAATGAGATGGAGAAAGAGAGGGGATTGTTGTTTGAAAGCTCTTTTTCTTTCTCCTTTCCACCCTTCCTGCCACGTCCTCATCCGCTCATGGGGGCCTCTTTCTGAACAATCCAACACTGGGCTTTCATCATTCCTTTGAAATGATCCACGTTCCGCTCTCCAACATATGTCTGCTCTTTTAAAATAACAATGGCTGCCGTTTGGATGGAGGGAATGATCCACCTGCTCCGGCATTCTGTTACAGTCAACCGAAACCAAAAAACACCAAGGACTCGCTGTCTTTGAAAAGTAGCTCGACTTGTGAAGTGAGTATTTATTTTTTTGATTTTTTTGCATACAGTAGATATTTGGGGGGGAAAGAAAGAGATTTTAAAAAAGTGGAGGACGAGGCATGGTGGTAGATCTCTGCGCTATGATGCACATCATTTAACTACAGCCTTTTGTTATATGTCTCTTCTTGCATTTTTATATGCTACAGAAAAGCTACGAAAATATAAATGTCGAAATTTCATGCCGACTGATGTTTCTTCCGTCTTCCCTTTATACGCTGCACACTGTGTCTCTAAAGTGAGCAACCAATAACCTTTTTTTTTTTTCCCATTCCACTTTATGCAGTCTCCGTGCATTATCTATGGCAGTGATCTGGGGACGGAGGGCAGAAATTGGATGCTGAAGAGCATGAAACTGAACCACACAAACTCACAGACGTGCACACACACGTACACTCAACAAAGTTTGGTCAGTGCTGGAAAAGTTGCATGAAGAATGCTAATTAGCTGAACAGGCTTTGAATGCGTCTGGCCATGCGTAGGCCAAAAAGAACCCTGGGACACAGAAACACAGCAGAACTGGCACTGGAAACAAACAGAGAAAAAATGAGGGGAGGGAGGGATGGAGAGAAGAAGCGTGGCAGGGAGGGAGGGACGGAGAGAAACAAATATCTGATATCATCTAGAGGCTGCTCTGTACGCATTTACTCAAAAAAGAAACATGAAAAAAAATCTGAAAAAAAGGTGGGAGGGAGTGGAGAAGAAGGGAGAGGGGGACGGATGGATGGAAGGACAAACGGATGGACACAGAGGCGGGATTTGGAGAGCAAGAAAGCTAATTATCCAGCTCGTCTGTTGGGTTGCACGGGGAGAGGAAGTGATGCGAGCTACTAAAGGACGTCCATCCCTCCATCCCCTCCCCATCCACAGTTTCCTGCTGTGCTCTGATGTCAGCTCTCTTTAGACAACATGTGTGCTGCCGACACGCGCCAGAAACAAACCCTTTGTTTACCCCCCCCACCCGCTTCCCTCCCTCCATCCATTCCTCCCTCTATACCCTCCATCTTTGTTCCGCGTACCAGCAGGCTCCCTGGTTGTTGAAGGGAACCACAGGTAAATAAAAAGACAGGAGAAGGGGAGGGAGGGAGGGAGAGGATGGTTGAGGGTTGGTGGTGGGTGTGAGGGGGGGATCCAGATGGTGCAACAGATGTGCTAGCAGCAGCAGCTCTGCTGTGCAGACAGACAGGGAGCTCTGAGCTGGGTCTCTCTGCTCTGCTCCCATCACCTTCCCTCCACTCTGCCCTGCTATTCTCTCTTCTCCTCTCGCGGCTTCTGTTTTGCTCTTTTTGCTCTGTTCTGCTCTTTTGAGGTCACTTCAGCTCAGCCTTGTTCGGCTCAAATGATTTGTGATCTGTCCGTTCCCTCCCACTCAACTGGTCATGCTGTGTTGGAGGGGAGCAAGGTGGCACAGTAAGAAGGAACGCCATCCTTTAAGAGGAAGATGCAGGTTCAAGACCCTGTTCCCACATAGATCCGCCCCGCTGAATCGTCCTTGAGGAAGAGACTGAAACCCTCCCAGCTCCAGCTGCGATTCTGTCGCTGACCCTGATCAGCTCTGCTGTTTTGTTCCTTACAGTTCTGTGTCTACTGACTCTGTGTGCACAGCTTTGTTCTGTTCTGGTCTCGGCCCCCCACACACATCACACTCTCCTGCTTGTGAAACAACTATATGCCTGTGCACCACAGTGGCCTACAGTAGAACCGACTGAAATAGCAAATATGAGGACTTGCTGCTGGGTAGACATGTAAAGATGTTCTCAAGCTTGTGCAGCTCTCCACTGAAAACCTTTTAATTCTGCCGTGTAGGAAGTCTGACCCCCAATGTGGCAGCATCACACCTAACAGACACGAGTCGCTGCCATTCTAGCTGTCGGGCTGATGGCCAAAAACAAAGGAATGGAGAGTAAAATTAATTTGTGAATGTATAGAAAAGCTGATATGAATTAAATATTTAATAACACATTTTGTTATTTATAAGGCATTGGTTGTCAAAACTACGTTTTCTTGTTAATGTCTCCTCTCCTAAAAGTCTGTACAACAGGAGAAGGAATGCTATGATTTTCCCTCTGCGAAATTAACGACAATGAAGAGAATGAAGAAAAGACAGCATGCAGTAATTAAAACAAGTTAGGTAGAAGCAAAAGTTCTGATCATAATGAGCTGCTGACATGTAAACAATATGCTCGTGAAAAAAAAAGTGGCTGCTGAGGGACAGACTGCTGAAGATGATCCCCCTCTGAAACAATTCCAGTGAGCATTTGAACCTCGACGCAATGGAAGCGCGATGCAGCTGCATTTAATGGGCATCCGGGATGAGGTTCCACCACACAAAACTGTACATTAAAGGTACTCCTTTGATGAGCAAACCATGGCAGGGAAATGAAAGAAGGGCTTTTGAAGTACTGATTTCAAAGAGGATATGTGATGATCTTTAAAACCGGTCGGAAATATCTGATAAGTCAGAGAGGTGAGGAGGGGACAGTGAGCTGTGACACTGACCTCTCTGCTGGTGTTGCGCCTCTGTTTGCTCCAGCAGCACAGCCAGCTCTCTCTCCCTTTCTCGCGCTGAGCCGGTCACAGATGCCATTTCATCCTCATGAGCTCGTTCTGCAGCCTCTCTGTCCTGTCTGGGGAAAAGGAGAAGGAGGTTAAAGGAACATTAAAATCACATTCCTTCTCATAATGATAATTATTATTCATCCACACTTTCTATTAATAATAGCATGTAATGTGAAGAAGCGATAAATACAAACAGTGACATTTTAATTTAGCATGCCGCTCATTTGCTTGGCCACCGACAGTGTGTGTTTTCAACTAAATAGAGACTCATAATGTCAGTGATTGTGAGTGCTTGAGACGACTGATTACTCATCTTCTGCTCGTGCTGGAGCATTAAAAACATTTGGACATACTGCGGGCTAGAACTTAAAAGTAACATTTGTGATATGACAAAAATATACTCATTTTATTCTTGTGACATTAAATCTACATATTAAAGACATGTTAAATTTTACCGGTGCAGGTTCTAATCTAGTGTTTACTGGTTGTCAGCATGTGAGCAGTGCTGAAAATAGTAAATTAAATAATGGCCTTTAAAGATGCTAAATGTCCAAGACCATAATCGTTAGTGTCAGTCTTCACATGAGAAAGAAAAAGCCAATTGAGCCTATTTAGGTATTAGTGAAAGACTATGAGTCCAGAGTATATCAGTGAGGATCAGCAGCAGAGCAATCAGTGCCTTTCTAATAAATTCCATCATACTTGACAACTGTTTCTACTGTGGAAGAGAAAGACTGATGGATGGACACAGAGGTGAGAGAGAAAACAGGTGGAGAGAACAGAGTGTACAACAAGAGAGGACAAAAAGGAGAATGACCAAAAAGACGTAGGGGGTAGACGGGTAAACGCGTCAGGCCACTGTCAGCCTGAAGACCCCTGAGTGATACTGCAGCTGTCTACAAAACACACACACGGAAATAAAAAGGTCAATGACAACTGGTGCAGGGGGGAAAAAACAGCGATGGGATAAAAGTCAAAGATTAAGTTCTGAGACTGAAACTGTGCTGTAACGAGCGTTAAAGAGAAGTTTGTTCTGCTTAAAATGCCTGAGCTTCTATTAATATGGAAGACTAACGCAGAAAACACATTCAACACTACAGCGACGTAACATAATATCTCCTTTTTAAAAGAGAACGGCACTTTTATGAGGTCAATCTATATAAATAACTGGATGGCTTCATACCTGCACACCGTCAGCCCGGCAGGAATGCAGAGTAACAAGATATTTGGTAGCGATCACATCGCTTTAGTCTCCGCTTTCATTCATCTCAATATCAAAATTGTGCAGGTAAGATGCAAACTAAGGTGCTCATCCCTGTGGGCTTTGAACAACACTGCATTCTGTTTGAGCCAAACTTTTCTAACTCAGCTAAGTCCAAATGTACCCAGACAACAGAGGAACAGACAAAGAAGGAGAGAAAAGAAAAACTACAAAGACAGGAAAAAAACGAACAAATAAACAGAACTCTTCCTGAAGTCCAAAGGCGCTAATGAAGAGAGAATTCTCCAGTTTAAGTGAAAACTTTTCTCCCCTACAGCGCTTGGCCTGCATCTCTAAAGTGACCGCGTCTGTCTGTTCCTTCGTGTGTGTGTGTGTTCTCCTGCTGTCCTGCTGTCTGGGGTGTGAAAGCGGGTGGCGGGTGTGCAGGGGACACAAGGAGACTGTGTGTCTCTGTACGCGTATGAGTGTGTGCGTGTGTATGTGTGAGTGAATGAACCCCCGCTGGGCTTGAACAGCAGCCTGAGCCACCAAAGCGCACACCAGGGCTCAGCGGGAGATGGCGGGCAGGCGTTGCCAGCCATTTGGTCCTGCAAGAGGTTCCAGGGGGGCGTGTGTATTTGTGTATGTCTATGTGTGTATGTGATTTTAGAAGTGGGGGGGGGACTCACACCAGACCTGTTTACCCACCAATTAGCATCAGACAGATCGCCAGAAAGTTCCAGCAGTCAGCAATAGAGTGGTGGTGAGGAAGAGGAGAGCAATGAAAAAACAGAAGATAGAGAAGCACAAACACAGAGAGTTACACATTTGGCATCTGCTTGGTCTCGCTGATCTACTGAACCAACAATTTAAGTACAACCTAATAAAGTTGTACACCACAGAACTGAACAGACTGGAGGTCTTCTTATCTGGGTAGGAGTGGGGCAACCCCGAGAAGGGTTGGAAATTTTAAGTTTCAGTTTCTGAAGGTTCAAATCCCAGTGACACGGGGCTGAAACTTCCCCGAGGATCACAGCGAAGCATCAAAATGTAACTTTTAAAGGGTGTCAAATACTGACACTTTGAGTTAGCATCCAACTGAGCTGCTGGAGACTTGAGCTGATGAGCTCACTTTCTCCAGGAAGTTATACTTTGCTGGTTTAAACAAGGAAAGCCAGGCGAAAGCAGAAATATACTGGCCACATCTATGAGTCGTGGTGCTGAAATTTCATCATCACAAGGTGCACCTGGAGGCTCTGTGCGGACATCTGCCTACCGCTAGTTTGCTTCAGTTCATTCTGCTTATGCGTGGACTACAGAAAGTAGCATTAACAGTACTACTACACAGTCATTGGGTCTGCAGGTGTCCGTAAACGTGTCGGTCCGGGAGAAGAATCCAGGCCATAGTTACATGGTCCTTTCCCCTGCGCCATTTTGTATGCCCAATCTATTGCAACATGCTCACTTACAAAAAGCTGTCACAAAATGGCTGCTGATGAGCACTGTCAAATTAAAGCATAAAAAAGAGAAAGCAAAGGAGAGTCGTCAGTGGAGAGCCAAGCCCTGGAGCAAGCGTTAAGGGCGACGGGTAGAGCAGAGGCTGAATATGTGGGGCTGGAGCTGGATAATTCTCCCTGGACAATAATCTGCCTTCCAGCTAATTGGTCAATGGGCTCTGGGTTGCTGCCTGTGGCAGGAAGTCTTGTTTGGGCCTAGGAGGCAATAGACTGAATGTTCAGTTAGCGGATAGCTGGGCCTGTTTGTATATGCCTGGCCTGATGCACTGTAGGACAGCTTGATAAGTATGGCGAGAGCTGCATGGGCCAGGGGCCTAAGGTAGGCTGGAATGGCTCTGGGGCTGCGGCCAGGTACAGTGGCTGTTGGGTAAGTGGGAGGTGGCAGAGGCGGTGGCTGGCTGGCTAGCTGGCTGGAGCGGTGAGGAAGAAGAGGGGGCCCAGTCTGCACTGCCTGCCTAAGTGGGCACTATTCAAGCTGTTGCCCATTAGATGTGGGGTGCCAGGGCCTGACCAAGCACGGAGTTTGCAGCACCCCATGGTGCAGCCGGCATCCCACGCCAGAACCACCAAATGCCGCGGTTTATCAGAGAACGAGCACAAATTGGAGTCAGACGGTGGACTTGGAGGAATTGGAGACATTTGCCAACGCCAGACACCACTGACCGCTGTTTGGACTAAAGGAAAGGAGACTATGCTCTCTCTAAAAAAACACATAATCTCCAGGACACCTTCAGACAAGCTTAAGGTGTACATAAGCACATACAACACACACGAGGAAAAATCGGTTTACATGTAAAAACCAGAATACGTGACTATATGTTGTTGTAATTTCAAACATTATTGATGAAGCCTACTTCAAACTTCAGCTACTATTTGGAAGCATTCACTTTTCAATTAAAAGCTGACAGATATATAATATATATCAATTATATGCATTAAAACTAATGATTGATTAAATAGAACAATTCCTCAAATCAATGCATATTCATGTTTATGCTCTGCAATGTTCCTGTGCTGCAAAAAAACACAGGTGTGAAATTAACATACAGGTGAACATATAGTGAACCAAGCCGATCGCACAAACATACATGCTTTGTTCACAAGAAGACTGTGATTGTAGAGAAACGTTGATGATCGGTGCGAAGAGTTGTGGAGGAAGATGAATACTATTTCTGTCACAGAGGACCATCTGTACTGATAGCTGCTATACGCATGGCAATTTTCATAAATATATACAATGTTATGAAAAATCTTATATAAATCTTTTTTTTAAATTGTAATATGTATAATCAGGCAATTACAGATTTGTCTTTGACTGCTTGCAACTAAGATCTGATCAGCAGCATCACAGGAAATTTGAAAAAATCTATAATGTCTGAATTATATCTTTTAAAATATTCAGATAATCATTTAAATTGTCATTCAAATCAATCATTTAAACTGATGCAACAAGAGCTCAAACCATTATTTGGAGATACTTCATAGGATTAAACTGAAATGAACTGATACTGTACTATAAAATTACAACTGCTAACTATTCGCTCGTATTTTCGACTGCTCAAAACGGTGACACTCGTGATGATTCATTTTTGTGGAGGAATTCCAGCGGATCCACAGCTATTTATGATAGACTGCATCAATCAGGCTACATTAATATTAAACAGTTTGATACGCAGAACTACAAAGACGATCCCTGCTTTATGTGTGAGTGTGCTTGTTTTGTGTGTGTGACTGAGAGACAGGGAGACGGAGGCCTTGTGTAGGCCTGGCTAACGGATACTGCCAACAAAGGATGAGTGCCGTGCAGAGAAAATAAAGTGACATATTGAACATTCGCTGCGCCGCGTGTCATCGATGCTGCGTACAATGAACATCTGAATTGTTTTCCATGTGGCAGACAGCACACAATATTCTCCCATGTGCACCTCGATGTGTTTAAGCACATCTTTATTAAACCTCTGGGTGATGGGAGTCAGTCACTCTTCGACTCCCCTCCCTTCGTCTCGCTGCTTCACTTTATGAAACAAACCCACAAAACGCAGAGGCTGCCTGAGGCAGCCTGATGCAGCCTTCGCCATTCTTTCACTGTGCGCCTGGCCCCATCTTTCTATCTATCTGTCCATCTATCCGTCCAGAGTGTTCTCATCTCTGCTTTCGATCCTTTTTTCGGCTGTTCCCATCTCTCCCTCCTCCCTCCTCTTTTTCCCTCCCACCCTTTTTTTCCTGTAACTAAACTGGCTGTGTCTCTCTCCATCTGCTGGTTCTTCCTTCAGCGGCCCTGCACCTGTTCACACCTCCTCTCCTGTTGGCCACCTCTTCTCTACTCTCCCCTCCCCGCCCTCCCCCCCTTTATCTCTCTCTTTCTCTCTCTCTCTCCCTCCCTCTCTCTCTGCTCAGTGCAATGCTGCCAGGGCCGTTCCTGGCTCAGCTAGCCTCTCTGTCATTCAATCCATCTGTCGGCAAGTCAACTTTGTTTACAGCGGGCGGCCCAAGCCTCTTTTCTTCTTCAAGGAGCGCTAAAGCCCCCCCACTGCCACCAAGGTCAGTGGTGAGCCAATCATGCCTGAAAAACAAAAAAACTGCAACTGTTAAAGAAAAAAGAAAAAAAGAAAATTCTTTCCCCTTCCAACACACACACACACATAAGTATTGACAATAACTCACATCGTAAAAGTTCCCATCTCATGCATATGGATAAATGCATCCATGTGCAGACAGTTACAAATGCACGACCCTCACAGAAGCAAACATTCGCTGTTCCAGCAGCGCACATTCCCTCAGAGAAACAACCCAGCTCTAGATTGAAGTAATTAGCTGCTGATTGGCCTCTGTCATCATCTATGCGCTCACAAAACAGAGCGAGAGAAGTTTTAAACTCTTAATTGGCACGGCTGACTGATGGTCTTAACACAGGCAGAGCGAACTGGCAGCGCTGGCATCTGTGATTTTTAAAAATAAACACACAGCATACGTACAATATGCTCCCATACTGACCCAATCCAGAAACCCAGGACTCAACGTGAGTGTCAAATCTGTGCCCTACAGAAATAGTTGTGGGTAGCATATGGGGCAGGGCTGGGGGTCATTTTAATTTTCAGCTGAAAAGGTAAATTATCGGCTAACATTAATTATTTTCCAATCAGGATACCAGCTTCAAGTTATTTTTTATGAGATAAAAGTAAAAGATAGAAAGTGTGTAATACATGTCAAATATTAACATAAAAGTAGGGTTAGGGATGGAAAATATTATAATAAAAAGTAAGTTCACATTTTTCTAATTGATGTTAAGTATTTAGTCTACATAGAATGCACACATAAGAGATGACAGAAATTGTTTCAAAAGAGGGGAAAAAAAACAGCTAAGAGAGAGAAAGGCATGCAAGCTAAAAGTTTGCACCTCCTGCAGTGTTCTCTCGTGATGTGAGCACAATAAACTTGGAATTCACTTCACACCTGAGACTTACCTGATGTTGTTCCAACGCTGCTCACCCCTGCCACCCGGTTATAAGCTCGGGGCAACTGGCAGCGAGGAACATGTGCCATCTCTCGCTCTCTCTCTCCTAACCCACCCAAGAAATCCTCCTTTATTATCTTCCTAATCTTTACTTCCTCACCTCTTCCCCTCACATCTCCCACCTCCTCTCCTCTCCTCTCCTCTCCTCTCC
>CAEMYA010002116.1:5131158-5151831 GCA_903131615.1 Diplodus sargus | reverse complement strand
AAGAAAGGGCTACAGGGGACAGAATTCACACCTCCAACTTCTCAGTGAATTAACCAACTCCTTTCCCCTCACCCTCCTTAAATGAACAGTTTCTCTATTTGCATTGGGTGAACATTCAAAATATTGCCAAACAAGCGGTTTTACTTTTGACTTTGAAAGCCTATCCTCAGCCATCAACTTGTCGGCCAACTGTCCTTACTACTGTCATGTCATATAAGGGGAATGTGACTCTTTCTACTCAGTCGCTGCTGCTGGAAATGCAGAGTTTGTAATGGTAACATCCGTCGTCCAATGAAGTATTGATTAAAAAAAAGGAAAATGACTGTGGGGGGTGGTGGGCAGGTAATTGAATCACTGCATGCCCAACCACTGTGTAACACAGACTACCGCTGCAGGCTAAACACAATGCTCAATGTTGAAGGTTAACTGGAGAAGCTATGCAGCAAGTCACAGCAACAAGCTGAGAGTTAGACCTTGTGTTCAGATATCTTATGCTTTGTGTAACTTCTGTACTCTATACACATTAAAATGTGGTAACAGCGGTAGTGGAAGATGAGAATTATAGGCAAAAGTGAAGAAACAAGAAAAGAACGAGAGGGCATATTATTAAATGATTTATGTTAGCACAGAAGAAATGTTCCTGCTTAAGAGGCCACATTTTAAAAGGTTTCGTGCTGACTTGAACTAAACTGTATGAAAACAGCCTCCATTTCCACTTATTAGTACCCAGCTTGACAAAAACACACACTCTGTTTTAATTACTGTCACATCAACTAAATTAACACAGATGAACTCACAATTAGGACCGGAGAAAGAGAGATGCGGCAGAGTGTGAGACAGTGAGACAGTGTGAGAGGAAGACAAAAGCAGATAAAGAGTCAAAGAAACTGAAAGAAAGATAAAAGACCAAGTAGGTCTCAACAGATTGAGCGAGAGAGACAGCGAGAGTGCAAGAGAGAGAGGTGAGAAGGCAGGATGGCAGAGAGGGCACTCCGACAGCGAGGAGAGAAGAACGCGGCAAGGTCTCGTCACCGGGCCAACGGGCCCACCACTGTCAACATCATGGCACTCTGTGGTACACATACACACGCACACACACACACACGGCTGGCCAACGGCCCTCCCAGCTGCCCTATCCGTAACTGTCTGATTAGTTGTGCTAAGCAGCCCCTCCCCTGCCAACCATGGTGCCATCTGCTACCCAACAACATGGCTGCCGACCAGACAAGCACACGCACACACAAACACACACGCAAACACACAAAACCACACAGCGAGCCCCATACCTGGCACTGCCCCGCTGCTGTCACACAGAGACACACACATCAAACTTCACAGACACAGGTGTAGCCCAAAGGTATCAACACTTAACATTCGCACAAAGGCACGCACGCACACTCATCTAATTGCACGCTCACGGCCGGGTCGGCACACATGATGAAACGAGCATACTTCATGTGTTCACGCGCACACACAAAAAGTCACGAACACACAAAACGTCACGCACACAATTGCTGTAGAGGTTGTGTGTGTGCATGTGTGTGGTGACAGTGGTTATGCACTGTTAATGCCAGGTAGAAAGAAAGATGCTGTGCTCAAGTGTGTGTGCGCTCGCTGGCAGCGCTTGAAGGTTCATTATGGCCCCCACCTCTCCTGAGCGACTGCAGCCCGCGTGGCGCCCCGGCCCTTTTATTCCGGGCCGTGATTGGACAAGGGCCTCCCGCCGAGTTGGTTTGCAGCAGTTTTGTCGCGCCCAGATTTCACTCCCTGCTCAAAGCGAGCCTCTGGCGGGACGCGGCATCTGCTGCCTCACCTTCCTCATTTACACTTCTCCGCCCTCGCACACACACACACACAGTTCCGTTCACCGCCTTTCCAGACCTTGCTATCACGATCTACAACTGAGGGGAGAGGGAACTAGGTAGACGTACAGAGAGAGAGAGCAGCAGCGTGACATGTTTAATAGAGTTTGGGGAACTTTGTGTATAAGACTCACAGCAGTTGGTCTGGAGCTTTTTATCTCTCTGCCTCTCAGCATCCATCTTATGATTTCAGGGTCACAGAAAGGAGAATGTCTGCCTTAAAACACACGAACACTATGTGTCTTCCTTCTCGCTACCATATTGCCTTTCTGTTTCAATGTACATTATCCCTCATCTCATAACATTTTCTCAAAGTGGCACCATCTTGTAATTTACTGGTGGCACCTCTGACTCCTCATCTCTTCTCTCTTAACAAACAGTGAAGTGGCGTGCTACAAATGACAAAACATTGAGAGCAAACAGAGCAAAGATCCAGCAAAAGTATTCCAATTTCAACTTAAGCTGGCTTAACCACAGGGGTTTTAAAATCCTAACCGATTTTGAAATAAGATTGCATTGCGCGCATAAGACGACGCTTCACAGATGTTCCTCTCGTTAATCTCAGACACGCACACACGACAAGTTTTCAAAAGTTATGGCACGTCACACACTACGGGGTACTATTAAGATTATTGTGTCAGAGGTAGCAATGCACCACCTCACATGATCTGTCTGTGTAATATCTCTCATGAGGTAGCAAACGTTCAAAATCGAACAAAATCGAGACTGGCACGATGCAGTAACCTGCAGCATTAAGGCTTTATAGTGGAGAAAACGAATGTAATAGGCTACAGAAGTCTGTATGAGAAAATGTTTGGGCGGCTACAGTCAACATAAACTACATTACGACATCAACTACTCTTCAGTGAAACTGGAGGTGACATTTTTCTGTCAACAATAGTGTGCTACTAGCTAATGTTAGCATCAGGGTCTTAAATGTTTACGATTAGCGCAGCCACGTCTGTTGCTGTGGGATGTCTCTCACATTGACCATTGACGATTGTCAGGAGGGGTGGATCAGGACTATATTAGCCTGAAACTCCTGAAACCTAAACAGCTCTGATACATTGATACAGTATCTAAGATATTCATTTTGTTCACTCAAATATTCCATTTACTGCCACTTATTTTGGTCCTGTGGCAAAGGGGTAAGTAAGGTAGCCTGGACGTCTCAACTTCCCCAACTACAGATCCTCAGGGTAATTCCAAGGAGAATTTAGACATTTTATCGGTTTAACGTGATCTAGATTTGCCCTCGTGTCTCCTCCCAGTAGGATTCACCCCCTGCCCTCTTGATCATATGTTTCTACCACTTCAGCTGGCTTTTTCCATTTTCAAGAAGCGATGGCTTCCAAACTGCAATTCAGACTCCTTCAGTGATCTGCACCAGAGAGTTGTCCTAGAGTCTGTGGACTCTTCCATCCCGTATAGGTCCCTCAAAGTATTTCTTCCTCAGAATTTTTCTCAGTTAATATCAGCAGTTCTCCTTTTCTTGGTGAGAACACTCTAGCCAAGGCCCTGACTCATTATTCTGAGTCTGAATCTCTAATAGTTCTGTTAAAACTCTTACAGGCCAACAGGAGGTCAAACACCATGGCCATCTCACATTTAAGGTTTGAAGCATCAAAGGCCACAGAGGTTTCAGTACCTGGGGCTAACCAAACCCCAAAGGCCCTCTTTGGCTGTTTCCTCCACCAAGTCCACCAGTGAGTTCTTCGATTGCTTCCAAGACCTACACCCACGGACTTCTGATTATGAAGATGGAGGATTGTTTTCCCCCCAAATCTGGAAGTTGAAAACTCTGCTGACGAGATCTTCAGTGAGTTGACCGTTACTGTTACCCAGTTGAAAACTCACTGCAAGTTTTGTTTTTGTGGTTTGTTCAGCAGCCGCCTGATTAAATTAACAAAGACTTTTGCTTCAAGCTCCACTCCCTTCTTCAACTTTGACTCGTAATGTTCTGACAGTTTTTGGACGAGGAACCCATAGCCACAAGAAAGTGACAACAACTAAACATATTCATCAAGGTATTTTATGCTCACAGTCCATCTACGGCTCTAAGTAAGAGCCCTCATTAACATGGATGCTTGATTTCATGGGGATAACGAAACCGGTGGAAGATTTGGTGCCTCGCAGACAATTCACTCATCCAAACCCCAAAGCAGGCACACAGGTCTCAACTAACCATGGATACTCTAACGCATGCAAACACATATATCTACTCATGCATGCCTATCTGGCATGTGCTGAAACAGAAGTTATGCTGGGCAGTTTTCACCGCGGCCTTTGGGATCTGTGATCAAAACACAGGGAGAGATGAGGCCGGATGGAGACAAGGAAAGAAGAACAGAAAGAAAGTGGAGAAAGACAGGAGCAAACAAACAAAACAAACTTGGTAAAGCCCTCTGCTGGGCTGGGGCCGGGACTGAAGTGTGTGTGTGTGTGTGTATGTGAGGCGATGTGAACAGAGTGGCAGGGATTAGGACAGATCCTGGGCTGTCCAACTCACAGCTGGCTGATGATCCAATCCTGGAGCGCAGCGCAGCGCACCAGCCGCCATGGGACCCCCGGATGCGTGCATGCATCTGTGTGTGTGAGTGTGTCTGTTTGTGTCTGTGTGTACAGGCATGTGGATTCGACTGATGTGCGTGTCAGTGTGCACATTTGCAGGCATGCAGTTGTACAAACAAGTGTGTGTGTGTCTGGTGTGTGAGTGTGTGCATACATATGTGTTTATCAGAAAAGGAAGGTAGGGCTATCAGAAATCAAACAGAGGCTGTCTGTGCTTCATGTCCCCTGTTTGAAGACGGGCTGTGATCATTTGGGCCACGAGAGGAGGACAGAATGAAAGACGGGGGTGAGCAAGTTGCATAGAGAGAATCAAAGAGCTGCCTTCCAAGGCTGGTCATACAAATGCCTTCCAGCCTCGCCACTGTGAATCTCACACTCTTACTCTCTAACAACACACACAAACACGTTTACACAAACCAGCCCACTGCAGCTACAAAGACTCATGCTCTCTGGCTCTGTAGTGAACAACAAGAGAGGGCAATCAGAGGCATGACTACGAATGAACTACACGTAGTTCTGCATAACCCCAGAAGGCCCACAGACCGACAGAAAGAGAAAGAGACAGAGGTAGAGTGAGGGATGGGAGGGAGACGATCGCTTGAGGTATTTTTGCTTGGTTTGGAACAGCATGAGAAAAAAGCGATAGAAAACATGACAAGGGTAGAAAAAAGGGAAAAATAAAAGAGGAAAATAAAAAAGTAGTGGTGGCCTGAGGACGGACACAGGCTGTGAGCAAATCTCGGCGGGTGCATGTGTATGACCAAAAGTGGCAATACAATCTAGTTCCTTTTGAGTATACCCCTCCATAAGACTGGCCGCCTGACCAGCTTAACCAGTCTTCACTCTTTAAACCCTTTTCACGGCAGACATTTTGACTTGTCAGAGAATGAAAGACACAGTTGAAATTTCTAACATTAAGGTTGGCTGCATTTCAACCTGTCATTGACACAGTCATACTTTGAAACTGTGATATTTTTGCAACCATAACTACACATGTCATAGAGGTAGGATTCATTTAGTTTACCGGATTGTTTAACATGATATTTGTAGGGTTTTTTGTCCACTTGGTGCTGTACTTAGTATAACTAGTATAGTACTGAGAGTATAACGCAAGTATCATTTTTGTTGATCTGTACTGAAGTTATACTGAATGTTCTTTACAACATTAAACAGTTTCAGATATTTGGCAATACATTCAAAAACTGACAGCACAAGCTTTGAGCAATATCAGTTCTCATAAGAATGTAGGCCTGCAGAATATTTTTTTATCGTACATCCAGTGACAAAATCGCACAAACAGAAACAGACTGTGCGTGCTATTTAAGTTCAATAACCCCCTTTTATATCAATTACTGTTGGGATTTAGAATTGTTAAGACAAATTTGGACCATTTTTTGTAAATTACTCAAAGACAACACTGCTTTTTAAAAGCTATTCCTCTCAATGTGACCTTCAATGTAATTTCGTGATATCGAATTTGAACATTCCTCTCACACACTACAGGAGGAAAAGAAACATCCACATTAAATCAGTATCAGAAGTGGCTTTCACTGCTAATGGCCGAAATTGAATTTGAATGGCTACATGCTCAGCCAAGTCAACAGCTGTCAAACATCTAGTATGCATCTGCGGATAGATAAAACTATAAACTCTCTCATGCACATACACCCGCACACATGGCAGTAAAATGGTTTAGTCCAGTGGCTCCTCTAGTACAGGTCAAAGTCATCATGTTGCCATATTAATATGCATGTCATTCTCCACAGCTGGCTGCAAAATACACACACATACACACAAAGTACTGGCCTCATCACTTAAACACACGACTGTCGCCATGCAGCCAGTGTGTTAGCGCTGGCCAGCTGACAGACAAACACACTTAAACACAGATCAAGCCGGAAGCTGCCGTAAACACACACACACACACACACATATATATACACACATAGCATCAATCTGACAGACACATAAACATAAATGCATACACACACACATAGATCACACAAACTTGCATCCCACAGCCTCCAGCACCACAGGGCACCACCGCCACATCTGTGCCTATCTCAGACACCTCGGCTGTGGGCAGCGGGGGTGAGAGAGTGCCCTGGGTGGCTGGCATGGGTTGGCATGGCCTTGGCTGCGGCTGGTGTGGAAAGGAACAGCAGCCAGCAAATGACAGGAGGGACGGAGGGAAGGAAAAGAGAAGGGAGGAATGCAGGAAGACAGGGGAAGAAAAAAAAGAATATTGGGAAAGAGAGAAAAAGGAAAAGAAAAGGAACAGACTGAAGAAAGGAAAGTTAAGAGCTGGAGGTGCAGGCGGAAAAGATGCAGAGATGGATGTGTGGATGGTGGGGGGTAAATGGACTGAAGAATAACAGGAAGTGATACAGGGAACCAGAGAGAAGACAGGATAGAAAGATGCAGAAATAGATAGAAAGAAAGAAGATGGAAGAAGGAGGTAGGAGGGAGGGGAGCCGGTAGCGCCTGTCGTGAGAACGGGTGCAGGGCACTGGCAGGTGGCACTGAGGCCAGGCTGTCCAGTGACCATCAGCCGCACTCTGTGTGTGTGTGTGTGTGTGTGTGTGTGTGTGTGTGTGTGTTTGGTGTGCGTGCGCGCACGCCAGGGACAGAAGAAAGGCTCAGGCGCCATTTTGGCTCTGCTGTAGCTGTTGCTGGGCTGGGCACTGGCCTGGTGGCACAGAGTGGCCAGTGTGTTTTCAAGTGTGTGTATATGTGCGTGTGTGTGTGTTGCATTATGTTGTGGCATGCTTAACAGGATTAGAGGTGACCTGGTGAGGTCCAGTTGGTACCGGGACCATGGCACAGCGGCGCGCATGTGTGTTTATGTGTGTGTGGTTTGTGTAATAGGATTAGCTGTTACCTGGTGCGGTACAGTTGGTGTGCTGGTCTGAACTGGACTGGACTGGGCTGAGCTGGGCAGGAGCTGGGCAGAGGGGAGCGCTGTGTTTGTGTGTGTGTGTGTGAGTGTGGTGGCATGTATAATAGGATTAGGTACTACCTGGTGAGGTGCAGTTGGCGCTGGGCATTTGCCAGCTGTTCTGCTAGGCTCAGGGCTTCGGCCTGCCATTGGCCCCCGTCCTTTTGGACCGCCTCCAGATGCTGCCGACAGCCAACCAGCTCTGAGCTCAGCCTTTCCACTTCCTGTCCCGCAGAGATGGAAGGAGAGAGGGAAGAGGAGGTGAGGAAATCTTTCAAAAACAACCCACCTTATGCCCTCAGATAAACAAATGTTAAAGGATGATTACAACGTCATGTTAAGGTTGAGACGGGGTAATTATTTGATCATCGAAAAATCAAAGCAGATTGATCTTACATGGTAAAAAAAAGTATTTTTGAAATATCAGGGGGATTCATATATTCTATAGGACGATTCATTTATATGCCCTGTGTCATTTAAAAGTGTAACCAGGACTTCTCTCTCTATTGCACTGTAAAGTTGGTCATTATTTCTCTCGCAACAATCTGGATAACTGATGCTTCAACAGATGAAAGATTGGAAAGATTTGGAAGTTTCAAATTTTAGGGGTTACTGATTTTGCATCTCATCCCTCAGTACAGCTTCCTCAAAAAACATATGCCTGCTGACAAAATTATCAATTAAACTAACTGATCATTGGCTGACTTAAAAGCTACTGAAGTCTAATTATCCTAATAAATCTAAATTGATCAGTGTGTTGAATGCAGACATACCTGTGCAGCCTTTTCCATCTGTCTGCTGGTCTTGGTGTTGAGCTCTCGGAGCTCTCTCTCTGCCTCCTCTCTCTTCATTTGGGCCTGGCTGAGCTGATATCGCAGATCGACACACACCTAGAGACAACACGGACGGATTAAGAACAGCCAGTCTTTTTATTAACAAATATTACTTCCTGCATGTTTCTTCATCACTTGCCAATGTTTGACTTTCTTTATATAATCTAATCCGGTATTTATCTTGGTAGGTCTTTCATTTGGATCATCAGACCCTGCAATAAAATGAGTCTCTGTTTTAAAGGCTAAAGCTCACTGGTCTTTTAAGCACAGTATAACACTGATCTATTGGATAGTTTCCTCATGGATGCACCCATATAAATACATATATACCCATTCTACTATTCATACATTTTCTTTTGCTATATTTGTCATTTTTAAAATTACACAATTCTAAAATTGCTTATAGAATACAGTGATATGAGGGATCAGAAACACTTGATTGTAATGATGAAAAAAATGTGACACTGAACTCAGAGTGAATATTTGCTGTCAGGCAGCACTTCAACCAGAGTTTTTCAATTAAATCTACCTTGCAGCCTACTGGGAAATTTTGTCAGCTCTTTGCAACCATTTTTATGCATATATGCTCATAGATTTACAATGCGACATGATTAAAACCTGAACTGAGCTTCTACACATAAGGCTTGGTTATTTAACTTACCTTAAACTTACTTATGCACTCATGTTGAATTTATCCTTCCAACAACCAAAAATTAAATACTGAAATAGATAAACCTTTGCTGCCACCCAGTGGATTTACAAAAGCTTTGCAAGTCAACAGTACATACGACATCTGAGTGTAAGACATGTTGTTCTTTACCTCCGTTCTTTCAAAGCTAGAGCCAAGTTTTTTCAATTATTCATTGCAGTATTGTCGTCATATTATCCTGAAGCTAAAACAGACTTAGTTTTTTCCCTGAATTATGTTGTTAAGCACCAATGCATCCAGTACATGTTGACTAGGGTTGCATTATATTGGAAAAACTGAAATAGATTAACTTTTGTATTCTGCGTTATCTATTGTGTAATAATAAAAAACCCCAAAAAGAAACAGGAATTTGGCCATTTACAAATTGAAATGTTGATGTTGAAACAATATATTATGCAGCCCTGATACTGACTTAAAGGTCTTCTTTCACTATCCATACGACATACCTGGGTATTGTCTTGTTCCTGGCTGGTAAGTTTTTGAAGAAAATCTTCCAGCTGATTGGTCAGTGAGCTCTTGTCTCTTAGAGCTCTGTCTAGCTGCCCTTCCAACTCAGCAACTTGCTGGGAAAGGATGGACACCTGAAACATAAGAATGTAGGAGTTAATTTTTGTATCAACTTTCAAATAAAAAACTGACACTATATACTATATATATTTAAGTGCAACAATTATTAAATATTTTATTGTTCGTAGTTTGCAATTAACAGCAAATCAATTTCATACTTTTGCCAAACAAACAAAACAATTTGTATTTCCGTCTAGTGGTGGCTGAACAGGGTGAATATATAATATTTACTGTATGTGCCAGCTCCTCTTTATGTTTGCGGGCCTCAGTCCTGCCCTCCTCTCTGGCCTCAGCCAGTCTCTCTTTCAAGGCCTGTGCTTCTCGTTCTAGCTGCTCCCTGTGTCGAGCTAGCTCCCTGGCCAACTGCTCACATTGTACCTCCACCTGAATGCATACAAACAGATACATAATACAAGTTTTGCCAGAGAAAAACAGCCCACATTAGGAAAAGGAAACACAATATTAAAAGGGGCAACATGGGAGGAATGTTTTGCTAAATTAGAGTTTGAGTCCTAGAAGGCTGGAAAGGTGTGAATGTTTCTCTGACCCTAGCTTTGAACAGGTTTGCTTCTTCTGCCATCTCCACAGCCTGTTTGACCTGGAGACAGGCTGACCACTCCCGTTGTTGTGCCTCCTGGTGACTAACCCGCACGGCACGAAGAGCCACCAGCAATTCATCACGCTCCCTAAAAGAGACAGAAAAATGTAAGATTGGCATGAAAATACACAATTACTTCTGTATCTCCTTTTCTTGGTGTAAACTGTTTCATTTTTTGCTACGCAATAAAATAATAAGCAATCAGAAAATATTAACTGACACATAATGAAAACAAATCAACCAAACATAGGTCAATTAAGACTAATACATAATCATATACTTAAGCCTGAAACTACATAGCACGAGGAATTGTTGCCAACATGTGAGTGACCAGCAAAATGTGTTTGTGTTAGTACTGACTTTGTGAGCCTGTCAATAGCCTGGACATGCAGATTTGTGTGAGTCCCGGCCAATACAGCCTCATGCTGTGCACACTTTAGGCACAACCCAGCCACACGGGGAGCTCCACCAGCCCTCAATGCATCTGCAGCCTGTTTCTCCTTGTGTCTTAGAAGAACCTTCACCTCCTCACACTCCTTCTGACTGACCGCCAGATCCTTCCTGAAGATGAAAGTAAGACATAAATTATTTATTTAGACACAGACAGGGACAGGAAAGGAGACGAGTACTGCTCTGTACACTGACCTGAGGGAGTTGACCTGAGCCTCAAAGCTTTCAGTCTGAGCCTGGTAGATCACTTTCAATTGCTCCTGGTGAACATAAACATTTTCAGAACAGTCAATGAATGAGATTATGATTTTGCCACCATTTTCCATACCCGTTCTCCATATGTATAACTTTTTGATTAAATGGTTGCTTTACATTGAAAATTTTAAGTGGGGGACAAATGCAAATAAATGCACAGGACAAATTGTAAATATTTTTTGAAACCATATAGTTTCTTTTAAATTATTCGATATTTTTAGATGTCTCCGGCAAATCAGCTCGGTCTGGAATACACAGCACATGAGTCCTTGATATTGCAGACATGTGACTGCTAAGAACCATGTGGGTTAAAGATGGAGGAGGAGAACAGAACAGAAACATCATCCTTACCATCTCATTTGTCCATGTTGTCTGTTCTGCTTTCTGCAGCCCACTGTAGGCTGTATTTGAGCCTATGCGGCTGTTGGCTGCCATACTCTCATTCATCTGAAGAACACACATGGACAGAATATGAGACACATTTCCAAAGGGGATTGTTAATTTGAAAAACGTCGGTTTCACCCTTTGCATAAATCTCTTAACACTTCTAATATATATGTGTAGTTTACCAAGGAGTTTCGCAATGTGTAATCTTTGAGAGATTCATCCGCAGCTTTGGATTTGAGGTCTGACTGCAACTTCTCATTCTCCACCACGACCACTCTGATCCGCTGTTTCAACCCCTGCAGCTCTTCCTGAAATCACACGCACAAAGAAAATAATCAAAATCAGGACAAAAGTAAAATGTGCAAAAAAAAATGTACTCAGCACATACCTTGCAGAATTTGACCTCAGCTTCTAGGTGTTGGATGTATTCTGACTGGTTGTGAATTATTGGGACCAAATCCTGAACAGCAGGCAAACTGGACCTTCCCTCCTGCTGTACTCTCTTATAGAGAGAAGAAGTGGCGATTAAAAATGAGCAAGCAAAATATGTTTATCATGGAAAAGCCACAAAGATTGATGACATTTTATGGAGAATGCATACTAATATGAAAGACAATTCAGTAATTTTAGTCACATTAAGCTGTATACTCTACCATGGGTGGAGACGATTTCTTTGAAGGAGAAAGAGCAGGTGGGATTTCTCTGCATTGTTTCAGTAGAAGGCTCTTCAGCTGATTAACTATAACACCAGAAGACACGCAGGCAGACACACATAACAAGCATTTTATTATAACTTTGTGCGTGGTCTGTCAACAACACTATGAGCAGGTAAATCTCCAGGTGCTGAACTATAATGTCAGCCATCCCACAACTAATCACTGAGTCACCTGCTTCGCTCTGTGTCTTTTGGCTCCATGCAGCCTCTTCGGCCATGCCGGTGAAGACGCTGCCATCACTTCCTCTGACCTCCTCCTCCACCTCCGCTCCATCAGGGCTCAGCTGCTCCAGAGTACTGCTCAGCTGCTGTATGCTCTGGTTTGCTCGTTCTGAATCCAATATACACAATAATATACAGTATATTATTTCCGTGCCCCATGACAGTTCAGCTGCTAAAGTCATTTTATGACTTATAAATTAAAAGGGAGGTCCACAGAGGAGGTGCAGGAGCAAAACACCACCACGCAAATTTGAGAGAGTACAATTTGTGAAAAACACAAGACTTTCCCATATACAATTAACCAAACCTTAAAATTGTTTGAGACAGATTCACATCTAAATTAATATTAACTGACAAACACAAATAGGCTTTTTCACGACAGATAGTTTGTCACATTGGGATAAACACAAGTGAAAATATTAACATTTACTAACAATGGCTAATCATAATGTAGTAATTAATTGTATATTTCATTATGTTCACAGTATCTCTATTCTATTTTGTCTTATTCATTTTCATTATAAACATTTTTGTGCATTTCTATTCATGCACTGCTATTTGTGCTGGGATCCCTGTAAGGATCAATAAAGGTAGATCTTACCTTATTCTATCTTATCTTAACGTTTTAGAGCCGCTATTAGATTTTTTGTGGTGAAAGCAGGATTAAAACAATAAACTTCTGTGTACAATAATGCACCACAACAGCAAACTTTTATGGGAATCTAATATTTGAAATATCTGCATTAACTTCTGCAAACAATTTTCATATCAGCACATATCAGACAACATACACTACTGAAATTTAGTCAGGGATAGTGGGATAGATATGCAATAAAAGTCCAATGAAATGAGTCAGAATTATTTTGGGGGACCAAAAATTCACACAACACACAAAAAAATCAGAAATCTCACAGAATTACCAATCAAGTGCACCTTTTAAATCCCAGCATTCCTAAATAAATTTGAGTGGTAGAGGAAGCAGTAAAATATATCTTCAACAGAGATTTATCATATGTGTCCAGTTTAGGAATACAATTTGGCATTGACTTGGAATCACTGGGTCACATGACATGGAAGCTATCGAAAAAAATTGTCTCTGTCTTACATTTTTGCAAGATAAACACAGAACACATCTAGAAAAAAAAGTGCTACATGAAATCAGTTTGGTGCTACTTTTTAATCATTATTTTCACAAATTTCATCAAGTCAGCATGAAGAAACATTTCTTGTGTAAATGAATAAAACAACAGGGTAATTTATTCATGGTCCCCAAATCAGTCTCCAACGCAGCGGGACGTTCTGGGAGGGGAGCTGACCGCCCTCCAGCTACCAACACTGGGTGAAACCCAGTAAGAGGCGCCGCTGTGTCTCTCCAACCTAAAACTAACCCCACTTCAATTAACACCTGTGTGTGCTGGAAAACGTTTTAGAAGTCGGTGAGTAATTTGAAAATGATGTCATCTTACTCTCACATTGGAGAATGACACATTAACTGGTGTTTGTTATCTTGGAAAATGTGACTTAACTTAAGAAACAAATTAGCTTAGCTGTTAGCTACTTTCTATCAGGATGCTGGTCCGTCAGTTGGAAACAGTTTTCCCGAAAAGCAACAGGTGGCAGTGACAGCGCTGTAGCTGGCCTCTCCTCCTCCTGGCACTGCGGTCGGACACGGGATAACTCTCCTCTGTGCATGAAACTGTCACCCAGCTGTAACACATTTACTAATTATATGAATTTACCATTTAACGCCTTGCTCTTTAGCTGTTAGCACATTTAGTACAGTTAAATATTAACTCACGCCTCAGCTCCTTCTGGTAAGCACCCAGCTGCTCATCTTCCTCCTCATCTGAGTGTAAAGGTTTCATTGATGTATAACTTAAGTTTTATCACAGTATGTCACTAACTAAACATGCTAGGCTATGACAGCAACTACAACAGCAACCATAACAGCCCGCACGTAGTAACGGTCATCGAGCGTCAGCTGTGGTGTGTTTGTTTTGTGACACCTGTAGTCCCCGAGAGCGGTGTTCTCGTTTCCTACAAGCTACACTTAGAGGACCGCCCCGGCGAAAAATCCGGCCGGTGCGAACGGTGTTATAAAACGATGCATTCATTTGCTAAACGCTCCCACTTCCGTAAACTCAGCCAGATGCTGGGAGTTGTAGTCATTGTTTGTAGTCACAATACGTTGCTTCGTGTCTGCGACCCTGTGGGGATGTGGGTGTATTGCAACACATCTAAATACGTTATTGTGGGATGCTGAGGGGCTGTCCTGAGTGTGTGTGGAGTATTAAAAGACAAATTAATTGATAATAAACACCATATTTTATTTTCTTCGGTATCTTGGTGCAAATCAATAAACATAGCAAGTAAAGAATATCAAGAAAGATTTAAAAAAAAAAAAAAGAAAAAAGAAGAAGCAACAACTACAAGTCTAGAGGCAAGAAAGAAAGAAAGAAAGAAAGAAAGAAAGAAAGAAAGAACATAAAAGCCTTGAATGGCTCATACAGCTCATCTGCCAGTCTACAGAAGTGCAGAGATCCAAAAATTGCTTTGAAAAGACATTATTTACACCTTTTTACGCTGGATTGAGGTTGTGTACCCTGTACCACTTCAGACAGGGAGCGTGTTAAGGCTTTCAACTCAGCAGCTACAGAGAACATTTCAGCTTTTAAAGGGTGAAAATAATCTTTTCAAATCAGTTTTGTATCACTGCCCTTCCGGAGACTTTGTTCTTTTTCTCTGTTTAAAATAAGTCCTCATCCAATTCAGTTGTTTAGGAGAATGCTGCAGCGCTGTTTTGCTGTTTTGCTGTTTTGCTGTTTTGCTGTTTTGCTTGACTACAAATCCACCCAACTCTCCATCAGCATGAGGGTAGATCATTGATGAATTTCATTTTTGGGTGAACTCATTGTTTGAAACAAACTTTTGTGAGCATATACTTTTGACAAGATAGAACTTTAAGGATCCCCACGAGCTGCTGCAGCAGATAATGTGATGCAGACAGGAATATGAGTGGCTAGAGAGAGCTATGCCTGCATCTCCAGGGTTAAATCTCACCTTTTGTCCTGGTGTTTGGTAATGATGTGCTGTGCTTTGCTCTCTGTCACTTTCGCTTCTCTTATCAACTTATTTTGGTAGTCCAGTGAGTAACCTTTGAACACTTCCACATGCATACCCAGACCTGCACGCAAAGATCGGATTGCTGATACAAAGTGAGCAGCTAGGCGCTTGCCTGTTGCAGGATTAGTCAGAACTACTTTCAGATCATAAATAAGCCGCCGATTGTGAAATAGTGGACATTTCACATGAAGAACTGGTTATCTTTATTTTTGGCTCCCTGCATTTAGCATTGATAAACGATATGTAAATAATAAATAACACACTGTTTTGTAATGTAACAGATATAAGGACATTTTAAAGCATTTAATATGTATTCATAAACTATTCTAACTCCTCGTCCTTGTACCAGGACGTTATGACTAATTTAGTAAGTGATTATGTACTTTAAATAATGCTGACAAGAAGAGTGAATCAAAGTATAAAGCATACATTTAAATTAATCAAATTAGGGGATTAAGTTAAGGGATTAAGATCTGAGTGTGAGATTCTTCATCAGATAACGACTTCGCCAATATAATATATGGAGGCTGCCTCAAGTTCCAGGCAGAAATGACGCAGACTCTGGATTTTTCAAATGAAATAATCTTTAGTTTGTGTGTGTGAGAGATACTGTTCAGTGGAAGGGTGTATCTCAGATCTATGTTTGCTGCTGCTTACAAAAGGGTCAGACAAAGGTAACCATGGATACACCCTCTTCCTATTGCGCAATGACAGATAACTTCCTGTCGAATGAGCCTCAACTGTGTTTTTGTTTTTTTGCGACATTTAAGTTTTCACCAAAGGAGACAATGAGTCAGACTTTTGGTGGGCTCATTCACAAATAGACGCTGTCTTCCAAATCCAGATTTGACATTTTCATTCATGGTTTACTGTGACATCTTAAACACAGAGATTGGGTCGTGTGGATTTATATTCAGCTGGTTTAATGTGTGTGTGTGTGTGTGTGTGTGTGTGTGTGTGTGTGTGTGTGTGTGTCTTCTTGCACTGAAAACCACCTTGATAGATGATTCTTGTACTGTTTCCAGACTTCCACTTGCACCAGGTACCACATTCACTGCATGTCAACTGGATTTGGTCATTTTATAAACTGTAGTTGTGTTTTGGGGGTTTTTTGATTTTCTTTTCATAAGGAGCGGAAACAAGCTGTTAAGACATCGTTGAACTTTAACCAGCTTATGTGCCAACAAACAGTTGTTTACTCACACATCCAGGAAACTCCCTACTAGCTCTGTTTTGCTCTTCAACATCTTCTGAGGGAAATATCTGGTATTTCAGCTGCTTAGTGCTTCACTCTGTCGCCAGTTGATAACTTTGACAGTCAATGCTGTGTAGGTTGTAGACACTGCTGTGGGTTTTTTTTTTTTTTGGTTTTTTTTGGACATTTCGCAGCTGCTTGATGCATCTGGAAACAATGAGAGTGGTGAGGAGTAAAACAGTAAAAGTTCAAGATGCTAAAATGCCTCCACAGAGCCGAGGAGCAGCAGCCTTAAGGAATTTTATTAATTTAGTTTACACTGATATCAAATTGGTGAATATTCATAAAAACATTGTATTCAATCAAAATGAACATGGACTAACTAAAGCAGAGGTAAAATTACTCCAGCATACGAGCACTAGCTGGCACAATCCACAGATAGTAGTTGTAATGGGGCCGAAGGACCCTGCTATGATAGCAGTTGAAGTGTCTTTTTACATGTTTTCATCACTAACATATGTGAAGCCTGTTATGTTATGTTGTCATTCACCCAGGAGCATAGTAGCGATTTCTTCTATAACTTACCCTGTTATTCCAAGATGCATGGAGGAGGAGACCAGTCTGAAGATGTCAAAACTCTGGTCACACTACAGCAACAGACAGTTCTTGTCAACTTGTACATAGAAGCAATAGCTAGCATCCTGATTGGAATATCTGACAGGCTCTGCAGCAAGAGATTAAGACTGCACAAACATCATTGGTAACCATCTACCGAGCGTCAGTGACATCGGTGAAGCGAGATATCTTCACGGAGTCCACCCAGCAACGCTCTGTTCACCCTGCTGCCGTCTGCCAAAAGATACAGAGGTACCTGCTGCCGTACAACCAGGCTGTAGAGAAGCTCCTGTCCTCAGGCTGTTGGACTCCTGAACTGAAGCAGCTTTTAGTGTCCATGCTACACACCTGTGCAACAAGCTTTCTTAATACCCGAGATCTGTGAAAAGTGTCACAGATTCATTTAAATCAGGGCTGTTTACCGTGGCTTTCAAATAATTAGATTCATAACTTATTTTTAATCTGTAACGTTTTATTTTCCTATGTTTGCTTTTGTTTGATATGTTTCTTTGTCTCTGTAACCCTGAACTGCTTCTTGTCTGTTGCATAAATAAACTTGCCTCACCTTTATACTACAAATGTTGCCAAGTCATGACCTTTGACCTCTTCAGTCCAAATGAATGAGTTTTTTAATTTTCAAAGAAATAAATGATTGATTAATGTTTTTGTTTTTGGACAGGTGACGACTTTTGTCTGATCTAATCCATTACAGCGAACATCTAGTTGATCGTTTTATCGTGCATACATTTGCCATGTTGTGATATTAATCACATATGTCAGGAAATATAGTTTTATAAATGTCTCCACACTTGTTTCAGCCAGTGCATGTTTCTTGCACACACAGTTCAACGCTCGTCAATTGAGCGGACAGCAGGTCTTGTGTAAGAGTCAGCCCTGTCAGCATCATCTAACCACACGTCTTTGGTAATGAAATTAGCCAGTTAGGCTGTGCACCTTCACTACATTTCAGTTCTTAACTTGTAACTAACATGTTTTGCGTCACACGATTATTTTTATATATACCCTGCATGAGAGGGTTCACTTGCAACACATTGACGAGCAAACTCACATGTCAAGTGAAACGGCGCTCATCTGCAAAGGAACAGTTATACAAGGGAGTGTTTGCATACTGGGGTATTTCCAGGAAACCACATCAGCATACCAATCTGACTGTGGTATACTAGACGAAAAAGCCCACGCACAACCCTGCAGCCCCACACTTGTTAAATGTCACCTCTGCCCTGCCATATTCCCCACCTGTCACTTCCATATCTCCCCTCACTCCAAACTCCCCCCTCCCACTGCATCATCCACTCCTCCTGTGTTTTTCTTTGTGAGGGTGGGGGTTCCTGTTTATTTTTTTTAAAAAATGTTAAGCATTGGTGTCCTAACATAAGCCTGGAAAAAAACTGAATTGTGGTTTTAAAAAAAAAAGCCCCTAAAAAAAAAAAAAAAAAACCTCATCATTTGAACTTTTTTGTATGGAAATGTGTAACAATGAGAAAAGAAATAAGAACAACGGAGGCGTTGAGGAGAGAAAGAGAAAATGAGTTAACCCAGTTAGGCATGGGAAAATGGTGCACTCTGCCACATACAAACCGGGCCTCAGTGATCAGTTATCTGATGACTTTTGCAGCACCCACTGTACTTCCTACACTGGAGATGGATCTGGTGCCAAAAGTGAGCAACTGCTTTTCAGCAAAAACAGAATTAGGCAACAAGGATCATCAGAGAGACAGAGAGATGTTGTAATAAGAGTGCAATGTTGAAATCTCAAAGAGCACACACACACACACACAAACACACAAGCTGGATGTGCAAGTGCACACGGTTTGTGTCGTGATAGAGCACACACACATTTATACCTCGCTCCTCAAAAGACGGACCAGGTATGGAGGTAACTCATAACAACTGCTCAAATTACTATTTAGTTAACTTTTAAGGGTAACTCCACCAATTTCACATGTTTAAAGTGTGTTTTCAGGTCTTGAGGAGTACTACTGTATATGTGAAAATGTTGTATTTGCCTTTTGGGTCCCTAGAAGAAACTGCACGTAAAATTAACAATTGCCTCCAGTCATGTCACTCAAGGGCTAATTTGCATTGTGGGTAATATTGGCAGCAGGTGTGAAAAGGATAAACGCATGGAATGAAAACGTTTTTTTCTGGTTCTGCTTCATCAATTATGATCAATATTTGTTTTTAAACTGTTAATTATGAGTCCGACAGTGTGATAGGAGTGCAATGCAAGACCAGTGCACCGCTTTTCAAAATCTGGTCCCTACATTACCCACAATGCAATTTAGGCACCAAGTTTATCAGATTACATGCAGCTTACTCTGGAGCCACAAAAGGCTTTTGGCTTGTAGTTAGTACTCAATTATGGTTTTAAAAGTGAGAACAATTAAAATCTAAATCTTTTATCTGCATTTTTGTATCCAATAAGGCTATCTGATCACGAAAACGACATATGGACCTTGAAGTTTAAAGTATTTGAATATTATAAATGAAATATAAATATGACGTGAGAAAACAGTTAGTAGTCTGCCTTCCTTTTCACTTTTACACTTTGAGTTCATTTCAGGGACTTTACTTTCTTACTTTTACTTGAGTAAAGAAGTTAAATCAGAACTTTTACGTTTACCAAGTGCTTGAGTAAAAAATGTGGAGTTTTGTTATCTCTGATTACACCATATTTTACTTAATCGAATAATTACCTTCATAATCATAACATACACACACACACACACACACACACAAGAACCACATAAGACAGATTTCAGATTTCTTAATAAAAATAATTCATTTCAGGACGACATATAAATAATTATTGAATCACACAATACAGATATCTTGATATGAATAAATACTTAACAAATAAAACCAGGCTTTTTTTCATACAATACCCTATTGTCGAAAAAGGTCACACAAAGAAACTTCCACACAGTTTGCATGTTTTGTTACACCTTCTGCTCTTAAGCGGATGCTCTTCCTACTGTTGGAATGTCCCTAAGCGAGTCGGAGTACCATTCCTAAATGCCTCAGCAGCTTAGACAAGTCATGTGCAACTTATGTGATCTCCTCCCAGTCAAACTCTGCCAACGCCCCCAAAGCATTTTCAAGGGGCTCTGACGAGCTGACCACTAATTGGCCTTTAATTGATTAAGGTTTGTCTAGAGGTGATTAAAGCACACAGAGATCTACGTACAGGCCGTCAACACGTGGGCTGGCCCGACAGCTTAAGATACAGTTGAATGAAAAGGCAGACCGAGAGCCTGTTTGTCTATGCTTTTCTAACCAGAGCCACAGATGGACATCTGCCTATAGCAGAAGTTTGAGGGGAATAACTCTTCCAGCTGATATCACATTTGAGTTTGTCTGATAACTGTTTTACGCTTGAGTTTCTCTCCATGGTTAAATATTTCTTTGTATTTGGACATTATAGGTGCTCATAAAAAGATATTGCCCATTTGGGGATTTTCCACATGAGAGTGCTTGATAAGCTCTCACCCTAGGTTACACAAAATCGGAGATGTCTATCTGTGGCATGCTGGTTAGTTTAGAGTGATCCAGGCTGGCCATTTTTAAGGAGGTAACAACAACTGTTTGGCGATTGATGGCACATGTATTTTT
>CAEMYA010002116.1:5076749-5114334 GCA_903131615.1 Diplodus sargus | reverse complement strand
CCCCCCACGCTGACTCACTTTCTAGTTTCCTTTCTCTTCCCCGTGGAAACACTCCTTGTTCTTTGTTGTGGTCACACCGCTTGACCTCAGTTCCTTTGCTACCTACACAAGCAGGGAACAGAAACTCTCACAATCACCTCGCAGTATTTATTCAGGAGGAGTGAGCCCCCCTGAGTCAGTCTCACCTTAAAGTTCAAAGCAGACCTCTCGCTGGTTTCACATAGGGGTCCTTGGACACTTAAAAAAATTCTCTGAGTCATAATGTAAATAATTATTTGTACAGGTTTCTTCGTGGGTCACATGAAGGCTGAGTCACAGGTTGGGATGATCAATACTTTGTGGAAGCGATGAAAGCCAAACACCACAGTCATCAGCACATGGAAAACCCCAGAAGAGAAAAAAATGGCCCACTCTGTTGTTCCAAATCACCAGGTGGTTTAAACATGAGCAATCCTCTAAAGTCCTCTCTGTCCAAATCTCTTTCAACAACACTGTGCGTGGGTCGGTCGGATACAACGGTCGGACAAAGGAGCTGAACATCTGGATTGTCTCTGACTGGAATCAGAAGTTACTGTGAATTTCCTTATCTATTCTGGAAATGTCGACGTTACTTATAAGATATGAGATATAAGATAAGATAGTTTTCATTGAAACTTTGGAACAATGAAGATAAACTACTCAGTTAGCCTTACCTCCACCTCGACAAAGTATGACTTCAACATTATTACATCAGCAGTAATGACATACCATTGAAACAGATCATGGCCGGACCCTCATGGGGAATATTTGTCTATACTGAGTTCTTTTATTTTGATACTTAAAGCACATATTGCAGATAATACTTGCATACTTTTACTTACTTAAGTCAGGTGATGTTTCATAGTCCACAAAACATTTCTGGAGCTTCTGGAGGTGGACGTTAAATGAATAGTCTATTGCCTAATTACAACACACCATATCTTTAAAGCTGATCATGTGTTTACTGTGTGAAATCTTAATATGTGAATTAACTAAAGCTGTCATATAGGGGGAAAGAGCAATATTTCCCTTTCACTTGTATAGCGAAGTGGCAAGTGCCTCAGATTTGTAGATAACTTGAGTAATCGAGTATATAATAAATATACTTAGTTACCTTCAGCCACTGCCAAATAGTGTTGATGTTGATTGAAACACATACGAATCTGCATCCGTGCTAGTTTAGTTATGATACGAAGGTGAGTAATAACTGAATGATCTTTTTTTTTATCCTTTAAGTGAGCCCAGGACTTTTTATTGTAACAGAGCGTTTTTGCAACGTATGACTACTACAACTAAAGTAAATGATCTGAATATTTTCCCCATCACTGCCATTATGAAATCACAGTGCTTCTTACTGCACATCACAACTTTTCACAACAATGTACACCTTTTTAAAAAGCTGAACATACTGCCTGTATACATCCCCATAATAAGAAGGCTTAAATGTTAGAGGCCTTTCCTCACGTCTGTTGATGCCACTTGGCGATGAAGATTAATGGCAGGATGTTGAGAAACCAGCTAAAAGAGCAGTCTGAGTCACTTTGGCTGATAATAACCTTTGCGCTGAAGAAAAAAAACAGCTGACATGAACTTTTTTGCGACCAAGTGTTAATGGCACTGTGTTACTTTGCACATGTCACACCACACACGTGCTACGGTGTATTAAAAAGAAAAAAGAAGAAGAAGCAGCTTCCTTGTGACCTCGTGAGTCAGTTAATGTAAATGCAACATATGTACCTGTGGTTTAGTACAGACTGATACCTTTGTCACATGTCTTCCTCTTACTTTCCCTCGGTCTTTCCTGTTCTCGACTGAGTAGCAATAAATCAAGACAAAAGAACCAAAGTGCTTGATAATGACCTATTCTCTACCTTACGAATATTTAATAATGTACAACAATTTAAACATCAGTCTGATAAAAAACATGGCAGCACAGTACAGTCCCCCCTCTAGTTTAAAAAAGGCACAGTTCAACTAAAAATGGGGGGTTTTAACGATCACAACAATGTCTGCTGGTAATCCAGGAATTTAACACTAATCTACAATCCTCATAATACATACCTATATGCGTCCTCTGGAGTCATACGTCTCTCGTGTTCTGAATGTGTGGCCAGTCCCTCACAGTGACTTCTGAACCCAGAGCGTTCCACCAGGGCCCCAAAAGCCTCTGGGGCCCTTCCTGGTATGAGGTGGCAGAAGAGTGGGGAGAACCCTGGGGAGAACTGTGAAGAGGAACACCTCAATGCTCTTCTGGCTCCTCTTCTCAGTGGAAAGCACCTCGGATGCAGATCGAAACCCACCCCCACTGCACATCACATGGTGCAGCTTTGTGTGGGAGCTGGCATTAACTTCTCATTGTTTGATTGTCATGTTTATTTATACCTCTGGACCACAACTTGACTAGACACCTCTTGAAGTCAACCTGGGGAGAGACATGGATGAGGGTTGTACAGGTGGAGGAGGAAAAGAGAGGCTGATTCACTGATGGAGCCTGACCTCTAGTGGTGATCATGTAGAGACACAGACACATGGAGGGCAAACACCGACTGAACGTACCACAGAAGTGAGCACACAGTAATGTTGGGGCAGCAGCCAGGATGACCTGCTGGGCACGGCTCATATCTTCACAGTAACTGTGCATGGAAGAGGATGTCCGACTCATCTGAAACAGGAAAGTCACTGTGTTTGGATCTGCAGCTCTTCTCATTGGCTCCCATTTACCGGACACACAAAGTAAAACAGTATGAAACTGTGTTGTCCTTTGAGGGTTTGTTAATTTAGTTTGTTTATGCATGAAACTCACTGAAAAAATCAGTTGTAAAGAATATCTCTCTCTTCTGATTAAAATGTTTTTCCCCAAAATTACATAGTGCACCTTTAAAGGGACAGTTCAGCCCAGAATCAGAAATAGGTATAAATTCTTCTGACCTGTAGAGGTGTTTTTCTGAATGGTTTCAGTGTGAGTTGCTGACTTAATGAAGATGTCTGCCTTCTTCTCAAATATATTGGTAGTAGGTGACGCTCGGCTTGTAGCTGTGAAGCTGTAATCAACAGACTCTGTTGTGAGCAGCTTCATGCTGTAACTTTTTTCTTTTTGTATCAACCAGGCAGAAGGAAAAGCATTAATTACTGAACATTAATCAACGTTTCTTTGTTTGTTTGCTCTCATTCTAAGTCTCTATTGTTCTCTTTTATGTTTACAAAAAGAAATCACAACTTCAACAACTCAAAACCTCCTCAGATGTACAAATTACATGTTTTGGTCATGTGGATTCATGTATTGCTTGGTGAAATGTAATAAAGACATGAGATACTTGAGGATTATAAGGGATACGAGCTGAATTCCCCAGAGCTTGCTTGCCTTTATTTTGTTTACATGTGGGTATTTTCATCTGACTCATTGAGTCTGCCGTGGTGGAAATATTGATGATATACCTGCAGCTGCTATCCAGGTGCCTTATGCTTGAACGTGTTGGTTTCTAATAATGATGCACGGCGATTTATTGTGAAGTGAAATGAGACAGGACAAAAGTAGGCTCCCTGCTGTCCATCCTGATTTATTTCCCTCTTTTCACTCTCTGCCTCACACTGTATTTCTCACCCTCGTGTCATTTTCCCTCCCGTTCCCGTTCCCTCTGCGCTCTTTTCTCTCCTCCCCTCTCACAGAGAAACTCGAGCTGTCAGGACACGCTGAGCAAAGTCTAATTCTCACTGAGGTTTGTCGCAGGGTGGGGCTCTCTGGGTGTGTCATGTCATAATTCATGACTCACATCTGTGGATCAGCGCGTTGTTTATCAGCTATGTTCCTCCATGTGCCATGTTTCGTGTGTGTGTGTGTGTGTGTGTGTGTGTGGTGACAAGCCCATATGAGCAGAAACTCAGGGAAGGGAACATCATTAACATGCCGGTGGCAGCAGGGTTTTCTGCTCAACCTCACTGACATTGTAAATAAATAAAAATCTTGAATAAATTTGGATCATTTTAGACACAGAAGTACTTTTTGGGGGTGTTTATAAGATATTTATTTATTAGATGTTTTTCTGCAATGGGCCTTGAGAAATGTCATCATTTTTATTTGCAAACTGCAAAGTGAAGTCAGGGTTATAAAACGTTTGCCAAACAAACTTGGAAAATTCCCTTTTTCCCCCTGTAACCATTTCTCCTCCTGTGTTTTCTCAGAAACAACAGTGTCTAAAAGGATAAAATGTTAAAGTGATAAAGTTTCATTGTGTAATCTCTGCAAAAAATAACTGGTTTCCAACACCACAACTCTGAAACAGCAACTTGACTGGCGCACAAAGGTATACAACTGTGAGGCAGTAATTCTAGTTGTTGCATAATGTTGCACATTAAAACAATATAACAATGTCATACAATCATATTATGAAACAAAGTTATGAAATGTTTTATGTCATAGCAATAACTATCGTTTCTTGTTAAAATGTGATACGTTTGCCTGTTGTAATAACATTAAAACCATCTTGTTATAATGACAAACTTTCCACATTACAATGTGATACTGCTCCGTGTTTCTTTTTCTGGAATTGCAAGCATTATTACATTTTCGTGCTCCTTCAGGCGTTGACAAAAGTCCCCCACTTCTTAAGATAAATAAGCTTTTGCAACACTTTCTTGAAATATCTTGGAAATACATCGTTGAACTTAATAAAGAAGCTGAAAGGAGGAATGTTTATCTGAGCTCATGAAACGTTGACTTTTTTACAGATAGATGGGTCTCACAGAACATGTTATAATCTTTTACAATATGATGCATTGGAGGAGATTTAACTACTCAACAGTATATAAAGTACTCCAAATTAGCTGAAACTTAAAAATATACAGCAGTAAAATGCAAAACAAACATTACTGCAGCGCTAATATTAATCCAAAAACATCTGTTATAATAGTAAGACACCGACAGGGACAACTGTGTACTGACTGAGCACTTCTCCTATTATACTTTTACTTAATTTAGGTTTTAAATGCAGTTTACTTTAGGGAGGTATTTTCAAAGTAGTATTAGTACGTAAACTTGCATCTAGGATCTGAAGATGATACAATAAGTCAGACAATACAACAATTTCAAAAAAAGAAACTCTTTATTGCATAAAAATACACAGACTACCAAAAATAATCAATTCATACTACAGCAGAAGAACAGCTGGGTGACTTCCAGGAGTGGATGAATGTTAGTGAGACATCCTCTATAGTACAGCATACACCCATACAGTGACTAAGAATGATTGAAAAAGCTGGCGGACTCAGGGCACAAGTAAAAAGCGGGTTTCACCTCAACTTCTACAAGCGTTAATCCGTCCTCTCACTTCTACCAAATGACAGTGTTATTGAAGGTATTTAAGCAGTTATTTGTTTCATGAGTAACTCGAAAGACTTTTAGTTCGCTTCGTAATACGCAAACGTGATAAAACATTACAACTTGGTCTTGTTTGGGCACGAATTTGCTCTCGGCATGAACAGCAAAGCGAGCGATGACTGAGATTAAGAGTCAGTGCCCTCAGTGAAACCAGGCTGACCAGTTTGATAAGACATCCAGGGATGAGACAACACAACATTAATCCAGCTAAGGCACGAGTTTCACACACAGTACGTCTGAAGATTGTACGCCTTGGTCTCGGTGTCTCATCAAACCAGCAGGAGGTTCGCCAAAGGACGATTCAAACTCTAAGAAATGTTTAAATCCTTTAAGTAACTCTACTTTGAGTCAACGAAAAACTGAAACACACAAACACAACGTCTATTGTTCCCTTTGAACCAACATTTTGACATGTGGTATCATCATAAAACCAGGCAGCTCATACAAGTTTGGACTGTTTGAAGGTAATTGAAGGTAGAATTTCTACAGAAGAATGATTCAGATGTCTTGATATTTTTTGCCATTTCAGCCACAGATCCTAAAACAACCCGTCTCTATCCAAATGACACACACACCCTGCAGAATTAGAAGCTACGCTGAAAAGATGTAGTATGGGAAGTATTTGTCAACTGGAAAGTTGTTGGGAAAAAAAGTCTCGCCAACGTCTTCCCAATTAACAAACACTGCCCGTGCTACGTTTTTTTCCAACGTGACTTGCGCCGACGCCTGCGAGTCGGTTGTGTGATATTGGGATAGAAGACAGCATTATAAAAATTCTAATTCAAGATTAAAAAAAAATAAAAACTCAATATGTTTCCAGTTTGGAATGACGGCGAAGCTAAGTCAATCAACCATCACGCCTCTGCTGTGTCCACTCGTGAACCGTATTATTAGTAGTGTTCAGATACAAAGAAAAGCACAGCAAACTCCCACAGTTATATCCCTTTGGTAATGCGTAAATAAGAATAAAAAAAACAACTCATAAAAAAGGTGCAAACGCGACTGTTAAACTACACATACGTTACTGTAGCATACATTCAGAGTCCAAACCTACTGTCCCCTCTCACAGAATACCAGACACACACACTGAAGAACTGAGAAAAGCCACATGAAGATTAAGGATTCTTTCTGCAAATGCTTTTTGTCTGAATTGCTCTTCTATCAAGGTTTTTTTTTAAGGAGATCTACAAAAAAAATTTATTCAGGCTAAAGCTATCCTTTACACATAATTACATCCCTTAGGTTAAGTGCACTTGGGTGGTCTTGCATTGACAATTACAGATAAAAAAAGTACAGATGAAATAAGGAATATGTTTCGCGTAAATGCAGAATGTTTAGCGATGCTGTCTAAAGTAGAGGTCTGTACATTAAAGGAGACGAGACTCCCGATCACAAACCGAATCCAGCAGGATTCCCCGCCCCCCCTCTCTGCTAACTCCGCTCTTGGATTGTGGAGAGGAAGTTTTCCACCAGAGCCATCGTGGATCTTTGGTGAAATGGTAACATGTTCGATGGCCGACGCGGATCCGTCTCAGAGTGGAGAAAGGAAATGGCTGTCATCGGGCGGGCGCGCAGGTTTTTGTCTTTAAGCGGAGGAGTAGAGGTATTTGGTCTTGGCCAGGCCGGTCAGCTCATCCTCGTAGCGAGGCAGACAGCAGAAGAGGATGGCGCAGCCGATGCAGAGGATGGTCGCTCCCCAGCCGAAGCCGTAGGCCCAGGTGTAGTAGTAGTGGCCCTCGAAGATCAGCTCGTTGAATTTGCAGGGGTAGATGATCAGAGCGATGGCCTGGAGAATAACTGCAGATAGAGAGAGAGAGGAGGAGGAAAAGGGTTCTTTATTTTAGTAAAGTAGATTTTTCAGGTATCTGTACAACTTTTTGCTTTCATTCCCTACATTTTAACGCAAATATCTGTTCTCTCTACTGCTACACATTTTCAAAACAGACTCGTTGCTTTAGTTTTAACGCATTTGTGGATAATCGTGTTTATTTTGCATCGTTGCACACTGCTGTCCTGATATTACAAGACTTTGATTTCCAATCTATCGGTGCATATCACGCACATCAGACGCAACGAGACGATGTAACGAGGCGACATAACAAGACGGAATCAGACAGAGAGGGAGACTCGAATGGGGAGAAAAGGCGCGTTAGTGGCCCAAATCTTCTTATTTCAGAACAAGGGAAAAAATGAACTGTATAGACAGTCATGCAGCTACACTGACAGTAACAGCAAGGTGTGGAAATACCTTTACATGAGTGTGTAAGAGTTATCTCAACATATCGAAACACGTGAGGGCGAGGTGAGTCACTGTTAACAGGCAGCGATCAGATCAGCGCCTCCTGACAGATTTTCTCTAGAATGGTGTGACACCGATTAGTCCTGTGATGCACCTTTTTATTTTTTTGTGACAGTCATTGAAAATTTGTGCAGCTCTTTAACGCCCTCATGGGAAAGGCAGGGCAGCTGGTGAGTCAGGGGTGACACTTAATCCCAGCAGAAAGTCCCTGGTGTCGAGAGACACCCTGACGATTTTACTCAGAAGCTGCATCAGCCTTTTTTGCCCTGTGAGGTCAGGAGTTTGTCACTAATAGCCCATTTGCCACGAATACAAATACTCCAAAGCATAACACAGGCTCTTAGGAACTGTTCTGTGCTCCTGGCTGCCACTGCTGTCAGTTCATGTCAGCACAGTGTGAAAAGCAATTCAAAAACAGGCTTTAAAGGTTGCCAAGGGGAGCCATCCAACATGCAAATATTCTGTAGCGTTCATGAACAGTTCCCACGCCCGTCTGTGTTTGAGGGATTGTTGCCAAACAGCACTGACGGCTAGAATGGATTAACATGCTATTACTGTATTCTGTTTTAGCTCCTGTCTCTTTAAGCCCCCCCCCCCCCTTGAATTCCCAGTCTGCTCTGATTGGTCAGCTCACACACACCTGAGCCAGCACCGTGGTGGCTCGCCTCTGTCGTGTTTTCAGGTTCCAGTTAGCTTAATTTCTACCGCAATAACTTATGCGAATGTGTGACATGGTGACATAGCGTGATGTCATCAAGTCAGGGAATCGAAGGCGAGACTGTTGACGAGGCACCTCAGGAGCCGTGTTTTCTTTAAGATGCACGAGAACCAGACAGAAAAGCATAAAAAGCCTCCTTTAAATTCCAGCGGAGGTCCCAAAACTTTTCCTCAAGCTTTGAAATGTGCATTTAAGGATGTGCGAGATATCACAACCTTGAGTCTTGGTTTTGAATATTCAATTCACCGTGAAGGTCAAATAACTTCAGTGAAAGCTGACAAAAACACAAAAAAGTGTACGTGACACCGTCAAAAAGTGGGGAATAAGCTCCCTCAGAGAGTCTAAAGGGGGGAGACAAGACGTTCAAGCTATAAGAAGGAGGGAGGAGATGATTTTCAGGGTCAAGTTCTTACTGTATTATGAGATTATAATTTGATTATAAGTGTTGTGTGAGAAAAGCACAACAGAGGGTTCATTGAACGCAGCTTTAATCTTACTACTCTTTTCTAATCTGCCTCTTTCTTCCAAGACTCTGACTGACACAAGGGTCGCGTCATGCCAAATTTCTTGTGCGTGAAGCCAAAAGCAAACGATACTCAACTCCCCTCCGGCACATTGTAAAACAGACCTCACAGTACCTGTGAAGTGTGAAACGCTATGTGTTTGCGTGGCTCTGCCCCATGTTGTCAGACTCTCTGTGGGTTGACTCAGTCAGATAAACAGACAGATAAACGGGCTGTTCCCATAGTAACATCACGCCCAGGCCTCACCCCTCCCCCCCCTTTCCCGAGAAGCGAGCGTCTAACTTTGTGCCCGCTCCATTCCCTTCCTCTGTCGCCACTTCTCGTGTTCACGTCAAACCGGCACACATCATCCTGTTCGTTTCAACATTTTTCTGTGGAACTCTTGTGAGATTTTCCTCCCTTTATCACTCCCACGTAAAAAAAAATCTTTCCCTTCTAAAGAAAGCTTGACATTTTATGGTTTTGTCTAATACTCCTCTGCTCTCTCACACACACGGTTAACCTTTGTCTCTCTGCACAATCTCAATGTCTCACACTCCCTTCCTCAGTCTGATGAAACCCAGGGCCCAGAATAGTCGAGGTTAAAGGACCTTTAAACAACCTTTGGTCAGATTTAATGAAAATCTGCCTATTTTTTTTTTTTTTTAATTAGAAACAAAACTACATTACACTTGCTCTTGTTAAAGCAATACATTACATGTTTAGGGTCAGCACATCACAAGATTATAAAATAATCATGAAATTCACACTGACCATTAGGACAAAGTATCAAAACGTATTCTTTTCGTGCCACAATAACAACAAAAACAAAGCAACACGTAACTTATATCCACTATTCTCAAACTATGCTCGTGGTACAGGAGCTGCCTCTTGTTGGAATCCCAAAAGTATGTTTAGAAAATAAGTGAAGTACAGAATTTAAAATTAAACACTAGAACTGAAATGTAATTTCAGAGTCTTTCCTGTAAAATTTTGGACTATCTGTTTTTAGTCTCACCCATGACTAATTGTGAACCAATCTCCAACTGTGATGGCGAGACAGTAAGCAGAAGTGAAACAAAAGGCTCAAAAACACAACAAATGTGATTAAAAATGGGAAGCAACAGGAAACGTACGCGGCAGATGGGGAACAGAAACGGTCAGGAGATAGATGTCGTTATGGCTGACATGGTATTGGGAGAGCTAACATTTTGTGAGGTGGTACAGCAGATGAAACGTCTGAGAGAAAGTCACTTGAACAGCTAAGTGACTCCTTTCCCTTCACCAGGTAAGAACTTCATCTGTTCAATGATAAAAGTCTCGTAAAAGGAAAAGAGAAACCTAATTTGTACTTATGTAGTACCAGCATCACTACCAGAAAAGCAAAACAAGATATGCAGCAAGACTTTCCACTGGTGGGATTAAATCATGGCGATAGTTTCGGTTTTATGTAGATAAAGTTTTGAGATCCCTGCCGACTCCACAGTGCAATTATAATGTGATCAACAGAGTTCCTGTGAAAGGACTCTTTCTTCAGATAAGAGTGAGGGCTAAAATCTTAATCTTAAAAAAACAGAGCTTAATACTGCCGCATAGTTATGTGAGAAGATATGTTTTTGAGTGTGTGTGTGTGTGTGTGTGTGTGTGTGTGTGTGTGTGTGTGACTGGTGTGAACCGTTCCTTTAATCCAACGAGATATTGCTCCGAGGCTTTTCCCCTCAAACTGCAGTTAAAGTACTAAACACTTCACTCCACATGCAAGAATAAACATGTTCTCTGAGCATTTCGCCCCGACTGAACCTGTAATGTTCGCTATCACTGAATCTCATTCATGGCCGAGTGTTGATCTTCGTCGGTTACGGCTCCATTGAAGTTTCTGTGAAGTACTCCAGAAACCGGGGTGATTTTCGGTTCTAGTCTCCAGAGGAGCAGAGTGTAGATTTGGCGCCGACTCGAACATTTCTAATTCATTCGGCGGTCACACTTTAAGGTTCGCACGTTTGTGTGAGTGTTCGCGGCCGTTATCTTACCGACGATGATCAGCAGTATTCCGATAAAGGGCAGCAGGGTGATGTTGAGCGTGCAGCACAGAGCCACGCAGGAGATGATGAAGGCGACGATGAGGATGAGGAGGCCGATGATCATCAGGGCAGCCACTGCCTGGGCCCAAGCTGGAGTCAGACACAAGCAAACGTACAAATTAGTCAGGAATACACACGACAACGTGAAAAGCTACAACAGTTCTTTGCATTTATTATACATTTTAATTTTGCGGAACACCGTTCTTCGACTGTCCTGCCGTGTTTATCCAGATGAGAGAAGATCTGAAGTGAATACTGTCAGTCTCCTTAATTCATCATCATCGTTTATCTTCTTTATCTTAATTACAGGTAAAACTCTCGAAAGAAGATTCCCAGGATTCCCCTGGTCTGCACGGCGAAGTTAGTCGCAACCCTACATTTTTTTTTTGTATTTCATCGCGCCCCTCACCGCCTCCGCTGAACCAAACCTACATCACTGTGACGAGGCACAGAAACTAAAGCAGTGGCTGCTTGTTCGCAATTCGTGCATGATGCAATTATGACATCGGCTTAAAAAGGAATTATCATCTGGCTGTTTTAGCTTGTTGTCTGGAAATAAATGAGTCAGTGTTGTGCAATGTGGCTCTCGTCACCGCCGCAGCTCCCTCACCGCCAGCAGCGCGAGCTCAGGACAGCACATTCCTCAAGGTTAGCGAGGTTCAACGTGATATGGAGAGCAAGAGAGAGCGAGAGACAGAGAGGCTGTCACACCCTCAACAACACTTTCTCTCTCCATATCTCCCTCTCTGACCTCTGCAGACATGGCGTCTGTAATTACAGGGAACACGTAGCGCAGATACGAGTCTGAAACAAGCAGCTCCCATCAGCGCGTGGCTGTCGACGTCTGTGCCAGGGATCTTCATGACCTTACGAGGCGAGATGAAATGTTTGTCTGAGTGGGGAAGGTGCTGCTGTCTGTGGCGTGCTCTGAACAGGTTTCACATGCCCTTTTTTTCGATTCAAATCATGACAATAAGCAAACAAACACTCGTGCAGAGGTCCACCTTGGCTGGAGCACACGGTCACGCCTAATTCGCTGGAAATGGATCGGACAACACCCTAAATTATTCATACCCGCGTGTTTGCGTTCAGGCGAAGCCCGGCCCCTCCTCAGCCCGAGGTGAATCCGTCATCATGCGCACAACGACACACGCCAGACCCGTTCGACTGGTTCAATGTTCAAAGCAGTGGCATCTTTAACTTGTCAGGACGAGATCAGTGAAATCAGACGCATCCTGAGCATTGCGAGCAAGTAAATACGAAGGAACGAGCGCGTCAACAACAGCTCGAGACGCAAAGAGGAACAAGTGGAAGTGAACACGGCCAAATAACGTTGGGACTGTTGAAAAGGCGGCTTTTGCTTCGCTTTTGTCCACAGCGACCATCAGAATCAACAACAAAATGTAAAAATAATATACAGTAAATATTAAACGACTTTGACTTTACTTTTAAAAAGTCAAGAAATAGAATCAGAATAAACAAGTTAAGCAGACAAAAGTTGGCTGCTAAAAAGTTTTAACAAATTAAAAGCACTATTCTATTTTACTTTGACATTTTTAAGTCATTGGTTCCCTGACTTGTTTGCAGATTTTATAGTGTAGCATATGATGGATCTCAGTCCTACTGGCAGACTCTCCCAGAAAACGTGACTGCTGCATTATAGTAACGCTAAATCTAAAACACAAAGATTCAATTAATTGTCACGTTTTGGAGTACGAAATGCTGTCGCCTCAAGCCGACAGCAGTGCCGCACAGAAAAACACCAATAAATATACACAATTGTAAGTATGTAGCAGCCTCACTGAAGATTCAGACGGATTATTTCTGTTTACAGCACGAGGCAGCTGTTTCAAGAGGAGCGAGGAAATGAAAACAAAAACGCCGAACATGATTAGCTTAGCATTCCGGCACTCTGTGGCTTCGGGACGCAGCAATAACTCATCGGCTGGGTCCTGGTGAATTTAATGAGGGCGATTTTTAATTCAGGAAAGTGTGTCGATGGAGCGACGGCGATGGATGTTCCAGCTGCCCGCGACCTGAATGTGGACGTGCGAGCCGGCGGATCACTTTTGTACACTTCGCATTCACGAGCAAAACAAAAGAAGGAAGGAAGCTGACTAAAACTCTCCCGAAAAATTCCTTTTAACCATTGTTCTCTTTATTCGACCATTCCAACACGAACACGGTGTCCTTAAGTTTCACCTCTGCCTCCCTCACTGAGTGTTTCACTCATTATGCTAGAAATGTACTTCAGCTTGATATCGCTGTCCATTCACACTTTTGTGTTTGTGTGTGTGTCTGTGGGTGAACACTAGAACTACCATCAGTCTTTACTTAATGCCAGCTGTTCAACATCCGTTTTTCTCTTCTGATCACAACAATAAGAGATTAACTCCAGGCTTCAATCCTACACCTTCACAGCGCGGCGGCCGGCGTGCGCACGGGGAACACGTTCTCGAAGTTGAAACACACTCAGACACAAACGCGCCTCGACTCTCCCGCGTACGTCGCACAGAGCTGCGGCCATGACAAATGTGTTTGCTCTAAAGCTTGTATTCTAGGCCAGCGCCGGTCTTACAGTCAAGGATAATATTCATCAAACCCTCTTAGGAAAAGGCTTTCATGCGGGCGAGCAGAGATCAACTTGGCACCCCGTGTTTGCCTTGAAAAGATTTTAACGGGGAGCAGCTCTCGGTGCCGGGAGCACAGTGCCACTGATTCAAGCCTGGGGTGTTAAAGTGCCTTTAACTTGTTGACAGAACCTTTGATTTTACAATAATGTGACGGGAATTGAGCAGTGGAGGTGCCAGAAAGTGAGTGTAGAGTGTTTGTTTGTACGTGTGGGAGTGGCCGATATGGATGCAATCTTCCATGGCGGTCTACAGTCAGAGCTGTTTCCTGTTCACCTGTGTTTTCATTTGTGCAGTCGTCCCCGTCTATTCTAGCCTCTGTTTTTATTTTACTCGTGGTCAGCTCGTTTGTTTTTTTGTCACATGTTCCTGTTCCCCACATCAGCCGTGTATCCCGTGTTCCTTGTGTTCCTTTGCGTGTTCCCAGTGCTACTTTGGTTTGTTCTTTATTTAGTTGTTGTACTTTTGTTGTTCCTTTTTCAATACTTTGACTTGCCCCTGCCTGATCCCCGTTTTGGTTGCTTGGACTTCATATTTTAGATTTCTTGGAGAAAAAAAAATAGCTTTTTTGTGTTCCCCTACCTGCCTTTCCAACTGTATGTATTCATTTACCATTTTTAGGCAAGTTTTCAAGCAAAAGTTCCTGGTTGAAGCCTCTCAAAGATGAGGATTGGCTTCCTTTTTGTCATAAAAGACAGTTAATGAAAGATCTTTGGGTCGTTTGATTGATGTTTGGATGAAATAAAGAATCTAAACACAGCCCTCTGAGCTCTAGGAGAAAAGAAATTGCTGGCAGATTAATCAATAATAACAGCAGTCCTCTAAATATATTGTTGGATGTGGTACATTTTCTGAAAAAATCGATTGAAAAGCCATTAGGGCACGCAATCCAAAGACTAGAATGTCTGTGTTTTTTTTGGCTAATCCAGTGATTTAAATCAAAGCATTTCATCATTTTGATGCATAGATCACATAAAAATCAAGTGGTACCATTAAACGTACCCTTTTGTCAACTGTCGCTGCCAAAAAATGTTATTGTCGGAGGAGGCGTATCATTATATCGCCCTACCCGTGTGCAATGATTCTTGCATTGTGCCAGCGACGTACTCAAACATGTTTTATTTTGTAGTCGACGGGAAAGCTGAACTTCCAGAGAATTCCTTTGTATACGGGGAGCGGCCTAAACGCCATCACCGCCATGAGGGTGTCTGTTTGGTGTGATGCCAATATTCAAATCTGTCCGACTGCATCTGCACACATCATCTGCGCTGCTCGTGTTTGTCTCCCTCAGCTTTCAGTCGGCTGAGGCCAAGAATGCTGAGACGAAGCTCGGGGTAAAAAAATGCATCCTAGATCCTGCCAGTAGTCTTCTGGCAGCTGTGGTCCTCTTTTGTTTGAAGGCGACTCGGCCAAAACAGTAGCAACAGTTCAGACAAAATCTGAAACTACAAATGAGAGCAGACAAACACCTGGTAAAAAAACGTGTACTTGATGCAAGACTGAAAATGTGTTTCGCTTCTTTAGTTTCTGCTCGTCGTGTCTGTACAGATTCTCTCTGCTCGCGGCTGCTTTCACTGAGCCAGCATGGAGAGGAAAAAAGTGAAGGTCTGGACTTAATCTGATACCATTTCTTGGCAAGTTCCCATCGTTGGTTAAACATTAGCTAACGAACAGGAACACGTTCACACAATGAAGCATGGAGATAGCAAAGATTTTACACCTAGAGAAGACCGCTGGAGTCAGACTGAAGAGGGTTTTGTGCAGTTAATACCATGAAGTGATGTTTTACACATTCAGTGGACCTTGCTCAAGGTCGGCTACTAATGATTATTTTAAGGGGTTTTTTTAAATTGATGAATCTCTGTTATTTTCTAAGTACACTGACCCCTCTTTGCTCAGAATCTGAATCTCAGGGAGCTGCTCTCACTGAATGTGTTTTCAGTGGAAGAAAGGACGCCTGGCTGTAGACGTTTTGATATTTTATAACTCAGCTATTTGATATCTGTCTTCATTGTAACTGTTTTAAGCTTGTTTTATGTCTCAGTCAGACATCCTTAAATAAAGGCTAACAACTACTTGATTAATCCTTCTGTCTATGAAAAGCAGAAAACAGTGTAAATCACATCACAACATCCTAAAAGTCTTGTTTTGCGAAAAACCTCCAGAAATTAAATTTGTTATCATGTAAAACCCTTCCTCTAGAGCCATGACAGGGTGAATGTTACTCTTTGACTAATCGATGCACAATATCTCCGTATTTTTGTGCCTGAGCTCATCAGACACCGACTCTTCAACGAGCTTTGAGGATTGGAGGTTATGTTATAATGCAATAATGACGTAAAGCAGAGCGGAGTATCCAGCAGCTACACTTTAAATAACAATCGTAAAATATGAATGAAGATTTGGCTCATTAGGGGATGTGATGAAAGCCTCTGCAGAAGCATCCATACTGTGAATAACTGACACGGCCTCTTTTCATACAAGTGCATGTTTTGAGCAGAGACGAGTGCACACAAGTCAAAATCACGAGATGAGCGAAAGACAAAACGGTTCAAGCGTCTGCACACGTCTCTGGCAGATCTGTGCCATAAACTTCACTCAGAGTCTGATAAGGACGACAAACAGTTCCGTCTTTGTTGGTGACTGTGGGTGTGGAATGACAATATAGAACCTGAGAAGGATGGTGAGTGAGAGCAGATCTCTGTTCCGGTCACGGTTATTGTTTCGGAGCGAGTGTGTCGGTGTGAGTTTGAGCGACTTTGCTTGGACCTCTGCGCTGAGGGAAAAACTCATTAGCAGTTTGTCTATAAATAGCCTTATTTGCGATAACCGGTCTTGACAGCTATGCTGAAATCTGCTGCGCGTTGGGTTTTTTTTCTGGAACGAACAAACTGTCGGTCACAAACTATTTTTGAAAAAGTCAAACTCTGCCCGAGGAGTTTTTGTGAATTTGTGGTTCTGAAACGTGTTAAACATTTGACCTCAAGCGAAACCTACATAACAAAAACTACAATCTGCGAGCAGTTTTGTAAGTTATCTTAAAGCTCAATGACTCACTTACATATCCAGAAAGCTTGTTTTTTTTTTGTTTTTGTTTTTTTATTATTTCAAATCAAACACCAGAACACAGCTGCAGAGCGACTTCCTGTGTGGATGGAGCTCCGTCTGTTTCATAAGATTTTATCCAGTGAGAATGTTATTGAATATATCTGACATGACACCGGCCTGCAGCTCATATCAAATGTCAGAGAAAGAAAATGTGCTCCAGGTTCTTGAGGAAGCAACAGGTTACAGAGCTGCTACACAACCTGTTCCACAAAGGACTCCTTACTGGTCAAACTAAAGGAACTGAAGAATAATCCTAATAACTGACACATTTCAGCTCATTTTCCATTTGTTTTTTTGTCTTTTTCCCACCTTTCAACTGTCTTTTTTCTTTTCTGGTCAGACGGATTATCGAATCTGAAGACAGCAGCTAGGCATTTTCTAGCGATTACTGGAGAAATATAACTGGCAGATTAATCAATAGCAACAGCAGCCCTGAGTAATTGTTTAAGGAAAATCAATTGAGGTGTCAAATTAAAGGAACATAACTAAAAAACAATCCTACAGAACTGTGTCTTTTCTCTTGTGTCTTCTGGTTGCACAGCAGGTTGCATGAGGAGGAGTTTCTCTCCTTGAATTGTTTCTCTTTATTTCATGGTCAGACTAAATAAAGAATCTGAAGACAGCTCTCTGAGCTCCGGGAGATTAAACTGGGGATCTTTCATCATATCCGAACATCCTCTGGCGATTAACTGAGAAAAGCCCTGGTAACTTTATACTGCACTCTCGATATACCGCGGGATGGAGTAAATTGAGGTGTCAAAAAAAAAAAGGGAACAGAACTGAAAAATAATCCTATAAATGTACGTATTTTAGCTGATTTTTCCAATCGTTCTGTCTTTCTTATTCTTTTTTTTGGACGATAGGTAACACAGAGGAGGAGTTTCTCTCCTTCCATTGTTTCTTTTTCTTTTATGGTCACATGCAAATAAAGAATCAGACCAAATTCTGGGAGATTAAACGGGGCATTTAAAAAAAACACTGGCAGATTAAGAATTAATAACAGCAGCCCTTGTTTCTTTTTACTGTTATCCTATAAACTTGCATTTTTTACTTCATTTTCCTTTCTTGATGTCTTTTCTTCCCCACCTTCTACGCACACTAGACTATATAATGAGTGGATCTTTCTGTTTGAATTGTTCCTTTTAAAGGTTTCTTCCACATTTTTCTTTGTTGGAAACACTGATGTTTTGCAGTACTTTACGTGTATTTGTCACTTTTTTTTATCAGCCATATCTGAGTGTACTTTAACATGAACTGTAAACTGACACCTTCCTGTCTCTGTTGGTTATCTACACAAGCCTGAGGATGGTTTGGTGAAGTTTAATGTGACAGTTTGCTCTACAAATTTAAAGTGTGGAAAGATTCAAAGTTGCCCTGGAGGAGAAGCTTTTTTTAAGGCACCTGCATGAAACCTAGTAGAATGGAAACCCGACACTTACAGAACTCCATGAGCGACATTTGAACCCACTCGTCACTCTTCCACACCCTTCGGTACTGGCTCCACATATTGGCGTAGTGAGACTTGGCGTCCTCGTCCTCGACCCATCCCGACTCGGCGGCGATGGCGATTATGTAAAAAATAATGGCGAGGAGCAGCAGCAGGGGCACGATCCACCTGCAGCGGGGGTAGGCGATCCCACAGCGAAACATGACCGACGATCGGAGTGTGTGTTGACGCGCGGAGCGGCGGTGGAGAGCAGGGACGAGTGGTCCGGTAATATACTGGCTTCCTGTGCGTCTTTGCGCAAAAAAGGCAGAGTCACAGGATGCGGTGCGGATTCCAGATGCAGAGAAAACCAAAAACACCCCACCTGAGTGTGTAATATAAACTGTTTGGGGACCTGAAATGTTTGGCTTGTCTGCCTGTGAAAGACTGCGGTCAAGCCCGCCTACATTCCGAAGACCCCCGGTCAATCCCCCTGGTATTTTGTGGTGCCTATATATAGTGGATATTACGGTAATGCAGTCCAAGAACAGAATTCAAAATTAAAGCACCGACCCGTGAACACAATCTGCAAGTTCACATGAATTCATTCAGTGAGTCAGTCTGTGAGTTGATTGATGAATTAATTGAACGATTTGTTAGTTAATTCATTTTACCATCCTAATTCTGATCACACTGAAGGTTATGGCATTTCAATTGTGTGAATAAATAGTCCAACATAAAAACCCAAAAAATATCTTCAGCTTCTGATGAAGAATTTCAAAACAAAACCCACTTAATAGTAAAATATTCTAAATATTTCCCTAAAATTCAGATTTACCTTAAAGGAAAACTACCTGTTTCCACAGACTCATTTTAGCATCTCAGTTCGTGTGAAATTGCAAATTGCCTTCATAAGTTTGTGCTTTTATTTTGAATTCTGTTCTGTCACTGCATTACCGTAATATCTACTATATACAAGCACCATAAAATATCTCGGCGCTTGTTTGACCGGGGTTGTCGAAGTGGAGGCGGGCTTGACCGCAGTTGTAAAAGCTGGATCAAGTTCACTGTGTCATATTACACCCATCAAACTCAGGACATATACCACACTGTGAAATACTCTGTTGCAAATAAAAGTCCTGCACTGAAGATGTTATCTAACATCTATTACTCAAGGCAAAACATGTGCTCTGTGACTGCTTTACTATAGTCATTAGATGATTGTCTCATGCCTTCTTGTGAAAAAAGATTTTATTGTTGTAGTCAGTTGAAGTTGAGCTATTTTTTTTTCTACAGTCTTGTTTTGAACAACCACTGATTATCTGCAATATGGCTGAATCTGCTGATTAATTAATGAATGGACTGTATAAATAAATGAATGAATAAAATCTGACACATCCACAGAGCTGATTTTGCCAAACCAACTGACGGAACCTCATAATAGACATAAATGATAATATAAAGTCATTAAAAGGAAAGGTGGTAAATTCTCACATTTGTGAATTTGAAACAATAAAATGAAAAACTTATTTCTCTCTCTGGAGGCTGATTGATTACTCATTAATCACTTCATCTGCCCGTGTATACACTGTTGGGTTGTTTCATTTATAACCAAACATTTTTTTTCTTTTTAAATTAATATATAATCTATAAGTAAAGTTAATTAAGTAAGTGGCTGCCAGGTAGCTCTCAGATAAATGTAGTTGAGTAAAAAGTACAATACTTCCCTCTGAAAAGTTGTGAAGCAGAAAGTGGAATTAAGAGACAAAAACAGAGGGAGAAAAATCAATGAAAAGCTTGAATAATCTTCTTTTCACCTGGAAAAAACGTGCACTTGATACGAGACTGAAAACGTGCTTCGCTTCTTTAGTTTCTGCTCGTCGTGTCTGTACAGATTCTCTCTGCTCGCGGCTGCTTTCACTGAGCCAGCATGGAGAGGAAAAAAAGTGAAGGTCTGGACTTAATCTGATACCACTTTTTGGCAAGTTCCCATCGTTGGTTAAACATTCACACACACGAACAGGAACACATTCACACAATGAAGCATGGAGAAAGCAAAAGATGTTCGATTTTACACCTAGAGAAGACCGCTGGAGTCAGACTGAAGAGGATTTTGTGCAGTTAATACTGTGAAGTGATGTTTTACACACTCAGTGGACATTGCTCAAGGTCGGCGACTAATGATTATTTTAAAGGTTTTTTTTAAATTTACGAATCTCTGTTATTTTTTAAGTACACTGACCCCTCTTTGCTCGGAATCTGAATCTAAGGGAGCTGTTCTCACTGAATGTGTTTTTAGTGGAAGAAAGGACGTCTGGCTGTAGACGTTTTGATATTTTATAACTCAGCTATTTGATATCTGTCTTCATTGTAGCTGTTTTAAGTTTGTTTTATGTCTCGGCCAGGACTCTCTTGAAATAAAAGATTCTTAATATCCATGAGACTTTATCCTCCTGAAATAAAGGCTAAAATTATTAATCCTTCTGTCTATAAAAAAGCAGAAAACAGTGTAAATTACATCACAACATCCTAAATGTCTTGTTTTGTGTGACAAACAGTCCAAAAGCTCCCAAAATTCAATTTGTTATCATGTAAAATGAAGAAAAGCAGCAAATCCTCACTGTTGAGAACCTGGACCCATCAATGTCAAGTCAGTTTTGTTTGAAAAATGACTTAAAAGATTCATTGATTGTTAAAATTATTATTCATCTTTAGACCAAACCATTGATTTAAAGGGTAAATCCACAAATTTTACACATTCCAGTGTGTTTACAGGTCTTGGGAAGTCGTACTGCATGTGTGACAAAACTAGTATGAAGCCTTTTGTGGCTACAGAGGAAGGACTCTGTGGTCATGTTGCATTGTGGGTAATGTGGGCACCAGGTTTTGAAAGACAGTCCATTAGTTTAGTTTTGCAGGCCGAAGATGTTGCTGTCTTTTTCCTACATATTCTTCTTCCTTTGCAAAACCTGGCGCCGACATTACACACAATGCAACTGGAGGTTATGTTATAATGTAATAATGACGTAAAACAGAGCGGAGTTTCCAGCAGCTACACTTTAAAAAAAAACAATCGTAAAATATGAAAGAAGATTTGGCTCATTAGGAGATCTGATGAAAGCCTCTGCAGAAGCATCCATACTGTGAATAACTGACACGGCCTCTTTTCATACAAGTGAATGTTTTGTGCACAGATCACAGGTCAAAATCACGAGACGAGCGAAAGACAAACGGTTCAAACGTCTGCACACGTCTCTGGCAGCTCCGCGTTGGCTTTTTTTTTCTGGAACGTACAAACTGTCGGTCACAAACTATCTTTGATAAAGTCAAACTCTGCCCGAGGTATTTTCGTGATTCTGTGGTTCTGAAACTTGCTGAGCATTTGACCTCCAGCGAACCTCCAAAACAAAAACTACAATCTGTGAGCAGTTTACAAGTTATCTTAAAGCTCAATGACTTGATTTGAGTCCTTTTTTTTTTTTTNNTTTTTTTTTTTTTTGTTATTGTCAGCGGTGTTTAAAATAAAAGTAAAAACAGCTGCAGAGAGACTTCCTGCGTGGATGGAGCTCCGTCTGTTTCATAAGACTTTATCCAGTGAGAGTGTTATTGAATGTATCTGACATGACACCGGCCTGCAGCTCATATCAAACGTCAGAGAAAGAAAATGTGCTCCAGGTTGTACAGGAAGCAACAGGTTACAGAGCTGCTACACAACCTGTTCCACACAGGAGTTCTTATTGGTCAAACTAACTGAAGACAAACTAACAAACTGGGACTTCAGAATAATCCTACTAACTGACATATTTCAGCTCATTTTCCATTTGTTTTTGTCTTTTCCCACCTTTTACGCACAGCAGGTTACACGAGGAGGCAACTTCAATTGTTACTTTTTCTTTTCTGGTCAGGCGGATTAAAGAATCTGAAGACAGCACCTGAGCATTTTCTAGCGATTACTGGAGAAATATAACTGGCAGATTAATCAATAACAACAGCAGCTCCTAGTAATTGTCACGTAAAGGGGCTCAGTGTAAGAATTTGCAGTACTTTACATGTATTCACATTTTTATCAGCCATACCTGAGTGTATCTTAACATGAACCGTAATATGACACCTTCCCCTCTCTGTTGGTTGTCTACACAAGCCTGAGGATGGTTTGGTGAAGTTGGCTCCACAGGGGCCCTTTAATGTGACAGTTTGCTGTACACATTCAAAGTGTGGAAAAATTCAAAGTTGACTTGGAGGAGAAGCTTTCTTAAGGCACCTGCATGACACCTCTCCTCTGTCAGGCTGGACATAATAAAAAAGATAGTGAGGACCAAAGTTCAGTGGGTGTTGTAGGGCCCCCTCCTCCCCTCACCCTGGACTTTTTCAGTTGTCAGAGGTCCTTCAACTTATAATACATGCATGTTGAATTTTACAGCCCAGCGACACGGAGGCTGAACCAGCCCGTGTTCTTGGCTTTGCGCCGTCTCCATTTTAACCCCATTTGTTTGCCCCACTCCTGCTTCAAGTGTAGTAGAATGGAAACGCGACACTTACAGAACTCCATGAGCGACTTCTCGTCCCACACATCGTTCCTCCCGCGGAACTGGCTCCACATATTGGCGTAGTGAGACTTGGCGTCCTCGTCCTCGACCCATCCCGACTGCGCGGCGATGGCGATAATGTCAAAGATAATGGCGAAGAGCAGCAGCAGGGGCACGATCCACCTGCAGCGGGGGTAGGCGATCCCACAGCGAAACATGACCGACGATCGGAGTGTGTGTGTTGACGCGCGGAGCGGCGGTTGGAGAGCAGGGACGAGCTGGTTGGTGCCGCGCGGTGCAGACCGGTCCGGTTATATACTGGCTTCCTGTGCGTCTTTGCGCAAAAAAAAAAGGCAGAGTCACAGGGTGTGGTGCGGATTCCAGATACACGAAAAAAGCGAGCCCGACACACCCCACCCGAGTGTGTAATATAACCTGTTTCGGGACCTGAAGGGCTGGGCTTGTCTGCCTGTAAAAGCTGGATCAAGCCCGGCCCCGTTCACTGTGTCATATTACACCCAACAAACCGCAACTGTTCCTCTGGCTGCCTGGCTCACGTGGATCCCGACGGCACAGCCAGGATTTAGAACAGTCGACTAAGACATTATTACTATTCTTTTTTTCTTTTCTTTTTTTTTAGGGTTTAGGAATACAACAGGTAGCTTTGTGAGTGGCCGGAGAGTGTGAGAGAAAAGGTGGAGAAGGAGATACATGACATACACACAGAGAGAGGGTGCAGTACCGACAGTGGCCACAAGATGGCGGCGCAAGGAAAAGAGAATATAGTTACAGAGAAAGAAAATACTGTACATAAATATTTAATATATTTCTCCACTGTTGTTTACATTTTTGACCATGTCAATCTGAGGTACTGTCTGTGGTGGAGGAAGTTAACACTTATATACCACACTGTGAAATACTCTGTTGCGAATAAAAGTCTTGCATTGAAGATGTAATTCATGTAAAACAATCTAAATATAATAACTCAGGGCAGAAAAATGTACCCTGTGACTGTTTTACTACTTAATTATTAGATGATTATGTCTCATGCGTCCAAGTGAAAAAAGATTTGAGTGTTGTTGCTGGTTAAGCGTTGAGCTTCGTTCAAAACCGTCTTGCGTTGAACTACACCCACTGATAATTTGCCATGTGGCTCAATCTAATTAATTAATGGACTGTATGAATAAATTAAAAAGTGACTGAATGTTATAATTCTGGAAAATGTTAGATGCACAGTGAAAAAGTGACACATCCACAGTGCTGATTTTGTGAAAACAACTGTCCGAACCTCAAAATAGAAATAGAAAGGATGAAAATAGAGTCATTAAAAGGAATGGCAGTAAATTCTCACATTTGTGAATCTGGAACAATAAAATATTTGTGGAAAATGTGCTATTTATTTCTCTCTCTGGAGGCTGTACTTTATGAGTAAAGTTTATTAAGTAACTGGTTGCCAGGTAGCTGTCAGATAAATGTAGCTAAGTAAGAAGAACAATATTTCCCTCTGAAAAGTTGTGAAAAAGAAAGTGGAATAAAGGGACAAAAACAGAGAAAGAAAAATAAATGAAAAGCTTGAATAATCTTCTGCACAACCTCATGTTATATTATCTTCATGATAAACGTAACAAATGTAAATGCTCGGTGACAGGACACAGGAGGGCACCTGGATGTGAATGTAATGCTTTTGGCTCTCACAGTCGTCACATCTTAACTTTGCTGTGTCCTCTGGGAGATTCTGGCATTTGCACCGTCGTCAAAGCGCCAAATGGAGAAACACTTCTTTGGAAGAACGTCGAACATCTGCAGACGACGCGTTGCTTCATCGACGGCGGAATGACAGAAGCGAGTGTTTGACAGTTCAGCAGCACGCCTGGTGATTCTCTGCTTCACAGTGTGTTTAAATAAAATGATGCAATATCTCAAACAAAAACTGAAAGACTTCTCAGTCTGACACTGATTCATTCACATAAGACGTCACCAGATGACACAATCAGCTGATGTGTTAATACTCTGACGCCCACAGTGTGAAGGCAGAAGTCTGCGTGTGAAGGTTCATCACTTTTCTGTCCAAAAGTCAAACGGAACGATGTAGATGTTTATTTTTAAGGTTCCTTTAACTTTACTCTTGGCCTAAAACTGAGAGCAGCTGCCACTGTGTGGCGAGGCTTTGTTTCAGGGTGTCAGGTGAGAAGTGCAACCTGCTCACATCATTTACTCTTTCAAAGATGAGGTTGAGCCAAAAATGTCCAGATGTTAAATTGGGTTAAACGCTGCAACGCCGTTTTGCTGTGAAGCTCCAGAAATGTTTTGTTGGCCACAAAACTTCATCCGACTTCCCGTCAGCGCGGGGTCGGTGAACTTACCGGTCAATTTTTAGTGCAACAAGATAGGAAAAATAAACATTTCAGCAATTTGGGGGCTTTGTTGAGGGTCAATTTACAACATCATGCTTTTAAGTTCATGGTTTCCTGTTGACTGTGTTGCTGTAAAAATACTTTTCCCGTCAGTCGCCACTTTGTCAGCGCTTTGCAACCCCTCGCCAGTAAATCAATGCATCTGCATTTTTTTCACTCTGACATTTTTAAATGTACAACTATAAGCCTTGACTGTCCTTCCTCATTTGGGTGCTTCTCCTGCTAATGAACTCATGAAAATAGGTCCTGAGCAGATCTGTGGGGCCTTCAATCCACAGCATGGCGGCATATTTAATGAGCTGTTTCTCTCTGAAATGTAATGGAGAAGAATTGAATAAATGTCCTTTACTTATTCAATAATTTGGTCAATAAATAAATGATTTTGTAAAATGGAATAGGCTGTGCCACAGAGCTCCTAATCATAAAGATCTCTAACTTGGAACCACCGCTTTTGCAAAAAATAATGAAGAAAAAAAAACAGGACAATGTGGAATGTTTTATTTATTTGGGGCAGTGTCAGGCCAGGATACCTCACACACATACACCAATTATAATATGATATTGTAAAAAAAAATTGACACTTGGAAATAGCAGTCAGACCCAGGATATAATACTGTTTTGCAGATACTTAGGATTAAAAAAAATAATAAAACTGATAACGTAATGAAAACGATAATACTTGTTAAAATGCACAGTTTGTTCTAATTCTGTCTTAAAAAAACACATTTTCACATAAACCAGGGAGTTATAATAAAACATTTTTTTTGGCATTATAAAGTCGAGAAGACGAAATTCATGGTTTTACAGGGTACGCCACACACACACACACACACAACTCAAACTGAGTTGATTACCTGAGTGCAATTTGATTTGTCTCGAGTCTCTTTATCTTCAAACCTATTGAACAAATGCAAATTAAGTCATGGAATGTAGCAGAGTAACAACAGTCGGTCAAGACTTAAAGGGACAGTTCACCCACAAATAAAGAAGCAAAACATTCCTGGAGCTTCACGGTGAAACAGCATTCTGCTAAACAACTGAAGTGGATGGGGGACTTGCTTTAAAACTCAATCAATTGGGATCGCAGGGCTTCTAGAGACTTTTATTACGCTGGACAGCTGGACAGCTGTACAGAGCCCTTTTTCATGTCGTAATGTTTTTGGTTTTTTTTACATTTTAAAGAAAGTCTCCATCTACTTCAGCTTCAGTTGTTTATGAGAACGCTGCAACTCTAGTTCACTGTGAAGCTCGTGGGCCACAAAACTTCACCCAAGTTTCCATCAGCATGTGGGTGAACAGGTATTGACTGTGTTTTACATTTTCAGGTGAACTGTTGCTTTAAGGACAGAATAACATTAAGCCAACAAACACAATGATTCATGGATCTGTGAAAAGGGGGGGGGGTATTCAAGAGGAAATCATAGGTCAAAAGAATGAATTTCTGCCTCCCTTCCTGATCATTCCCCACCCAAATGTCACACAGTCCAGAATTCATGGTCTCCCCTCTCCTTATCTACTGTAGGATGGGATGTTTTTACTATCGGTTTAAACTTCCTGTCTGGGTTGAAACAATCGCTCTCCGTCGATCTCAGCCTCTGTCAACGCGTCAGCTTCTGTGTATCATCAAGTCTATCTTTCTGTCTTCCCCTCTTCCTCCTGCATTGTCAAATCGTTATCTAAGCAGTAGCCTGGCTTCAGTCAGTGGAGGTGCCGTGTTGACAATCGGAGGCTGTGCTTTGGGACTACCCTCGTCGTTTTACTGTGACAGGCTGGCAGGCTCAGTAATGAGCCTTATCTGTTTAGATGTGACAGTTTCGGGATATCCCCGCCCCGCTTTTCCTGTTACGATCTGCTTCCTTCTTTTCATTCTATATCCCCACAGTATGGCAGTGACAGATAACCGACGAGTAAATGGTTGAGTTTTAACTGAGTTCACTGAGGTAAGCACCGAGGGGACTGCAGTGAACTGCCAACGAGGTGAGGAAGTGATGCGAGGCGCTGCAGCGTGGAATGTGAACTTGGCAACTTCGCCCCCTTGCGAGCGTAGGAACATGATTCCTCACAGTTTTCTGCTCCCATCAGCGTTTATTATTCACAACTAATTGATTCCACAGAGTTAAGCACATTGTGAAATGAAAACAGAAGGCAGGCATTTTCTTCTTCTTCTTCTCCTCCTCCAGTTGTAAGTTTTGCCAATCGAGTGTATCCTCAAATCTTTGTGTGTAGCTTCGCTCCATCTCCCCGATTCCCCTCCTCCCCCCCGAGACTCATAGGACGTTGCCACGACTGCCGGTTGTACTGGCGGAGGAGGGCCTGGAGTCCTGGCATATGACAACCAGCCTGTACACGTTGAGTATGACCACCAGGAAGTTCTTGATGGCAAAGAAAACCAGCATCTGGTGGAAGACGTGGTAATGTATCATGACGGTGAGCCTGACCACCAGGAAGGGCCCGTCCTGGATGAACAAGGCCTCCACGATGCTCCATATGTCCGTGCTGTGTTTGGACAAGAGGGACGTCTCATTCGCGCCCTCCGCTCCCTCGCTGTCCGGCTTTGACACCACTTTTGAAAAAATAAGGACGAAAAAAACAAGAGGTCAGCTGCAGTAGTGTCATCGTGAAGCTGCCAAGATGGCCGACCGAAAAAAGAGGGGCAGTCTGTTAGGCTGCACGTTTGCTCTGTACACCTGTTTTTGGCCACATTTTGTTTGAAAAGGAAACTTAAATAAACTTAAATAACCTAAGAATTCTATCCTCAAACACGACATCAGAGACACAGGAAGGACAAAGTGATATGACACGCTGTGCGGTCCTGTGCTCTCCTTGAAAGGAGTGGAGCTCCCCCTACTGGGATGCAACTGTTGTGCAGGTTGTGGTCACCTATAACTGACACACCTGTGTCGATTGTTAAATGGGAGTGCCGTCAGCTGATGAAGAACATGTGATGTGATTAAAAGCACCACAACGGTTACTTAATGGACCTAACTCATCTGATTTTTGCCGGTTTCATGGAATGCACTTTGAAACTCAGCAGAACACGCCCAACACGTATGCACAAACACTTTGCGTGTTTACACGGCGTTCAAACATGCTGGACTCTGACAGCGACACACCCGCATGAGCGAGCGCAGACACACACATCGCTCGCTCAGAGGGGAAGGCAATGGAGGAGCGCTATGCATTCAAGCTCTAAGTGCTCTGAGTGCGTTATGATTGCAAAGCTACACGTGAAAGTATCATTGAGATTCTCATCCTGTTGTACATTTGCAAAGATAAGCTCATGAATAATTGAGATTGTTAGCGGCGTTTTTCCGAGAACAAAGTTGCGCTGCTTCTAATCACTTTACAATGTTCTTTCTTTCTTTCTTTCTTTCTTTCTTTAGTGAAACCTCATCCTTTGTTCCCTCAAGGCTGGGAAAGCTGGATTGCATTCTTTTCTTTGCAGAGTGTAATACGTTTCAGAAACACATCTGCTAGTTGGGCCTTGTCTGATAAGAACCTCCTCTTAACAGAAAAGAATTCATCCCACCAGATCTATTTATGTATTGAATGTGTGAGAGTAGATTTCCCTCTAAACACTGTCGACATTTATACAAACTCCTTGAGGGCGACCTTCCTGTTAGTTATTTCTTGTCTGTTTTTAGAGCCATATATCTGAAAGGAGGGGTATTACAATGTCTCAGATAAAAGCCCTTGTGGTTTATTCAAGGCTTGGCACAATAAAAAAAAACAGATTTTCTGGTTAATAATTTGACAAAAAGCTGGAGATAGAGGAGCAAGTGATTTCAGGCTGAACTAGTTTACTTACAGCACTGGCCTGAATGCTGCTGACGTTACATATGTTGTGCCAAGTTCTAAGCACACTGTTTGGATTATCCCACACTGGGAAGAGGTTATGCATAACACAACACGGCTGTAACTGCTTAATACGAGAGTGTGGCTTAATGAGCACCAAAGTTATTAGATTTAACAGACAAACACACACTGACCGGCCAGATGCAGGGGGAACTGCAACATGCTCCAAGTCCATACACCTAAGATGATGTAGACCAGATGAGGGTTGGTCTCTCTGGAGAAGACACATGGGAATATAGTTAGTCAGTGGGATGCTGCGGATATAATGTCAACTCACCAGGGGTACGATTGAGTTTTACGTCTTTTTTTTTTTTTTTGCACAGAGCTAATTAGACATACATAAAACTATGTGTATAGAATATAAATAATGAACGAGCTTCATAATAAGCCACCCACTTGACGTCTGACAGCGTCTCACTAGTGAATTCCAAGATATCTGCCGCAGTGCCGACAAAAATCAGGAGAAGCTGCGAGAGTTCGTCACGCGTGACCCCGCCTCCCAGAGGGAGAAGCCACTTCCCAACGATCAGGAGGATGAGCAGGATCTGATGAAGAGCCAGGATCCAGTCGTTGGAGCAGACAGACGAGGCTATCTGGTTGAAAAAGTGGAAAAGGAAGAGAGGTTGAAAGTTAATTTTTTGTCAACAACAAGAGTTCTTGGTGGCGTGGTTAGGGAACTGTTATGCTTTTTTTAAATGTTCTTCCTTTTCCTTCAGTGTTTAATTTATGTTCTTGTGCATGTGAAAGGTCAAAGTCGGCATGAACGGAAGCTCCTCTGCATAAACACTGCTCCTGAAACGCCTCATCAGTTAGTCCCGCCTTTAATTCCTTGACTTGTCACCATGTCACACATTTGCATAATTAATTCCTAGCAGCTAGGTTGGCACGTAAGAATTATTTTGGCACGGCTGCTCTGTTGTTAGCGCCGCTGGCTCAGGCATGTGTGAGCTGACCAATCAGAGTGTTTCAGGCAGAGGGGGAACACAGTGCTGCTGTACAAGACAGTATGAGAAAACGGATGTGTTTTCTAAGCATTTAAGCTTGTGAACCTATTCTAGTAGCAACTTAACATAAAATAATGAACCTAAAGATGGGCATAATATGTCTTCTTTAATGCACAGCTGGCTTTCACGTCATGTAACGCAACCATTCTCTGGTAATCATCATTCTAGCAATAAATCGCTATGCAGAAATTACGCTAAGCTGGTGATGCCTGCTCTCTAAATCGTATTGGTTACTCCATTTATGGACCCTGTAATATGTGGTCTGCCAAATGTTAAGAAATCCTGTCAATGTTTTTATTGTAAATGATTCCAACAAAATGATCAAAACCAACAATGAGTCAGTCCTTTACTCTATATATCCCCACTTCCCTACACTGCCAATGGTTCTCTTCCGGAAGATTAAACGTTTGGCTCATAAACATGTCCATTATCTTGTGGGATAAAAAAACAACAACTGCAAAAAAACGAGCAAACCGCACATTTTTTATTCCTCTGGGGAGCTCTTATGCGAGTGAGAGTTTGAGGCAGCAGCACGGTGTATGTGGGACGTCATTGCAACAGTGTGTCTCACTGATGTGTCCTTGATAGATTTTGGTCAACAATGGAGCTCTTCAGCACAGAGAGATAATCTGCATCAGGGTTTGAATAAATTCATTGTTTGAGAAAAATATAGCACGTCTCCTTTAATGACTCCATTATGTTGCACCACTTAAGATTCTTTTCTGACTGAAACACAGTAAGGGGCAGTCACCTTCTGGAGGTCTGTCTGCCAGATTTTCTCGTTTTACTCTCCCAGGCTACATGGGTGTGGTGGTGGTTTGACTGTTGTTTGTAGAAATTACTCTCAGCGCTCCCCTCTTAATGTTATTTCCCACGTTTTAAGCTCTTTTGTCTGTTAATAATGGCTGAAATTCTGCCTGTGGCATTAAAAGCTGGGCTTATTTATTTTAAATCATAACTCTGACTTTTCTTGCTACTGTGGTTGTAAAAATGACTCAAAGTGGAAGCCTGTTTTAGATTTTATTTAGCTGTTGGTGCTGATTTCTGTTCTGTTGTAAATCTGTTTCTTGCTGTTTTAAATGAAAGTCTAGCTGCATGCTGCAAAGTCAAAACACGTGACATCCTTTGAGAGGTTCTTAATTTCAATGTCTGAGAGTCTGGGCTCGAATAACTGGCTTTGTTCAGTATTTCTATAAGTTATTTCATCAGCTTCTCTGACCTGCAGAGTTCCTCAAGGGTCAATTCTTGGACCTCTTTAGTTCCCTCTCTACATGCTGATTTAAGAGCACAATATCCGTCCCTCATCATTTCTGTGCTGGTGATATTCAGTTTTGCTATTTTGTAAAGAGCGGTGACCTCTTGCAACTTACAAAGTGGGTGTCAGTCTGTCAGTGGGTGACTCTTAGCTTTCTCAAATCACAACAGCTGGTAAATATTGTGAAGTCACACTCCCTTGCTTGCATACCTCTCAAATTAAAGGCAATGCCACAGGAGCATTAAAGCACGTAAATTGTCTCAAATCTGATAAAACTAAAATGTAGGTTTCACTCAACAATCAACCGATGATAAAATAAGAATTTGCTAATTGCTGTACTTAAGATTCTTTGAACCCCTCGTCGATTTGGTTATTAACATAATTAACTGACTCATGAACTGTCTCCAAATCTCCACCAGATAGGATGGAGAGAGGACAGCTCTTCCCAGAATCCAGGCCTGAATTTCTTGGGAAGGGTCTTTGTCACTCCCATTGGTGAATTCTTTCTGAATTATTTAACCCCTGGGGCTAAATCCGCCTCCTCAATGTTCCAGTGTTCATGTTTGTCTCTTCTGCGTTCACTCCAAGTGGCAATCAGAGAATCTGTCTGAAACTCTGCTTAAAATACCAAGGAAGTCCCCTCAAGGATTTCATGCTGTCCCGGTGCTGGCTTCTAATCAGATGGAGGATTTAGATAACCAACTCACACAACCACAAGTCTTTCACTCTTGGCCACTGAAGAACTAGACAGACAGCCAACCATTCATCTTATAAGAAGTTGTTTTTAAACATTTTAGACTGTATGACAGTAAATCTTTTTTTTTTTTCGACAGCAAAAATGCATCATTCAAGGGTTTCAGGCAACTGGTTTTAACAACCATTTCCATTCCATTCACATTGATGATTCTTCATACATGCTAGAAGAAAAAAAAAACTAGTACCTTGGAGTGAACTAAAAGGATCAAAAGAACACAAAGACAAAGTGCTTTTTAAGGCTGCAACCAACATTTAATTTTCGATTAATCTGCAGATTATCGCGATCAACTGACTAATCGTTTTGTTTTTGTTTGTTTTATAAAATAACATGACAAATGAAATTGTAATTGTAATTACCAAGTCATTACAAGCCATTACCGAAGTCGGTGCCTGCAGTTTAAATCTGTAGGGAGAACTCCAGCTGTTTTTGGAGCAACCACAGCTGGCTATCTTTCACAGGAAGGCAGACCATATCCAGCCATATAAGTCCCTGTGCTTCATTTTTTCTGTGACTGTTTCTTGCAGAGCCTGGGCATAGCTTCCTTGGATGGCTGGAGCACCTGCCTCTCACACACCTGCAGCCCATGTATCATCACTCCAGCTTTAATACCCTGGCCTTCTCTCCACTCGCTGGCAGCTCGTTTCCACTTGTCACCATGGTATTTCTGGCAACACCGCTTGTGCTACTCCTTGTGGCATTTTTGCTCTTGCGTACCTTTAAATTCTCAAGACCAAGCCTCAGCCTTCCGGTACCATGAGCCCCAACTAAACCATCTGCTGAGCCTGAGCAACCTGAATAAATTCCTTTTAAGCTTTCCCCTGTCTTGGTGTCTGCGTTTGGGTCCAACTTAACAATCACCTACAAACCATTATGTGGCTAAACCTAAGCAGGGCTTAAGCACAGCGTTGTGACAAGAGAGAAAAAGAAAATTGCAGACTGGCGTTCTTTTGAGTGATGCTTCAAGCACAATGTGCTTTAGCCAACCAGTTATGCCGTGACATTTACACTTAAGGGTTCCATGTTTAATTCGGTCTTTTTCTCTTGACACAGATTGATGCCGCATCTGTCAGCTGACAGATGTTCAATATTATATATTATATTTATGGGCCTGGCTATTTCCTGGTCAGGCGCAGCGACTACCCGGAGTCTGATTGTTGTTGGGCAATATAGAAAGTGAAAATGTGCTCGAGGAGAAGTGAGAATTGAGCAACTTTCATGAGAACTTCATGAGAAGTCTGAACCTTTTTTTGCTGCTTTATTTTCAAGCTTGTCGATTCAGTACTTGCACAACTCCAGACAGACCACACTGCACCGTGGGAGGTTTCGAAGAAATACAAAAAAATGGAATCATCAGTTCATCCTATTCTTTGCAGGAACATCTGAGAACAAATGGGAATATGTTCTGCTGTAAGAGACATGTGAAGCTAAATGAAATGCCACTCTTACCTTCAGGTAGTCCTGGTATGTATGGTTTCTCAGGGTCTTGTTCTGGAAGCCCAATCTGAGCAAATTATCCCAAGAGTCCAGCTTGTTGCACTGAAAACAGTTGAAAGAGACTTTTTGAGCTCTGAATCAGAGAGTTTTGCAGCCATCCTGCCCATCAACATCTGTCAAGTTTTTGGAGAGCTTGAGAGCTGAAGTTTTAAGCAGTCAGACACTTTTGTTTTCGGCATGAAGTACCTGAGGGTCACTGTCTTTGTTCTGGAGCTCCAGGATCCAGATGGAGGGAATGATACTGATGAGGAACAGAAAGATGGGAGGAGAAAACCTGCAAGACAACCAGGAAACAAGAAGAAATAATGTGATGAATGTATTCACGTTTTACAATGCGAACAGCTGATAGAAGCTAAAGGAGGCATCCTGGAAAGACTCAGATGTTCGCAAGCAAGGATGAGGCGAGGTTCACCACACTTCTTTGTGGTATATGAAAGTAAATACAGCAAATACAAAATATATCTTTGAGTTTTGCAGGGTTGAATGTATACATGTAGACTCCATTTATAGTTGACAAAAATACAAATGGCTCTTAGTGTCACTGTTGTCACTGAAGACCCACAGCGTTCTCTGCAGCCTTTTTTTAGATTGTCTTGACCTATATACTGTCAGGTAACTACAAAACAATGGAACATACCACATGACATACCTCAAACAAGCTCATCTACATTCCTATCATTACCTTAAGTTAATTCCAAACCTATTCTGACCCTGACAACTCCCAACACCTCAGGCGAAGAAACTCTCCCTTCCTCTCGAATCAAATGTTCTAATCCATACATTGATTTCTGAATGTGGAAACTGTTTAATTGCCACACTGTCGACTGCGAAATATATCGCTATTTTGATAAGTGAAAAGAAAAAGTAAAATCCTCTGATTTCAGCTTCTTGAGTATGAATATTTTCTGGTTTCTTTGCTCCTCTACAGTAAACTGCATATCTTTGGGTTGCGGACAAAACAAGACATTCCAGGGCGTCATCTTAGGCTCTGGGATCGACATGTTTCACCATTTTCTGACACTGAACAGACCAAATGATGAATCAATAAGACAAGAAAATAATCAGGAGATTAATCAGCATTGAAAATAATCGATAGTTGCGGCTCTACGTCTTAATATTCTTTAAAGGTGCATTACGTAGTTTTTGTGAGGAAATTTTGATCTTAATTTCTTTTTTCCTTAACAAACTAAACAAGCAAACTGTCTTTGTTTATATGACCTTATTAAATGACTAAACAAACTGACCTTAAAGGACATCACAATTCCATACTGTTTTACTTTGTTTATGTGGCGGACCCTGCCACCTTTCTAGCTTCAAACGTTGTCCTCATTTTCCTCTGAGAACAGCTTTTTTATCCAGTTACGATAAAGATCCATACTTTTTTCAGTTCATTCATATTGCAAATATTGATATTCTGAGTTGGATTTTGGTCTCCAGAACTACACAGTGCCCCTTTAAAAGATTCTCCCAAGCAAACGTCTGCTTCCTGCGAGGCTTGATTATCTGATGGGATAGCAAAATGTATGTTTTCATCATGTCATCTCTGAGCATGCAGGAAATGAGACGCTTGTCTTTGAAACTAATTCAGAATTTGAAATACTGGATTGCGCTGGTTTTTCCTGCATGTTACAGTAAAATGCATGCTGCCATATAAGATTGAACAAAAATAGGGCCTATTACTGTATGTACATTATACATTCATTCAAAACTAGTCAAGAAAATAGGATATTGCACATTGTGCAAAATGTGATGTGTGTGTGTGTGTGTGTGTGTGTGTGTGTGTGTGTGTGTGTGTGTGTGTGTGTGTACAATACAGTACAGATAAGAGTTTAAGATGGAGGTGGTCTGGGACAGTTGAGTTAAGGGGTACCACCCTTACTTTCCCCGGGCAGTTTAACAATAGCACAATCAGGATGCAAATATTCAGGAATGTGGGGGAAGGGCTGAGGACAAGGGGGAGATGACAAAAGATTAATCTATTTATATTTTCTACTGTAAATCTATTTAGCAGAAAAAACAACAAGGACAGAGCACGCAGTTTAGTGCAGTTTAATAAAAAATTAACACACACACACACACACACACACACACACACACACACAGATAAAGTTAAGTTGCACTCTACAGTAAAATTTAATTTAAAAAAAACGTACAATTCCCAGCATCACCTTACCATTTATAATCTTTTCCCTTTCGCCTCATCAGTGTGTGTATCATTTCGACCACCAGCGGCAGGAAGAGGAAAGTCAGGAACCAGTAGGTGAGGTCCCCTTTTACAAATGTCACCCTCCACACCCCGGTCAGAGACACCAGGATGAAGAGCGCCCTGGGAATGATCGCTCGGACAAATTTGAACATGTCCATCACGCCGGATGCCTGCATGTCGGTAGTGTGCGCCGCAGTTTCTCCTGAAAGTTAAGACCCCGAAGAACCGGTGAGAGCTGCCTGTGCAGTTAAGGGGGGAAACACAAGCTGCAGCATGAAGTCTTTTTCGAACAAAGTCCCCAAACTCTAAAGCCCCGCCTTGGAGGACTGTCCCATTCAGTTTTACCTGACCCTGGATCAGATAGAGGCGCCTGCTGGACAAACCCACCCAATGAGCTGCTGCCAAGCGCACAACAGAGCAAAGTCTGCACATCTGATCCAGTTGATTCATGGATGTCACATCACAAGCTCTGTGGCTGTACAGGGGAGGGCAGCATAGCATCATATGACCAGCAGCTTCCTCTGCAGGTTTCCAGTCAACCACAGTGACTAATGAGCTGGCCATTATTTCATACATAATGCAGGGACGTTGTATTCAAGGAAACCGCATGAAGCCGGTGGTGGAGGGAGTGTTTAGATCATTTAAGTGGAAAACAACACAAGTTTAAAAATACTTTAAAAGGCGAAGAAGCATCATCAGCATAATGTACTTTAAGTATGCAGGATAAAAAAAAAAAAAGTCTGTTACATTAACATGATGTTAATGGATTATTACTGATGCGCTAATGTACAAGCAGCACTGTAATGTTGGCGCTGGTCGTTAAGATTGTTGGGTAGTACATCTGGTTTTGGTGACACTTCATATTAAAGTGGGCCACACATATTCACCATTAACCAGTTGCTCATTAGCAGCAGATTGCCTCTTTATTAGTCAAGCACTTAATTAATGCCTTATTGTGGAGGAATAAGGAAGTGTTGATACTTTTAAAACGCTAATTAAAAACCTCTCTATTCAATCTGGTGTCTTATAACACTTATATGAACTTATTTTGTTTGAATCATAGCCCTTTTTACTATTTTACTATATTCTATATATTATTTTATATGTAGTTACATTTGACTGTTGTTCTTACTAATCTAATGTCATGTTGTATTTTATAAACTTTGCAATGGTGCATTTCTATCGTTATTTGTATTGCTTGTTTTTATCTCTTAATATTTGAGTTATTCGCTGTATTGCAATTGGTGAGCATTAATCTCTAAACCTGTTTTTTACACCATGTTTATCTTTTAATGACATGTCGAACGCTATGAATTGCATTTTGATGTGTTTGAAAGCTGCTGTATAAGTACAGTTTGATAGATTGATTGATTATCATTGACGAACCGGCCATTAACTAAGAGTTTTCCCTCAATAGCCATTCAAACATGCAGAAAGTGTTACATTACATTACAAATATATACTTGGGACCCAAACAGTGGAGGATGACTTTATGATTTGTGAGTCTGTCATATAATTATTACATTTTCTGGACAAAACTTATAAATATAATGATTTATTTTAGTTATAGACATAGTCATACAGTCTATACATACATATACTCACACACAAAATATATCACACCATAAAAAGGGCACAGAAAGAGTTACATAAAACACATTTGATGTCTTTCTGACCAACATATCTGACCATTTCTTTTCTGATTTTGCAAACTGAAACAGTAAAGTACGAACACAACATCACAATGTGCAACTTTGCACAACTCAGTTGGCACCATTTCTAAACAGTGGTTTGGATTTGTCCAACATAAAACCACAGTGGTGTTGTCTAATAACGACTCTTATCATCTCGCCATGCAGGAAATAACACGTCAGACAAAATCCGCCCTGGCTAAAACACACAGAGACACACACACAC
>CAEMYA010002116.1:5064735-5076606 GCA_903131615.1 Diplodus sargus | reverse complement strand
CACAGTCTTTTTGCCCTACTTGGCTGCATGCTGAGTAGATTTCTATTCAAATCAATCTGGCCAGCCAGCGCAGGAGAGAGGAAGCAGTAGAAAAAGGGCCTATAACCTTGGAAAGGAGACAGACTTTTCCTGTCTTTGTTCCAAATTGTCTATCATCAGCCTTCTGTTTGCATCACGTGAATTCGCAATGAGAGTTTCAGACAGCGTGTAAAAAAAACTAAACAGAGCGTACCAGGCTGCATGCGGGGAGGAAAAGAAGCATTTTGTTACATCCCGTGTCAAAAAACATTGCGGGTTGAGTTTTTCCAGAAACCACTGGTGTATTTGTGAAACATGTCCCTGGTGTTTATGCTGTTTCCAAGCTACTGAAGTCTAGAATAAACTGTAAACAAGAAAAAAAAAAAAAAAAAAAAACATGGCACTGAAACAAAAATCAAACCAATTTTAGTCAAGCGTGTTCCCTCCAGACTACAACAAGTCACTCTGCCAGAGAGTGAGAGACAGTCAGTCAGTCAGTCAGTCATAAAGGGGAACAAACCCTCCTCTGTTGACCAAAACAGAAAGGCCATCCAACATCAGACCCCCAGCCTGGTGTTGCCCAGATATTCAGTGTGAGGGCGGCAGTCCCAGACTCGGCTCTTGGCTGTGCGACGCTGATGATGACAGAGATGGCCGAGGGGGCTCTGGTCACTGATCACAGAACAGTGATTCCCTCTATGCTGTGTCTTCAATCGTCGCTGCTACAAAAGATCACGTAGAGCTGCGTTGTTCGGAACAAAAAAAAGAATCTTTGTAATGTAGAATAGAATAAGATAGAATACGGTGGAGGAATAATCTCCGTCAGCTGTGAGGTCAAGTGTTTGAAATGTTTCGGTTATAATCACCTATAAACTGAAAAGGATGGTGGCTGATACATGAGGCAAAAACAGTGCTGCCACAGGAGCAGATTATCAAATCAGCAACCTTACCCAACTCTCTTCTCAGAATTGCTGTTATTGGCTGTTTTGATTGCAATATTTGCCATCAAATCCTTGCATTTGCCTTTAAACACGGGGTATATAATTTCTGCCATTTAAGGTCTCTCCAGCCAAAAAATAAAATAAAAAAATACACATTTGTAGTGTGGGATCAGTGGCAAAGAACACACAAATTGCACCATGCTGGCTGTATGGGTGCAATCTTTGACCCCTTTGCTGATTCCACGTGTGCATAGGATTATGGGAGCTGTTACCTAAACTGTCAAACAACCACCAACGCAGACGAAAATCTAAATCTAAATGGCTCAAACTGCAATGTTCACAGACGAAGCAATGTTCTATTCAGGTTACGTCTGGTCAGATCATTTGAACATTGTTGAAAAACTTGGGATACCGTAGGACCTTTTTACATTTTTATGCAGAAATGTCACACATTATGTCTCAGAAGTTTAAGATTTTATCGTGTTAATAATTCACAATTCAATCTTCAACAAGATAGGCTGAGGATCTTCATCTTCCATCTTCATCACCGCCTTCTTGTATGAAGTATAAAGTGTGTGGAGTCACCTTAGGTGATGAAAATGTACATTTAATGGATTCTTCTGTGTCATTGTCTCGGTAATAAAAGAGACATAGAAATGCCTTGCTGTCAAAGGAAAAAAGAAGAAAAGACCACTCAGCTGTTCATACTGTAAATACAAGTTTTACACCTGCTTCTCTGCATTTTAACTGCAGCTCTACAATTATTTAAATGTAGAATTTTTAAAAGCTATTATCCAAAATGAATTGGGGATCTTGCATCTGCCATCACAGGTTTTTCACCACATCCTGACTCACACTTTTTTTTGATAGTTTCCTCTTCTGTTATGTATCTGTGCGTGTGAAACAAACAAACCGATACTCACAGTTTTGGTTCGATATGTTGGGATTCACACTGTACACCACAATTACTAGCTTCGAAATAAAAAAAAACTCCTCACATAATTATTTCCCAGTATTATGCAGCAATGCAACGTTCACCACATGTTTCTTGCTGTCATCAACACGGTGGTGTCTGAGTTATTGAGGTTAACGTCTGAGGAAATCAAACTTTCACACGCCTACATTAATTTTAACAGTGTGCAGATTTTATGGTTGGTTTATATCCTGGCCAGAATCTTTTTAAAATTTCAGGACGCTGTTTTTAGCAGCTCACGTCCGCACTCGCTGATGTCAATATTCCATCTCACTTGCATTCTCTTGACGTGCACACTTCTGTGTCGTTCTTTCGTGTCTTCTTTGTCCTCTCCTGTGTGCATTTATATGTTGTTTTTACTCTGTACTGTAAATCTCTGTGCTGTTTGCTCTGCTCGAGCCTGCCAAGGAACTACAGATGCAAATAAGCTTGAAGCCGAGCTGAGATAATTTACCACAGTGACAAAAGAATCGGTCGTGTCTGTCGAATCCATATAACAACTGGTGTCAATAAAAAAAACTGTGAATCACTAGATGCTCGTGCTTCAGGTGTTAAATCTACAAAGGAATGTATTTTTGCATTGTTGTTTGTCTTATAGTATACAGGCCTATTTCCATAAACTATCCTCTGGTGTACAGACCTATAATGACTTGAGTTTTCTTGGCGCGTGTTCCCTTGTGTGTTGAGTCATCCTGCTTCACACATCTGCTTACCCTCGGAGGTTTGAATCTGTGTAGGTTTCAGTTTGCAGTTTAAGTGTTTAAGTGTTGCGTGCTGTTTTTCAGCCTCATGAGAAGACAATTAAAGTCGAAAACACTGACGCTTTCAACGTTAAAACTGGGGGGAGAAAAATTAAAGCACATTACAGATATCTCCGGTTGTATTCAAAGCGTTTCGTGTTGTGGAGAGCAACAGTGCAGCTTTTATCAGTTGCTTGTGACCAGCAGCTACACCCCTCTCAAGCCTGGCTAATTAATAACTCAAGTGTAAATCACCCTCTGTAATCCTGTGCAATACAGCTGTCACTGGCTACATGTCATTACTGTTGTATCCCACCAGGTGGCACTCAACACCACAGCTTGCAGATGGAGGTGAGCAAAACTGAAAGTCACACCTGGGGGAGGGACTGAAGGGGCCTTATTAAAATAATCAGCCAACACACGTGTGTGTGTGCGTGTGTGTGTGTGTGCCTGTCAGTTTATTTTTAGGGTTGAAAAACTGTTTTCACACGGTTCTCACAGCTGTGTCGATACAACTCATATTTTCCAAAAAAGAGAGCTCCTTTAAAGGCAAAACCACAGAATTCATTCCTCCTTTGTTTATTCATCTAATTTCATGGCAGCTGCGCCGGCCTTAAAGCCAGGTCAGAAACAACACAAGTGCATTGTTTCATAATTACAAACTTTCTTTAAACAGGACAGGTCATGGGTGAAGCAGGTGGCTAAATGGCCACACAGCCCTGGCCTTGATTCTCCTCTCTGCTCGTTTCAAAAATACCATTTGGACTCAGGGCCCTGCCGAGTCACACATGTCAGGCATTTGCATGGGAGAAATTGGACTTAAATGGGTAACACATGACTCATTCTGCCTCAGCCCCGACAGCTGCAACAGGCCAAGCTGTTATTGGACAAATATGATTCGCCTCAGAACAGAGTAAGTCTTCAAAGCTTTTCCAATGTGGAATCTTTGACGTAAGCCGACAAATAAAGAGATATTGAGGGGGATTTAGTGTGAAACATATTGAGTTACATTCAAACCATATCATGAGTATTCATTTTCCCTTCACTCTCTGGATTTCTTCTGACCCTAACCTGACAACTGTTATGAATTCTGCATTAGTAATCAAAACAAAAGACTATTATGCAGTGCAGTGTTGGCTCTGGGTTGCTGCTTGACTCATATTCCCTGTACAGTAAACAGCCCACAGATGTTTTACATTGATATTAAGAACCTTAATTTGTCCTGTGCAGAAAAAGGCCACGCATAGCGTGGGGATTAAGTTCTCAGCCATGTATCACACACAGCACAGACAGCAATCTCATTTAGCTTGAGTGAAGTTTACAGTGAGTGGGTTTTGCATAGGTCATTAGTTGTCTCAAAATACCCCCCTGTCACCATAGCAACTTCAAGTGACTGCTAAATTGCCTTATAAAATGTGATAAATTATTAATGCGGGGAGGGTTTTTTTCTTTTAATATGTGTGCTCAGGCTCTGAGCTCTGTACAAAACACTGTATTTTCCTTCCCTTGCTCTCCTGCAGTTGTCAGTCATATTTCAAAACTAACCCATTGTCTCGTTCTTGAATGGGTCCTGATTTGCAGATACATCACAGGGATTACACAGATTAGAACAGTATTACCCACACGACAAATGAAGCTGTGATTCAAATTGAATACCTTGGGACAAATCTTGAAAACTGCCGGTACAAAATAGCTGCATTGTAATTGCCGGTACACGCGGTTATTTGACATATACATAATGCAGTACCCTCAGCCCAGACGGGAGGGTTGACACGCACCAGTGAATAATCTGATCATAGATGTCTGCTGACATTTATGCCTATTTCTAACAATTCAATGTTTGACAGAAAAGGCAGATGCATTACACAGATGGTAAACGCTGAGGTCAGTGTCCTCAGCGGCTTCATAGTCAATGATGGTTTGACCACTGGGTGTAATAATCCGACTGATGTTTAAAAAGGAGGCCAAGCAAATCATAAAATGCTGAGATCGAGTTCAGTAATAATGTATTCCTCAGATGTGGAGGTGACACTGTGACCTCTTTGCTTCAAAAATACTTCTTTTTTTTTCTCCGGGATTCAGCGGCGCTCGCCTCCCTCCCCGCTGCTCTGAAAACATCCATAACTCACGGGCAGCTGTAACTCAATCTAACAAAATGCCTTTTCAATCACTCTCATCTTTTATAGTTATACCCATCAGACATTTACATAAATACATTATTCATGGTTCTAATCCCGGTTTCAGATGGGGAGATATAAAATGCGACTGTGTATGTGTGTGTGTGTGTATGTGTATGTGCTCTGTGTGGGAGTGTGTGTCCTGATGTGTATGCAGATGGCAGGGGAATGAAGCAGCCTATTTTGTTTGTGGTTTGCACATTTCTGATTCAGCTCAGCACTCTCCATCAATGAGGCAAATTTACATTTGCTGCGGCAGTAATAACCTAAAACCCATAGTGATGTTAACACTTGTATACACTCGAATTCACGTTGCCCTGCCACATGATTACATTTGTGTGGCGCTTAATAAAATGACTCACTTGACATTATCAAACAATTCAGCTGTAATAGTGGCCCATGAATGTGAAATTGTGTTTTGCAGGCAATTAGTTCATTGTCATGGCACTCATTCACACTGGGCCCAACCAATGTTTGCCTACTGAATTACTATTCCTAACGCACACATAATAAATAAATGGTATTAGGTATGATCAATGGCCGCGGCCTTGAATGGATCCAATAATTGGTTTGTGGGGGAAATGAGGGACCTCAATGTCGAATATTGTAATTGAAAAGATGGATTGCAGAAAGTCATAAATTATGCATAAAACATGATGTGGTGCTGTAGCTCAGATAAATAAGTGTGATATTAGATAAGAGCAAAAACAGAGGCTGTGAACACTAACAATCCACACAGTTCACTGCATGCAGCAACTCCTTTGATGCTCTGAAGATATCACTGCATCACAGATATTTATGAGCTAAGTCAGTTAATATTCTGCCCGACAATACAGCAGCCAACACCTGCTAATACACACAGAAATCATCTCAAATAGCCTCCAGATGAGCATATCCAGCTGATTAAAAGTGATCCTTCTCAATAAACTAATTGGATTTCTCGTGCATGTTCTGTCCGGTGTAGGTGGACTCGCATGTGATCGAACGTGGAGAGAAATGTAACACCCGCTTATAATGAGTCGGAGAGGCTAAAATTAGCCGTGCAACATCACCGAGGTCTCCTGTTACCTTTCCTAAAGTCATGCTCCAGACGGGAGCCATTGTCGTGCGATTACAGCGGCAACAAAGACGCAGGTGTAAAGTTACTATTGAAACGTGTTCCTGTGGACAAATTTACTTGATGGATTTTTAATGTCCCAGGGCTTTCCATTGATGATAGATGGATATCCACTGGGTAATGCAATTGTGCATGCGGAATGAGTAGGAGATAGACTGCGCTGGCCTAATTTCTCAGAAGCCTCCTTGCTGTAGTTATCTGTAGATTTTCATAATGCCTGGCAGTGCGATTAGAAATGTGGATCCAGATATCACATAGAGAGCTTTTTGCTGTAAGTGAAAGTGATGTTTGATCGTGTATCCTGTTATTGCCCCAATGCTGATGAATAAGTCTGACTATTTTTCCCTTGAAGGCCACTTCCTTAGCAGATGACTAATTTCGTCAAAGAGACTGCCTCAGGTGTTTTTTTTTTTTATCCTGTAATGATCTTGTCCTCTTTGGTAGAGTGTATTTTGAGCTGTGATCTTGTTGAAACAGGGGTGGAAAGTATGCAAGTAAATTTACCCAAGTACTTTACTCAAGTACAACTTTACTTGAGCATTCCCATTTTCGGCTTCTTTATACTACACTTACACGCTGCAATTTGGAGGTAAATATTGTACTTTTTACTCCACCATACTTATTTGATAACTAAGAGCCAAAGCAACACATTTTTAAATGAATATGTCATTGACAATCAGATACAAAAAACACTGATAACAAGTATCAGAAAAATGCTGAATATTGGATTCAATAATCACCCTGGCGGATAATCAGCCTAGCTATAGTATACAGTATGTATGTGTGTGTATATATATATATATATATATATATATATATATATATATATATATATATATACTATCAGACACTTTACTCAACTGCTATTTGTATAGGCAATGCTCAGTTTTACAAAAGTAATAATTTTGAGATTTGATAATATTTTGCTTTGCTTTTACTCCAGTATGACTTTGGGTACTTTTAACAGCACTATTTTTTAGTTACTGGTGCTTGAGCATTTTCATTTTCTTCTACCTCTACTCCACTACATTTACATGTCAAATGTTGATTCATTTGCTTTGTAAATGTTTATGCATACAAGAAAAGATCACATGTGAAGTTGTTAGACTTAGCTCCACATAAACCTGCTATAACATTAAAATGCTGTGTGCATGTTAATGCAAACAATGATTTATCTGTAATGATGTAACTTTAAGTACATTTTGCTGATAGGACATTAAGTAAAATATACTTTAACCTTTAAATCTAAGCAGTTCTCACAACAATGTAGAAACATTTGTTTTACTTAAGTCAGCGTGATTGAGACATGACAAATGAATGAGTAAATTCCCACGAAAAGTGTAATGCTTTGTAATCTTTTAAAAACGGACCAATAAGTAGCCTTAAAAAATGTCCACTGATGGGACAAAACAAAGTTTTCTGATGCTAAACATATATAACTTGATTAATCCTACAGTCTTTTGCTGCATTTTCAAGATGTATTGAATAGAGTAATAATTGGATAATCAGAGTCTGGTGATAATTATCAAACCCAAAATAATTGATTCTTTGAGGTCATAAATCAACTGAGAAGTATGGTGATTTTCTCATAGACTTCTATATAGTCTGACTTATTTTTGCAACCAGGGGTGACCATTAGAAAGAAAACCAGATTAATGCACTTCCACATTGGCTTCGTTTTCAGATCCATAGTCTTCACTTCTTTAATAAATATAATAAATAAAACATACATACAATTAACACAAACATATTTAATATATAATTAAAGCTATGATTTGTAGAATATGTCCAGAATTTGAAGGTAGCTCCAGAGTCATGGGGGGCAGCGCGTCACCTGAGCAACTGACAACTGCTGTGCTATGCTAGCTATCCTTAGCTGTAACACTAGCTAGCCACCGTTAGCTAATTAGCCAAGCTCAGTTAGCCACGGCAATAGTAGCCCTAGAGTTTGTTTTGGAACAGTGCTGGACACTAACCAGGGGCTGAACACAGCCTCCAAGACAGATGGAGATCAATTTGACAGCAAGGAAAGCAGTACAGAGGTGATACAGGCTCTGACCAACACTAGCTAATGTCTTCAGGGATGATAAGACACAGCAGGTGGGGACGGGGGAGGCGTGGAGAGAAGCAGGACACCGTTTTTTGGGGGGGTGAACTGAAGATTTATGTTGGTGAGTTTTATGTAGTTCATAATGAAGTGTTTTAACATGATTTAAGGAGGCAGTTAAGCTAGTCTTAGTTCAGGTAGGCTAAAAGAGTAACTTCAACTTCAACTTCTTTTTGTGAGTCTATTTTATTGATTATGCTATCAGACTGTTGCCTCTTGCCAGTAAAAGACAGGACAGGATGGGCTGAGGCTAGCTAGCTAGCATGCTAACTTTAGTAGCAGCATATAGCCTCGACGTCTTTGAAATTACCTCATAAAATCCTGCTCCTACAGACTACAGACTTGTCTGTAGACTACAGAATGTTAATTCATTGTTTTTTTTAAAAAGCTTTAAACAAAAATTCTGGCCATATCTTGCAAAACACTCAAAATATGAATAGATCATTTCCCCATTCATTTGGTTGGTAGTCTGTCTGCGGGTTGATTTCCCCAACTGTGAAATGGTTCATATTATTTTTAAGCCACTCATACCAAAATTGATATTCATCATTAAGACGTGTCAACATACGGTTAGAGTTATGTAGGAATATGCTATTTTAATGAGATTTGTATTGCTTTGCTGTGGTTGGAACTGTGACTCTCCATGTTGAGGTGACTTTCCAAACACATCTGTGGCTCCCTGCTGAGGCTGCCTCATTATGAGGAATGTGGAACACCTGTGCTGAGAAAACGAGAGCTTTGCTACCGCTTTATCCACTCTTTGTACGCTTCCACTATAAGCGCTACCTGAAACAAAACCACCCTGCGTTTTTTCAGCGCCTTCGGAGTATATTTTTTCTGAACTTCTTTGGCTCGCTCAGGCAGCGCACATCAGTGGAACAGTTTTGTGTCAGAGTATTGAAAATGAAACAAAAGATGTTTGTACAGCGAGTGATCTTATTTCAATACGTCTATAGTGATTGCGAAAGCGGAAAGAAAAAAAACTCCTCGAGAATGTAAACTAAAATGAAAGCAAGAATCACAACCCGCATGTGAGGCTGGACTTACACAGGGTTACTTTTAGATTTAAGGGGATTTGAGCTCAGCTTGGGTAGTATGTAATACATTTAATACTAAACAGTGTGCCTGAAGTCATTGTTCTACTGTGCTGAACAATTAAGCTGCAGTATGGGGTGAGGTGATATGGCCTTAGGAAAAGAACCTTGGGATATTCAAGGGTATATCGGGACACACAACACAGAAGCTGCTATTTTGAAATCTCCTCAGAACTTCGTAAATTCACGGGCCGGGCCACAAAGTCAAATGTCACAACATTTCAACACCTTGACATCCATATTGCAACAATATTGTCGGGATGACTTTTATCAATTTCAGAAAATATGATTTTTGATAAATAATCAGCAGTGATGAGATAATGAATAAGCGGTGAAAAGGCAAAGTGAAGTAGAACTGTTTGATAAGTTCAGAAAGTTACATCGTGTTTTTGAAATGCAGCCCTTTAAGGGGAATTCCAGTGTTTTCACAGACGAGCCCTGTGTTCTTCTTTTGTGTCAATGATTCATGCTTGGCGAACATTTTGGAATCGGTCCAGTAGATTTAACATAATATAATCCTTTGGGGCAACTGCGAGTGTCAAAGTTATATCTGCTGTGTAGATGCTGGTGCTGGTTTTTGCTACTGACAGGCTGAGGATGTTATTCTCATTGTCTGACAACATTATCAAAACAATTCATACAGAGATAGAGCCTGTTTTGTTAATGCTTAGAGCCTCAGATGTGTATCTGAGGCTTTTTGTTTGTTTGTTTTCGGGGGGATAGATTGTGATGTTCGTGTCTAAGTGAAGACAAGACAAAATGAAACAAATATAGAAATAAAAAAATAGGTCCCTTTCTGTAGGGAACCATTTCTGTAGTGTTGTCAGACACTTAGAATAAGAAGCTTTCTTTAAATCGACGTGACTTTGATGGCGTAAGTTGCCCCAAAGTGTCCACTGCAGCTGTGTCACGGCTGCTAGCTGAATCAATCTTATCAGATGACTCCAAACCTTTTTGTGAGTACGAATCATTTACACGCCAAAACATGTTCACATGGCCCAGGTTTAAAAATACTGGAATTCCCTGTAAAAACTAGGAAAAGACGCCACTTAGTGTATTACAACATCCAACCCTACGCTACCACAATGAATAGGCCTAGTATACATAGATATAATCTCCAGCCCAACTTCAGTATATGTCTCGAGCTACTCATTTTTGGCCATTAGACGAATGTGGAGGTCTGATGTAACGTAATGTTGCTTCCCTTCTTCTTTTCATTCGTTCATTCCTGTCATGTGCCAAGTTCACTAAGGAGGTTAAACCATGTAAATATATCTAATTGATTTCCTTTGCTGAATCTTATCTACTCACAAAGGCGTATTGAGAAAAAGAGAAGCAGATGAGATTGTAAATTCAGATTATTATTTTTTTGTTACACTCAACATGTGTACTCCGCAGCGTTTGCACAATACCTCCTTCTGTCTTTCCAACACAGACTTCTTATTTATTTTTCAATAACCATTTCTCGACACGAGGCTCCGTACACACCAACTCACATCAATATCTGCGCCGCAATGTTGCAGTCGCTGCTGGGCTCTGTGGCTGTTGACAAGCAAACCCTTGCAATTGCCAGATAAGAGCTCGAGTGGTGCCATTGATTAACCAGGGACTTCATTATAGTGGCTGCCATTAACAATGCAACCCCATTGATTCAGCCCAACGAAATGACTGGGAGAGAAAATCAGGGAAAGATAACACTAAGAGCCGCGGTTTATATTAGATTCACTGCAGGAATCCCAACTGCTGCAGCCGCATGTAAGACAATGAGCCTCTGTGTAATCCACCTTTTCTTACTCCGAACCGATGCACTAAACTGGTACTTAAAACATCTGAGTGTCACAGAACATTGCCTCAGCTATTTTAGTATTAATACGTGGTGCTCTGCAGCGGCGGGGGGAAGGCACCATTCACAGGACTGATATTATGATCTTGTTCCCAAATGTTCCAGATGATATCATATTATATAGGTCTGCTGAAGCCCATTGACATAATGGGGGACGGGTGGGACTAATTATCTATCAGCCTCCATGCCACTGATTCTTGTGCCAGACAGCCATTCATAACAGCAGCACAACCCAAATAAGAAAACACGTCCGCTTGGTGAACAGGAAAACACTTTGCTAGATGTGAATCAATGCGCCTGTATGCCCTGTCAGGGAGGGAGAGAGAGAGAGAGAAAAAAAGGCGCATTGCGTAATACTGTACTTGAAATAGCTGGTGTCAGAAGTAGGCCCATGTCGCTGTTGCATGCTCTGTGATCTGAGTGGTGGATAAATGCGGGGCAAAGGGTGGACGGCGGCGGGGAAACAGCACAGCCCCGTGGACGGAGCGGGCATCGCCTCCGAGTGCGTGAATAAATCCAGACAGCCGATAAAATACAGCTGACACATTCAGCGGCGGAGACTGAAAAGGACAATGAGTCCACAGATGTAAAGAGAAAGCGCCAAGTTTGTTTAACTTGGCATAAATATCACGAGCGGGATTAATAATTCATATTTTAATATCGGATATCATCATGCCTTTGTAATTCCTCGGTGTTTACGGTGATAAATATTCATTAAAAATAATCATGTAAGAAGGCTTTGATCGTGCAAATGTGTTAACCCGTGTCAAATATATCCCGCTGTCTTCACAAGGTCAGCGCCGCGTTTTAACATGATTTATGTCCGGATAATGGACCGCCTCGTGAATTCTGTCTCGTGAC
>CAEMYA010002116.1:5040809-5058997 GCA_903131615.1 Diplodus sargus | reverse complement strand
CACCATTGCTGAAATAGCATGTAAATTATTACCAGCTTTTTAGGATAGTGTAATTTAAAACCTTTAAAATGGAATACCCTGGACTTCAAAGGCTATAAAAACAAACCCCGCTAACATTTCCCATTGGTTTAGCTGTTGTCATTCTGGTGCTTCACAATCTTCTGATTCTTGTCACAAAACTGTTCTGAGTCTATGTAATGATATGTTACAGCAGCGCGTCGGTTTGTCAACACACAAGGGCCTTTTGGTGCTCTTTAGCTCAGTTTTTTCCACTTTGTCATTGACTAACCACTTGAACAGGCAAACATTTGCCTTGATGCATGACTCCAGTGCCCCCAGCTACAGTGGATCGTTATTATAACCTTTGAGGAGAATGCAGCCACAGATGAGAAGCTCTTGCTTAATACTCCAGCCAATATTTTTCATTCTTAACTGTGGTTTCTTAGATGGAGCATGTGGAGTCATCACGCATTTAGTCTTCTTTTTTTCTTTTTTTGTCTCTGTGTGCATTTGCCAAAATACAAGAGTACAAAGATTCAGTGATCCGAGGGAGCTGACACAGCTTTTTTGTGGTGTCACCTTACATGATGGATGCCTCACCCACTTGCAGAGGAGCTTTGAAATCTCCTGTTATCTCCCTATTTTTCTCTGTCATCATAACAGCGAAAGAATGCAAAGTTCATATATCACCGCGGCTCATGTTAGAGCAATCTCTTAATGGAATCAGTGAATAAAAGATGAGTTCAGCGCCCCACGGATATTACAGCAACTTTTATGCATATGAATAAACTGCATGCATTAAGCGGCAGAACATTATGTACAATAACTCTCACCTTTGAATGTTGTACCTTGAACTCTTTCTAGTCTTGAGGCACTCTCAAAAAAACATACTCTAATTCAATTGTCTCTGGCTTACTCCCCAGAGCTCCTTTTTTAATTCCCAGATAAGTTTGTTTTGGGACACTGAAGCCAAGGTCAGTCATGGGGAGGGGAGACAGATAATGAACTCATATTGTGTTTCATTCCCTCGTTCTCTCTCTCTCCCCGTCTTCCTCTCTTCCTTCTCCTGCCCTCTCTGCCTCTCTGTCTCCTCATTGTCCATGTCACCATGTCCATTACTCAATTACTAATCTCCTTTGGCCTCAGGAATTCCAGTGCTGACCTCTCTGAGGCAGCAGGCTGAAACCTTCCCAGCATGACAGGAGCACTGTGTGTGTGAGTGTGTGTGTGTGAGTGTGTGTCTACCCACAGTATAGAAAGACACCCACCCACTGGGAGCGAGCACCCCTTGACTCCAAAGCTGAAAGTCCTGTCCGAGCGATGAGACGCTCCGCCGCAGAACGCTGACAGTCAGGAATGTCTCCCTCACTGTTTGCGCACAGTGGCGTGGATTTTCTCGCAGGGAATTGTTCACAGCGATATGGAATATTTCAGGGTGCATTGTTTCTAATTGGATCACCGAGTATAGAATTGGGACTGTCCCTTATGAGCTGTTTTTGCCACCAGTACACCGCCGCATCCATATAAATTGAATGATATGGATTTTAGCGAGTTTAATTTCAATGAGATTGCTGGAGTCATGGGTTGCTGGAAGAGAGTTATCTACAGTTTCACAGCAGAAGTCTGCTTTTTTTCCACTGTCAGTCCATTATGTGCAGTCATAGCAATAAATTCACTCAGTTAATGTTTTTGGAGATATCGTGCTGCTGCAGTAATAACATGAATTATTGATAGAAGAGCGAAGACAGAATGTAACATTCAGCTGTTAATGTGTTACCTTGCATTTTAACTCAATCATAAAACAAGCTGTTAGAAATGTACATGCGTTTACTGATGTGCACGAGAGAAAATTATAGTAGCACATTAAGACATTTTACTGCAGGACTCACAGTGTATAAATGCTCTTAATGCATCTGTGTAGGAAGTGTCAGTGAAATGACACCCGGCTGTTTGGTATGTTGCTGATGTGGAGTGTCACCTCTTGGCTGTGGGCTTGCAGTCTTCTGACCTATATTATCAAGTGGCCTGCTGGCTGTGTCTGCCGCTTTGCTGAACTATCAGCTGCCTAACTCGAAATGACAGGACAGTGTGGTCGGGCGGCATTTACAGAGGAGCAACTTTCTGAAGCTCATCTTTTGACACGAAAAAAATCAAAGCAACGAGAAGAAGAACCCCTGCAATGAAGATGAATGCCAACTGCAATGATTCATCTTGGCGGAGGGCTGAGAGGATTGGTCGATTCATTGATCTGATGGATAATGAAACGGTAACGATTTTAGTCATAGATGAATAGTTCAGGGTAATGATTGCTTCGTTGTTGATGAATTTGCAGATTGATCCATCAGTTTCTTTGGTCAACAAAATGCCAGAAAATGGCAAAAATGTCAGTGTTTCCAAAGCCCAAGATGATGTCCTCATATGTCTTGTTTTGTTCACAACCTAAAGATATTCAGTTTCCTGATGAGTAAATAAACCAGGAAACATTCATAAGAACTTAAAACCAAAGAATTTGGACTTTTAATCCTCAAATATTTCTTAAATCGATTATTAAAATAATTAGTGATTAATGTATTAGAACCTAATCGATTAGTCGCTAAATTGTTGCATCTCTAGAACAGTTTGAAGGTTTGACTCAATGTCTTTAGGTTTGTTTTTCATGATTTCCTGACAGATCAAAAGATTATGCAATAATGAAAACAATCAGTTGCAGCCTTGATTTTATCTTTCTCATTAAATACCTCTGTTTTTCTCATCGTGACCAGACTGATGCAAAGCTGCTGTTGTGATGGTTTCTCAGTAACGGTCTAGTTTGGCTGGTTCCTCAGAAACATACTGTCAGAGAAATGCATATTTCCTAATTCTACTGAATTTTGAATTTCTCAATCAAATATCACATCTTGAGCAAACCGCAAGCCTGCGTTCAGCTTCCTGACTGTACAAGCTGTTTCACACAGCAGCCCACAGACTTCGGCTGGTTTAACGTTGGCTTGTAAAAAGAAAAAAAGAAAAGAAGAACAAATGGATGTAGCCTGTTTTGGCTCCGTTCATAGACTGATTATATTCTGGACTGTGCTGACAGCTGCTGAATTGCTCTCACCTGTTGTGTTTTGCTCTCAGGCCGAACAAGTCCCCAAACAGGATCTGTTGACACTCACACAAGGCACCATGTCATTCAGCTGATTGATATAGAGGGAATGGCTGTGTGTTTTTAAGGTTTGCTGTTGCTGTGCGTATGCTCTGGTGTGCTATTGGATTACTTGAAGTATTGCTGTTTGACTCACACATCAGCAGCAGAGCATTCAGAGCATTATTTCTGTTTCGAATGGACTCAAACTGAAATATTTCACGGGTTTTGGTTCTCTATGTGCTGTCAGTAGATCGCATCAAAGTACAGTAGCTAATTCTGTAGAGATATACACTACAATGTGGTTTCTGGCTGTAGGCTGAATGCTATTTATTGTTGCTCTATATTATTCAAATGGCCTGCTTTTCTGAAGGCAGAAACAGCAGTCAGTTTTTCATTGCATGGAAAGCCGGTTACAACCACCCGCCACCACTTGACAGCTGAAGACAGCTCATTATAAGAAGACCGAAAACCCATGTTTGATGTTTCTACTTAGTGAGGGAGGCACAGCTATATCAAGCTATCCCTCGCAGGCTTTTCCTTTATAAGGAAATACTGTCTCCAACTGGCTGGGATTTGATATGCCTGTAGTTGCAGATGATGTGAGAACTGAATATGGGTAATTGTATAGACAGAGCACTCAGAGAGAATCTGAAACGCTGAAAAGTCCTCTGTTCATGTGTTTGTTTTTAGAATAAGAGGAACACTAACGAAATAATGCATTCAAACGTGGGAAAGGCATCTTGAAAAACTTGACGTCGTAAGCTTTACAAAGGAAGGATTTACTGGGCTCGGATTTTTATTAGATCGTATAGGTGTAGCTTTTATTGCGTCCACCCTCTCTACATTCATACATGCGGCACGTAAACATGTCAATGTAGAGTAAACAAATGTGATTATAATGCCAGTCATATGCAGGCTCTTTGAGGACAAACACAGCCAGAAAGATGGCGGGCAAATGGGAGATTTAATAGAGATAACCAAGGTAAACACCAACATCTGAGAACTACTCTGAGTGTCTGCGTTTCTGCCTGTGCACATCTGTCCTCCAGATTTCTCCCTTTTCTGTAATAGCCATCTTCCAGCACTCCACTCCACTCGGTAACAAACACTTCAGCCATTAGCCCTTCAAATGGAAACACATTTAAGCATCTCTGCTTCCTTCCCTCTCCGCCGGACTTGTAGTTCCTCAAGTATGAGAGTTATTAAAAGGGCTTGAATCAACCTCAGGTTTTTTTTGGTTTTTTTTTATGAAAAGGAAGCACATACCAGAGAGAGAGCAAATCTTATTAAGCAAGCCAATAGTATGTAGACAAAACCTGTTTGCCTCAATGTCAGTCGTACACATTGCTGCTACAGATTTACATTCACAGTTTCCCTGACAGCATCACATTAGTGTTGTTGTGTGTCATGTAGCTCGCAGCTTTCTTCTACTATTCATTACACCTTTGCCGTAACAAATTTCTAAAACTCCTCTGTACTTTGAAGGTGTAATAATCATGTGCACCGAGTGTGGCTTGTGGTTTAAAAGCATAACGTCTCAACATTCATGGTGGATATCAGGAAGTAGACTTCCTAAACGCTAATCAAAAAAAAGTCTCAAACATCCACGTCCTCTTTGACATTGATTTAACTGCTGGCATAAATTCAATTCAGCAATCATCCGCATCATCCATATTCATGCTGCTGTAATTTACTTACATTAATGTGCATCCACAGCCGTAATGCTACTTGACACTCATACCAATTTAGTTGATAAACAAGGACATTCTGTTGTTTGTCCTGTTTCCACTTCCAGCTCTGATTCTGATCTTTGTCCTTTTTACATAACCTTTGACCTTTGAGTAAGATTGCCTTTTACTGCCATACATAACTTACCAGTGGTGGAATGTGACGTGAATTATTGTTAGGTATACATTTAAATACTTGAGCTTTACGTGAGTATTTCCATTTAAATCAAGTTTGTGCTTTTAATCGACTGCATTTCAGAGCAAAATAATGTACTTTTGACTCCATTTAGGTCTATTTTGCACTTATAATTGTTGGAAATTTTGCTGAAAAGTTTGATTTTGAGTCTCATTCCCAACTTGTAAAAAACTGTCGGGAATTAGACTAAAAAATCTAGTTTTTTACAAATTTGACCTTTTACCTACTCAGCAGTATATACAGCAAATTATCTATTTAATTTTCTCCACAATGATGAACTACAACATTAACATTTTACTTCAAATAATAGTTCATTACTCTTACTCTAGTAACATTTTGAATTCAGGACATTAAAGGTCATATTTTTTTATGTAGACAAATAATTTTTCTTAATTTGTATAAAAGTTCAGAATAAAATCTCTTCCTTAAAACATTATTATGATTGTGAACTAATAATATTTCATTATTTATTGGGTCCAAATCGTTTTTGTTTATTTTTGTGTAGGAATTTTGACAGCAGGTTCCAGCTTCCTACATACTTTGTCAGCCAATCGTATAACACCGTTGGTATCACTTGGTGTCTGTGTTTCGTGGGTGGTAGTTGCTATTTTGTTTAAAAAATGTAAACAATTGAGTTCTAAAGTATGCTCCCTGCATAATGTACTGCTACAATGTTAGCTAGCTAGTTAGTGACGTTAGGTACTGTAAGAAACTGGCAACAACTTGAGGCGGTAGATGATTTGAACAACGGCTGTGTTTTGTTGTGACTGCAATGGAAGGGGAGAGATGGAATGTCACATTTAGCAGCTGAATGCCATCAATAACACTTAGTGAGTACTTTTAGACCATAGTATTTGTACTTTAGGAAGCACATGTGAAACAAATATATGTTTTAAACTTTAAAAGGGAACTATAGTTGTGAGGAAAATAACTTATTGAGAACCAACCAAAGAGTGGAAGAGTTGTGAAGAGGAACTTAAAATGCATTGCACAAGATTGAACATACAAATATGAAAATATATGCTCAGCATGGTGTGTTGGCAAAGTTTATTCATTTGTTTGTTGTGCAATTTCTTAACAAAGCAAAACAGTTTTAAAATGTCACTTTCAATCGCGCACATCTGCAGACGTGCTGTTGTGAAAATGTTTGTCTGCTCAACAGAACTGTTTCAAATAGAGCCACGAAACTGTGGCACAACTCAACTATCCGTGACCTCAGCTCAGCTGCATTTATAAAAATCACTGTATGCGATTCTGATTGTAATTGCGATTTTGCCCTGCTTCCCTTTCAGCATGAGGTAATTGCAGTGTCTGAGAAGGTGATTGTGCGACTAGATGACCTGGTGAAGTGGACTGTACCAGACTTCTCAGGATGGGCCCACTGTCTGAAGGCCGAGCCTCTCAAGCAGTCCGTGCTCCGGGAGCTGGGGACCAACGGGAGGCGGGAGGCCCTCCACCGCTACCGAGAGAGCACCCTGACCAGCGGACTCAACTTCAAGGATGTCCAGAGGGAGAGAGCGCACCTAGGTGAGCGCCCTATAGAAACCTCAATTTTCTTTTTCGTCTTTTTTTTAGGTCGCTTTCAAAGTGTTTCTTCATCTCAAAAGGTTACTGCGGTGTTTCCAAATTCTATGAGGCTGCTGGGTTGAATGTTTATGCATTTGTGTCCTGTCTCTGCCATAAATCAGCTTATGTTTATTGTCCTTTGGTTGGTTTAACAAGTGTTGTCTTGACTGGAGTAATTCATCAGTACGTAGTTGGAATTCCTCCCGATATAATGAGCTGAGAATCACACTAATAGAGGCAGGCTAGAGGTAATGGCAGTGTGTTTGCCAACGCATTATGATCCCACAGTAGAACAGCTCTGTTTTCCAAGTGTGACAACAACAACAAAGGCAGCATCGCAAGAAATATCACATAATTCTGCTGGTAATGTCTTTTAAATAATTGAGTCACATCAAACTGCAGTCCACAACACCTCTGACACCGTCTTATCCCTCAGTTTAGATCATAATTGCTGACGCGTCTCAGGAGCTTTAAGGATCATTGCTGTGTGGGTCTGAATGGCTGTCGGGTGTATTCATCATGTACATGGTGCCATAAAGTGTCAGTGATTGTTTGATTCTTGCACCGGGCTCACTACAGCATTACCCATGAATCAGTCCCAACATAAAGCTGCATGTCTTCACGGATGACTCATCTGATGCAAATAGGAAACTGGCATTTGAGCCTAATAATCAGCAAGAACATAATGTTCCCTTTGAAGCCGTTTCCCACTTATTTGCCTCTCGCTCACATGGCTGTGATGTAATGCCTAATGCTGATTGTAATGGTATAATGTAGCTTAGCAAACTAAAAATACCAACACAATTAGAGTGCGTCTTCTCGGTTTATAAGTATGTATCCTGGTGATTTAAGCCCGAATTTATTATCCTTCATTAATTCCTTTTTAATAATCATCTCATGCCTTAAGCCTATGTGGAAGAGAAACTGCTACTGGCTTAAAAACATGAGCCATTTTTCTGTAGAAAATAGTGGTTTATTGATGACTGTTGTGCTTGAGATCTTCCAGGAATGCTGTAATGCCCTTGATTACCCGACTTTGCTTGAATCTTGTACAGAGAAAGGACAAGAGGATCAATAATGGATGCTTTGTTGTTATTCCAGTAATCAATATAGTTTGATCACGTCTGTGGGTGTGTGTGTGTGTATGCATGATTTCCTGCTCTCATAATCAGATGTGTCAGCCCGCTTCTTGAATGATATTATGCACCATATCATGGCTTTGTGTAAATGTGCTGTATCGTCCAGATTTTATAGATTGAACCAGTGTAATAACCTGTCGATGACGCTATTGTTACTGAGGGGTTGTGTGTGTGTGTGTGTGTGTGTGTGTGTGTGTGTGTGTGTGTGTGTGTGTGTGTGTTGCTAATGAGCAGCGCTGCCGTTAATGACTCCATCAGGCTGTTTCTAAATGCACTTGTCACTCCGATGGGACACTCCGCCAGAGAATCTGCCCACTCAGCAGAACGGGCTCAGACTCTGGCAGGGCACCAGAGACACACACACACTCACACACACACACACACACTTTGACATACACACACACGTACTGTAGAAGAACACAAGCACACATGCTCCACGCCGACAATCAGTGGTGTGCACTCACTTATCCATTTGTTTGTTTGTTCACTGCGTCTTTGGCGTGCGTCAGTTGTTGACAGTCTTAACAATATGAGAGGGGCAGAGAGTTGTAGAGAGAGAGAGAGAGAGAGATCACTTATTCATCAAGGCAAATGCATGTTACTCTGAGCAAGGGTTTGCATAGAAATATGAAATATGCCACTGCAATGCTGCTCACTACCGGAATGAAATATTCATGCCACAGCAGCAGCAGATCAGATATAAAAGTATCCTTAAAGCTCCTGCAGCTGAATGTCTGTAATTCTGTGTAATATGTTGGCTCATTGACTAAACTGACTTTTTTTATGATAAAGCTACACTTTTTTTCTCTCTCTGATTGTATTTGTAAACAGCCTGAGGTGGCTGCTCGCTGCATTACTTGAATGATGTATTTGCTGATTGTTATTCTCAGGCTGATCTGTAACTATGTCAGAGGAATTGGATTGTTCCCCCATAACAGGATACTGCAGCAATACCACAAGCTGCACAGAAAACCATTGTGAGCTAAAGAGCAATAAAGTGTGCCATTGTTATCGAGGGAAACTGTTCTTTTTTTTTCCCTTTTTTTTTTTCCAAGTGCGTATCCTAACTTTTCCTGGCACGCTGCCATTGTGAATTAAGCACTCTGTTATGGATTTGTGTCTCACAGGCAGCATATGAAAAATACTACAAGAGAAATGTGCCTCAGACAGTCGAATGACAGTTGTTTTGTTCTTGATCTAGATTACATGGAGCGTCATGGTTCTGTTCTGTCCTCAGAAATGCATAAAGAGTGAAACCAAAGATGCCCGCGCAAAGTAATTAATTAGCAAAACAAGTGACCTTTGCTGCTGTCCTGCAGCATCGACAGCTGTGACTCTCTAGAACCTGTGAGGCAGAGAGATGATTGGTATCATAATTCAAACTCCAGCTTTGGCCAGGCTTTGAAACAGTGCTACGCTTTTACAGGGCAGCTGACCTGGCAGTAGAGGAGCCTCGAGAATGATGCAACTTTCTGAGCTATCAAACTACAAGGACAGATGATTTAATTTGTACGGCTGTGGAAACAAGCAGGATCGGTCTGTTCTTGCCCTGAGTCAGACGCAAAGATTGTTACCAGTCTCACCACGTCTGTAAAGTAAATATGTTGCTATGCATGCACTTGTAGAAATATGTTATTACTGTCCTCTTGGATAGGAATGTTGCATTTTGGAAAATGTAGCTCAATTAAATAATTTTTTTATGGTAGGTTTTATGCCATTAAATGTTCTTTCTGTAAAATGGGCCACAATAAGAGTAATTCTTTGAAAAGAAATAAACAGGAAAGGAAAGAAAAACTAGTTTTTGATGTTTTGTCAAGAGCTGAATGAGGATGGATGATGGACAAGCTTAGCTTAGCTTAAAGACTGGAGACAGAAAAACAGCTACCTTTGTCAGACCATAACAAAAACTGACTCCCATGAAATCAGAGAATCACTAATTACCATGTGACAATCCTGTTTTTTGTTAAGCCCTTGTTGTTCTAACTGACAGATGACGGTACGCACATGATAGATGACCTGTTCATTTCTTTCCAAGATTTCAGTCTTTTTGTGGCCCACATAACACAAAAAAAACATTTAATTATATAAAACATAACGTTTGAATAATAATTTAGTGGAATTACAGCTTTACAATATTCCAAGCCACGTTGACAGTAATAACATATTTCTACGGGTGCACACACTGTACTTTTCAGTCCTTACGTAATCTGTAATGTAATTCACTTAATCAGGTAACGTAAACTGTCCACTCAGTTTATCTGTTATCTTCGTATTGAAGGGAGCATTAGAGCTTCTTTTTACAGTTCAATCCACAAGGGATAGCTTGCCAGGGAAGTTTACATTCTGCCCCTCTATCTGTCCCCAGAGGACTGGCCTGATTCCTTTTTCTTTTTTTCTTTTTTTTTCATTGCTGCCTGCCGAAATTGGTTTCTGGTTGTATACTAGGAGGCTGAGCATTGTCGAGCTGTATCTGCTGATACAGTTTGTTGGCTGGTGCTGGGTGAAACAGAGCTGTAGAAGCAAAATAATAAAAAATGTTTTAAAAAAGAAACAAGAAGGAAAAACAAAAGGATAGCTCCTGCTATCAAAATAGCTCAATAGGTTTACTGTCGTGTCTTTTCTTTAGTTTGAGCCTTTGGTGTGGAAGCCAGTGAGCAGATTGTGAGTCGAGATGTTGTGGAGGATTATACAAGGTCATAGCCTGCGACTCCTGCAATTCGAAGAACAAAGAATGTGAAGTAGATAATGTTCGTGACTCTCAGGGGAGGAAGTATTCAGATTTTTTAGTTCAGGAAAAGTGCTAATACAACTGTAAAAACACTCTGCTAAAAGTAAAAGTCCTGCATTGAAAAGGCGCGTCAGTATAATAAGGAAAACATGCTTAAGTGTGACAATATAAAGTTGTCAGTGTAGGAAAATGTATCCTATAACTATCATACTGTCATATTCTATGTCATAGATTAACAGTCACACATTAAAGTAAAAGTATAGTTATACTGTTGTTGCTTGTTGACATGGAGCTCATTTTGAACTACTGGACTGCAACTAATGATTATTTTCATTATGGATTAATCTGCTGATTAATTTCTCAATTGATTAAATGGTTTTGCTTTAAAAATGCCATCACAGTTGCTCACAGAACCCAATGTTACACCTTCAGAATCCTTTGTTTTTGTCTAACCAACTCCAAATTATTCAAATAACACTACAATTATTAAAATAATGGGAAGGAAAAGCAGAAACTCTAGAACCAGGAAATGTTTTTAAATGTGATTATCAAAATAGTAACATCAAATGAATAATTATTTCAGCTGTACTTTTATGAAATGTAATTAAAGCTGTGAGATGAATGTAGTGGAGAAAAAGTAAAATATTTCACTCTGAAATGCAAAATGATTGGTTACATTCTACCACTGCTGATCCCTGCCCTTACCTGTAGTATCATCTGTAGCTCTCTGAAAATACGAAATGAAAACACATAATTCCCCCAAATAATATTAAAGGGTTTATTGCTGTCTCCGACAAATATTTATGTAAGATATGAGAAGCTTCCTGCAGTGATGCATAGTGAATTATTTGACCCAACAGTGTATAATGCATTAAAGCACTTTAATGGAATGTTCAGTTAGGTATGTTAATGACATTCAGTTATTATTATTCAAGGAGAGACGTGCTCGTCATGCGTCCCTTTGCTGTATGAAAAGCTGCAGATGGTTCGCTGTGATTGATGTGTTTCATCCAATATCTCCATCAACGTCCAGAGTAAAAATTGCCTTGATAGATTTGAATCAAAATGCACTTTGTTGTGAGTCCCACTGTTTGTATAAAAAGAATGACATCATTGATTTTCCAATAACTCATAATAGCTGACCTTCATTACTGTGCATGCCGTAGATTTTAAATTAAGTACATTACATTAATTTGGCAGGCGCTCTCGTCCGGAGCAGCTTAGCTTTATTTCCATAAACATGCATCAGGAGCAGTTTGGAGTGCAGCGTCTTGCTCAAGGACGCTTGAATATGTGGACAGGTGGAGCCAGAGATCAAACCCCTAACTCCACGATAAATGGCCGACCTTCTCTACCAACTGAGCTGTAAAATTGATTTAAAATGTTTTTATTTGAGCAACTCCTCAACAGAATTGTGCACTCCTTTGTTGTACATTAACATTCAACTCAAAAATCAAGCTTTTATAGGTGTAGAGCCGACCTTGGTAACTCTTTATATTGATATCTTTAAATGTTTTTTAGGTGAATAGGTAAAAAGGCTGTTGGAAGTCCGTACAAGATGCTTAATGATATCAGTGAGACTGTTAGTGTTATTAATAACATAACAAACACATTTGTTGTTAGATTGTTAACAAGTTTAAGCAGTTATAAGAAACCTAACAGTTATACATAGTTTAAAGGTGCAATATGTATGAATTCATCCTTAAACCAAATAGGCAGGAGCATATCTCCAGAGTAACCGCTAACTGCTGCTAACTGTAGCTGCCGTTAGCTGATTAGCGTGCTAGCTTAAAAACAAATCTGTGCAACAAAATACATAAACATCATAATATCAAAACTGTTATTTCTTCACATTCTGTTCATAATTGTAGTTATTCTAAAAGTCTACATAATGCACCTTTACAACTGAATAAAAGCCTTATGAACATTAGTTTAACTAACCAACCTATTATGTAATTGCTTTTGCTTTATTGAAATGAATACACACTTAACTATGCATTTTTTTTATCAGTTGACTATGCACTTTCTTAAAAGTTAATAATGCTTTTTGCAGCTCCTGAAGCTAAAGCAAGAACAATGCGTTGTTAGTTTGGCTATAAAGCTTTACTGTGACCTTTTTTCTTTGCTGTATTTAATTAAGAATTAATGGGTCATCTGGATTAGGGACACACTAATGCATCACTCTCTGTGATCAGAGCTCTAGCCCACATTGATTGAGCTGAGGGTACAATAGGACGGTGAGGCGAGGAGCAATATCGCAGGCATTTCAAGATCCTTTGCAGCCTCACCCGCTCGGAGCTAGAATCCACTGTATATTCCTCTGATGCAACATCTGATCTGTATGCCAGGCTTGGCACCTATACCCGAGTTGATATCCCGACAATATTTCAGTCGGAACATTTCAATTTGATGTAGAGGGTAGATTCTGTCCCTTCTCAGAGACTGTTCAGAGCGTCTGCGAATGTTTATGCGGGTAGGAACGGGTGATAAGGAAACAGACAGATGCTGTCTTCTCATGGTTGATTTGTCTTGGTGACAATACAGAACAATATTTGGGACTTTGACTCTACTATCACACATGAAAATGTTTTATGTTTCGACTGCGACGTGGGAAGGAGTGAGCGCTTTCCTGGAAAAGATAAAGAGAGCGCGTCGCGGTGTTACAAGAGTAATGGCATGTTGTGACTCTGACAGAGAAAGAATGCCTCTGTAAGGCACACCACACTGTACTCCATTCAGAATATGTGGCAGATTGTACCGTTTGCACTTGTTTGCTTTCCGCCCCCAAACATATTTGCTTCCCCTTCTGCTTTTTTTCCGCAGAACTAATTCTACAAACTGTCCAAAATCCCTTTTGAAGTAATTTAATGGAGTGTTTGTATTGATTATGTGCTCCCCCCCCCTCCTTCTCTCCTTCTCTGCTATGTTTCTCTTTTTTTCTGTGTGGTGGTGTTGTGCAGGGGGGAGATGGGGGTGGGGGTGGATGGGTTTATGGCAGTATCTTCTTCATTATGCTCAGACCTGTAGGAGAGAGAATCACAAGCTGTTTTTCCTCACTGATGTGCTCATATCATTAATTCTCTTCTGACTGGCCGGAAGCCAAAGAATTCTAAATCTGTAAGCAGTAAATTGTGTGCCGGGGTGGAAAAATCTATTAGATGTTTGAGCATGCCTCGAATTTGAATGGGAGAGAGAGAGAGAAAGACACACTGTGAGAGAAAGGAGAGAGAGAGAGAGAGAGAGAGAGAGAGAGGGAGAGACCACCCAACACCCGAGCCATATCCTGTTATGACTCGCACCGTAATCAAATTCAGCTTCTTTGGATAGCTATATTCATTAATAATTTGTGTTATTTTATTTCTGGAATGTCACATAATGTGTTTTCCGACTCGAGCGAGGGGGGGGTGGGCTGAAGGCTGGTGGATGGTTAAACAATGAGAATGGCCTCAGAGGAAATGAAGTGCTTGAACAGTTGTGTCTCTCTTCTCTCCATTAGTCAGGTCTGGAACAACAGAGATGCCTATTGATGTGACCTCTGCCAGACATCTCAAATACTCAGAAAGAGAGTGAGGTTCCCTCGAAGGCAAATTTCCTGAAAGATTATTAAATGATTATTATTTCGCGATTTTGTTACAAAACAGTTTAAAATAACATGGATCAGGAGGTTTTTTTGTCTGCGATTGTGTGTCGATTGAGGAACATTTGCTTTCCTTTCTTAAACAAATTGCCTGCCAGTTCCAGTTACACTCTGACTCATGCTTAAGTGTTACCCAACCAGCAGCCTTTATGGAGAGATTTCTATATCCGTCTTTGTCAAAACGATGCTCATTTCAAGCATTACAGCGGCATTAATATTTCAGCGCAGAACTGCCTTTTGTACATGTTTCCCTGATATGCTTATTTCTCCCTGACAGATTCACATTCTGCCTTCAGACAGATAGATATGGATGATTGTGTGCTGCTCAGTAGGCATCACAGATTGTACAATTAATAACTCTGCATATTTTATGAGCATGACAGTCCATCTGTTTTATGAACGCATGTAAAACTGTCCTCTTCTGGACGCCCTGTTGTTCCTATCAAAAGGAGCTGGAAGTTCAAATCAACATTAAAGGTTAACTCCACCAATTTTACACATCAAAGTGTGTTTACAGGTCTTTGGGGAGTACTACAACACATGTGGAAAAACTGAGTATAAATCCTTTTTAAATTACATTGTGGGTAATGAAAAGCAGTCCAATTGGTCTGGCATTGTACTCCTATAGGGCTGTTTCATATGTATGTGCGAACCTAGCTCGACTCTGTTTGCTACAGGGATTTGCATTGTAAAGGTGTGTATTTAACTAACAACCCGCTTGTGATCTTTTTTTCTTTCTTTCTTTACAACAAAATTGGTGGGGTAACTGAAAACAAAATGTGAGAGGAATGTGCAGATTTGAGGCATTTTGTGCCACTTCATACTTCCACTCCGCTGCAAATCTGAAGGAAATATTACACTTTTTAGGTTATTTGATGGTTTCATTTACTTCACAGATAAATATCTTACATGCAAACATATGAGTTTATCAATTATGATGTGTTTTTATATATTTATTCTATTAAAATGATGATGATAATTTTTAAATTAGTCGAAATTAGCTCCACTTCAACCATCTAAACAGTAAAAAGCCACTTACGCATCAGTGATAATAATCTCATAATATTAGAGTGTACTCATAGGAGCAATTTTAATGCATTATGAGTACTGAGGAGGCCACTAAGTACTTATAATTGTGATACATCAACACTTAATGCACACTTTTACTAAAGTGACACTTTAAAGATCCAGTTCTGTGTGTAAGAACTTGAATCATGGCTCACTTTTTTCACGCTCCATGGTTGCATGATTTAACAAGACTGAACTGTGCACGTTGATGATAATAACTTGAATCCTGCAGCTTGTGATTGAGAGTGAACAAATGATCCCCCACATTAAATACCCATTTAATTCCACCTTAGCATTACAGTGTTGGAAAAACACTTTGAGTTAGACCTGCGCCAAGGTAAAAATAGATCTTGCCACTGATTGCAGATCAACATTCTCAACATCCACTTAATATCTGTCATAATCTGTAAGGCAGAACTGATGCAAGAGGGTCACACAGTCAGGCTTCAGGCTATATATATATATATGTGAGTACTGCAGTGCTCGGTGTGGAAGATAGACTCAGCCTTGAAGGAGTAACATAGTGTTCATTTTGCAGCACAGAGGTAATGCATTTTACCAGCATTGAAAGGTAATTGCAATGAGGGATTTGATAGATTCCAGACCTTTGTTGGGAGCTGTGTGTGTGTGTGTGAGTGCGTGTGCGTGCATGTGTGTGTGTATATATATATGTGTGTCTGTGTGTGCACGTGCGCAACATGCTCAAACATACTTGCTTGGATACATAACTGTTCTTAATGCTTTTATTAAGCCAAAGAAACACAAATGACGTAATTTGTATTTGTAAAACATGTCGGTGCAGATGGTGTAATATATTTTGGTTTCTTTGATATATTGACTGCCAGAGGAGTTGGAAGGGAGCGCCTTGGCTGCAAACAATAGATCATTGATGCCTCTCTGTCCTCTTTCTCAACCTGTCAGTCCATTTCCTTGTTATGTACTGGCCTGAGGAGCACTTGGCAAAATGAGAGGCATTCAGCCAGGCTTGTTTTTTTCCCCCTGATTTTCCCCTCAGCCATAATTCAGGGAAAAGCTGTTGTTTCATCCGACGTGTCAAAGGATAATATCTAAAGTTAACACTAGCCGAGTCACAGAATGAATATGTGCCAGTGTAGTAAGTGCAACTTAAATTTATTGAATGTGAAAGCAGCTGAGCAGATGGAGGACTCCACTGATAAAGATAGATATGTAGTAAAATCACCCGATGTTTGTGTATCGGCATTCATGTGGAGCAGATTGATCACAGGAGCGGTTTTGAATATTTATCATCAAACTGAACAATTCATTTAAATATGAAAGTACATTAGGAACGTTGTGGAATGGTCCAAGAACTCCTGTTTCCCGGGTAAACAGGATAATTGATAACAGGTGATAGTATCATGATTGGGTATAGGGCTGCGCCAGATAGCCTTAAAATAATATTGCAGAATTTGTAGGCTTCATCATGGAACATTGAAATTTCCTCAAAAGCACTTCATAAACAGTAGGATTGGGAGACAAAATCTAATGTCATGACAGTTTGGACTAAATACCTCAATATTATGACAATGTTGGGATGGCAATTGGTACTTTGACTCAATATGAACTGATTTTTTACAAATAACTACCAGCAATGTGGATTTAATGACTAAGTGGGTAATGCTAAGTATTGCAACAAGTAGAACAGTCTGGTAAGTTTAGAAAATGACATCGCTTTACTGTAATGAAGCCTTTAAAACCAGGAAAAGACAACACTTAGATTTTGGATATACTTGTGTCATGATATGAACTAAGACTATATACATCTCATATCACGATTATGAGATAAATCATATATATTGCCCAGCCCTATGAAAGGCTCACACTAGACAGGCTCAGTTGTTCACAAGCAAAGCTGGTAATAAGACTGTTTTCTGTTCATTCAGCTAATTTGCAAATTCTCTTTTTATTTGTTTTTACACGGCATCCCAACATTTTTGGAATCAGGGTTATAGGATTCATGTCTCCTCTCACTGTGTCATTAAGATACATAACAGTCTGTGGAATGGTTTAACATAATAAACAAAAATATGTCCCTCTGTCATTTTCAAATCAGATTGGATTAGTTTCATTGTGAGTGGTGGTAATAAAAAAAATAAAAAATGGCCAGAGAGAAATGAAAAGCATTTTTTGGCATGAGCGACCAGCGGACATAAACTTGTTATCGGAGCAAGTAGATATTCTCTCCATTGAAGTTCTTATCTTTCCCGTGCAATGTGAGACAGGCAGCTACAGACACTGTATGTGCTGCATTACACTGATTACAGCTCTGTTGGTGAAGCGGAGGTTTGCCACATCACAGGCTGTGTTTTAATCTGTAATGAATGAGTTTGAAGCCGAAATTCGGAGCAGTAGTTTTATCAGAAATTACCTGCTTGTTTAGCCAAGATTCTGTGTGCGTCTCATGAATAACACAACAGGGAAAACAGGACCGAGCTGTGGGAACTTCAAACGGAGATCATTAGAGCTTGTGGAGAGAAAACAATTGTTAGTGGTTGTTGTTGTCTTTTTTTTGTGGCGCTTTTAGAATGTGTAATCACAGCTAATTGCACGACAAAATATGCAAGAGAAAATCCTACAGTTTGCATTTTCTGGGATTTGCTTTTGTGTCTTCAATACGCTTGATACCAGTGACAGCACATAAACAAGAAATCTGAACAGATGGCACTGGTTTTTAATGACATATTGCTATCTGTAAAGTCTCCCTCTAAGCCACAGACTAAAACGTCTCCCCTCGGGGAGCGCACCGCTCTAGTTGTTATCATCCGCCGCTAATGTCACTCTTTTCTTTGCCACATTGTCAAGTCCTCCAGCTAAATAAATGCAATGTAAATTGAGTATTGTGCTGGATGTAATTATTGAAAAGGGTTCCAGTTGGCTTAACTCAACGGGCTGTTTATTTAAAGCCTTCCTCCTCCGTACAGATTTGATGATAGAGAGAGAGAGAGAGAGAGAGAGAGGGGGAGAGAGAGAGAGAGAGAG
>CAEMYA010002116.1:4986557-5040737 GCA_903131615.1 Diplodus sargus | reverse complement strand
AGAGAGGGAGAGAGAGAGAGAAAGAGATACAGGGAGAAAGAGAGGTTCTTATATAATGACAGGAATTCACAATAGAGCCATGTTGAATGACAACCCCCCCCCCAAACATCTCCAACAAATACCCCCCTCCCTTTTTTTTTCTCCTTCTCATTACACTTTTACCATTGGGAAACATGCCTGTCCCAAATAGCCTCTAGTATTATTCTTTTCCCCTCCTGCTCTTTTTTTTTTTTTTTTTTGCTTCATTCTTGTACTGAAAACATATTAAATCATGTTTCCTTTTACACAGTATATACGCCCAGAGAAATAAGTCTGAGTCGATAATGAGGGCCCTTCTTTGAGGAAATACACACGGCAACTTTGATCTAGAATGGCATGTAATTCCTTGCCTGACCCAATTCCCAATCTCCTGATAAGATGTTTTTTTTCCCCTCTCCCTCCTTTGCTCTAACCTTCCCGCAGAACTCACTCAAATGGGAACTTGCCGTCCCATTAAAGATAGATTTAAATCCAAACATGTCATCCATTTCATTCGGCAAGAGGGGGATATGTGAAAGTTAGAAATGCCGAAACTCTCTATGTATCCCTTTTTCTCTCCATCGGTGACAACCTCTGAGATCTCTGATCACAGCTGCTCAATCGAGTATGTGTCGGACAGAGCGGCGTGACAAATGAGAGTGGCCGTCATAGTAGATAGAGTATCATCAACCTGGGTGTAAAAGCTTTTAGGCTCGTATGAGGAGAGGCAGAGAGACATGGAGAGGGGCTTCGCTTGTTTGTGTAGTCAAAAGGCAGCTGTATTTCTGCAACCGAAGATAGTTGATTAAATTTGCTCCCTGTGGTATTTGCACATTTCGGGTTCTCGCCGCGCAGCTTGTTTTTACTCTAAGAATTGACTGCGCCATAAGTGGATTGACCCCCAAAACCCAGCAGTAGTCTTTCATTAGTCAGGATGCAGCCGGGGACCAGACTGAGAACAGTGTTTAGGGCCAATCCATCACGACACAAAAGGGGATCAACATGGCACAAACTTGTCTTCCTCGTCTTAAGCGACAACGCGGCCTCTGACCTCATTGTAATCACGCTTTCAATGTTTTTCCTCGAGACTCTGATCATTCGGAGGGGCCACAAAGCGACGTATGATTTCAAAAAGGGGGCCCTTTGGAGCTGTCTGATAGCTCATTTGTTACGCGGCCCCTGTTGTTTTTGGATAGTCAAAAGAACCAATTTGGGTTTTTGACGAGGAGCCCCTCTGAATAATTCCTTCATGTATTACAGGACCTATTAAATGCAAACTTTTCAATCTGGCAATCAATAAGGCAGGCAGCTTTCCCTGGCCCCGTGCCAGACACATTAGGGCTGCGAGCGATGGTTGCTAGGGAGCTGAGCCTGCTCAGGGGAAAGAATGTTTAATGTAATAGAATCACATAAATCAACTGGAGGAAAGTGCTTGTGTTGTTTCTTCTCTTCTTTTCTCTTCTCTCCTCGCTCTCTGTTTAACTGAAAACATTTAATATGGGTGTGTGTTTTTGAAAATGTGGTGCAGCCATTTCTGTCAACCGCAAGAACATCTGGGATGGAATTAAGTTGAGGGAAGTTGAATTTTCTCTGTGTTTATGCGCCTGTGTGTACACTTCTTATGAGTGTTACGACCTGTGTGCGTGTGTGTTTTTGTATGCGTAGCTGCGTGTCCTCAATCCTTGTGCACTCCTGAATAAATTGAGGTGAAAATTATATAAATGTTTCTTCTTTTTTTTTCCGCTCTTTGTCACAGGCCACTGCCCCACCCTGCTGAAATGAATGAGGCACTTTAGTGCTTTACTATAATTAAGAACAGGAGCCAGCATGCATGGAGGGCTCTCTTTCTCTCCGTTTCTATGTATTACTCTCTCGGTGTGTTACTCGCCCTCTGTACAGTTTCAATAGAACATTTCCTCTGGGTGTTAGTGGCCTTTTGTGGGAATATGATTATCTTAGAAGAATTAGCGCACAGACATGGCCTGCGAGTGTGAAAGCAGATATCTCTTAAAGTCACACTCCACCCATTGTATCTGATGGCTAGAATATTTTTAATATCAGGTACAGCAGATGTGATGAGATGGAATTCACGATGGCTACAATTGATTTAACTCCAGTCCATAGACACCTGGCAAAGCTTAAACCATTTCTCCATTTTTCCATTTGTACACCCAGTGTGCTTCAAATAGTCATATTTTTTATTTGACCAAAATACAGATGGATACACTGCTGCGGCCCTGTTCTTTGGGCACACCTGCCTCCGGCTTGTTTGTTGGTCAGATATTCTGCTGGAGTTGACTCGCTCCTGGGCTTGTCGCTTACTTCCTCAATAAACAAAACACCAGATTCAAGGCAGCCATGCTTAACAGTGTTGTGTGTTAAAATGTAAATTTGTTATCGCAAGTACGAGTGTTTGACACTGAGTTTAAAACAGGACAGAAAGGGTGCAGATTATGCTGCTGATACGTTTCTACAGATACCACACCGAGAACAACTGGTGGTTGATTTGCAATCCCAATATATGTGAAATAAGGGAACTTGTTTATTTTCTGTATTGTTGAACATGGTGGTCTGACCTGTCTGACGTTTCTGCTGCGCTTATTTTATGTGCTGTGTTGCTCTGCTTATGATAAACAACATCTCACTGCTGTCTGACTAACTGCTAAAAGTGGGAAAACTCAAGCTGTCATTTTTTTTCTTTCTGTGTCCCCAAAAGAAAATAAGATCCCAAAATAACACTAGTGATCATGTCAGTGTTGGATGATTCCACTTTGAAATAACATCATGGAAAAAGATAATTCAGTTGTGTGTAATCTACGGTACGTGACACAAGTGCTTTCTAACTGGGAGTGATTGTAAACGAGTACCGTGGTTGGTTTTATTGCAACAATCCTGAGTTGTTATTGTTACAAACTTAACTTGCTTTAAACTATTGATTTCAATCAAATTGAAATGTGAAGGTTTTAAACTGTTTGGCCCTATTTATTGATCTTTTTTGGCAGCCTAGTTGCAGCTGCACAATCTATGCACACAGCTCTTACATATTTACACTTTATAAAGTAGTGCATTCCTTCTTTTGGATTCACAATTAATTATACGCACTCCTCTTACTGCTCTGTTTTGGTTCCCCACCAAATTTAGAGAGAAGATGTCTGTCATTTAGCTGCTAAAAGACCCACTGTGTTCACCAGCTTTTTGCCAACTGTGTCTGTCTGCTGTCTGGTGCTGAGCAAATAGTGTATGGTGAGTTTCTTACAGCTTTTTTTGTTGAAATCAACTTATGGCTCTTGGTTAAAAAGACGCCAATGACAGCCCTGGACATTAAACAAAGTAGTGAAGTGAAAACAATAAGCTGAAAGATACTGAAACCTTCCATAGAGCTGATGGGAATTTAAACATTTAGTCCTTTATTAGTATACTGTAAAAATGTGAATTACTGCAGCTAGATCATCATGTAATAGGTGCGTACATTTGTCTTTTAAAGCCACATCATTAAGATCCTTCTCAGACAGCGACTCAAGGCCAATCCGAACAATGATCCTTCCATTTTTTCACATGTGGTATTTGAACTAGAATAAAATCTTGTATTTTTATTAGGCTCATTAGCCCTCTCCATATTAATTAATTAAATTACTAACAACTAAAGACCAGTAAAGGGAAAAAAGCCTGTTAATTAGATAAGACTTTGTTGATAATATCATGATATTGACTTCAGCCACATCGCCTGGTCCAATTTTAAATCATTAATGAATATATATTAGATAAAGTATCCCTTTTAAAGGACCGAACATGTGTTGTGTACATCTTGTGTCTGTTTGTGTGTGAGAGCACAGATTGCAGCTGATATGATGAGCAGGGGAAAGGCGAGTCGGTGTTTGTGACTGATGTTATGTTGATGACGGACGGCCACTGAGTCATTTGCAAACACAGTATGTTATTCGACGCAGATCTATTAAATAAAAGAGAAATATTATTCCCGTTCTGCTCCCTTTGAACAAAATAATCCGAGTGTTAGTGACACACTGGGCGACCGCTTTGCTTTGTTTTACTCCGGCGCAGTGATTTATTGATGCCGTATCCCCCTGAGTAATTAATGTGATATTGTTTACAGTTCTGACTAGCTTGTAATTAGTGAAAATGTCCTAGCACATTTTGTTTTATCCGCGATAATGTAGTCATTCACAGATTGGACAAGCGATGAGTCATGCAAGTGAATTTATTCCATCTATTCCATTGTTTTATGTAATTCTCTCTTCGTGGCAAACGCAAGGTTGTTGCAAGTGAAAATGTGACGCCTTCGTCCCCCTCCTCCCCGCCTCCCCCGCGCATCGTTTCCATTTGGTGTCATTGACAGATGCTGTTCCCTCTTTATTTGGTCAGGTTTCAATAACATGAAACCAATAGCCAGATCGGGCGCCTGCTGCTGCTTATATGGCCCCCTCTCAGTGTCATGTCCCCTCATTGAGAAGTGAGAGAGAGAAGGCGGATGAATCAGAGATGTGTTATATATTATGAGAAGAGGCTAAATGGAAACAGGGCAACCTCAAAGATCAATACGGAGCAGAGAGTAGAGAGCCTGCAGGATGGAGTGAGAATACCAAACAAGAAGCTTCTCCTCTCTCCTGCTCTCTCGCTCTTCTCCTGGTATTACTTCCTGCTTATTTTTTATTTTTTATTTTTTAAAAGCTCTTTGACTTATTATGGTGTTAAAAGGCAAAGAAATACATCAAATATGAAAGTGACATTATTGGCCCTGGGTTACACGCCTAACCATTTCTCGCCAAGCCCACAAAAGCAGCAGGGGGATCCAGTAAATTCCTTGGCCGAGCAGATAATGTGGAAATGTTGACAACAGCAAATTTGAGCCGAGTGAGTGATTTAAGGACTACAGCGGGTGACAGAGAGCATGAGAGTAATGGTTTTCAGCTTTTTCCTGCTCGTACTGTGACAAGAGAAAATGAGCGCACTTGCCTGAGAGATCTTGTCAGTGCCTGCGGGCAGTTGTTGAATATTTTTAAGCTTGGTTGAATGTAAATGACACAGTTTACATGAGTCACTTTTGGGTTTTAATTAGCCGCCGTAGATCGGCTTTTAACTGTCAGCAGCCCTCATATTACGACTGGTTTTATTCCCAACTTCCAAAGCTGCTACAGAAACTCCCCCCAATAAAAAGCAGATCTCAGAGATGCAGCAGTACATCACCCTTTTTTATTTTTCTGGTTTGCAAATTCAATGATATCAGCGATGTTTCATCTAACATTGCAATAGCTATTCATCCAGCGGAGCAGCTGCTTCAACCACAGCTAATGAGTTTCATGTTGTATGCGGCATTCTGAGATTTTGATTAAGACGAGTAATTTATCGGGCTTGTTGTGGAAGAGAGGCAGAATTTTTTCCTTTAATGTAATTACAAAAAATATTCTTTAATTCTTTCTGGTATAATGCGGTGTCAGAGCTTGTTCCCATCATATTTATTTCTCCCATATACAGTCTGGATGCATTACACCACATTTTCTCTTTGCTTGTGAGGAGAGGAAAGCTTTTTTTTCCTCAAAGGGGGATTCTGGCTCACTGGAATATTTCCCACACAAATATCAGAACCATCCTGTGTTGTTAAATATGATTTATTCATATTTACCGAAGAAAATATTGTGCACATATTACAGCATGTTGCTTTTACTGTGCTGGAGTCGAATGAGATCTGTATTTTAATGTGCAGTGTCTCATGACAGCTAATGTAGCTAATGACTTTACCAGTCGGCTGTGGGCTGCAGGCGTGTCGTTTACACTGTAGTGTGATACATCAGAGCAATATTTGGACCGTATGATTCCTGTTACATATTTTAGCACATTGGCTGTGAATCCCATGTATACAACATCACAGATATTTCAATAAAGCTACTTCTCCAACAAGTTTATCATCTCAGGTTGGTTTTCATTCAGGACTGTGACTAACAATCATTTTTATTGTCGTGGATTTTCCCGACTGATTTATCCTGTTTGAAATATGATGATGTGTTCAAGGGGAAACACAAGAGTGTCCAAGATGTCCGAGGAAGAATAATCGGCTGTTAAAAGCATCTCACTCATGAGTAATTTTGAGAGGGAGACAGACAGGAAGCAGACCCAGATGTTGCAAAACAGATGATATAAATTTCATCATGTTTTGCATTAAAAAGTTGCTGTTTGGCAGGCGATTCGCAAATTTCCTTGTTTCCTTGGACATCAAAGAAGGAATTTCACTCATTCTCTGTGATGGATTAGAGAATGTATTATTAGAAACTTTTAAGTCTCTCAAGTTGATTTTTTGTACTCTTGTGAATGGAGAACAATGGCTGTCTGGAAGCCAGGAAATCAGTACAATCAAATCTAGCGGTATGAAGGAAATACTGCAGCTCAGAAAAAGAAGCCATTGACATTTTTTCAAATGACATCTTCAAGTCAATAAGTATAAAAACACAAGCTCTGCACTCCTTTTGTTCTCTGTTAGCGCTTTGCTCCCGATCTCTGCTTGTGCAGTTTTTGATTAGAAGAGGTGCTGGAAGAGTAATGTTGCTGAGTGACACGTTTGCAAGCTTTTGTCTTCAGAAAATCAACAGATATAGCTTTCTTTGAGTCCCTTTCATATGTTTGGCATCTGTGTCATCCCTTGGGTCATGATTCATAACAAAGCACGATCCTACAAAGCCACACCGCTAACATACTGTATTGATTTACTGTGTTTCTCTAATGCCACCTTCAGTCAAAACAATATCTGGAACACTGGTGTGTGTCTGTGAGTAAACAAAGAAAAGTGTCCCTGGACAAAGCTCCTTTGAAACTGATGCAATTTATAAGGTTTTCCAGGCCACGAATGAGTTTAACAGACTGTCCATTTTATGTAATTGTCTTCTTGACATCAGGGGGTGGATGACTCAAAACTTAAGTAGAAACATTGTAATCATTGGTCCCGACCTCGTTGCACAAGCAGTTCAATAGTTTCGAGACTCTTGCTGTGCTCATGTGCGTGAAAATGTAAAAATTTGATTCCTGTTTGCATTTTACTTTGCATATTATAAAACTGGCTCAGTCGCGCTTCTTGAATCTTGGGGATGTTAGTAAGATCAGCTCCATCCTGTCGTCTCAGGACACAGTGAAACTCATCCATGCCTTTGTCACATCCTGGTTACATTATTGTAATGCACTTTTTACTTGAGTAAATCAGTCATCCTTCAAGTGTCTACAGTTTGTACAATCTTCTGCTGCCAGACGATGTACAGCATGCTAATATCACTCCTTCCTTTGCTCCTTTCAACTTACCACCACAACTTTTTAGAATTGATTTTCAAAATGACTTTACATGGCAGAGCTCCAGTCTACGGTGGTTTTCTTGTAGGCGTCTTCAGCCGCCTTGTTGTACTACTTTCTCCTGCTCGTGCTACTGCTGACAACAACAACACCAATAAAAGTTGCAAGTTGAAGCAGTAAAGGCAAGCCATATTAAAGATGATGAAGCTCTTTTAGTTGTCTGTCAGACTGAGCGCAATCAAAATGAGAACAAGTGCTTCTATTTATGGTTCCCAAACTAAGCACCAGAGAAACCTGTCAGTGCTTTTTAAGTTAAATTTGAAACTCACCTGTGTAGAGTACAATCCTCTAGTCTTGTTTTGCATTGTCCTGATTATTGTATATATTTGTAGTTCCATCTTTTTTTTAAATTTCTCTGTTGTGAACCTTTTCAATTTGGTGTTTTTGAATTTTTCAATAAAACTGAAGGATGTTAAGATTTGCAATTCTTCTATTTCTTAAGCCAAACGAACCATTTAAAAAGCTGCTGAATCATCCGTCTCTATCCAGGCCCAGAAATCTCTGTCCATACTTACATGCTTGAAAATACATATCACATGGAAACTTGTCAGTGTAAACAGGAAGCAGATTGTATACTCTGTGGTTTGTTGCTTAGTTGCAGAGAAGGCAGGAAAGCAAAACTGCTGATTTTTGTCAATAATTCTAATTTTTGTTCATGTCAGTGTAACATCCTCCATCATGCTGAAACTCCACAAAACAACATAAAGCTGTTCTCATTTGCTAATGATGCTACATACACTAATAAGACGTAATTAGTAAATTAGGAAGTGAATGTGGGTGTCCACTTTCAACCTTCATTATTTTTCAGAGACCTAAAATGCTGTATACATGTGTACGAAAGGCCAAGATGCTTTCTTTCAGAAATACCCGTGCACATGTTGATAGGGCCTGAGTCAAGCTCCAAAAACACAAGATCCTACAATTCCCACAATGCAACTTGATAGTGTCTTTCATTAGGGCTCTCTTGGCTCGTAAACCCTCGTGTTTCTTTATACTCCACACCTCCCAGTTTGTAACACATGTTTTCTGTTATAACTTTATGGTGTAGCCCAAGTTGAGATAACCCTGGTGATGTCATAGCGATGTCATCAGGATTATTTTTGTCAGACTTTGGAAAGCGCCTCAAGAAGATATTACACAACTGTTTTCACAGGCTCAGTATTGGCAAAATGCTCCTTTTGAGTGTGATGCATTTGTACAGAACATATTGTACTTAACTGTTTAGTCTACTTACTATCAGTTTACTGTATGTTGTATTGGAGTTTATTGAGTGCTGCACTGGCTGAGTGGTTATAACATCAGCTGTCCCGTGGAGCAGTTATGACCCTGACACTATTGTAGTTTATGAGGTCAGGAGCTTTACAGCGTGTTCTGAAAATAATCTCCCACACCGCAGCTGTTTGATCAACATGCTATACAACCAGCACCGGGAGAGGTCTGACAGACAGAAAGAGAAAATAGAAAAGAGATCCAGAGAGGGAGAAACAAATTGCATAATGTTCTCACATAATGTCTTCCAGCTCTCCAGCGAAGCAGCCGCAGCCAATTAGAAAGCTTACACTAAGATAAGGACGTCCTTTATTTTGAAAGGTCGGGCTGTAAGAACAAAAGGAATTTTTAAAGTGTACGTACATTCGATGCGCATTACACGCACTGACACACACACACACACACACACACACAGACCGACATGCATACTTTACGACGCCTTTGTACAGTTATTAATGCCCCGCGGCATTAATCTCTCTCCAAATTGAATCTAATCAAGTGAAATGCTGTGAGGGTCCTCGGGAGAAAGAGCAGGTCTGACGGTGACCGCTTACAATAAAATCCCTGACATTTGGAAACAAAGCCTGCTTTACCTCTGAGCTGTAATTGCATACGACAACTGCTGCAATCTTTGATGAATGTACGTGTGTGATATGTTTGCAGGAATAGGTGTGTTTATACATCCGTGGGCTTTGTGGCGACTTTCTCTGCATATAGACTGTCTTTTTTGTGCATGTGTGTGGTTGTGTTTGTGTGTGTATGTGCACTGGTTGAATGGTTTTAATAATTTCTTTTGAAGTGGTTGTCATACTGGAGTACAGTGGAACTAATTACGCTGATTGTCGGGAATGCAGCTGCTGTAAATATGCCATGAATGGTGTCCTTCCTGCCCTGTTTCTGCTGCACAAGTCAGTGATGCCATCAGCATCCAGCTTGATAAAATAACACCAAAAAAGGGGGAAAATGCATTTTTGAATAGCTCCATTCAAACTGCCTGTTTTTGTCTTTAGGAAGGTGAAAAGCATGCTAGTTAGCCACCTCTGAAATATTAACTTTGCAGCAGAAATTCCCCATGAATGTCATATCCAAGGGCTTTGTAAAAGCAGACAGGACAGTGAATAATTCATGTTCAAAATGTGTTTCAAACTGCCTGACTCTGCTTCATCAACTGTTGAACCGTGTAGTCGGCTTTGTTAGCGAGAAAAATATTAGCTCTCTTCTTTCAAACAACACTCTCTAACTGCAAAATGTGACAGTGATGAAGCCTTAACGAACACTGCATATTCATAACGTGTCTGTGTTTTTAAGTCATTATGCAGTCCTGTTCTGTGTTGTATTACCTCTGCTGAGGTCGTTTTATCCTCATGTTATCACCATAGTTGTCAAGTCAGGTCAATTTTGGTTATATAGCCCCAAATCACAAATCACTTGTCCTCAGTGGGCTTTACAGTCTGCATCTGTGTACAACACACTCTGTCCTTAGACCCTTAATTTCAGTAAGGAACATCTCTCCCCCCAAAAACCCTTGTAGCAGTGAAAAACAAAGAGTCACAGAGGAGGGATACAGATTACAATGACTAGTAGTACTCGTTGTCATTGTCATCGTCGTCGTAGAAGAAGATTAGATTGGGGCTGTGGAACAAAGACACCAGTTTATCATAATATTTTCCGCTGAAGTCACTGCTTATTCGTTTATCATTTAAATTAGTCCTGAAACAATAAGTCAATCAAACATGAATCTGCAACTATTATTTAATTGTTATTCACTGATTCAGTGTCTCAAATGTTTTTTCAGTCTTCGATGATGTTAAAATGAATTATTTTGGGTTCGGACAGAGGTTACGATGTAATCATATTGACGATAACCACAATATTTTATATTAAATAACGATATCATGTCAATAATACACATATGATAATATTGTCTCAAGTAATCCAGCGACTCCTAATTTCTTTCCATTTGTCTTTGTTCTCGTACCTTAACACTCTTTGCCACTTGCCAAAAACTGAAAAAAGAAGACCATACAGTAACTGTCAGCTAGCTGGATACTACCATAGTTCACAAATGTAGCACAAAATCAAGTTTGAGGGAGATGACAGATGAGAGTGAGACACTTTACCTGCAGACATCACGGTAATATTGTTACTGTAAATTATTGTGGCCACATAACCCTGTAATGAAAATCTCATATTGTAACAGCTCTTTACATAATAAGATATTTAAATATGTCTACTTGAGCTTTCGGGTATATTGTTGCGCGTTAACTGTATGATTAATCGGTTGAGAATATTTGACAGACTTATTCATAACTAGACTGTCACTCTGTAGAGCGCATACCTCCACCAAGGCCCAGTAATCCCCTTTTGTTCTCACCTCTAGATACCAGCTACCTAGATTCCCTTCTGATAATTTCCTCTCTGTGTGTTTACGGTGGGTAGGATTTTAGGCTTGTTTTATATCAGGCACATTAAACATTATAAGCAGACAAAACTAATCTGCTGAACATGTATTTTCTGCCAAGTAATCAGGTAGAAACACTGGATCCAAAATCCTCTTTAACAAACAAGAAATGTCTCTTATGCGCCTTCAAATACCTATTTCTTTCTTAAAGCACCTTGTTTAACTAATTCCATCTCCTGCTGCATGAAGAATATAACCGAGCATGTAATTAGTTGTAGATTATGTTTCTATTTGTGTGTGGCAGGAGATGCTGCCGTAATTAAGCAGGACTGCATAAAAAGTACAGTTTTAATCAGCTTCGGTAACCTGTAGCCTCGACACTTAATGCTCTGTTATTTGCATAACATCCACATATAGAAGATAATTCACTGTGAGAAGAGAGGTTTTTCATACAAGCTGAATAAAGAGGCTACACTTAATTAAATATACTGTATAGTCTGCCTGTGTGCTATGATTATGCATTGGAAATGTCAAGAACGCTTATTGTTATTAGATACAAAAACAATCCAGAGCGCTTATTTTATTCCTGTATGACTTCATCTTTTTTTATCAACCATAATAAACAAGATACTTTGTTTTTTAACCATGCAATTGTCACTTTATGGTGTTTCTATCAGCTAAAGATGGAAGTCCTGGACTACTACTTGTACCAGACTGACATATCTCAACAGCTATTGGTGCTAATTAGCAGACGTCAGTGTGATAATATGTTAAACTAAGACTTATTGAGCATGTTGGCACACTGGAGCAGCTGTACCTAAGTTCTTACATGGTATAATATTAACCGCTTGATTTGTCTGTCTGCAGATCTTCCTGGCTTTTATGACAGTTTATTGTCTTTACTTCCTGTCTAGAGGTTTCCAAATAACTGACAAGAATTTCTTGTTTCTTGAGTTTAAGTGTTACATTTTCTCATAAATTATTAGATATTGAATTTTTCCAGCATGTGATCATAGACGTATACATTTAGATGGTTGTGACATGCATGATAAACTACTCCGCTTCGACCTGCTTTTCAATCAAAGTTGCGTGTATCTGCGACTTGACATTCCTCTCGTCACAGCGACAGCGATTTAAAACATGCAGTCCAGCAACATTGCATGTTTACAGTGCAGCACAAATGAAAAGGTGTTGTGTCAGCTTGGTGAAATGTGGAATTTCAACAAGGAAAAGGGTTTCATAAGAACTATTCAAAAGTCACAATGATACGGCAACATTTGAGCATGTTGCTTCCTTAATGTGATGCATTTCCTGAAACGCACAGATCTCAGAATCAGAAATACTTTGAACCACAAGAGGGAAATCCGGTTACTTTAAAGTTGCTCCTTCAGGAGTATAAATGTCACAGCACAGAGAAAAAATAGAGAATAGAGAATCAATAGTAGGAAATTAAAGTATTTACAGATAAAAATGTTTAATACAATTCTTATGCTTTTATGTTTCTCCGTTGTTTTTTTCATTTTTACCTTTCCTTCAGTGAAAGATCTTGAAAGTTAAAAAGGGCAAAGTGCTGGGTCAGGCGTGTGTGAGCTGACCAATCAGGGCAGACCAGGTATTCAGGTTGGGGGTCCTTAAAGAGATAGGAGCTAAAACAGTGCGTTCCAGATAGAGGAGGAATACAGTGCTGCAGCACTAGACAGTATGAGACAACTGATGCATGTTTGACCATTGAAACATGTAAACCTTTTCTAGTAGTAACCCTGAATAAAATTATGAATTTGAAAATGAGCATTATGTGTCTCCTTTAACTATGACAAATGACAACTATATAAATGAGAAATATGTAAAGATATGTGCCTAATACTACACTATATTAGCAGGGTGTTGCTTGGCACTTAACAAATTAATCTGTAGCAAACATGTATTGCTCTCCAGAAAAATTCCTGAAAATGAAAGAATGTTTTGGCTTGACTTCTCATGAAAAGTTTTTGTGGTGTTGGAGTATTTAATCCTGTGTTTACCTTGTTAAGATTTATCCGGTACTCACAGAAAGTCATAGGACAAACCTCAAGTCTATCATCTCGAACATTTCAGGCGCTCTTGCCAACAGTAAAGAGCAAAAGGATCATATTCGGTGCACACTGGCAGTAGATGTGTCAGAATATAATAGTAGCCAAAGAATGATGTATGAGAGGGAATATGGTAGTAAAACCTGCAGAGAAATGGAAGAGTGAATGTGTCGTGTAAAATTAAGTGCTGCCATTCTCTGCAAATCTTACAGGGGCACTTGAAAAACAAAACGTTCTCCATTTCCCTACATAACTTTCCCTACTGAATGTCAAATTTAACAATATGATAAAACCTCTGTGGACCTTTTTAACTGTGTGTCTGTATTTTGTGTGTTTTCAGGCCAGGAAGAGGACGGACGAAAGGTTTTGGTCCTCAGTTACCCCCAGTATTGCCGCTACCGCTCAGTGTTGGTGCGGCTCAGAGAGCAGCCGTCCTCTCTGCTCATAGACCACACAGTGCTGGCGCTGGGCGGCATCGCTGCGTTGGGCGGGAGCACGAGGATCCTGTACTGCCGTGACACCTTTGAACACCCCACCCTCCTGCAGAACGAGAGCATCTGCGACGAGTTTGGTGAGTGTGGCAGCTGGAGATTTGATTGTAGCCTTTAGATAAGTTATCATATTAGCTCATCTGAAATGCCAGCAGCCATTACCATGGCAGTTTATGGCATTTGGAGTGTTACACATGGCCCCGTGAAACATCAAACTCCTCATGTCCTGAGCTCTGAATGTAATCACGCACTTAAAGCTACTTTTCACAGCACGGTTCATCTCAAACTTTCAATTATGTCGTTTTGGTTACCCTAACCATTTGTTCAAGTCTGCTTTTAGTGGAAAATGGACAGTGTTTGCACTTTTTGGGCCAAGCAATTTAGCTCCATTGTGCTCCATTGAGTAAATGTGCTTGAGTCCATTTAAAATAGTAATTTCTGAAAGGGCTGCTTATCAAAATGAAGACCACCAAAGGGCAACGAAATGGAAGTTACTGTAATATTTGGGTTGCAAATCCAAATGCAGTTGCTATCCTGTGAAAACACAATTATCTTCAAAACAGCTGTGTGTTTAACAAGCTGAGAAAACAGCTCTGTTTACACCGTCCTGGAAAAGTATTGTCTTGAATAATCCAATTAGTTTTTAAAGTGCACCTATTTCCCCCATCAAAATCTGTTTGTGGACATCAGGGACAGCTACTACATGTGTGAAAAAAGTTGTATAGAGTGTATTGTGGCTCCAGATTAGCACTAGGCAATACATCGACATGTTATCATCATTATCATGGACACTGGATATTTCATTTTTTAAACATTTTTTAAATCACAATATTTGGAGAAACATGGTTTTCACTTGACTAAGCTAAGAAAGGCTTTTATTATAATGGTCATTTGTCGGCATAATAATGTAAAAAAAGACAGAGTCTTCGACAGAAACTGGAATTCATATATTTGTTATTGATGAGTCATTATGAGGAAGTCAGTTGGCAATTAAGTTTTGTTTGGAGATCATTAGTTTGTGTGCTGTGGTCCCATCTACTCGTTACTCCTTTTGTTTCTATTATAACTATTCTGTTTGTCCTTTTTGACCTTTATTGCTCATCTAAACGGAACATACTTTTAATCGATGGTCTTTTAGTTTAGTTAATTAAGACTAAAAGACTATGATTAGAAATTCAATACAATACAAATGACAGTCATTCACTTTTAATATGCTTTTTATTTAGTCTCAGTTCATGTGTCCCCAGGCGGGTCTCTCTGTTTACGCGCACAAGTGACCGCCATTCAAACACCCTCACCAGTCACACCTATGAAAAGCATTCTGTGGTTCCAGTGAGGAATCTTGAAGTGCTGGAACATGTCTGTTTGCCATTCACAGTGCTCACCCTGCCGCTCATGAATCCACACATTTTATTAACCCCAAGCTGGGCTAAAACAAAGGAATAATGTGATTCATCTCTCTTTATATTTCCTCTGCTCGGTAGCACTGTGGTGCTCAGCGGGCTCTTGTGCAGCATCAATTTGACATTCACAGTAACGGCTCCTCTGGTCAAAAGTCATTGTTTTTCTTTTCCTGTAAATTTGCCAGTAGGTAATTGCATTTTAAGAGAGCGTCAGAGGTGAGACCAGAAGGGAAAACGGTTTTAGGCATAGGAAAATAAGTTATGAATAGTAACGCTAACATCCTGTGGCTGCTGTTGCTCATTCAGTTGGCTCAATAATGCCATTCCTCTGTGAGCCACATTTAAGCTAAAGGTTTATTTTCAGAGCCTAAGGGAGCTCTACTTTTTTTTTTACTAAGGATTTCTAATGTTATTCACATGAAGGTTTACTAGGTTTGAAGCAAGCTTTTATTTCTGTTGGAATTGCTGCTGGGAGACTTGTTTGTGATTTGTTTCAAAACAGCAGAGCCAGGTAATTTCCATTACTCTGCCAAGTGAACTAAAGCCTCAAGGGCGTCTTACTTATAGGCACAAACACACACAAGCTATGTTTGCACATATGCACTCGGAAACATACACAACTGCTGAGTAAAGTTCTCCTGCCATTTACGGGCTCCGTATCAAAAAGCTATAAACGCCATATTAAATCCACCTTTATTAGGCTAAATACCAGCACTGTGGACACGTTAGAAGTAATACTGTGCAGCTGTGAAATATTAAAAAGTTAAAAATTTGATGTGGGGGAACAATTTCTCCTGTGCTTCTCTCAATGCTAATTCTGACCTTTTGGATTCAGCCAAATCTGCTGTGGCAGTTCTAATAGCCGTCCGTCTTGTCTAGGCTAATTCATGAAAGTGTGTCAGGCTACCTCAGGGGGTAGAGAAGACGAGAGAGGCCTCAGGAAAAAAAAAAAAAAAAAAAAAAAGTGCCATAGCAGATTTTACAGCGAGCCTGTTGGTACAGTATTGTGTGAAATGTAGCCATCAGAATCAGATGAAAGCTTGTTGGTGAAAATCCAGTCTATTCTTGGTTGCTCCGGTTATGTATTCAACACAGCACTACAGTGGAGAGGCAGCGATTAACTGATTTCACTCTTAACTGTCAAGGTTTTGTCACCGTGAAGGCTCAGCCACAATGACTGTTTTTCTGTTCTCGCTCTCACAGAAAGGACATTGTGGTACGTTATTTTTCCGTGTACAATCATTGAACAAGGAGGAAAATTAAATAAACATGGCACACCTTGACTTTAGTAATGATTTCAATGTTGATTTCCACTGGAAAACTGCTTGATATTCTGTCTGAACATCTAAGATGACATTTCGCCCTCTTTTCATCCAGCTGAATATATAATTTACCTCAAAGTGTCACAAATAGATGTGTGATTATTTTGATAATTTGTTTATTTGTAGGTTGAAAAGAGACTATTGATTAGTGTGAAAGTCTTGCGAAAGGCTGCGTACGCAGTTGATGTGTCATGTAAAATGTCACAGATGTGAAACGATATAGGCTGGAGCAAAGCAGGTAGAGTGGCCGTCCATCGGCCAGGAAGGTTTGATTCTTGCCCTCCCAGTAATATTTGACAAGTATACATAAATGTGCAAAAATAAGAGCCTGTCTTCATTTTGCAAATTTTGCAGATGAATACAAGCGTTGCAGATCTTTGTGAAATACAGTCTAAATGTGAACCTTGAATCAATGTTCAAGTGTCTTTTCATTGGTGACCACAGACCTTTTTTAAAACGTCTTTTCAACAGAAAAAGGCTTAGTGGGTACTTCAGTGGCAAGTTACTTAATGAAACACTGAGTTGGAAGGGAATTAAATCTAAACGTGCCACCCACAATCAGCAGAGTAGCAGTGAGTTAAGAGTCGGGCTTTCAGTGTGATGTACAGTAAACCAACGGCAACAAATCAGGGAAAGGAGCTTTGCATGTAAACACTCACCAAAACAGCATGTAATCCCCTGAAGGGCATAATACCTACATCAGAGATTCTCTCAATTTCTTTCTCTCCATTTGACTAAAACTGCACTTTGACTGGACTTTTTGTTTGATGGTATTATTGTATATTATTTTGTGCTATGATATGACCTACATGAAGGAGGTCATGGACGGATCAAGGAATCTTTTCTGACATTCATTAACATTCGGGATAGGATATTTCTGGATATTTTGTAAATTTCTCTGGGATTAATTCATGGATCTCAAGGGAACAAAATGGGCATATAGGCAGCTGGTATCTACAGTGTATGAATGGGTATGAAAGGGGACTGTTGTTTTATTTCTATTATTTTTAGTTTCGAAAGACGGTGACTGTTAAAGATTAAACCAACAAAGAAAATGTCGGCACCAAAAACAATAAAACCTCTTATTACAAACACCTTATAATCCTGATTTGTCTTATCTGATCAAAACATATAGCAGTCAGCAGTATATGCTTCTTTTTTTTTATCCAAACACGTCTAGTTTACTCTCATTCTTATTTATCTGTATATTTTGGCGGTGAGTTATGAAAAATCAGCACGTTCCGGCCGCTCCTGTGTACACAATGACTCTGATATCCTCAATATTTGCTCTGACTTTACTCAATGATGTAAGGTCGTCCCTGATATGACAATGACGTTTGTCGGAGACTGCGCTTTTTCCGGCCCCATCTATATTCATGTTTTCTCGTCCACGTCAGCGGCGTGCTTTTGAACCAGCTTGAGTGAAAACTGCGGTTGCGTCAGTTACCAGGTCTTTAGTCCTGTGATCCATATTTATGTTGAGCATCGCCTGTCACCCCTGCAGCTGCTTTCCTCACGGGGAATGACACAGTTTTTGTTTATAATTATCATGCATTCTCTGCCAGCGTGGATTGATTATACCCAGGCTACTTTGTGTCCCCAATTTAATTTCTTGCCAGGAGGAATGTAACATCACCACTGCACAATCACAGAAAAAGAAGATACATATTCTTCACAGCTCCTATTGTTTGAACATACTGAAAGGAAGCTCTTATACAAACCTTAAGATAAAGAAGGTCTTACTAACTCTCCTGTGCTATGATAATAATGGCATTACTGGGGCTCCTCTGCTGTGAGAAAAAGCCAGAAATAGTTTCGAGTGGGCTAGGCCTTTGCAGCGCTGAATGACAAATGACAAGGTTCAAGGTTTTTGTTATTATTAGTTGTCATGGTTCTCTCGAGTATTACTCACATTCACTTGGCATGGATACTGTATGTGCGACAAAGCAATAACATAAACATTTGTAAGCTCGACCTAGAGGCGCTGCTTATGATATCTTTAAACTGAGCATCTGTCATGGAAAATATTATCAGCAACATTCCTCCCGTTTTCTCCGATTCTGAAGTTCTGACCTTCCTCTCCACCCAGTCAGAAACCCAACACCGCATGTAGCTTAAATCAACAGCATTTTGAAAGTTAGTGAGGTAATCATGTTTGAAGCAAAGCAGTTGAAAGAAGTAGCCCCCCCCCCTCCTCTTCTTGCTCTTTCTCATTTGTCCTATATTCCCCAGGTCTCTTTCCTTGGCACAGAAACTATATTTTTCATGCTCAGCTCAGTTTGTTTTGTTTGAAATCTCTCTCACTCAGTGCTGGTTTGATTTTTATTAAAAAGAAACATTTTCAGTGCAATCCTTTGGAATCCTTTTTCGTAATCCTCCGGGGTGGGAGGAGTATAAAAAAACTATTTATTGCTTCAGTATATTAACATTGTCCAGATGCACCGATCAAGAACATAATTTTACATTCTATTTTTGTAATGCGGTGCGTGCGTGCTAGTTCTTGTACATCTGTGGCTTTATTTGGTCGTGCTTTGTGTGTATGTATGAGGATGTTTCTGCATGTCTGTGTTTGACAGGAAAAAAAAAAAAGATTTCCTTTCTTCTCACTGAAACTGGTTATGGAGGAGGAGAGAAATCTGTAAAGCAGTAAACATGCTTTAACTTGTAGATAATATCTTTAGAAACATTCAGCCCTGCTAGCTTGATTGGGCTGGGTCACCAGATGAACGTACAGCATGATGTTATTGTTTCCACAACTTGAACCACTTTCTCGCTCCCTCTTTAAACATGAAATCAGATTAGATCAAATATGCATACGCCAATATCGTCCCATGACAGCCCCGTCTGTTAATGTAATAGGCAAACTGCTTGCTAAGCTCGTGTTTTCCCATCTCCTCTGCAGATTTGTGTTAACCACCGGCCCATGAATTTTTCATCGTCCATATGTCATGGTATACAGAGGCCATGGAGGAGAAATTTTGAGGAGGAAGAAAGAGTACATAATGTAGCTGTATAGTCAGATTTCATTATCATGACACCGACTGTGTATAACAATGAAATGAACATCTGGTGAAAGTCCACTGATATAGTACAACATCATGTCTTAACATATCTGTAAAATGAAATGTTTACAAGAAATAAAAGATACATATTTTTCCAGTATAGTCTCTTTTACACAGCATATAGCTTGATATGCCATGCTGAACACACTGTGAGCAGGATGCTTCTTATTTATTACTCTGATATACCGGGTACACACACAGAATCAATCCCGCAGTGCTACTTTAACTAAAGCACTTTCTTTGACTGGCGTCAGCAGCATTAGCATGACTTTTTGGCTGAATACTGCACAATCTTCCTGATTATCCCTATTATGTCACCAGCAGCACACCAGCTCTACACGTATTGCTTTGCGTCGCTGCTGCTTATCTATTTTTAGCAAACAGCACAGATGAGATAAACAAGCATCTGGCTATAGGCGAGAGGCAAATCAAAGGTCCGGAACGTGTTATTTACAGTGCAAAGGTTGAGGATAATTGATGAGAGGACGAAGAAAAAGTCAGCAGGTGGATTCTTAGTTCAGTTGTAAGGGTCATAATATGACATGATCTCCTTACTTTTTTAAATCCTAATTTTACTCTCCCCTTTTTTCACTTTCAGTTTGATTTTCTCACTAAAATTTCTCTAAACAGTGTCCTCTGCCTATCAGCTTTTAAAATCCAAATGAGAGAAGAGACGAGTCATTAGCCACAAGCTTAAGAGCAGCAGTGAGAAATTTATAGACTTCACATGTTCCGGGTTTTGCCTCTCACGCTACATATGCTCAACACTCTGAAAAAACATTGCAACCTCCTCAGTGAAACTGTGAAAAAATAGTATCAAAAATAATTTTACAGATCCCCTCCACCTGTATATTTAGGCATACATGTAAATGTTTTTCTAATGTGCGTCTGGCATACACACAAAGACAATATAAATGCCAGATTAAACTCCTTAGTATGGCAACAGACACTTTCACATGATTCTTACATCACTTCACTGATTCCTGATTGATCCGCAACTGCAAAGGGCAATAGATAGTGAAAATCGGGACACATTCAAGGAGTAACAACATTTTTTCGGTTAGCCAAGGTCAGCATTCGACCACCACCAAGCTATCGTTAAGTCACATTTTTACTATACATTGTCTTTTCAGTCGCTGATCAAGCAGTTCAATCATGATGATTTGTCAGATTCACTATGTTTATAGGATTAGCAGGACAACATTTCCCATGTTCGCTGTGAGAATATGGTCTAATACATCCCCCTCATTAACAATTCCAGAATATATGAATATACAAATATTTCACAAGTTGGCTGCATGCAAGATGTCTCCGCTCCTCTTCACTGCAAAGTCCATTCTCAGTGTATGTGTGATGTCACAAATCATGCCCCTAGAAAATCAGCTTTCCCGTGTCAAACTCTGCACAGACATATTGTTTCTACACAGTGAAGCTCAAACATTCAGCTGTAGGAACAAGAAGAAAACATATTTTTGACTGGAGGGGGCTTTAAATATTAGATAAGGCAGTAAAGGACAGTTGACTTTTTAGTAAAGATCCCCTTGGAGAATAAAGCGTTTTTAAGTAGGGATCATTTACACAGCATTTCTTCTTTTGTTAGACAACTATTAATATGGAATGCAGGATATTACTGATGTCACTGAAGCATCTTAATATCTAGATTTATATACTCGTGTAGAGTGCAGGATAAAGCATCCACATATTTTAGTTTGCTCTCAAAACCCTTGCATATTTTACTTATTTATAAGACTTCCTGGCATTTTTTTTTCTTTACTACAGTGTGAAAATCTGTGTGCAGTAGCATAAAATGTACTTTTATGTAGTTTATAAAGTTCAGTTACCTTTTTATAGTCAGACTATATTGCAGCCATGACTATTGTGAAATATCTCCTGTTGCTGCATTTACGGATCCTTCGACATCCAATATATATCTCTATCTACCTAACAGGAGCCATTTTACATAAAAGTAAAGACCAAATCACATTTACCATATTGGATGTGTGGTACAATTTCCTGTCAACACATTGTGGATTATGAATTAAGTGGCTGACTGTCAAACACTCGATGTTGGAGCGTCCCTGGAACGCACCACTAAAGAGTTTTCAGACTGGCTCCTGCTTGCAACTGCGATACCAAAACGTGTCAGCAATGAACAAAAAATAATAAAGGTGTTAAAGTGTTGACTGTGAAGGATCACTCAACAGCATTTCATGTCTCTGCGCGTTGATCATCATAGCAAGCTGAATGCCTCAACTTCAGGAAGTCAATATATTGTAGTTTAAATGTTGGTAGTGAGAAGGCACAAACTTGTCCTCCTGCGGTAGGTGATTATCCACTTTGTTATGATGGTTACAAATAATTTGACAGGTCATTATCAGGCTCGGAGATAAAAAATGTTTTTTTTCTTTCAAAGCAGTGTTGTAATTTAAACCTCTGATGAATTGCAGAGCGTGTTATTAATTACTTTACACTTCAGCTGACCAGTCCAGCTTGACCTCATTCATAATGGCTTAGATGATTACTCCATTAATACACTTGTCAAATGGGGAAGAAGCGCTGTCGGCAACTGTGATTTAAATCGAGCACGATTATATTTACACGCCGAAAAGATGTTGTAAAGGACGTCACATTGAGTCATATTATCACAAAACATCAGATGTGAGTTCCCCTGAATGTGCCTAATACAAATTACAGAACAGCATGTTGCAACCTGGAGTGAGCATGTCTGACTCATCATCAGTGTAACTGTAGATGCTGTTTACAAAGTCTGTCTCTGCCAGCGAGGCTGCTGTAGAAACAGCCCTCTTAAGCCTCTGGGTTAAAGTGTCGAGGATCTTTCACACATCTGCAGGTAGAGGCTTGTCAGCGGTTGTTGTCTCTGAAAAGAGCTTGTGTAACTCAAGTGACGTCGAAAATCATTGTTACACTGCTTAAAACATGACGGTAGCAGAAGATTACACTGTAACTGATGGCTGTGATTGATGTTTCCAGTTTTCTTTTACAAAATGATGCAGAGATTTCCTGGAAAAGAGAACGCCTACACTAACAATGTCATTACTGGCAGCTAATTTGGACATTTTTTTTAGGACACTGCTGAGGTAGGGGGAGTTTGAGATCAGTGATCAAATGTAACTTAGTACAATTATTCGAGTTCTGGACTCAAGTACAATTTTGAGGTAGTATTTCCATTTTATGCCTTTCATTATATTTTGGAAGAAAATATTATTGGCTGATATTGGCCTATCACAGATATATCAGTACTATATACTGATATATTATTCTACTGTATATGTCGTCCTGTATTGGCTGATATGAAAACTTTTGTTTTTATTGAACACATTGCAGATAAACATGCTCAGGCTGATTTAAAGTTGTTAAATTTCCAGGGAAGTATACTGTTGCCACGCACTGATGTTATTATACACAATAAAAGTTTACTGTTAAACTGTTAAACCCTGCCCTCCCATCTCTAGTGTATGATAACCACAATAGAGGGATCACAGCAAAATGTTGGTGTTTATCAGCTGATATATTGATAATGGAATATTTACTCCTACATACTGGTATCGGCCCCTAAAATTGCACATGGATCAGGCTCTAAACTTTAGTAGTAAGTTACTTTGCAGATTACATGTTGCATCAGATCAGGGAAGCACACTTTGAATGAAGTCATTTACCAGGAATCAGGTTAGTCTGATAATCAGTCCACCCATGAAATACAACAATTGTATTTTACATTTGATGCTTAATTACACTCACTACCCACAAAAATTACTTTTTTAACACCAACTGCATTTAATATCAGACACTTTACTCAAGTACTATTTGTATGAGTGACTTTAACCTTTATCAAAGTAATGTTTTAACACACAATATCTTCACTTATACTCAAGTATCACTTTTGGGTACTTACAACTCTGATTCAGATCCTTTTCTCTGAGTCCTGCCTGCATTTTAGATATTACTGTAGTAAGAATGTGGTAATAAAATCAGGAAACTGTACTTAAATTATTAAAAATAAAAGTACTCAATGACGAAAAATAGTTCTAGATTAAAGTCATTATTTTCTTGTGTTAATATTTTTCGTAAGTACCAATAGCATTCACTGCAACATCGATATCAAAATATCTGGTGTTGGTTTTTGAGGTTTACAAATATTGTGATATTTAAGGCCATGATGCCCAGCTCTGTTTTCTGCAAATTCTGAAATTAGCAAGAATTACTGTCACAATAATGCAAAGCTCAACGTGACACCTTCACACTGCTTGTACAAACCTCAAGATGATTAAAAATACATTAATATTTTTTAAATGCTATAAAAAGAAAAGCAGCGTATCTTCACATTTGTGTAGCTGGAACCGTGATATGTTTTGCCATGAAAGTTGTTGCCAATTGATTGTCTGTCTCTGGACCACTTAATTAATCAGCTAATCAATTCAGCTGTCAACTTTAGGTTATTAAGTAATTGTAGTGAGCAATATTTCCCTCTGAAATATAGTGGAGTAGAAGTAGAAAGTGACTTAGTTAATATAGCTTTTGAATTTAAAGCTACTTTCAGGTCAGTGGCTGTTTTTTTGAATTAATTGTAGATGATGTGAATAAACTCCTTTTATATCCCTAAAATACAATACATTAGCATATATACAAGGAAAATGAGACGAGAAATAAAAGTATCCATTGGCCCATTTTGTCAAGGGAATGATGATTATTTGTAATCACCCTGGCTTAATGCTTTGTAGCTTTTCAAGATGATGAAGTCCCCATGATTGGGCTCATTGGCCGACTCTATCCCATCAAGTGTAACTAGAGCGTGATCTATTAGAATACATATGTTTTATTGATGTATGGGCTTCGTGTTTATCCTGGCATTCATTTATTTATAGGTCGATGCTGTGATTTTTTTTTTTCCTCCAGTAATGAATAGGATAAGCCTTGAAGCTTATCCACTGCTCCCTTTCATCTCTCCCTCCCTCCCTCCCTCCATCTCCCTCCCTCTCTCTCCTCTCCCTCTCAAAAAGCCAAATTGAAATACTGTATTTTTAAAGCCCTGGTCCTACTGAGTTGTTGCTGCAGTCTGTCAGTATCAATGATGTGGAAGCGTTTGAAGGTTATCCCGTTTTTAGCAAATCCCTCCACATTATATAACTTTGACTCTGTTTTACATTTGGCCCTCTCAGAACAACAGGGCGTGTATTTGTGACAGTCCCTCTGTGCGCTCTGAGCATTTCTTTTGCAGAATGGGATTTCTTTCTTTCAATTTCCTCTCCTGGAACAATAGCCGTTAAGAAGCACTTGCTTAAAGTTAAAGCGACGTGTTCACTTGTCGGTTATTCACATCCTGTATTGTGTTGTCGTTTGTTTGTTGTTGTCTTGACAGCAGAGCAGCGCCGTTAGTTATTACAGATTAAACACACACAGAAATATGTGCGACTTCAGCCAACACCAATGAGATTTTTCTGGTATGATTCACCAAGCATATGTGTGTGTGTGTCTGTGTGTGCGCGCGTTGAGCTAAATACTTGGTGATATTATTAAGTTCTCCAGGGTCAGAGGTCACTGCATTCCTCAGTGTGTGTGTCAGTCAGTGGATCTGGGTTAAGATTAAACCACGCCATGTCTCGAATGTGATGCGTGTTAATAACTGCTTAAGAGGCGACGCTACCATCATGAGGCGATCACATGAGGTGGACAGAGAGAAAGGAAGAAAAGAAAGAAAGAAAGAAGGACGACATTAGAGAGGAAGGAAGCTTATATTTTACTGCAAATTAAGTTTGTGAGATTTCCCTTGTAAAACATGCAGCTCTGTGACTGCGTGCCATAATTTCCTATTTACTTTGCAAATGGAAAGCTTGAGCTGACAGCCTTTATGAGTTTGCGCTGTGGCAAAGTACACACATTCACACCCCTGTCGAAACACACACCCGAATGAATCCGATGAGAATGATTTCATAATCCGTCGCAATAATAAACTTCTTTGAACAGTTTAATTGGCTCTTCCTGGAACGGCACGGCTCCGCTTCATTTGATCTGATGAAAGAGTAATGTTGCTTCTCCCCAGGGGGAGCATGCACAACAGCGCACAAATAATGAATTAAGAGCACTACCCTTCTTCTTTTTTTTCCCTCCAAATGACTGCAATAATAAAGCAAGAAAAAATTATACTGCACTCACACCCTTTTCCCCCAAAATTGCTTTCATGTTTACTTGCTTATGTATTTAATTTGCCGAGCTTGTTTTTAAGTGAAAACAATTCTGATTTCCTGGAAGGGTAATGGATTAAGGTCACGTGAAAAATTGATTGTCAGCTGAAAGCGCCATTGTCGTTAGAAACATTTGGAAAGGATCCAGAAACATTCCTCATGTGTGATGCTGTGAAAAGTCACACTTACTGTACACTGTTCAGAAAATGCTAGTACATTGAATGGCCGGCATGGCAAGGAGTGAAATTTGATTTGAAGGCATGCGGTGTATGTAAAATGGAAACTGAAGTAGGCTATGCAAAAAGGGAAAAAAGGAATATGTAAAATTGAAACTGACAAAGTCATGATGGTTTGGGGAGAATGTCCTCGTCTGGCGGCTGAGGAACATTAACAATGACAGTCTGAATGGAGAGTCTGTGTACAGCAACAGTGTGGTCACAGGAATGAGCTCATTACTGGCATGTGCACATACACTCTCACATTTATTCTAATATTACAATGGTGGGAATATTCCATTTACTTCTGCTAATTGTAACCCCTAACATGCCTGATCCTGAGGGCAGGGAAATCAGTGTAAAACCAAAACCATAACCTCAACCCAAATTATCCTCAATTCTGTCCCTAAAAAATCTTCTCTCTCCCCAGTCTGGCTTGGCAGGAAATCCTCACACACACACACACACACACACTTCAACAAGAAACTCAAAGAACGATTGACACGATATTATAAGTGTGAGATAAAAATATGGGAGTGTATTTTTAATGTCCTGGTAAACACACACTTGCCGGGATGTGGGCTTGTCTCCATGGCAACGCCAGTCAGAGCGTGCCCGGCGTAGCGTTATGACAGGTCTCTCCTGATGATGATTGATAATTACTACCTGACTTGTTGTCCCCGTCTCCACAAACATATGGCGGGAGCTGCCCTCCGCCGTATATCTGCCAAAATGTTCCCTTTTCTGATAATAGCTTTTTAATGTTGCATTTTGTTGTGCATGCAAAGCAATCACACACCACCACCACCACCACCACCCTACACTCCCCACCAACCCCACCCTTTTGTAATTACATTTGCTGCCGCTCACATAATTATTACAGAAAGGAAAGAGAAATAGATAGGAGAAGCAGGAGAGCGGGAGAAAGTCAAAAAGAGGCGGTGGGTGGGGGGGGGGATTGATTTCACTTTGAATTGATGTGTTCCTCCCAGTGCTGCTGAATTTAAATTTGACAAATTGTCAGGATCAACACAAAGAAGCAGCATATTTTTTATTTATTTATTTTACGGTATAGTCGCATATTAGAATATAAACACCAGATAATGGCAGGAGTGGTGGGCTGGGTAGTTTAAAATGGCAAGCGAGACTCTTTATTCCATATCCGCGTGCGCAGTATTTTATTATGCGGTGTGTTTGCATGCATAAAGCTCATATTTAGATGCAATTGGAAGCAATCTTGTTATATTCACAGAGGCCATAGACGAGGACATCAGTCTATAAACATGATTTATCTACTGCACACTATCTGCCGAGGCATTAGCATAGACCCTCCATTGTGGATCTTATTACCTGACTGTATGCAGAAACTGACTTCAGACCTGACCAGCATTTTAAACCTCAGCCGAACTCAAATTAATCATTAAACTGGCTTCAGTTAGTATTCTTCTTAAGATGTTTACTTAAGTGGACCTGAAAAACAACAAATTGGGACAGTTGAGATGAGTTTATACGACAAAAAGGAAATAATGACTCAATTCTTTCTTCATTTTGAGCTTAAGTTTGCCTATTGTCTTAGATTGATTACAATTACATTTATTCTCTTTGGTTTTCATTGTACATAGGAGCCAAGAAGGTTAAGCGTTTGCTCGTGACCTTCTGTTTGTTAGTTTGTTTATCAGCAGGATAACACCAAACCTACTGAAGAATTTTCAACAAAACTTGGATGGAGGATGGAGAATAGACCAGAATAGACCCCATTTACTTTTGGTGGGGGATCTAGGATTTTTTTCTTTCCGTCTGTAATATTACAAGGCGTTTTTTAACATTGTTGTAAATTTCTCAGGGAGTAACGCATGGAAAAAAACATGCACATTTAGGTGGCTGTTATCTGAGAGTGAGTACAATTTGATGTGGATCCAAATACAAATCTGCATCTAGCAATTGAAAGGGTCATGATAAAAACAAATAAATTGAAATAAATAATGAAGCAACCATCATGAAAATATAGAAAGACACTTCCCGGAGAAAGATGATTGAATTTTGAGTCTCATGCCTTCCATTCATCCATCCATCCATTCATCCCACCTAACATTGGGAAAGTGGTGGGGTACATCCTGAACTCGTCTCCAGTTCATGGTTGGAGTCAACAATCAACCATCTTACAGACTCACTTTAAAGTTACATAGTGTTGCTTTGAAAATGTTTTATTTGATGTTGAATCAGGCGAGTTTGAATTAAAGGGGACTGTTTGGCCTTGGCAGAGGTATGCGTTCTACTGAGAGCCATTCTAGTTTTATTATTATTTTTCTCTGCTCTATCTAAACAGTTTATTGGCCTCAATGACCTCAGCTTCCAGGAACAGGAACATTATCAGTAACACTCTCACTCATTATGTCTTCTCTTCCGCAAGCTAAATCAGATGAGCTTATTAGGCCCACGATGCCTGATTTAACATGCCTATAGCGCCATATGGGCAGGACAGCTCGTCCACCTATATCCCATTGGTTCGTATAATGTGTGGCGCACCTGCAGTGGAAATGCGAGTCATTTCTAATAGTGTGTGATTGAGGTCTGCCACAGGCTACGGCAACAGACAGGCACTGTGAAGGAGATAATGATGCATGCACACACAGCTGTCAGTCAGCCAGCTAAGGGGAATCGTCTTTGAGGGAAATAAAAACAGACTGTAGCCGATATAATGCAGTATTTGTATAGGAAATGATGGGTTTGGGAAATAGAGTGGAACAGGGATGTCAGAGCTGTTGCAACAAGGAGGATCGATCTAGAGAGAGAATCCCCCAGACCAGAAAATCTCACATGGATTCCTGTCTTTGCAGTGTCACTATATTTGTATGTTCATACTGAGCACATGCACATATAGAGAGTGAGTTTTATGAAAAGATGCAACCAAATTGCTAAAAAGGAATTATGTTTTATTACACCACAAGTGGTAACCACACAGATATTTGGTTTAATTTGTTGAGGGGTTCTGTCTTCACCTCTTAATAATGGAGGTCAATTTAATTTGGTTTGTGGCGCTCACAGCGCCGAAAATGACACTGAAATAGTCATCACCATCTCTTTCCAGCAACAGTGTCGTTTTTTGTTGAACTCCGGCTAATCAACAGATATTTGAGGATTTAATTCATCTGGTAGAAAGTGGTCGGACACATGTTTGTTTATTTAAAGCTATATGCAAACAGATATTTTCGTATATCAACAATGGATCAAGTGACATGAAAGGGATCACTCTGCTCTTTATCACTTCACTCTTTTGCCACATTGTTTTGGTTTTGCTACCCACAATGTTTCTTTTCACTCAAACCGCTCTCATCGACCTTGTTTCAAGCCGCAACAGGCAGCTGTTTTCTGCCAAAAACCTGTTCACTACCAAAAACATCAGACTGACAAAGTTTGCAGCTAACACAAAACCCACTGGGTAAGGGTTACAAAAAGTGTCCCAAAGGTCCCTTTTTTTTATCGTCACAAACACAATTTCATGCTAACAAATGTTGAAACCATGTGATCCCTCATCAGAAGTACCTAGCTGATAGCCTTCTTGCCTCCACCTACATTCATGACAGTTAGCTCATAAGTGCGTAATGTGAACGTGATACGACACGTCTTGTTGAAATGTCAATATGTTACACAGCCTATGACACATGCAAATGTGAACATATCAGTGGTTTGCAGATACAGTTTGCCAACATTTCATCTTGGGACTGGGCTGATATTTGCCACAGGGGCAAAAAGAGAACTAAAAGGAGACCTGACTTACACACAGGGAACATGTTGCTTAACAGCTTCCAAGAACTATTCTTGAAAGCAATAATTTGTCAGTGTTGTGTTTTCAGCTTTTTCTGCTGCTTCTGAAAGAAAGCAATTACCGCGCTTTTAAATGAAATTTTCAGAGATAAAGGAACAAACAATAGATACCCATAAGTGGTACATTGCTTTTTAAAAGAGAGGCTGTAGTAAATCAACAAGTGTTGAGTGTTTTGAGAGGCAGACCTGTCTACAAGAAGCTGTTGGGGACCTGAGGATGCGTCTGCTGCACCTCAGGGGACTGTTGTTAGAGCTCTTTTAGTAACAGGCTGGACTAATCCCTGCCTTTTACTCCGATGCATGCTCTAATAGTCTTGTATTACAGTGATTTTCTGTGTGTCAGTAGTCAGGACAAGAGTTCCTGACACAGGTGCTCTCTCCGAGCACACCACTGTTCATTGACTCTGAACGCGGGTGAAAAATATAAATTGTCACTGTAGCTGCTCGGTGGTGTTTATTCCTTTTCCTCTCCATCTGTCTCTTTATCTCCGTCGATCCTCTTCCCTCCCTCTTTTTCTCCCTCTGTTACATCGGAAGGTGAGGTTGTTGTTGCTGAAGGCCGGGCAAAACTTGGATGTGTTTGTGTAATAACAGTAACTAGTATCCATTGTCACGCCTAAGAAGGAGCCAAATGCATTCCTCATTAAATCCAGAATAGCTCTCAGCCACAGGAGTGTAAAAATATCTTCTTATGTTGCAGTTGTGGGTGAAAACAGGCAGGAAAATAACACCACTGATGAAAATATTTCAGTATTATTGATGTGAAATCCGCCTGAGGTTGCCCTAATATGAAACACTGTACTTTTTAAATTCAGCTGTGAAATGTTTTGCACTTTATCAATGATGATCTCCCTCTGTATAATTATGAGAAATTAATTAACACTTGTATCATCTATCAACCTACGGAGGTTTTGATGATTAATAAAAACAGTGTACTCTGTCCACCCACACACTCTGTCTCACTCTGTGGGCGCATTGTGTAATTTCTGGTGATTACAGTGATAGAGATGCTTGAAGTATTACCGTTCATTACATTTTTTTTTTGTGCTGTCAATGTGTCTCAAATGGCTCTGTGCAGGAACGTGCCTGGTGTGCAGGAACAGAGGAATAAGTGCTGTCAGATGTGACAAAGTGAGAATTATGAGCGCTTCAGATGTGCCTGTTATTAGTACGTGAAATTCAACAGTGGACACGGTCAGCAACAAAATGATAAAGAGGAGTAGGTGCATAAAACTCACTACTTTAGATATATGGAAAGAAAGCTTTTCATTTGCATTTATTTTTATTAAAGGTGTCCTGTGGAGTTTTGTTGTAAAAATCCCAGCCCAATCGCTAGCATAGATGTTGGCAATGTCAGTTGTTGCGTCCCATGCAAATCATAGATACTATATGTTGCAACTTTACATTCCTTCAGGTTAAATGTTTTAATTTTATGATGTGACAACTCTCTCTCTTCCATTCTTGTTAGGTTAAGACTCAGAAACCACTTGGTTAGGGTCAGGAAAAGATCATGTTTTGGCTCAAAATACTGACCTTGGTGTCCAGACTTCCTGTCAAATATATCTATCTTTTGTTTCCAGAAAGACAGCTCAGCAGTGTCTCGAGGTCTCCTTAAACAAATCTGGTGGTGTCACACTTATAAATGCTCAAACCCCATGGTTCCTCATCACAAAATATATCCAGTTTTGTCACCACAAAGACAGCTGGAAATTGTCCCGAGGTGTCATTAAAAATATCCGGTGGTTTCACACTTGTGAAATGTTGCTCAACTCCACCACCATCCCCTCCAACTCCTAATGTGAAAGTCATTAAACCTTAAATGTGACCTTCAGTAAATAACATGAATGTCATAAGGTTATCTGAAAATCTTGGCCAGTATATGTTGTTTTGCTGCGGCTGCATTCCCAAATTTCTGCAATGAAGGAAGTGAGTGAGACGTTATCTTAAGCCATTATCAGAACAGAATGAGAGGAATACTGGAATTCCCCTTTCATTTTGCTTGAACTGTGTGGCAATAACTAAAGCCAACACAGATGAATGTTGTCAACATTTTTATAAACTCCTCACTTCTCTCATCTGGATTCTGGTTGCTGGACTGTAGTAAGAGAGATTTAAACGAGTCAAACTGAAACTGTAAAAGTTTCTTCTGTTACTAAACATATGGTTTTGGTTTTTTTTAGTGTTCTGAAAGGCAATTCTCCATAATTTAAAATTCCAGTAAATGTAAAATGATTCAGAGTGTTCACTAGGGTGGGTATCAAGAACCGGTTCCGTCTCAGAACCGGTTCCAACTGACCAATTCCATCGGAATTGTACACCTCCAACGTTATGGATTCTTCTTAACAATTCTCTCATTTCAGCAATGCTGTAATATCGTGTAAGGGTGCAAATACCAGCTACATGCTAAAACATTTGTCTGCCCTGCATGGAATTAAGTATCAAAAATGTCAAAGAGACATTAGTCATAGTTTGATTTTTCTCTTTTTTTACGTTAGCTGCGCGGCCAACTTGAGCCTTCTCTCAAACTAATTTATTTAGACTATGTTTTCTTTCTACACTGTATCTTGTCAAGTTGTTGTTTGATATGAGAATTGATAAGGAATTGGACTGATAGGCAGAATCGACAATGGCATTGATATTGATAAAAACTTAGCAATTCCCACCCCTAGTGTTCACTGTACAGTTTGTTCAGAATCTGCTCAGGTATTAATACCCCATTCTGCATCTTGTTTTCTTAAGCTGGTTTTTATTCATTCATTCATTCATTGTTTTTTGAACAGGGATAATAAATGTATTGCACCAGATGTAGCAGAATGCTTATCATCTTGTTGTCCTTGGCCATGCACATATAACAATATAAAAATGGTTAATAAATACACCTGTAAGACAGAGCAATGTGTATCCATTCAAGAAAGGCATTATCACACCTCAATGACAACGTGATTGTCTTTCAAACATTTTTAGAATCAGTCTTTAACTGACTAAAATGAACACACTAATATTTTGCATATTTTTTTTCCCGGATTTTCGCTGTCATAAAAAAAGCACGATGTGCCCTGATAATTTGCACAAGAACCCCCATTGTTTTAATGTGTTTGATATCCGAGGACTACAAAGAAAACGTTGACAAGTTATTTACTTAGAAATGAGCTCGAGATGGAGACATGAGCACAAAAACACCTCCTAAAACTCCGGTCAGACACACGCAGTCCTTGAGCAGAGATACTTGAAATTTCTCCAACATCGGAGGTCTTTGATGTATAGTGAAGACGCACTGTCGCCTGTCACTACTAGCTGAGGAATCAGTCATTGCTGCCTTTTTTATATTCTCTCTGGTACTGTTGCCTTGCTGCTTTAGAGCCTCCCTTGTCACATCCCCGTGCCTCCAGTGGAGTTAAAATGTTCCACCAAAGTGTAATATCACTTCACTGATCACACATTTAATGCTCTGCTGCTCTACAGATTAAAGTCTGAGTCTCAGGAGTTGCATCAGAGACTGTTTTGTATCGTGATTTGTCAGGTTTTATTCACCATTTGTGAGGTTGTATTTACTTTGGTTTTCATTCTGACATGTGCTATTATTGTTTCCCATTTATCATATTTTCATCTCATGAATCATATTCCCTTTAATCCTACTTAATTCCATTTAATTCTCGTTTGAGTTACAAAACTCTGCTTCTGTTTCCCATCAAAGAAGTTCCCTTTTTCAGGACTGTTGTTGCTTTCATTTTTACATACATGAAAATGCATCTGCCCAGTGCTTACACAGTTTAAATACTGTCTGTCATGGTGCCTTATGTTTTATGGCTGGCTGTAAATTTCCAACGCACCGATTGTAACCCTGTATGCCAGCCCTGAGTGACCTCCTTTGTCTGTGCGTGGGCGTATTCATAGGTAAAGTTTCATTTGCAAATCCATCCCAGGGGAGGGTTCCTGCTCACCTGCGCGGATAGATATCTGTCCTGAAGCCGCGGTCATTGTGGTCTGCACTCATAGGATGTTTTACATTTGACTCCACACTGTGTTTGATTAAAACAATCCTTTAACTCATCTGCTCCTTCACCGTGTAACTCATTAAGGAATGGCTGAAAATTGACTGAGTGGATCTCTCAAGGAGAATTCACATTCATTGTGCTGCTTAACTAACACAAATAGTTACCAAATGCTTGCTCTAAAGATCTGGTTCAACATATGTATTGCTCCCTTTTGGCCATGTCATCTCAGTAAGTCATTACTTGCTCATATAAAAGATGAATTAGAACAACACAATTGCACTGTAATGTTTTGCATTGTGTTCTTTCCTCTGGGACATAATGTACTGTACAGACACAGCCCTGTATTTCAACATGAATGTTACCTTTGGCTGCGAGCTATGCTGATAATTGTTGAGTGGGTGTCAGGCCTTTAGTGAATTTGCAACCAAGTGAGATGACAAAATATGTCAAAACATGTTTTTCACCTAGCAGCGCTTGTTTTAGTCATGCCTCACTCATCATCCTCCTCCTCCTTCTCCTTCCTCCTCCTTTTTGTTTGACCTTGGACCTCATTACAGCGTGAGGAAGTTGAAGTTAAGCTGTCGAATTAAGAGTGTGATTGAAGACATCAGTGGGTATTTTGTTCAATGAAAGTGAAGATGCTTCCTCACAGTTTGTCTGCATGGGGGATAGAAACTCTTAGATGTTGCTACTTCACACCTGAAGAGTCAGAACAGTTGCTGCATCCGTAAAGAGGTCTGCGTTTATTCCGTGCACAATTTTCCTGAATGTTAATGATTGAGCTCCAACGGGTTTTGTAACCCTCATGTCGGACCAGGGTTGTTTTTGTCTGGCATTAGTAACTTTTACACTTTAGTATTCCTCAACAACTTTCGTAAGTGATTTATTTCAGCTTGACCTTTATCAAAGCCCATAAAATGAATGATCAACATTCATAACAGCCTTGTTGCTCATTTCCATAATATGATTACTAAAGAGATTGCAAAGAAGATTGCAAAAAAACAGTCTCCCTACTCCTCCTCCTGTTTCCACTGTTTAACAAGAATAAAAGTCTACTTGTTTGCAGCTCTGTGATTCTGCATTAGGCACAATGGTGCTTTGAGCTAAATGCTAACAATCTCAAAATCACAATGCCAACATGGTGATGCTAAGCAGCTTCAATGTGTTTAGCATGTCAGCATGCTTATATGTAAGTAAGATGTACTTTATTGTCCCCAAAAGGAAATGTTGTATGTGCAAGAGTGCAGCATACAGCTGTAATCAACTTAAAAACAGTACATAGGTGACACATATACACACATTAAATTCTGCTGCAAGATATCAGAGTTATTTTAACGCTGTAGTATGATCTTTTCCTAAACCTAGGCAAATATGTATGTTTGTCCACCTGACGAGTACATTTCCCCAATGTGGGATAAATAAATGTCTAAAGTCTAAAAGTCTAAGTCTAAAGTCTACCTTTTGTAACTTAACCTAACCAATCTGCAACAATTTAAACTATTTTATGGATCGTATATAATCATAAACCAAACTATTATGCAAATTTATTTTGATGTGATAATGGCACTAGATAAAAGAGGATCACCAAATAGCAATACATCCTGAGAAAAACATGAATTTTAACTTAATGGAGGCGCTAGAATAAAAATCAGGGAATCAAGACAGTCATTAGCAAACATCATCTGAGGACCATGACGGTCTTGTGTTGTACCGATATCCCTTGAAATGGCTGTTCTGACTGTTCTTTAGGTAACCTGTGCAGACATCTGCAGTTGTGACAGACTGTTTCAGTCAGAAGTTTTATTCCAAACGGCTAAATGAAAGCTCAAGTGGGCTGCTCATCTGCTAAAATACATAAAAGTATTTCTTTCTTTTCCTGAGCTGTTTTAATTTGTTTTTTCAGATCAAATACAGGAAAATGTGCACCATTGGAGCGGTTATTTGTCCATCTTCTTTAATGAGGTTTTTTGAAACCACCGTCCTTTTAAAGAGGCAGTCATTAAGTGAACACATGTAGATATTGAGCTTTTTTTTTTCCTTCACTCGATTTTGTGAGCGTTATCAGCGGAGGCATCCATCAGTCGAATTCTCCAGTCGGCTTGATATGTCTCTCCGTTCCCAGCAGCCTCTCAATCAATCAGTCCATTTTGTTGCGGTTCCCTGTGGCTCTACTCTGTTGATGCATAGAACCGTCAGAACCCTTCCTGAGCTGTCTCTAATGAGTTTTTCATTATCTTTGACATCAACTGAATGGCAATGAAACCGAGGTTTTAGGGGCTGTATTTAATTGAATCGGAGCGGTGAGAAATTATTAGACAAAGCCGTGTTGTAAACGCTGTTAAGAGCTGAGAGCGTTCGGTTGCAACCGGGGATCAAGTTGTCAGGCTGTGCATCTCGCTGCTGACTTCCATGACTCGGGGGTTGTGCTCTGTGACAAGACATGATGGATTCACACCCCTGGGAATACCTGTATTTATATACTTGTGTGTGTGTGTTTGTGTGGCCTCACCTCCCTCTTGACAAGCCCTGATCCAGAATGCTGTTCACTGCTGTATAACTTCATGTGTGTGCCTGTGACTGTTGTGTCATTGGTTGTCTATGTGTGTTTGCGTGTTTTCATATGCCTTCTGAGGTTTGTGAAGGACCAGGCAAGAGTCCACTGGCCACTTCAAGGCACGTCTCCAAGTCATGTTGATGACCCAGATGAGCAGAAAAGCCACAGACTCAGAAATAAGTATCTCGACGGGAAGTAAAAAAGGGACATGGCTTCGTCAGCAGCCGTTTTTTAATGTCAGTTTGTAGTGCCCATTTTTGGCCTGTTCAGAGAAGTGTACTTAAATTATCTCTTTCTTTTCTGGTACATTGACAAAAACACTTATTGCCCACATAAAGGTAAAAATATCACATCTCCCAGGGTGCTGCAAAATCATTATCTTGTGATGTTGGCTTTGTTTTTCTTTACAGACTATAAATGTCTTCGTTTCCATTCCAGAAAATCAATCTGCACAGAGTCAGATTTTCTTTGTGTTATTCTAAAGCGGATGACTCCTCCCTTATGCAACTCCGCCACGAGGAGAGCGAGCAGATCAGCAGTCCTGCACAACTTCTGCAGCAGAGTTGGATTGACCTTGTGTGCCTGTTCGTCTGTGTTTACAAAAATACATGAATGCACCATTTGACCTCCAGTTTACAGTAATATCCGCTCGGGTTGTTTCACCGTGCACAGATTGAGCTCTATCAATAAGTCAATGAATTTAAACTCGCTCAGGGCCGTGTCACTGTGTGTTATGCGGCAGTGTTTTGCTGTAATTGCAGCTTTTTCTTACGCAGCAGTGTTTGACCTGATAAAAAATGTAAACAGACAGGCAGGTTATGTAACTCAGTGTAGGGTGTCAGGGGGGTCAGTGATTGGACTAAAAACAGAAGCGCAGTGGGAGCGTGACCCGTGCGACGTTTGCTTTAACTGATGTCACATGCTAAATCGAAATCTCCTTGCAAGTCAAAACCTGTCTGTCACAATGTTTGTGTTGTATAATACGCTGACATGTATTCATCGGTCAGATAATATCAGCTTAAAGCACAGTTTTATGATTTGTTTTTGTTAATGTATTTCTCTGGCTTCTGCTGTGAATGCTACGATATGCTGCAGTAGAGTATTCAGGCAATAAATTCAGCTCATGCTCAAAAATAACCATAAGTAAATAAATAAATAATAAGGGTTTATGTAATTTCTCAGCATTAATGAGTAATTGGCAGAGTAAAAGAGGCAGAGTGAGCAGCAGAGAGAGAAAGAACCGAAGGAAGAAACACACCCAGTGCTTTCTAAGTAAAGATTACAGTGTTGAGGACTTGTTTTTTTTTGGTGCCAAAGGGATGACAAATGCACAACAAATGCCCTTGGAATTTTCCCTGCACTGTTTCTCCACGGCATAGCGGTTGTGAAAATAACAACATGAAGTGATAGGTTGCTGAGTCGTGATCATTTTACCCTATTTAATGACTGCCTCTTTGTTTTATGCAGCTCCGGTGTTATTGTAGCATGTTCTTGATGGGAATTTGAGCCGACAAAAATAATCACAGAGTCTTTTTGGCAGAGAACAACCTTGGATGTGATTTAATTGTCATTGCAGATGGAGAGAAAGAATGTTGACGCTGTGAAATACGTGACTGAACTTGGATTATTTGAAGTTTCTCTCTTTCTCTCTCCCTTTCTCTCTCTCCTTTGAGCTTATCTCTGTTTGTGTTGCTGCGTGGAGGCAAGGCTCTCTGCCAAGAAGTTACATTACAGTCGCGGGTTGACATAAACGTGGGTGTACAAAGGACTTGGAGGGCTTAAATACTTTATTGTGTGTGTAATGTGAACTGAGCAATTATATCTGCCAGCCTTTCAAACAAAGAGCTCCTATCAGGCAGGTTCATGTGTTTTTAATTAACGGCGTTCAGCTTTAAGACATGAGCAGGCCAAACAGGGAAAATGGAACCATGACGATCAGCACATGTGACGTGCTTTAGTATATGGTGCAGTTCTTTATGTTGTCGCTGCTGATGACGAGGTGATAACTGTGAAATCCTGCCAGGAAAAACAAGACAAAATAGAGCCACATTATATCTGCCGTTGTGGTGAGAAACACATGCAAGTTTTTTGTAGCATCGGTAATAAATATTTCTCTTAGCAGGAACAGTTTGTCTGAAATGTCTTCTTTTTTGTGGGTTTGTGGGTTAACCAGCATCTGTCATTGACAGTAATAAACTAATTGCTTTAACTGGTACAACGCCCTCAACTGAAATCTTAAAAATACATCTGTCTGAATTTAAATGTAGTTTCTCTTTTGGGCTGAGAGGGAACTTGAGGACCGTGTTTACTAGCACATTGGAGCAATTTGGCAGCCTGCTGCCCCCGTTCAGCACAATGTTGCACTAATCCAGTTTAAAAATAATTAGCTACAGGCTAGCAGGCCTGTGAAATTCCTTTCCCTGTAAAATGTTCCTGTCATAGACTCTGTCCTCTTCAGCTAGAATGTCAGTGTTCCCAAAGAGGAAATGCAAAATGTACTTCTTTTATTCTTCCTCTCAAATACATTATATTAAATTAAGAACGTGAGAATTATGTTGGCAGCAAAGAGGTGAAAATAAAGTGTGATTTAAAAAAAAACAGCGCTGTGTCAGCGCACATGTTTCCACCTAAATGGATGTTCTCATTGTCACTGTTTCCTCTCCCTCAGCTCCCAACCTGAAGGGGCGACCTCGGAAAAAGAAGCTATCCATCTCTCAGAGGAGGGACTGCCAGGGTCACGCTCAGGGTCAAGGGTCATCGGGGTTAACCCAGGGGTCAACAGCAGTGGCAGCACATGACCCCTGCAGCCCAGAGAGCAAAACTACAACCAAGGTAAGATGTGATCAAATGAATAGTCAGATATGACAAAAACAAGGAAATATAGTAAATCATGCAAAGTGAATTGCACACTTCAAGTCTCCTTTCATGCAGCAGCTCTGCGGTAATGGCATGCGACACCTAAAAATGTGTTGTCAACCAACTGCTTTCCAGGTCCTTGTATCTTCAGTTAAAGATCAAGGCTATAGTATTTTATTTATTTATTTTCCCAGACAAGTCACTGTGAGAGACACAGTAGCAGCACAGTGCAGTATTACACTCTGTACAGCACACGTAGTAAAACTTATGACTGCGAAGGCCACATGTGTAAGAAAGGTTAACCAAATAAAACAAAGACGTAGCACACGTGTTCAGGAGAGGGGCTGGTTAAAGAAACTAAACATTTTTAATGAAAGATACCAATTTTATTATGTTTTAGATAAAAATTGTTTTTCTAATAAACGTTATGTGTTATAGTATTCACAGGTCTCGGGGAGTTCTGCATATGTGAAAAAATAGCATAAAGGCTTTTGTAGCTCCAGAGGAAGCTGCATGTAATCTGATAAATTGCCTCCAGGGATGTCACTCAGTGGTTAAGTTGCATTCTGGGAAATGTAGGCAACAGATTTTGAAGCATGGCACCCCTCTAACATAGTTGGACTACATTCTTCTTTCTTTTAAAATCCTGGTGCCTACTTTACCCACAATGCAACTTTACCTGACTGATGTATTCAGTGAGACATACGTCATCACGGAGTAGTTACTGAGTAGCAACAATCTCTGTGTCTGTGTGGCTTTTCTCTTCCTCTGACCACATTAAAGTCATTTAAACAAGTACAACATGAACCCACAGTGGAACAAGATGTTTTCACTTTGTTTCCACTGCGTTCACCAAAACCATCAGGCGCTATTGTGAAAACAGAAGAATCACTTAACTACCACCAAAATTATGCTACTTGTGGTAGAACATTTACAAGCTAATTTGCATTAGAAACAAGTAAAATCATCACATCCTGTTGTCTGAAACTCTGAATAATTCGACTCTGAGTTTCTGTGTTTTGCTGTGCTTCTTTGTTGTTTTTCAAGCCCTTATCTGACATTGGCTGTATTATTGAAAGGGAAGGAAATATCTACTCTAAAAGCCCCTCCACCGCTGTTATTCCTATGACCTTGGACAGTCGAATCAATATTAGCAATTCTCTCTTGAAGAGTCAAACTAATATGCGCCTAATCTGTGATGACAAGAAGAGCCGCTCCATTGATAATCAATGAGAGGCTGCGTCTGTGGCCTGCAAGGATATTTGTTTGTGCTTGAACCCAGACATATTTCATCCAAACTATCTGACATTATTTGAATAATGCTCCGTTAAGGGTTCAATTTTCATCCACCGACTCTCTATGCTCTCTCCTCGCAGGTCAAACCCAGCTGTAAAACGGTACCCAACGGAAAAATAACCTCGGCAGCCAAACACAAGGCCAACGGCCTCAATAAGAAATCGTCAGCTGAGGAGAAGGAGCGAGGGAAGGAAAAGGAAAAGGAGGAGAGGAATGAGAAGGAGGAGAAGAAAGAGGAGGAAACATCAGAAGAGAGTCGAGCGGAGGAGCAGGCTTTCTTAGTAGAGCTCTACAAGTACATGAAAGACAGAGACACGCCCATAGAGAGGATCCCCTTCCTCGGCTTCAAACAGAGTGAGTAGGACAACTTATTCTCTTATTCCCTCACCAGCAAAAACATGGAGTAGTCTAGCTGAAACTCAATAGTCTAATAGTAAAGTTTATGTGGATGCATTCGTATGTGGGTTATTTTAGAGATTTAGGTCATAACATTACCAGCTGGGTACCAGAGGAAAAAACACATGTAGGAACCGGAACAACAAATACTTAATTACTGTATTTAAGTAGATTTTTCAGGTGTCTGTACTTTTTATGAGTATTTCTATTTTTTGACAACTTCTTACTTTTACTCCCTAAATTTTGACACCAATATCATTACTTTTCAACTCCTTAAATTTTTCTTCCTCCTTGTGTTTTGCACACCACCTTCCCAACATCATAAGACTGAATTCATGCAGAGAGCACAGATGGCAGATATAACAAGACAGGAACAGAGATAGAAACACGAATGAGGAGAAAAGACGTGTTATTCTCTCGTATCTGCAGAGCTCTCCACCTGGATTTTCCGATTTTCAATTTTCGATTTTGCTGCTCACGATGCGTCAAAATGTTGGTATTTGCATAAAGAGTGTGTTAACTTTCACCATCTGTTGTAGGAACAGGCGTAAAAGTACCAAAAACTGCTCAAAATGTCCATTCAAAGAGAGAAAAAATCACATTATTTAAACCCTCCTGTGCTTGGAGAGAACAAACAGAAGTTTCAAATTACAGTTCAGATAGCAGAGTGAAGCAACACTCTGTAGGTCATTAAAATCCACACAGGGAAAAACCCAGCGTGGATTTTAATCAGCATCTCTAACCACATGTTATCTATAGTGCCCCCCTGTTGTGATCAGACGAGGAGGCAGTAGCTGCTTTACAGTCAAGTCAAGGGCAGACTTTGTCCTAACTATCAAGAATAAGAGAGCTTTAGGAGAAGGAGTGGAGAGGGCTGCCAACTACTGCAGGCATTAAGCCCAAAATCTCTAAATGACACCGCTGTTAAATAGTAAAACAACACATTCAAGCTGTGGTAATAATAAACTAGAGGAATAATTGTCTGTGTTGAGCAAAATCCCATCCAGCGGTTAGTGAAAGACTCCGGAGGCTGCCTGTCAGAGCACATTTTGGCTGGCTTTTATACAAGGAGAGAATATCTACTCACACTTGTCAAAGGGGTTTCCTGTGAAGGCCAAGAACGTCCTCTAACAGTGTTAGAGGAACATCACATGTATGGGAAACACGTCCGCCCGAGATGAAAGATTTCTGATTTAGGTCGGATGCTTAGCTTGCACTCGGTGTGCATTGGTACAGAAAGGAGAAACATGCACATAAACATCATAAAGGGCGCGCTCAGGTCTCTTGAAACTGAAAAAGGTGGGTTTGTTTTACGCGTTTGATCTCAGGGCAGAGACACACGAGAACGCGGACTCTCATCTCAAAACTGTGTTTTTTCAAATGTACCTCTTTCTCAGTCTTTACTCAAGGAGGGAAATTTGCATTCATGTCAAACGAGCCAGGAAGGATTTAGCCGTTCACATCAGAATGTAGCAGGACAACATCTGCAAATTAACGAGAGGCGGGAGACGGAGAGAGACGTCTATTGAATTTAGCAGTGACAGTTTATAGCACAGTAAAACTCATTACTCTAAACCATTACATGAAGGTAAAGCTGTGGTCGCCTCGACTCTGCTAACCTCACCACGGTATTTTGACAATCCTGTCATCTTGACTGCCGACATGTTGTTGCTTAAATAGGTCATTGTGGTTGAGGGAGACAGAGCGAGGGAGTGCGGAGAAGGAGAGAGTGAGACGGAGGAAGAATTACATACCCGACATGCTTTACTTTTAGTTGGCATTTCTCGGTTTGAGCTGAGAATAAAGTCGAGGTCCACGCGCCAACTGTTTTACATACAGTACATGCTTTGAATCTCAAAACCAGACACATCATAAGCAAGGCCCTCATTAAATGGTGAAATCATGCTGTTTAAACTTCGTCCTTGGCAGCGAGCACGCATCAGCACATGTAAAGAGGAGGGGAAAAAAGGAAAACACATCATAATTAATACAACAAACCCTCAGATGTAATCAGGCGCCGTTTTCATATTCTTCCCTTTAAACTCGCTACAAATGCATTAAAAGATCAAAGAGCCCGCTTTCCTGTAATGGAAATTGAAATTATGTTATTTTAGTTGCGTTTGAGTAATAATCTTTTTATGAAGTTCTCTGGAGTTTAACAAAGCAACAGATGGTTGAATGATTTACCAGACTTAGCAATGCGTTGTTGGCTGGGCTACTAAAATATCCATTTGATTTATCCCCCAAAGTAACTACATCTGATATATATTGAAAAGCTGCACCTCATCTACGAGCTGTGGAGTCTTGCTTGATTGTGATTCAGCCCAGCAGACAGATATGAACCTCAAATGGCTCATAACGTGTTTCACACAGAGTTTATTTATTTTGTTGGTTTGTTTTCCTGCCTCACTCTCATGCTGAATTTATATTTTACTCCAGGGTTTGTATGCATGAAACATCCTCGAGCAAAGGTGCTGATCTGAGACCAGTCGACCTCTTAACTCCGCGTCTGTAATAATTACATGATGTACAAGAAGCTGGATGCTGGAACCAGATATTTTTTATTACATTTTTGCTTAAAAACAGGCGTAAATATTAGTCTATTGTTGAGGAAGACATATTATACTTATTTTTTAGTTTAATTTTATTTGAGTTACTACTAGAATAGGTTTGCATGATTTTACATGCACAAGAACCTAAAACACTGAAAGCTGAAAGGGGTGAAAATAGTATTATAGGTCTCCTTTAACAATTAGCGCTGCTACTAGTGATAATTGTCTTTAGTCATTGATTTGCCATTGTAATGTCTGCCACTAGGTGTCTCTTAATTGAAAATGAACAAAAGACTTAAGTTGTGTGGGATCATGGGAGTTGTTGTCTTCAAGTTAAACAACTATAGTTGGCGATGAGAATCCGTCCATTTGGCTTAGGCATCATGTCCGCTGACCTCCTCTCTTACTCTCCCGCTGGAAGTTATAACAACAGGCAACCAGATGAAACACACAGTTACTTTGAATAAAATTGGGTTTGAACATTGATGGAAACATTTGGGATAATGTAAGTATACAACTCAACAAAATAGGTAAATGATCAATGATTAAGTATTTGTTTAGCTTTTTAAATGTCAACAACAATAGAAATGCTTATCACAACTTCCATTGTGATGTATTTAAATGTCTTGCTATGTCTAGTTCCAGAGAATTTGTTCAACATTCTTCACTATTTCTGCCTTAAACAATTGCTGAAACGATTATGAAAATAGTTGTGGATTATTTTTCATTCGATCGACTAATCTTCTTAAGCTGTACCAACGTTTTCTTTATTTCTTATACCTCTTGTGAGAGTTTCCTCAAGATGGCTCCATTCAACAATCCTTGATTGACTGTTTTTAAGGGGAAAATGTGGTTGTAAATTACTTCAGTAAACCCATTCATACGGGCTGAATGCACGGTAGCACCTGAATGACAGGAAATGACAGAAAATAGTCGGCTGGTGCATTTGAGGAGCGTTAGAGTCAGAGAGAGAAAAAAAAAGGTTTTGTGCTGCAGTTTATTCACGCGAGCTGCTGTCCTTCTATTTTTTATCACTTGGTTAATATTGACTTTGCTGTACAGCTGCTGCCATTGAAGTTGTATGGGTGCAGTAGTGTGTTGAAAGAAATGAGAGAAAGAGTGGTCTGAGGATGAATAAAACAGGACTAGTTGTGGTTACAGTGTGAATGCCCTTGATCAGCAAGATCAACTGCTAACTGTGTGTTTGTGTGTGTGCATGCGTGTGCATGTGTGTGTGTGTGTGTGAGTGACTATTCAAGACTCATGTGTGCTTCACTGCTTGGGCATCAGCATGTGATTGTGAACATCAGTTCCAATTTGTCTCCCTCTTTCAGCCTTGTTGTCTAATTGCCATGCCATCGGTGTGTCATTGAGGCTGCATTGTGTTCCTGTTTTGTCATCCTTATCTCAGTGATAATTGCCCCTGCCAAATAGAGGGGAATTAAGAAAAGAAATTGCTAATGACAAGACATCTAAGAAAAGGCATGTTCGTTCATTTCCTTTATCTGTTCTGTTCCCTCCCTGTCCCGTGTGCTATTGTGGTAATTACAGTCGATGCATAACAAGCTAGTTAAATAGACCATCTTTCTGTTTCTACAGTCAGAAAGCACAATACGCCAGAGTGCTCAGTTCAAACAGAAAAAATCTACCCAGCTCCCTTTGTTATTCCACCCGTGCATTGACAACGGTCGCAGAGAGGAGGGAAGGAAAAAATCAATGCTGTCAAATGCGGAGATAGGAAAATGTCATTTTGACAAATGCAAGGCTTTGTGTACGCACAGATTGAATTTTGATGGATTTCTCCCCAGGCGAGGCCTCCTTTTCTTATTTATAGGCCTTCATATAAAAATGTTAAACAATGATGTTACAGAAAGCAAATACAAATGTCATTGGCACAAAAAGTCCTCCAATGAACATGTAGTTCTTTGTTTGTGCAAAATATTTTTTTTCAGAGACAGACAGGCATTTGCATAGCATAGATGGCTATTTTTAGGAAAATGTTACACAAGACTTGTATTTTGATACGGCTTGTCATGGGGTATTTGCATGGGGAAATCAATGCAAATGAATTTGCATTAGTTCAAACAGAAGTTTGAACATATTGCCAAGCGTTTGATGCTTGTAATGGTTTTCATTCATACCTGCAGGCTGCAACTGAGGGTTAACAAATCTCTTTGTCAGGATGAAGCATATGCTGTATTTTATCACATTGTGGTGACTGTACAAGTGCTCAATATTCATTTGCATCCTTTCAGTAGAAGTGCAGTGTTGCTTTGTGTGAAAATGATGAAAAGCTGTTTTCATTTTGCAGATCCAGGAATATGTAATTACTATAGTTCCTTGACATTTTCCACTAGAAATTACTACATTTATCTGTGTAACTGTTTGTCTGTCTAGCTATCTACGTACCCCCTCAGTACCTCACCTAAGTACCGTACTCAAGTTTTTCAGTAGGGACAGACTTATTATGGATGCCTATATTCATCATTTTTCAGATCACCAATAAATTAAGTTAAAAATACAACGCAATAATACATGCTCTGTCTGTCTGCATCACTATCTGATTGATAACAGCCTACTGACACTGAATTGGATTGGAGTATAAAGAAGCAGAAAATTTTAATATAATTAAAATACTTGTTACTATGAATGTTGAGACTGATATATCAGCTCCAAATATCAGATATTAGCCTCCTTGATTACTAATAATCAGTATCATATCGGCCCTGAACAAACCATATCAGTTGATCCCTATACTTGAGTGTGATATATTTTATTGTGTATGTATGATATTTATACATTTCAAAAGGAAATATTGTACATATTACTCAAGTACATGTGCTTCCATCCTAAACGTATCATAGGCGCATCACTTTTGACATTTTTACTTCACATTTTGTGTATTGTTTTTTGTTTATTTTGTATATTTTACAGTTGCTACAGCATGGGCGTATAATTCATTCTGTACATTCATTCATCTTTGTGTATATCTGCCACTTCACTACTGTTTGCACAATTTAGTTCAAGGTTAATTTGCATCCTGTTGCACTAATGCGTAACACGTGCAATGGTAATAAAGATTAATCTTTCATAAGAAAGTGTAGTTCATTTGATTAATTTATTTTTCCATTTCCACTGGATAACAGAGCATAACTCAACATATAGGGGTATATGACATGAGAGAACATGACCTAACAAAACATGACATGACGTGATGTGACATAACGTAACACAACGTATGACATGAGATAAGGTTGAATTTAATCATGTTTCACAGCTATAGTCACTACTTATGTTACAGTCTTTGATTTTACTCACAAATGTATCATCAACTTATTTTAAAAGATTGCATTCTTCTAAATAAATTAAACTATCTACCACTTACAACTGGTAGATATGGCTGATGTATTGATGCTTCAATAATAATAATCTCAATTATGTAATTTACAATAATATAAAAAGGGACCATTCTGTGTAACGAGTACCTTTACTTTTGATATTTGATAACATTTTGCTGGTAATAGGCAAGGAGAGGCAATTTTATAAATATACCACCATTTGGACACAAGGCAATTCAAAGTGGGTATAAAAGTAATATATTAAAAATGAGTGATTTAGACAAAACAAAAGCAAGCAAATAAATAGTTTGAAATTACAAAGAAGTTGCGTATCTAATTAGTAAGCCACATTAAACAGCCCTGATTTAAATGAACTGACAGCTTTAACAGACCTCATTCAGGAAGTGTATCCACAGGTGGGGAGCATAGAAACTAAAGGCTGCTTCACCCTCCTTGTAATAATTCAATGACTTTAACTCATAATGACGTATTTTTATTTTTTGTTATTGCTTCTTCACTACAGGATCTAAATACTTCCTCCAGCTGTGTATTTATTTCCTCCTCTCTGGTGTAATGACTGTATATGACGTTATGTGTTTCAGCTCAGGTTCTTTCCCAGCATTCCTGACAGTCTTGTTTGTCTTCTGTCTCCCACAGTCAACCTTTGGACCATGTTTCAAGCTGCTCAGAAACTCGGAGGATATGAGTTGGTAAGTATTCACATGTGTGGCAGTGTATTGCTCTCTTTCGTCAAGGTCCCTCCCATCTTTTCTTCTATTTCCCCTGTCTTTATGCTTCCCTCCCCTCCTGCTCTCTTTTTCTCTATTATCTCGTCCTTTCCTCCCTGGCTTTTCTTTTTACTGCCCTCCTTTTGCCCCCTGAGGTCAGTCACTGTTTTCCCAAGAAGAAAGTCTTGCTCAGAGCCACATTTAGCAAAAATGATGCCGTTGTTACAAAACCCCCTCGGAGTGGAAAACACATGTTCCTCCTACACTGGTCAGAGGGAAATTGGTCAAATCGCTCATTTTTTCCCATGTTGGAGATGAAATGCACATATGTACCCACAAATGCGCACATTGAGTGTATGCACACGCACGCACAACCGTAGTGAGTCAGAAAATAAGCGTGTATGAGCCATTTCACTTGGCAGCTTCACCTGCCGTTTGTTCATTCACTATTCATGTGCGACGTGTTTCCAAAGTGAAGTCAATGTTTGATGTTAAGTCGTCAAGTGTGTTGCTCATGCCTGTTTCTTCATTAGCTCGCTGGTATAATGTCATTCAAACAGACAGCCAGACCAGACCATAAACAGGATACAGCTCATATAATGGGGGCTCATATCCTTTTAAAACCTCTCATATCTGCTGTTGATTATCTCACGTTTCATGTCGAGGCTTTGTTAGCTCTGTGGCAGCCCAGAGTTTTGTGTTTTTGTGTTGTAGTCTGTCATCTGTTATGGGATACGGGGTTATAGCAGGAACAACTGGCTGCATGATGTTAACAGAGCTTATTATGTTAGAGAATTGAGTGTTGAGGATTCAATAACTGGAACATCATGACTCAGTAACTCCCCAAGACCTCAAAATGATGTCAACCACTTATGTTTTTCTCTTTGTTTCTTTTCTATTCTTTCTTCCGCTCATATTTTTCCAATTTCCCTCACTCTGCCTCCATCTCTTTGTCTCTCTGTCTGTTTTCGCTCCGTCTTATCGCTCTTTGTCTTCTCATCCGTACCTTACAGATCACCGTCCGCAGACAGTGGAAGCACGTATATGATGAATTGGGCGGGAACCCCAGCAGCACAAGTGCCGCCACGTGTACGCGGAGACACTACGAGAGGTGAGTTATGGTGTTTGGCGGTTACATGCGACACATTATTGCTATGCGTGCACACATGGAACAGTTTGCATCGCCTGAAGTGAGTACACTCCCCCACAGCTGCATCAAATGTGATTTCACAATGCTTTATTCATAACATAGGGACACGACAAGACAAATATTGATCTTATTCAGGGGGAAGTCGATGCACTAGTTTGCAAATCACTCCTCACAGCCTCTCTCACTGTTATGGCATGCAGTTTTAATAGCATTAAGAAATATTCCTTATGGAGTTGAATGAATTCATGATGAGATGAGATTCAGTTATTTTCTTAGGATTAATTGATTAGTAGTGTGGCACTATGGAACCAATTACGCAGCAGACCCCACCCATTCTGCTCTACAAGCAGGCTAAAGAGGATTTAAAAGCTCAAAACGGCAGTAAAGTTTTGAATTATTAACTGACCTACATGGATACACATATACACAGTATACAGTAACCCCCCCACCCCCCCCGCTCCTTCGTATATGCATTTAGAGCTGCAATGCAAGATAAAATGAAAACTGCGGTTTAATGTATTCATCTAATCATTCAGTCAGATACTGCAGCAGTTTGAACCTCCACATTATAATCACTCAGATGGAATTACCAAACCAAAGCAAACATATGGATATGATCCTCAGGGAGCTATGAGGGTATTATGCAGGGGCACTCGCACACTCTTGCGCGCACACACACACACACACACACACACACACACGCCCACTTTCCCAAGGTTAAACAAATGCCAAATACGATCTTCCCAACAAGAGATAACCAGTCGCTCATGAGGCAGGTCATTCCTCCAGGCCGGCGACCCCTCTCCACATCCCTCCGGCTGCTGCTGGTTCATGCATCAGCACTGCTCAGGCACACACACACACACATGCACAATCACAATCACACCTGTCAGTAATACAGAAATATGCCAGCAGTACCATATGAGGGAGTCGGGCAGCTTCATATTGTGTCAAGATTGCATGCTGTAAGCGAATTTGCGAGCACAGGCAGTGGCGGCAGAGGAGGCTTTTCCAGGAAATATGTGAAACCATAGGTGTGAGGAGTTTATTGTTCAGTGTGTAGCATTTGTACACAAGTTGATAATGTGCCTCTAAATGTTCTGCTGAGGGTGCTTTCAGTGTTTACACTGTGTTCCTCAGGCAGGGATATGTTTTATAGGAGGAGCTGCGGTATGGTGGACCTCCCTATTTATACTAATAATAGGTGATGTTGGCCAAATATCATTTCATTGCAAGAGACAGAATAGGTCTTTGATCCTCGCCTTGTGACTGTTTATCTAGCTTTGAAATCAGTATGATATCTGTGCCAAGAAATGACTTTGAAGCCAGATGTGAAAAGCTGTATTGTTCATCAGTTTATAAGGTGTAAACAGGGTCACAGGACGAATCCGTGTGGGGCGCGCTGAGGTGTGACTGCTGCTGCGCTGGCCTTTCCCTCTCCAGCCACTGAGAAGCAGCTGAGAGAAAATAATGCTGAATCAATACAAAGCAATAATATCCACACACTGCAGTGGATATCAGGCTGACGGAGAGGGAAGGTGTAAGAGGGAGGGGTGGGGGGGGTGATCGGGCATGTGTGTGTGTGTGAGAGGGAGAGATCAGCTGAAGCTGAGCAAGTTTCCATTCAGGGGAATAATTTTAGCTGAGCCTTGGTGTTTGGGCTGCTTGGAGGGCAATTAGCTTCATTGTATTAACTCAGCAAACACGGCCATTCTCTCCGCATGATGAATGAGGCTGTTTGTGGGCTCGCTGAAGTGTGTGTTTGTTCCCCAGAGGCGTCTTTGTTTCCACCTTTAATCATTAGTCAATGTGCTACAGAAATATAATTCACAGGAAAGAATGTACAGTGTACAAACTGGAACAACACTTATGTTTTCCTCCTCTCTCAGAAGGATCGCTTCTGATTTGTCTCAGTGGGCCGAGGAAAGGTAGAGCAGGAAATAAAGAGTCTGAGGCTGGCAGGAAGAGAGGAAACAATATTACAGGGCATAATGGCTTTAAATTAAATGGATATTCTTGGCTGTCTTGGTGCTCTTCGGGTTAAAGATTGAGAATATACACAAGCATTCAGCTCGCATTTGAAATTATACACATTATCCCTTTACCGCCCTAATGGTAAAATCATATGAAATGGTTTCCTAGGAGATGTTATTGTGAAAGATGGAGCCAGAGGCATAATCACTGTATTTATGCTGTCCAGGAGCAGGTGGTAATCACTGGTAGTAATGGAGTTGCATAGCTGGAATTGAACAGGAGATAACCTCAGCTAATTGTCATTTTCAAAAGTTACTGTTTTTTAGTCGCGTTGCGGCGTTCATTAGCGCGCAGGGGGAAAAATCAATGCAGAAACGTCCAAGCCAAGGTCTGCCACTGCAGCTACGGGGAAGCTTTAATGATATTTATTTAAACCGTTTCCCGAGATTAGCTGTCAGGGCCCAGCGCTCTGAATTAAAAATGAGGTCATGAAAAAGATGGCATCAATAACCTTGAAATAGACTGCCTTTTGCTTCTGTGCTGTGCCATTTTCTCTGTGCTAACCCCCCCTCCCTCCCTCTCTCCCACTCCCTGCCTTGCACTTCATGCTGTTTCTTTCATTATACAGGTCAGCGCCTTTTAACAGCTCCTACATATTTAATCTTCCTGGTTTCCTACATGATCTCTTGTTACAAAAACATCACAATTCACTATCTCTGTTCATTTCTGCCTGTTACAGATTTTTAATACCTCACCATGCTTTGGCACTCTAATGTAATTGCACAACGGGGTTGGTATTGGGGCGGGAGGGGGGGAATTTGGAGGGGGGGTATCCATGGCAACAGAGAAGCTATTTAGAATAATTTGCTATTTAAAAACTCTGAGGTTTTGGGCAATAGCGGAGAGCGCACGATGAGGGCTTTTTGGATTAGATCATTTCATCTTTAAAAGTATTAGATGTTTGCCAGATGTACTGTACGTCGAGTCTGAGGCCTGTGAAATATTCTCCGGCTCACATCATGCAGATGTGTGTTTCTTTTAAGACAGATGCACGCCTGTTCCAATTTTAGACGACTAGATGTTTTATTGATTCAGCCTTTATTCATTCCTCCTGGTATCGATGTTCCTCTGCATTCACTAAAGCTGCTCCCCCAGATATAAAAATACATTTGTTATACTCGTAATTATGAGGAAACCTTGAAGCAGTCTTCACACTGAGAATTGTAATCGTAGGGATAGGCGAGAGGATTGTGTTTTTTTTATTTTATTTAGCTAGATGCTCAGTATCTTGCACTCGTCAGCATCTCCCTGCATTGTCCTTGATGTATTGCAGATACATCAAATGTAGCGCATTACACTTTAGCTTGCCTCGTCTAATACTGGAGCTCAAACACAGATTTCAATTACTGCAGTCTCTTGTTCTAAAGCAGAGGGTATCATTGGATTACAATAAGAAGCGTGAGGGAGGGAGTATCACCTACATGTCCTCCTTGCTTTTTATTTCCTGACCTGTGAGAAGCAGGAAGAGAGAGAGAGAGAGATGAAAACAGTTCACTCAATATTAAGAAATAAAGTTTGAGAGAAGAAGTTGGACCATGAGAGCGTGGTGGCATGTTGTCTGTCAGCATTCCTTTACACTCTATAAACAATATCTCAACATGTCGTCCGCATCAAAAGCTTTGCCAAATTCTTTGTATAGCCATGACTCTCTTCAGCTTTGGTGGGAATGCAGCCAAAGAGCTGCATGTTCTTTACACTAAAATAGCAGGCAGCTATTTTAACCTCTGAGAGCTGGATGGTCTCCCCAAGACAAAATGCTTCATTGATTATTCAGGGATAAAACCTCCTTTTCTTTTTTTTCTTTTTTTCTGCAGCCATCTAACAAATCACAATATTGGGTAATTTCTTTATGCGTGGAATTTAATCAAAAGGTCCAAGGTTTCTTTCCCCAGTGGCAGTGTGAAATCACAAATTACCGCAGTGACGTGTGACAGGCAATTGGCTGTATGAGAATCTATTCAAGTCTACTGATTAATAAGTAGTTCAGTGTAGCAAATTAAATTAATGACATTCTTTCGGAGATTTCAGTCCACTGTAGGGCAGTGAGAGGGAACATACGCTGTGTATTTGTGGGTGTTAATGCTTAAGTGTGTCTTTATGCAGAAGACTACTCATTTGTTTTAAACAGTTAGCACCCTTGGCTCACACCTGCTACGGCGAACATTTACTGCGAGCTGCAGCAGCAGCTAATGAGAGCAAACCCTGGGGGAACAGTAGAGGTCATTTTAAATCTGGTATTTTCAGACTTGACAAAGGACTTAAGTTTTTCATACATTCCTGTGCTGCCCTCCTGTTTTAACTGCATGAATGAGGGTCACCTCAAGTGGTTTGGCTTCGAGACAAAAGAGGGGCTTTGAGGCATGAATCCAAAGCAGAGGGACCGGCTACAATGTCTGTTTATCCCTCTGCTTTCTTGGCATCTTGTCTCCCTGTTTCTCCTCAGCAGTAATTGTTTTCCTGTTGCTGTGATGATGCTTAATCAGTGCATTTAGATTTGATAAAGATTTGATTTTTATCTTTTTTTTTATTTTTTTATTGTATTCACTTTTCCTCGCAGGCTTGTAAAAGTAAGCCATTTTCTTTCGTACAAATCTCTCTACAGCCCCCAGGGCTTGTCCACCAGCTCTTTAAATAGTTTCTTTTCCTTTTTTTTTTTTTTTTTTTTTTTTTTTTTTTTTTTTTTTTTGATGCATGAAGCAGCTCTTGTGATCTTAACACAACACCAGTTAAAATTAATTTCAGCACGGATGGGAGGGAAATTGTTGAAATGGAACAGCCTGCGGGCTTTTTCCACTTATTTGGTGACTTAGGCATTTCTTGGATTCTCGCACACTGCTCGTTCCTGTAACACAAAACTCAGATGAGAGCAGCACATTGCTGGTAAAGTCACCTTGTTTTTGCCAAGTTGTGTTTTTCGGGGGGGAGGTGCTTCGTGTGCAATCCATTATTTCAAAGGCGCAGACGTGCTTAGTTGACAGTTGTGGTTTGATGTTGAGGTTCACATCGTTATTGATTCTCAACATCAGTCAGATAAAATGCATTATATGTATATAGATAAATGAATCTCAGGCTTATTACATGAGATCTCTTCTATCTCAGCTTATTCAACGTTTAATCTCCTCACTGCATATATTTAGTTGCTTGTTATCAGCGTGGAAAACGGCTGCTTAAACAAAAGCCGAGTGATAAATTGGCATGAGAGGAAGTTAAGTATTTATTGACCTCATAAAAATGTTGCCTCTCCTGCCTTAATGAAATTCTTTCCTGGAATCTCTCAGTGCAGCACACGCCCCCCAGTGGCTTGAATTATTAACTACACCTGGCTCCCTCTCAACTAATGCAGCGGCTGCCAAGCTCAACCCTTCCCCTTCCTTGGAGGAAATTGCTACTTATATAAGTGGTATTGTATTATGAGTGCTATATTACATGATCATGACTAAGTAATATACACACTGCTTGAAATGACTCATTCACACTGAAGGGCTCTATGACGATTTTCTTTTAAACGTGGAGTTAAAAATGGAAAAAGGAGTGAGTGCCCTGTAACTTGAACCTTTCTTTGCATATTCAGCTTGTGTTGTAAATGTACATAAAACTTTAAAAAGGTGTATATTTTTGAATTGAAAGTCCTGTTTTTTTTTTTTTTTTTTTTTTTTTTT
>CAEMYA010002116.1:4917416-4986528 GCA_903131615.1 Diplodus sargus | reverse complement strand
TTTTTTACATCTACACTTTTGATCTTCATGTTCTTCAAGCGTAATTAAGCAAATAATTCTCACAATGTAATGGAACTTCCTGAGACTGATTTTTGGCGTCCTAGTCTTTTCCATTTGGAACTATTTAAGGCTCCAGTAATTTCCCGGGCTCAGCTCTTACATTATCCGGGCCTGCGACACCCCAACCCCCACCCCATATTGACATTCCATAAAGCTGACCCGGGCCAAGCAGTCGTCTCTTTCCCACAGATCATCGTGATAGTCAACAGTGCACCCTGGCATAATGTTTATATATGCCATTTATGCAGCCCTTTGATCACTAATAAAAAAGCTTGTGTTTACTACACATTTACCAGCCTAAAGAACTCCGATCCACTGTTGTATAATGGTGAAACATTAAATCTATCTGCCTAAAGCCTGAGAACCACTTCCCTGTTTGTAATAAATACCACCGCTGCTATTTTAAAGCTTAAAGGACTGCACAATTTTATCTCCTGTTTTCAAGGATTCTTCATTCCTTCATTCACAGTCATTTATACTCTTCATTAACATGTCATTATCCCCTCTTTCACTCCCTCTCTCCCTGTTTTTCTTTTTTTCCTTTTGCTCTCTTTTCTTCTCTTTCACAACCCCTTTGCTCTCTGTCTTTCCAATAAGTCACATTTAATAGTACATTTCCTTTCTTGGCCTGGGGCCTGGTGCCAGACCAGCTGTATGAAATGTAGTTTCACCGCTTTCCCTGCCAGCACTTTTGTTCAGAGGAAAAATAACAAAAAATCCCACAGAGCCTCTTGAACTCTCTGAGGCTTTTTTTCTTCCTTTTGAAGAGGAGGCGAAACAGCTCTTGATTCATTGTTTGTTTTACCGCCATGTCCCTTAAAAGGAATACTGCAACCGTCTCTTGTCGTTACACGAGAAGACCTTATTTTTTCTCATGACTGAGAAAGTCATGTTTCTGTCTGGCTTTTATGGATTGTTATTGTAAAAAAAAAGAAAAGAAAAAAAAACCTGACAGAGGAACTGGAGAGATTTTCAGAGGAGCATTTGAAGTTTGGAGTGTTGTAGTTTTTCAGTTGTCTTGGTTTCCTCTTCCACACTGTTTCTTATTTCTGGTCTAGTGCCAATTTCCATTTTCTTTACAGAGCAATAAAAGTCTAAAAGTTTCCCTCGCTGGTTTCTTCATGTCATTATTTTACACATGGGTATTGTTATGTTATCCAGATCTTAATGTTCCCATTAGTTATGACATCAGATACGGAAAATTGACTTGGGAAGTAGTCAGAAGAGAAATAACAGAAGTCGAAAATAGCTGAATGTTCCTTGTCACTTCGTGTGGACTTAATTAAGTTGGAGAATACGCAGCTTTCCTGCATTTAATCATGTCAGAAAAGGACAGTGTGTTTAAAACGAGAGACTACTGTTACCAGCTGAAATCTGTTATTACTGTAACCACTTCAAGGGCTTCTGCGATTAATCATATTATTGAACGATAGATCCTTTGAGGATCCTTTTCAACAATTTTGACTTCAGACATTTTCCCTCCTTTGTGTTACCAACCACATTAGTTTTACGCACCCGCAAACACACACATTCTTCTCTCTTGGTTAAACTAATACCAAATGTGATTCGTCTCAGCAGGAGATAGCTGGTTACTCACATTCTCACACTCACTCTGGCACCCGTCTGAACCTGGATTTTCCCTAAACTAGATTAATTACAATAGGATTGCTAATGGTTGCCAGGTATTAAAACAAGAAGCTTTTAAAGGGGGGTATTTGATACTCTACATGCCTGTGGCAAAGCTGCAGCTTAGTCTGTTTTGGGTATTATCAAACAAAATACTTTACTTTCTACTCTTTTGGTAGTTAGTGAGGTGGTTCCCTTTTGAAAATTCAAATGTGTAGTTTTGTGTTTTTATTATTTTTCAACCTGAAATTGTTGATTGACTAAAACATTTTGTTTGTGTGCGATGAACCAAGACATAGATTGGTAACTGTTCCTTGCAAGCACAGCATGACATAACATGATCACACCAGAGACTCATCTGTCTCCCTCTGCCTGCATTCTTCCTCAGGCTCCTCCTCCCCTACGAGAGGCACATTAAAGGCGAGACGGACAAACCCCTCCCCTTGGCCAAACCCAGGAAGCAGGAGGGCAGCCAGGAGAAGCCTTCTTCAGGAGCCAAAGCCAAAGGAGTCGGGGCCAAGAAATTGAAAGGCCCCAACACTCCCAAGCCAGAGAGCAGAAAGGACAGAGGGGAGATGGTGAAAGGCCAAGAACAATCACAGGTCAGTCATAGACCTCTCCCCCGACTGCTGCCTCATCAGGATCGCCTCTCGCTCCGAATTCAATTTAATTTTAATCTCCTTGTGCTTCACATGGTGTCGAAAGTTCCTGTTGCCTTTGAAACTCAGAAACAAATAAGAAAGAATAGAAGTTTGGGGAGGGCAGTATATCAACATTGAATCAGTATCGTAATATGAAACTATATATCGTCTTATTTTATAATAACAATCATTAACAAATTATACATTTATAGTTGATTAAACTTGAGGTAATAGTTATTTCATTGTTAAAAAACAATGCAATCCTTTTTAAAATATTTATTAGCAATTGTGAAGTCATTTTAACATCAGTTGCAACTTCACAATAAACAATTGCTCAATAAATTTGTTTGTTTAATGAGCTAAAAATGTACAATTTTTAATTTTACAATTAAAAAAGGGTAACTGCAACAAATCCACACATTGAAGTGTGTTTACAGGTCTTGAGGAATACAACTGCAAATGTGAAAAAAGCAGTATAAAGCCTCTTTTGGGTCAAGATGAAGCTGCGAGCCTCCAGTTCCTCAGTGTATTGTGGGTAATGTAGGCTCTAGATTTAAAAAAGAAGAACACATGGAATACAAAGGTGATATCTCTGGTCCTGCTGTATAGATTTTGATAATTTGCTTTTAAACTGGCCATAATGAGTCCAACATTGTTATAAAAGATTTTAAAACCCGGTGCCTACATTACCCACAGTGCAATATAGCCACTGAGTGACATCATTGGAGGCAGTTTATCAGATCACATGCAGCTTCTTAGGAGCCACAGAACGCTTAATACTTATTTATTCATGTATGCAACAACACTCGACACTCGAGATTTTCACTATATGATTAGTGGTCTGCTCATCTGTCATCTCATCTGAATTCTGTGCTGCAGTAGTAACCACACACTATGGAAGTCGCTAGCTAGCTAGTTACTGCATCTTATTTTCTTCTTTTTTCCTGTTTTCTGACGGTTGGCCACCAGCATTAAGGTGCATTACTGCCAATGACATGAGTATTACTAACATGATGACAGTATTCCATTTTTATATATTCATATATTGTGACACCCTTAGTCTAGAAATATTGTGCAGCCCTGATGGATGTGTTTTATTTTCTTTTACTTTGAGAACTAATTGTAGCAACTGTTGTGTTTGTGCATGCAGGACTCCACGGGGCAAGAGGAGCTGCCTGAAGTCATCAAACAGGAGATATCTCTGTCGGATGAGCCAATTGTAATCGAGGAGGAGGAGCTACATGTTACCCTGAAAAAAGAGGAGTCTTTGGTGGTGGAGCAGCCATCGTCACTTCGCCCGAAAGAGCCAGACTGCAGAGCCCCACATGTTGGCCTTCCCCTGCACGCAGGGCCCGGTCCCCAGCCTGAATGGAGGCAAATCAGAGAGGCCCTCCAAGCAAAAGTCTCCTGTGAACAGCAAACTGAAGTGCATTTCATTCCTAAAAGCCCCTACCTGCCTCACCGCTGGGATCAGAACAAACCTCCTGGACTCATTGCTCTGCCTGAGCCCTCCTCCAGGGTCAAAGACTCCATAGAAAGCCACGGTGGAAGAGTGGGCAAGGTTCTACCAATGTGTAAGCAGGAAGACAGGGAGTGTATAGACTTGAGCACAGATTCCTACCCAGAGAAAGAAGATTATGGGGTCATTAAGAAGGAGTCGACCCAGGGCGCTGCACAGACGGCTGCCTACTGCAAAGCCAGCCAGGGGGTCATGTCTCCGTTAGCCAAAAAGAAGCTTCTCTCGCAGGTGTGCGAGTCCAACCCTTACTCCTTCACTTCTTCTCTTCAGCCTCCACTTCCCACAGCCGTTTCTTCTCATCCTGTCATATCAGTGGCTGAAAGGGAGAAGGAGAAGAGGAAGGGTGAGGAAGAGGTGGTAGGACAGAGGCACGGGTCAGACATCCCGGAGGTAGCGCCCATATTCAGGCCATCAGTCATCCAGCACGCCCAGAGCAGCAAGCCTCACCAACAAGCCACGCGGGGCCCATCAGAGAGGAGCGCTGTAGGAGAGCTTTCAGAGACTTACAGGGCGAGCCATCACCTCCAGCCTCAAGTCAGTGCGCCATGGCAACCCTATCTGCCCCGAAGTCATGCCCAGGAAGGTGTGGAGAACGCCGGGGAGTCGTTACTCCACGGCCCGACTACTCAGTCCCGGAGCTACGCGGGCGACTGCTACTCCTCCCCTCACCTCCACAGTCTGTACAGGCAAACTGAGAGCTGCCTGAGCCAGGAGAGGATGGCCGGCTTCCCCAATGGAGAGCGGAGAGAGCACTACAGCAGGGAGCGTGAAGGCAGCCAGGGCTTTGTCTGTGGTGGCCTGGAGCAAGAGGGCTTGGCCTACAGATACAGTGACAGGACTCAAACACACGCAGAGAGGAGGGAGGCTGAAGACGAGCCCAGAGACTTTACAATCTCGAAACCTCTCTCTCAGAGGGTGTCCTCCTTCTCCAAGCCCTCCTTCTGCAATCTCCCATATCCCATCTTGCACCAGGGATTGGATTCCCACCCCAAGGCATGCCGAGTTCCTCCCATGACCGTCTCCCCCCCCAAACAGAGCCCAGCAGAGTCGTCGCAGCCATTTCCCAGCCCGAAAGCTTCGACTGATTCATCCCTCACCAGCCCAATTCGAGCCAGTAAGCGGAGCCTAGCAGAACCAGAGGGTGATGAGGTCCCAGAGAGGAAAGTCCGTGTAGTGACGCCCATCCACCCTGCCTGCGCAATCCGACGCAGCGACCCAGAGGAGCTAAAACCAGCTGAGCCGGCTCACGCGGTTCACCTCAACAACCATCTCCCCGAGGGCCACCCAACAACTACCTACCACGCAGCACCCTTCTACCCTGGCATGTACCCACATGGCAGCCTGGTCTCACCAGGAGCCCAGGATGGGCTGCAGCAGCACCCGGGCCTGCAGTACCTGAAGAGCCAGTCGGCAGTGTCTCCCCTAGTGCCCCCGTTAGCCTTCCACTCCATGATGCTCCACAGGCAGCTGCTGGCCTCCAGCCCCAGCCCACACCACTTCTACAGGCATCCAGGCGGGGCAGCACTGTACGGGGACCTACTGCACCACCTGTACCCTCTGTCCACCCTCCCACCACCTCAGCTGTCCTCGGTACACCCCAGCACCAGACTGTGACTGTAACTTCTTCATCCTCAGACTAATTTTCTCAGCTTCTCTTTCGGTCTCTCTTGCTCGGGGATTGTGGCTCAGTCGAAAGAAAACACTGATTATAAACTTTGACTGATTACAGACTGATAAACTCATCAGAGTGAAAAAATTCCATTCTTTTTTTTTTTTTTTTTTATCCGTGTATGCATTTGTTTATATACTTTGCACTGTTGTTCATTTTTATCACCACTTACTGTATCTTTTATGTCGTTGTCGTATCCTTATTTGCACAATGCTCGTGTGTATGTGCTCACAAATCAGTTTGCCGCTCTCAGTCACCATGCGTCAGGTTGTTGCTCTGGGATGTGTGAAAAGTGGAGGGCAACAGAGAAAAGCCATTTGTTTACTGCGTCTGAGGGCTAAACTTTTTTGCTTGAAAACACTAAAAGTAACATGACAACGTAAATGAAATCCTTTATATAACCAGGAGTGCTGTTCATCATCGCAAACAGCTGTTTAGCACATTATTACAGTTTAGGCAGCCATTTGCGTGTTGCATCTGTTTACATGTCTCCACGCTGAAAAGCTGCTGCCCGTTTGTGCCACAGTAAATCCACCTGGACGTTTTTCACTCACCGCGGTGCTGCAGAACATGAAGTTAGTTTCGTCGTAACATTCAGAGGTGCTGTGTATAACAGATGTACTGTAGACTCACATTTTACTCACTTCAGGTTTTATAGTATTTCAGTTAAGATCATACAACACAATCAAGTTGTCGTGTTCAATCTGTTGACAAATCATGAATGTTTTTTTTAGCTAGCCGTTAAAATTTATTTTACTTTCCAAACTGAAAGTAACTTTAGCCCCCGAAACCCGTTTTGTGATGAGTAGACTGTAGCAGCTTGTTTTTGTCTGCAGGACCAGCATAATGAAGCAGCCGTCTGCTGCGGAATGCTCACCACAAGAAATCAGCATTTCATCTGTTTTGTTCTTGACTTGAAAAGCTCTTTTTTTTATGTTGATGAACGGACTCTTTTATTCAACACGCTGAAAAGACTCACTGTATGATTTGATAGGAATGTCGTCACTTAGGATATTATTGCTTTGCAAATATCTGTGCCTTTCGCAGTCTTGGATTTAGAGTTAGGACTACAGTTGTTAAGGTTTATCTTCTGTAGCAGGGTAGGAATATCAATAATTACTGTCACTCTTGTCTGACATGCAGCACACTCATACAAACTCGGCACACTTGGCTATCAGACACCAGACTTGATAGATAAGAAAATTTTAAATTTAAACATTTATGCTTCAACCTGTTGGTTAGTATCTGTGCTTAAATAAATCTATTTACTTAGCTTTACTGTGTCAGGCAATTGATTATAGAAGAAAAGATTTACTGATAGTAGATATTGACACAGGTCTGGTGTCTGTCATCCGCAGGGCGTGTGTGCTCTGTTTTCTAACAGTGATGAAAAGGTACCAGACTCCATAAAGTATGCCTGCCGTGCTCCGTAGCCTGAGGTGTAAAGACAACACCTGCTCTGGCTTACACAACCACTATAATTGCAATCCAGGATAGTCGAAATACACAGTCAACACGTCTGGTGTTTCAAAAGAAGAAAAAAGCTGTAAACGTTTATGTGTAGTTTTACTGAATACTTAGATTAAAAAAAAAACTTCATTTCTGATTAAGTACTGTACATTGCTGTGTGTAGGTAAAACTGGCATTAGTGCTGGCTCCTGTACAGAACATTCATACGGGATCAATTCATGACAACCTTCTCTCTCTCTCTCTCTCGTCTTATTTTCTCTGTAAATAGCACTGTAGATAGTACCGCGTGGTTGTTATCATATAAACTGTTATAATCTGTAAATAGTATAAAAAAACAGTATAAAAGTCGGTTACACAATCGAGGCGTGTCCTTGCTTGCTCTGTTTCAAGGTCACCGTGATCATGTTAGATTAAAACGAACACTACGATTTAAGAATTAGGATACTCTTTTTATTTGTTGTCCTTTCACTTTCTTTTTCCACGTCGTTTCCATTAATGTGCATCCTGAAAGTGTTTTTGATACAGTAGCCATCTGTTTACCAATCACCCAGCTGGCAAGCAAGACAAAAAATAAAGACATTTTGTATGATATGACCTCCTGTATATTTAATTAAAATATTTTACTATCTATACATGCTTCCTCAGTTGTTTTATTTAACTTAACTGCAGATAAATGTCCCGGGCTGAATAAACTGATATTTAACAACAGCACGCTAACATCAATGTAATGTTTTGGTTGGGGTTTTTTTTCCTGAGTAAATGCAGTGTGAATGGGGTTTTATTATTGTAATACCATTATCTGGCTATGAGATTCCATCCGCCTTAATCTTCACAACAGGCTACGTCTGGGCTCAAAGCCAGAGGAGCCTCTCCAGTATTTGCTGCAGTAGAGAAAATGTGCCCGTGCATGTATCTCTACGGGATGTGTGTTGGACTGCAATAAAAGCTATGCTTTGACTTTTATTGCCACCCCCTGGTAAACCTTTACCATGAAAAATATTCCGTAATACTTCCAAGCTCAGCAAAAAAATAAAGCAGGCACACCAGGGTAGAACGTAGACCGCTTTATTGCAGATCAGCAATAATAAAAAATACAGTTAGCTTCCAAGACAACAGAGAGCAGACTGAGGAGAAAATTGCACTTTTTGAAAGAGTAACTACATTATTTTTTTATTTTTTTTTACATTGCACTATATAAAAATTACTCTGTACTAGGACAAGATTAATGTATTCCTACCAACTAGGACATGAACACAATACCTCTTAAAGTCTAAATAATTAATGTGCTAAAAGGAACATTGAGATGACAAACAGTATTACACTTTAAAAAGGAGTTACAGTACATTTAAATCAGATATTTACAGATTACTGCTGTCGTGTAGCTAACAAATGAATTGACATTTTTTTCTAAATGCATAGTAAATTGTCCCATTAGTCTCACTGGATCAAAGTAAACATGTTCTGTCCTTATTTAGTCATAAAGCAGTTGGTTATTCAGATCATACGCCCTCCCTCAGGGGAAACATTTTACTTTACTGGTTGCAGCTTTCACGAGCGCTACACAGTTAATCCGTCATACTATGCAGAAATGTCAGCATTCACATAAAGTGTCAGTCATTTTGATATGTAATTTTACGTTCTTTCTCTCTGGTCTGACTGAGAATGGGCAAGTGATATAGGAAGTGCAATATAATCATCGTGCGATCACATGGTCCATCTATGATGTTTGACCCTGGAACATTCCCTAGTTTTTCCCGGCTATTACAGTACATCAAAGTGACTAATACACACCGCGCATAGAAAGCATTTTGAGCACACTGCTAATATTGAGCAGCATCCCCTTTTGTACGAACCATTCTCTGCTCTTTCAAGGCTTAAACTAAATCCTCCTGTAATCCGCCTCCCCCCAAATCTACATCTCCCCCTCTTGATTAAACAGAATTTAGAGGGTGAGATAAAAAAAGAAAGAAAAAAAAAAAAGACATGGGATTGTAGCTTTCACCATACGGCTTCATCTGGCCAGGAAATTTAAGAAGAAGCCAAACGTAATGTTTTGTACACTGTCTAATTATGAAGAACATCCTTCAACATGTGATTCCTAAGTGGCTGAAATATTTAGTGGCTGGCAGGATTGAATATGTTCAAAACACAAACACGAGGACATTTATCATTTTAGCTACTTGAAAGACTCACTCATTCAATTATGTTCACAGCATTTATGGGCTGCACTGTTAAATTATGTTGGACATACTGTGTAGCCACTGAAAACCAAGGTCACTCCATTATTAAGACCTCTGGGAAATGGAGAAGTCACATTAGTGCTCGCAATTGCTCCTAAAATCCTGCTCCCTTAAAATCTGCTATAGTGGTCATAAAATTGTCACAGTAAGTGGAATAAGTCAATAGTTCCAAAAGGAATGACTCGTCCTCTGTCGGCCGATGGATCAATTCCAATTTGAGTGCTTTTGCAAAAGGCTCTTTCTTCAGCCCATGTAGCAGTGGCACAACTGAGAAATAAGCCTTTTCCATTTTAGTGGGATTGATGATGGCGGTGCTCAAGCCAACATATGGCTTTCAATTTCATCTATGGGCTAGCTGCACATGAAGAAGTTTATAATGAGGAGTGGAGCAGGAGATGTATCAATACAATATTGATATAGTGATATGAGGTGTCGACTGGCATTTGGGTTGTCATGATGGGACTTTATGAAGATATTTTTTAAGAGACCACTTCACCCACCCATCCTTTTTAGGTCAAGTTCGACATTTTAGGTAAATACGATAAGACGATTGATACCAATCTCACGCTATTGGAGATGTTTAGCTTAGTTTAGCATAAAGACTGGAAGCAGCGAGTCTGGCTCAAGGAATCTTAAAACAAAAAAAAGACGGAAGGGTCAGTGGTTAACCGACTCTCTGAAGTGCACCAAGAACCCTTCCTTCTTTTTATGTTTCTTGGCCAGGCTCTCTCTAAAGCTAAAAAACTACATACCAGCGCCTCTCAAGCTCACTGCTTAACACGTTATATCTTGTTTATTTAATCTGAACAAAAACTAAAGTAATTAGAACTAATTGTAGTTTTACAGTAAGGTGTGGGCAGGATTATTATCTTGGCTGGAAGCAGTGACTTCCTGGAAATTTACTGTGAGATGTAACGTAATTACCTTAATTAGTGAGCTTTAGAGGCGCTGATAGGTGTATTATATTACCTTTGGACAGCTGCATATCTAGTACACAAATATGATATTAGTAGTGATAGTTTCCTTTTATTATCTAAATGAGGACCAACAGTAATGCCTTAAATACCATCACATTCTGAGGTTCAGTCAAATATATTGTATATTATTCATATTAGTGGTAAGGTAGGCAGGGTTAGTAGATTAAATCTTTGATAGCGCTCACAAGGCTTTCAGGTTCATCCTCTCTCTGAAAGACTTCCTCAGTTTGCTCCTCGGTGCAGGAACAGGCCCAGGACTGTAGCTCGGTCTGAGGAAGCCATGTTCACCTGTGGCTTCACTGTTGTGGTCGTAGTGGTTCTGGTACTCTGGCTGCTGCTGACTTTGTGGTTGTACATCAAGAACACCCAGCGGGGCGTTTTTACGGCTGAGGGCTCCGGCTCCTCCAGTGTTGTTCCACTGGAGCTGCTGTATGATGGCAGAGAATTTAGCATCCAGAGAGGGTCTTCCAGTTTTGGACTTTGTGGCTGGACGTGAAGTGCAGTTGCTGGAGTTCTCCTTCTCCTGGTGTGGGGGAGGAGGAGGAGGACGAAGGGAAGGCGGGTGGGGGGGTTTGGCAGGGCGGGTGGGAGGAGCATGAGGCTCTCTGTCAGAGGGAGGAGGTGGGGCACGGCGCTTCTTGTGGCTGAGGGGTGTAGAGCTGGTGTTGGGCTTGGGGCTTGAACACGGGGTGGAGGTTTTGCTCTGGGACAGAACACTCTTCTGCACCAAAAGTGAGTTGGACCCATCAAACAAAGCGGACCAGTTAGCTTTCTCCTTCTCCTCGTCATGACCAATGAGGAAGCGTCCATCCGTTTCCTCTATCTTGTTGTGGATCATGTCTGTGAGGCTTTCAAATTTGCCAGGTGAATTTATACCTGCAAGTCAAACAAAATAAAAAATAAAAATTAGACAAATGTTGGTAGGTGTGCTAGATGTCACAGATTGATGATTATTTTGAAGTAGCGTGGGATCATTGGAGTTGTTGTCTTGATTGTTAAACAACCACCACTGCCCACAAGTATCTATCGGACATGACTAAGGCAGAAATGTTCACAGAGGAGGTAATAGTAATAGAGGTTAAAGTTTTATTCAAATTACGTGTAGTCATGGTTTCCAACTTCCTTCCTCTCTCTCCAACACGTCATCTGGTGTTTTCCCAGAAGTTAAAGCAACAAGCGAGTACAAATTCCAGATTTCTCTGGCTTGATGATCATAATTTGAAACATTTGGGATAATGCAAGTACTCAACTCAACAAAAGAAAAAACAAAAGGTCTCATCATTCTCAAGACGTTTTACAGATTCAGAATGTAAGGATTGGACACCTTTAATTCATACTCCGAACAAATAAAGTGATCACTAAATGCTGCTAACTATAGTTGTTGTTGTTAATAAGTTAGAAGGAAAGAACAGGCCAGAGCTAGCTGGTTAGCATGCTAACTTCGGTAGATAAATCTGCAACACATTACATAGACGTCTTTGATATAAAGTAAAACCTCTTATTTGTTTTTCACATTCTGTTGATTATTTTAGTTTTGAATGTTTTAAACTTTTTTTATAAATATTGCACCTTTATTGTACAAGAGTTACATATTGTATCTTTATATTTGTGTTTGGCTTATTTTTGAAATGCAGAGAAAACATAACATTTCATCAAGCACACATTACAATATTCTAATTTGATTTGGTTTATTTAGAGGCTTCACCACTGAAATTAACACTATTAAGCGTGGTTAATAGAATATATTTATTTCATTTAAGTGTTGTTTTAAGCTCTTGAATCATATATTCTATAAATAGACGTATACAAATCCAGATCCTCTAATACAGACAGCAAATTATCACTCTCCGTCTAACTCACTTCAGCCACTCATTCCAATTACTCTACTCACTGAGGTCATTGTAAACAGAATCAGCCTGCTTGGCGAGGAAGAGTGATGGTTTCCTTGGTGACGCGACCTCGATCTTCATTAGCTGGTTGCAGCAGTGCAGCCACTGGCCTGGTTGTAAACAAGTAGAGGCATGGAGACACAGATAAAAGGTTATACTATCTGTTCTTCCCAAGAAGAGTTTTCTAAACAAATGCATGGCAGCTTTACTTTCCCAAACACACGGATGCACCCACACTAAGCCCTATATACAATATATATGATAACTATATCTATCCATTGTTTTTATATACAAAACACACTCACTTTGATCATACAGGTGCTGGTAGAGGGCATCCAGCCAGTCCTCCAGCTCGTCCCTGGTTTCTGTGGTGAAGACGATGGTGTGAGATCCCTCTGGTGAGGGGTTGATGATGGACAGACTCCTGGATTTCAGTCCTGCTGACTCCTTCTCCATCACACGGATCCGGGTGTCCTGTAGAAAAAAGACAAACAAACCACATCAATAATTTATCACAAGCTGAACATGAGTTTTGCCATAAACAAATGAGAGCTCTGAGTGAGATATTGCACTAAAGAGCACCAAGTCGCTGACATTGCAGAAATAAAATAAATTCAGCAGAAAAATGTCAAAGATGCAAGAAGGATCTCAGTGAGTAATGAGGCATTTTGTATTTTGGTTATTTTACAGATGTTAGGAAAAATTGAGCTGTGACTTCAATTAATAATAATAATAATAATAATAAATGCGATATTCATTTTTAATTCACGATTCCTCTAACAGATCAATCAAAACAGATGATAATGTACTGACAGGGGTAATGCCAATATCCATTCCTGGTGTCGTTCACATTTGTACTTTTCCGCCTTTACCATTATTTTTTAAATAAATACTTTCTAATTTCTTCCAGTACTGTGTGTTTTATTATGTTGCCCCTGAAGAAAATTGCCAGTAATTTGTAATTTACAAGCTCAACAGAAGAACTGAGCAATGAATGCCAATGAGAGTGTGGAACATGGGCTGCTTATAATTAAAATTTTCACTGTTGATTATTCTATTGATTAGCTTCTTGATTATTTGGTTTATAACATGTCAGAAGTGGTTAAACATGTAAATCATTGTTTTATGAAGCCCAAAATGGCAACCTCAGATGTCTTGTTTTGTCCACAACCTTAAGATATATATTTTACTGTCATAGAGGAGTACAGAAACCAGAAAATACTCACATTTAAGAACAGGTAGATGAGATGGAATCAGTGAATTGGGACTTGCTCTTCTTACAAGAGTACTTAAACATATTCATAGATTATAACAGTTGGAATATAATTTAATCGTTGCCAACTAATCGATTAATTGTTGCAGCACTAATGGAATGTGACGGTTTGACTTCTGTCTTACCTTGTTGATGGGTACCTTGAGAGTGGGCTGCACTTTAGCATCAATTTCCTCTGGAGTGAAGTAACAGGAGAGAAAGCCAGCACTCAGCACGCAGTACAGCCTGCAGCAGCGGTACATCCCCTCCACACTTTGCTGAACAACAAAAAATAAAAGAAAGATAAGAGTTTAACTCAGAAAAAAGCCATGGGGCGAATGCAAATGATAACAACAATGAACGCACCTTTTGGCTCAGGTATCCAGTCATCATTGTCTGTGTCATGCATGCAGGCTGGGCCACCAACCGGCAGCAGAGGTTGCCATAAAGTGGAAGCCAAGATGACCACTCAGCTGTGGGGATGAAGAGTGGCATTGGTAAAGAAACCCCCAAAAAGGAGAGCCACATAGATTAGTCTCAATAAACTACTTCATAATTTATGTAAAGATAAAAGGTACTCATTACGAGTTTAGTGTCTATTGTTATACATCAAACACACATGAGAAAGCTTCCTGTTGTATAAGCATTCAACAATAACAGTCATTAAAACTAATGTACCCTGCTACCAACTCATACCAAACATTTACTCCTGATATTAGAGCAGGATAACAAACATCGACCTGAGCACCCACTCTCTTATCCATTTAATCACTCACACAGAGGAAGAAAACTAATCCAATCTAAACTTCAATCACGGGTTATTTTGTTTAATTTTAGCGTTCTTTTTTTTTGTCAAAATATTGTATCATTACCACAGCTCTGAATCAAATGAGGAGATAAAAAGCATAATCCCTTTATATCCCCTGATATTACATTTCTCTGCCTTTTCTTCTTACCGTTTTGGAGAACAATGAGGGAGTGAGACTGGAAGCTGCCTTCAGCCTCGGGCAGACACAGTGTAGTGTAGGCCAGCAGGCTGTACTTGGCTCCACTGGTACAGGTACACACACACAAACACAGAGTTTAGCTGTCTTTGAAGTATACTGCACTGAATTATTTTTATTCCTTGGCTTCCCAGGCTCAACCACAAAGGATTCATGCTCAACTGTAACCCTAACAATAAATAATGATAAAAACACATCAATATACAAAGACTCTAACCCTTTAACTCCAACATGTGCACATTATTTTGCTTTTTGTAAATGATTGTCCTTGTTCAAATGCCTAATGATCTCAACGTTTCTCCTCCTACTGAACAGGTGGTATGTATCACTTACAGATGTTCGGTTGAGAGTTTTATTAGACGCTTTAAATGATGTTGAGTGTGCTTTTCTTCTCAGGCAAATAAAATACAGGCAGAAACATTACAAGGTTCACTTTTTCAATAAAATGGCTCAATTTCTTGGCACAAAAAAAATCTATGAATGTCTGAGGGCTGAACACAATCACTAATCATAACCTCAATATTGGTTTAACCCTCACTCCAATATTCACTCAGTAAGATTTGTTGTATGAGCCGGCAGCTGCACCCTTTGTCCCAGTAATGAGCCATAATTGAGTTAATTCCCGACTGCAAAAACCTTAAATAGAGAGCCAAAAGTCTGTAAAGGGTTTTATGGGCTCACACAATACATACATGGGTATGGGGTTGGACTGCAGGAAGGTGTCAGGGTCTTGAGAGTCCAGCAGAGGGCAGAGCTTCTTCCCAGCACTCTTTCCAAAGGAGTTGCGGAACTTCTTGGCCAGTTTCTTTGGCGTGTTCACCAACGTGAGCTCTTCCTCCAGGGCACAGCTCCACAGCTCCACCTTCAGCTCAAAATGAGGAACTGCTTCTTTACTATAAGTGAGGACAGACGCATTTCAATTAGAGCATAAAAATTATATCTGTAGAAAGCATGTAAGATCAATATTAAAAAAAGCAACAACAGAAAACCAAAATGTAAAGATTCATAAATTATGTATATTGTTGCACAGAAATTGTGATCTGCAGAATCGCTATGAATAAATGTGTCTTGAAAATCAAATACATATTCTGATTTTCATATTATTAACTTAAGTACATATTTCATATATTAAGTGTTCTTAATATAACTTCACAGTATTTTCCAGCCCTGCACAGCAGGATATTACATTACATATTGGGCATGTAAAATAAATACTTACAAGATGGTGACTCCCTCAAAGCAAATGTCAGTGACTGATCTGTCCACCACCACCATCTGTGTGTCAAACACCTCTGAGCCCATCATCATCAGACAGAAGACGGCCACGCGACGAGAGCCTAATAAGCACAAAGACTGTATTATTACAGCATATATCCACGATATAACATGAGGCAAAGATAAACAGAAGACATTAATGTTAGTGAAATAAGGACAAACTTACTCCCTCTGTTGTTAAAGTGGTCTGAATCTCTCCACATCAACGGGAGGCGCAGCCCTACAGCAGCAGAGGGGGAAAAGCTCAGTAACAAGGCAACACTCTGAAGAGTTAATTAATTTAATATCCATTTTGTGAATATAGATTGCCAGAAAAACTAGCAAATTTGACTTATTTGAAAAAATCTTACCAGATATTGCAATTGTCGCATAACAGGGCACACGGTCGTCTGAAAGACTGAAATCAAATTTCTAATTTCACACAAGATTTCCAAGATCACAATGTATCAACACATCAGCTTCACAGTGCTTAAAATGTAAAATCCTCTTTCCAAAATCTTATGTTATTATGTTATTACTTTTTTCTCCCAAACTTAATTTCTTCACTGAAGTCAAGATTTATAATATATTACAAGATGATCTTCAAATATATATTAGCTAATGTTTAACAAATATAAAATAATTACTAATTAATAGTAAGTAATGTTTGCAGAATGTGTCCTCTAGATGCATTTAAGGAACTGAGACATCCTTTAATATGGCACACTAACAAGATCACAAGAACCACAAGATCAATTTCTGGGTCACAAGCAGGAGGAGGGAGGAGAGGGGAGGCACAAAATAGAAAACTGAGACGAGCCTCCTACCTCCTGAATTCTCCCATCACATCCTGCTCCTCTTTCTTCTTCTGCAGCTGTGTGAGATAGGCCTTGATCCTGGCGTTGCAGGTCAGCAGGTTCTTGGAGGCATTGAGAACCTGTTCTCTCTTACTGCAGGCAAGGAGCAGCTTGTAGGCACCTTCCCGCATTCGTATCTCAAAGTCAAGCTTTTCTTGTATGTCAGTGCTCTTTTTGGACAAAACAAACAAGAGAGGAAGTCGAAAATGACCAAATCAATCCATGTCAACACACAGACCGGCAGCTTGCATTGACGTTTTAAATTCATGTTAGTCCGTCAAACTAAATGCGACAATCAGAGAAAAGACACGATGAGTACAAACATGTTAATTTCGCTAAAGTGGAGTTGGAGTGAAGTTGCCCTTGAATGTTGATTTTGGCAAGAAAGAAAAGCCCATCTGGTGTTAAAAGTGATGTCAACAAGTATTGCACATAAATTTAATATCTACAAACAAGAACACTTTTAAGACGGCTTGCAACCTCTCTGGGGTGCACTCATCCTTGTGTGCTTCCAAATCTGAGTTGTTTTTTGGCAAGACGGATGATTTATTTGCTATAAAATATTTTTATTTTTTTTAAAACCCATCATCTTTCTGGCACAAAAAGAGCCGACCAAGAGTAACCTGAGAACGACAGACTTAGAGTAACAAAATATTACAAGGCCCTCAGGATATATGACCTTTGAGTGATACAACGAAAATTTATTTGGCAATACACTACACAAAAAAATGTCAGACTTGTTGCAGTGAAGACAACTACTTTTGACTCAAGAGCAACTTTTTGGGGCACATGTTGGAGGTGAAATCATGCTAAATAATGACAATCATGCTGCAGATTCTAGATGGGATGAAAATAACAGTTAGTGCATGACCTTATGTATATTATATACAATTTGAATGGTGAGGAGACAGAATGAAAATAATATGGATCACAGATTGCAAAGAATGAGTGAAAAAATGGATTAGGGAGGTTCTAGCTAACATATCTGTGGCTTAAATGGAGTATGATGATGTCTGATATAATGTGGCTTTGAAACATACTAAAATCAAATTACAAAATTTTTAATTGTGGAATGGAAATTTGGTCTTGCTGGGTTAGAAACTGAGTTGACAATCGCTTTAGGTAAACCAACACCATCATCCTCCATAGAACAGACTTTTTTATGCACCTGTAGCTTCTTAGAAATCTGTCGTATGTACAACAAATTCATATCCTCTACTATCTGCAGAGTGTCATTCAGAAGACTTGGGCATCGTTTCATGCTTTTCCTCTGAAATGATAGCAGTTTGTGTGGTGTTAGAGCAAAGAGAAGCACTTTTTTTTATGGCAGCACATGCTTAGCAACATTCAACAATGCAACGGCTCTGGTTTCAGGGAACTGAATGATTGGAAAAAAGAAAAGGGGGCGAGTCTCGTATTGCAACTGGCCCAGCTAGCTTTTCCCCAGGGAAGTGAAACTCGACACAGAACATGCAAATAAATCAAGTTATTTGAACAAAGCATACCAAATAAGCATATTACCAAAGTCTTTTGGACTTAAACGAGCCGTATGTTAGCTTGTGGACGTGAATATCTTTGCACTTTGGACCCCCTCCCCAGCGTCAACCGAACTGTCATTATAAATCAGGGTTAACGGCAAACCACACACAAAACACTCAGTTATATCTTTAGCCATACCTCCGTTTGCAGAAATAAGGTACTCTGTCGTATTTTCTTCCGTTTAATCTCCATTGCCACCGCGGAACCGGCCGATAACAGCGACCTGCAGCTCCCGATTCGCTTGGAAGTTTGAACGTCCCGCTGGTCGTCCATGTTGTTTGTCCATTCGCCAGCAAGAGCACGAGCTGCACGTTCCTGCCCCAACTTCCAACGGAAAGGAGGGTTTGATTTGGGTCACGTCATCTGCCGCAATGACGATTGCTGGCGAGTAAATCCAGAAGCAATCCCATTAAAACAAACAAAACATATTTTTATACAAACTCTTAGAAATGTAAATAAAGGGAGGATAAGTTAGCGAATTACCAATAATGTTTAAGATCTTGAATCTTCAACAAATGTAACTTCCAACAAGGACACAGCTGAAATTAAAACTGTCTTTGAAAAGGAGAATGCCGAACTAAAAGCCAGTCATGTTGAAGTAGTCTATAATAACAACAAATAAAAAATAAATAAATAAAACCGCACAGGGTCATGTGTACAGTTCGAAAATAAATATCGAACAAACGCCCCGCCTTCTCAGTCGGTATCTCCGAAGATATAAATCGAGTGCTTCACGTTGACTGAGAGGGAGCGTCATTGCGTAGCTGTGCCAGACAATTTACGTGAGTGCACCGTTTTAGATTTGAATTTTTTTGGGACAATAAAAACAAATTATAATATTACGCTGCCAGTGATTTTAACCCTTTATACACATACAACAAACAAAAACTTGAAATTATTGTTGGCAACATTTAAAACGTTTATTTCTCGCTCTTATCAAGAGGTTGCATTTTATGAAGTTATCTCAATAAGCAAGCCTAAACATATGTGAATGCAAAAACAAAAAAGTAATTTATTAAGGTAGCATATTGTCATTACGCTGTTAAAAAGCATTACAATGGATTATCTTCTTAAAAGTGATGCCTTGTAACGGTGTTGCTGATTTGTTATTTTATTGCAACATCCTCATCCTTATTGTGATCCTTGTTGTTTGGTTCCTGGGACACCTCGTTCACTTGAAGCTGCGCATCATGCAGCAAGTACTGGCCTCATTTTCTGCATCAAACATAGGACTGCCAGCTGCGCAGCCCAGCTGATGGAACAGGAACAAAAGACCCTGAAACGTAACCAGTGAGTCCAGGAAACCCGCCCCCCCCGGTTCTGGTGACATGGGCTTCTGGTCGAGTTGGAAGCATCCATGACTGGAAATGTAGACGCAGGCGCTGCTGAGGATGAACTCAAATGTGTCAAGTTAGCCACAGGCACACACTGAAAACTCCGGAAATTACGATATTTGATTTAAAAGTAAAAGGCAATTTTTAAAAAAAAATTCAAACGAGATGCATGCATGTGTAATCCTCTGATCCGGTGTGTAAACAGTGATGTCACCTACTTTGCCATCTGTAGGCCGTTTTGTTTGCATCGCCCCTGCCATAAGCTGTATATATCTGTAGGTTGCATTTCACCCTGTACTATATGCCATAACATTACTAAGTACCCCTGCAGCTGATTTATTTTAGTCTACTATGCATGCTAATGGTGTTTGAATTCACATGACCACATGTGTTTAACCTCGGTTTTTCAGTTAAACTATACATCACCTTCCTGTTTTCATGATACACACATAATTCAGACTGATCTCACAAAAAGTCCAACATGACAAGTAAGTTATTAAAACAATTCTGAATTTATTGTGGAAAATAAAACAATTGACTCTTTGACAATTTAAGAGCAGTACAGGGTAAAGGTAAAGTATGGGTAAATGATGTGAATTTTGTATTTTTTATGGCAATATCAGAGATGAAAACTCACGGTTCACTCACAGTTCAACTCACTTAACATTTCCTTCATCAGGTTATCTTATAAGACAATGGGGGTGGCCATCTTTAATAGGTTGGGGACCAATCAGTTCAAATTACAGAATTGTTTGTGGTGAAAATTTTAAGAAATACACTGTAGAAGATGGCTACATCTGGAAAAAAACATCACTAAGAGAGTATATCTCATCAGAAAGTTACAGAATAGCCCGCCTCAAATGGCAAATGACGTGTATTGATTTCAAATCAAAGCTTCACTCTGAGAATTTAATTGAAATATAAACATTTTTACTTTAAAAGCATGGTTGTTTACATGTTCATCCCCTTAACAAAGCCTAAATGGATCTATTTTTATTTATAATTAAGTAGCATTAACTGATTTATTATTTCATTATTCTAATAACAACAGTTCAAAGTGTGTAAGTCTTTAAAATTGAATTGTCTCATTAAAATGTTATATATCGTGCTTTTTTTTTGACAAGATATCTTTATTGTGATTTTCAACATTAACACAACAAATAACAACAATGGCCACATTATCACAGTCTCCATGTACATACATGCATGCACCTACAGATACGGAAAAGTTCAGTCCCACTACAGTTGACAGTAACCGAACACAATGAACATTTTTGGAAAAAATAATACAAAATGAACAATTACAAAATTAATCAAAAATACTATTCCACCTCACAACCCAAAAATATCATTTTTCTTTGTTGCCATCCATCATGCCTTTCAACTTGACATTTTAACATTTTGTGTATATTAAGGACAATCCAGTACCTTTACATGTCTGTTGTTGTTTTTTTTTTAAATAAAGGTTTATTAAGAATCACCTCTCTCATTTGTAAACATGCATACACAAGAAACAGAATAAAATACAGTAATAACAATTTTGATGTTGTTTGTGCTTACTTTAAAGGTGCCAATCTCATTTTACAGATTTAGGTACGTTGAACCATGATAGACACATGTCTATGCGTTGAACTACATTTTTCCTAAATCTGCGGTCACGTGATTAATCGTAAATACGGTTGCCTAGCTACACAGGCTGTCACCTTGAGGCTTACTGACAGATCACCCCACTCACGCAAAGCTCCGCTCCGATTTTATTCTGAAAGTTGTAACCGGAAGTCGTGAACGAGCCTACGTCGCATTGACGCTCCGCTCGGGATGGTGCTCCGCTCGCCGCTCGGTCGCAGGGAGGGAGCAGCATTGCTGAGCAACGGAGGGGGAGAAGGCCGACGCGTAGAGCCAGACTGAACTGCAGCAACGGCAGGGCTGGGCTCCACACACACACACACGCACACACCTTCAACAGCAACAGAAACCAGGACGGAAAAGGGTAAGTGAGGAGACATTTCACTTTTATTTTTAGCGGAAAGTAGGAAAGACAGGCTAATTAACAGCGCATCTTTAGCTAGGTGGTCGACCGTTAGACGCACGTGAAGTTTGCGGGCAGAAAAAAATGGGAAGAGTCGCTTTTCTGCTTTTCTGTCCATCTATTGATGTCAGTGTGGGCTTCCAGTGTTGATATAAGATTCTCCGAGGTGGCACAGCAGTTCCTGGAGCCTCTCACGGTAAATCCCCAACGCCTACATTCAAATTGATGCTTTGAATCCGTATAAACAAACGCAGTAATTTAGCACCCTGTTATGCTTATAACGGCTAAACGAAATAGTGTGACTCCCTGTTGGCTAACTGTACGGCTACTGTTGTCGGCAGCAGCATGACCAGCCTGCCCTGCTCCTCCTTTGTAGAGCCACACAGCCTAGCCACTTTTCAGCCACTGTAAAAAAAAGAAAAAACTGAACACCGTCCACATTCGCAGTCTGTGCGATTATTATTTGTTGCTGGCCTGTTTTTCTTCTTCTAATACTTGCATCCTTCTTTAACCGAACGGAGGCTATCGAGACAGGATGCACATCAATGAAGGTCGGTCACAATGGACGCTTTGTGTTTTATCTAATTGGAAACAGACTAATCTCGGGAGTCCTCTTTGAGTCTATGTTTATTGTCTGATGGGTAGATGATATGAGTAGGTGTTTCACTATTTAACGTGGCTGCACAGTGTTTTCCGATGCCAGTCGGACCCCAGCCTCTTCTTCTGTGTGGGGGGCTTTGTTTTCGTGGGGCAGATGTAGCTGGCCTACATGCATCCGCTCTCTTTGTGCTCAGTTTGATTTTTGCTGTCATCATCACATAAGATGTAAAACTCTGGGAAATGGCAAAATATGTGCTTTAAATGCATCACAGCATCTTTAACAAAATCGTTAAAGGTGACTTATTTGCATGATCTTACAAAGAAATCTATGCATAATTTCAAATTGTGTACCTGGTGTTTATTTGTGAGGTGACAGACTGTTTTGAAATAAATGATTAGTTTAAAGATTGAAGAAGATACGTGACATATTTCAAGCATTTGATTGATATGAATAGCAGCAGCAGCCATATTTTTTTTTTCATCATGATAATTTCCCTTAATTACATATAATAACATCAGAGGTATCAGTGAAGTCTGCTTGCATTGGTGGTTTGGGTTTATAACACAGTTAGCTGTCCATTTACTGGACTGATGTGTTGTTGGAAAGCTGGAGAGCCATAGTCTGTACATCAGCGAGTCATGTTAGTCTCCTCCTCCTCCCCTCTCATCTGTAATAATTCAAATTTTGGGTTGGAGCCATAAAATTTGCAGATAATACCATCCAGTCCGGCTTTGCTCCTCTCCTTTCCTTTCCTTTCCTTTCCTTTCCCTCTTTCACTCTGCCCTTTTCCGCCTCCTTCCTGTCCTCTCCGCAAATGTGGTTGCCGGCCGGCTGGTTGGCTCTACAGGCGGTTGCATTTTTAAAAACTGTGTCAGTGTCACAGGACGGAGATGAAGCTGCAGCAACGTCCTCGCTAGACTGCAGCCTAGCCAACCTGCCTCCATTTACATGTTACAGTGCAGATGATAACACAGAAAACTGGGAGAATGAATAGAAATAGTGCACTCTATTTGACATTTATTGAAGATTTCTTGTTGTTCAGGGGTTTCCTCTGAAACACTGGAAACTTAAGCATTGTATAAATTCCTGCTGTCACCAATTTGTCAGTGCTGATGGGTCAATTGCACGTGTCATAAGTTGGCTATTAACAATGAACAGACAGAAGTAAATTCCTGCTTTTTCATTCCCTGTAACCCCTTATCTCATCTGTCATGAATAACTTGGTGTCTCATGTTCAGGAGCATAACTCTCATAGTGACCTTGTGGCCAATGAACAATGTTTTCTTCATTATTATGAACCCATTTTCTATTCTAGTTGGGATTGAAGACTTTGTTGTCCAGCCTGCCCAGAGCCATTGTGTATCGTAGGAAGTTTAGGAAGTGAGTTCACTATACTTCAGTGGTCAGGGAGTGTTGTTTGTGACTGAAAACAACGTATCCTGAAACTTAATACTGTAATGTATTTCATTCAAGATGTTTTTAAAAGCGTTTTTGTATCAGGGTTTCTATGGCTAAAAATAGTTGTGTGATCTGCCAGAGTATGAACGTTAAAAGGGTCATGAGAGCCAGATAACTTGGTAAGGTTCCTGCTTGTGTGCAGAGTCACGACGAGAAAAATGGGAGGTGAATAAAAAAGTCTGAGTTGGGAAATTGGGATAGACAGCAAAGCAGAGCAGAAAACACGAAAAAAGCGTGAAGCAATACATAATCATCAACCTCTCCCTTGTTATGGAACATCAATGGTGTGCCTGGTTTGATTTTTCTGCATTAACTTCCCAAAATGAAAAATAAAACAGAGAGTGACCTTCACATCTGTTTTGGGGTGTAACGTACTCCCCTCTGAGTATCCGGCATTTTGTGCTTCTTTCCACTGCAGATATTGATCTTGAATTTGGGCCGTTTCCATTCCAATCTCTCCGTCTGCCTGGCTACCCCTGATTGTCCTGTTATGCTAGCGCTGATGTTTTTTTCCTTCTAAGTGCCAGTGTAGATTTCAGTGCGAGAGAGTTCACTATTTTTGTCCGCTGCTGAGTCTGTTTCTGTGGGCTGCATAAATACTGGTGCCATAATCAACGTGGCAGGGTTGGTCAAATACTAATGTTCCTGTTTAAGGCCCACCAGTCAGTCATTATCTGCTCAGCAGGGGCCATATAAGCACTCACCGGAGTAAGCCTATTCATGGCACATTATGTGCTTTGGCTTCTGTAGGTACATCATAAAGTGATTTCTGAATATGACAGGTTAAATGTGTTAACCCAGTTCAAATACCTTTCTGTGTGGAGGAATATATCATATTTAGTTATTACTGACACATATCAAAGATCAAGATCAAGAGAACTGCAGATTATTTCCTTGATTAACCGTTTAGTCCATAAGATGGCAAAATTTTGAAAAATACTTGTCAGAATTTTTCCCCAGAGCCCCAAATGATGTCTTTAAATTGTCTCTTTTGTCCAACCAGCAGTCTAAAGTCCACTTTCATTGTCTCTTTCTTTTCTTTACTTGTTTTTCATCGCTTGGCCTATTTGGTAGTATAAGGCAAACGGACTGGTATTGCTGCTTTTCTGCCATTGCCAGTGTAGGTACCAGAACAGGAGGACCATGCTCTCTGCTGGTTCCCAGAGCAGACCGGACCACCTCGTTATGGTATTCTCTGTCCTAATTGGATATAGTGGGCAGGTATACCAGACAATTTCTTTCCTCTTTTACTGCATGAGCAGGGAGCCGAGGTACTTTGGATATTGGCCAAATGTGCTATAACAGTGATTACAGTTGGAATATAGAGCTATTTAACACTTATATTTGTATATTACACAAGTGATCTGATGAAGGCCAATTTTTTTTTCACTAGAAAATAGCAAAATACCCTATCACAAAGTGCCAAAGTGACGTCTTGCATTGCTTTTTGTTTTGGTAACAGTCTAAAGCTCAAAGATATCCAGTTTACAATGATATAAAGGAGAGAAAAATATAAAATGTTCACACTGTAGAACCTTGAACAATGATGATCGAATTTTTTGCTTTTGATTAAAAAAAAACTTTGACAGTAATTTGATTAACAAAATACTTGCTGTAGCGTAATATATGTATCGCCCTAACATTTTAATGGTTTATTTAAGATTGCATATTAGTTCACTGCATATTCCTCTGCTCTCAAGCCTCACTGAGAAAAGAGCCTCCAGAAAATAGTGAATTTCAGTATAATTTCTAAAAAATGTTCTGCACATATGCTTCAGAGAATTAGTCACATGCGCTGAAAAAGTCTTTGCTGCAGGGCATGTGCTTCATTAAGTTTCCTGGATTATTATTAATCTTTTTTTTATTATCTCTTTATCAGAACAAGAGCTTGTTCACAGTGTTGGTTTCCCCCTTGTAGACTCCACAAGAATAATAACTGTCTCAGATAGTGCTGAAGGGCATTCAATGTTTTTATCTGCAATGCTGTACAATTTTTAACATCCATGAAGTGTGAATTTCCATATGTAGGTCTGTAGGTCATGTGGAACACAGGGGTCACTGAGCATGTGGTGGGTTTGTATCTTAAGGCCATGGGTGTGCTGGGTTGTGTGTATCATAATAACAATGAGGCAAGCTGGACGGATGCTGGCTAAATGGAGGTGTTTTGCTTGTTTGTTCCTCTCACCAACTGCACATGTGACGCATGTGGCCACTCTACTGCACCATATGGTCTTTTCTGCTGCATTGGACCTTTTTTTTCCACACATGCTGCATTCACAAACCACAATAACACACATAAAGCCACACGTACACATGTGTGCTCAAGTTTCTACAGATTTGAGGTGCTGTCCTGACCCCATAATGATTTATTATCACCCTGTATAGTGCTATTATCCTGTCGGAAGAGATTCATGTTGGTGTATAGTGTTAATCTGGCTGCATAAATTAGAAGCTGTTCAATATATGTTATTATTCAGTAACATGAATTATTTTTGTCAAAAAATATAATCAGCATTTGTACACTTGATCATGCTCCAAAGGCAGGATCCAGATTTACACAAACACACTGGGGAAAGCATGACCCATTTTAGCCAAATGCTTTAATCTCATTGTATGCACATGTTGTTGTTACTCTTTGGATATGTACTCACTCTTTGGAAATATACTTGGCATTGAAGAGAAGAGAAAATGGTTAAAATTATGCATTCAAAATGTCCGTACATTGTCATTTGGCTCCAGCTATCCATGCAGTGTTTAGAAGCTGGAGCAGCATCCTTGGCTGTCAAACTGCATACATCCTCAGGTCGCTTAATCAGCCTTTACCACAACAAACCCAAAGTACATGCTTATTATAGATCTCAGCCTCCAGTTGTAGTTTTTTGGCTTTCGCTGACAAATTACTATGTTGATGAGGATCAAGCGACTTGACAAGGAAAATGTTTATACAAGGCTCTTTCTAAGGAGGTCCCTTAAACAGAATATGACTAGTTTGTGCTCTTTGTGACATTTTCTCCATTTATGAGGAGAGGTAAAGTAGGCCAACTTGATTCACATGTCAGCTGGAATCAAGACATTTGAGAATGATATCCCAGGAGCAGCCACCGCACACTCCTTTATGCATTCTGAATTTCAGACCTAGAACATTTCATATATACTGCATTATTTAACTGCTATCAAACTGTTTTTTGGGATCGACTGGCGGCCCAGTGGAGCTACTGTTTATGGACTATGTTAGTCATTAAGCTTAAGTGTCTGCTATATCTTTATCAGACATAATAGAAAATACCCAGTCTCTCCTTTTGTTTGATGTTAAGAGAGGAATAATAGTCTTGTGTTTCTTGTGTTTCTCCTCTACTGTTCACTTTCAAGTTTATAACTCTACAGTGGATTCAGCCTCTGGGGACTAAAAAGCCCTTTGTCTGTCTGTCTGTCTGTCCAGAGGTTGCCCGGCTGTCTAGTCTTGAGTCCGTTCCCCGGATGGTTCTTTACACCCTTCAGGGTCTTCCTGGCTCCCAAACCAGCTCTAGGGTTGAGACAAAACCAAATCAGTCTCCCTCGTCTGTTAAATATTGACTTCCTGACCGTACATCAGCACGGTCAAGGGAATTGGCTCTTCTATTTATCTTGTCCTTCAATGTACTCTCCTTGGATTGGTTTTACTTATACCTCCAAGGTACTGTCTAGCCCCACATAAAGTACAGTCTTTGCTCTCTTTTGTTGTTGTTGCAAAGCTACAATATTGATAAAAATATTTCTTTTGGAACATGAATTTAAGGCCTTACATCAAGTGTTAATCTACAAGAGTCATGCTTTTTTCATTTTAACAGTATCTTCGGTACTAAGCCATCCGTGGTTGATGGTGTTTTTGTGCTACACTTCCAAGAAATCACTTTGCAATGAGTCAGAGTGCAATGTATCAAGATTTTCGCCTCAGATTTTCTTGTTGTCAGGCTTTAATACGGTAACTGCTCTTTACTTTGTCTGTTCAGCTAAGGGGGCTATCACTGCTCAAGCGATTGTAACTACTGAATGCTATTTATATCCAAACAATCTGCTTTTGCTGCTGCTGTAAACATTAAATGCATCACCTCCTGTCTGCCTGCGTATTTCTCCCGGGGAAGGACTGACCAGACATGAAAGTTCAGAGCAACAAATGCTTTAAAGCTTTTCAGTTGAATCATTATTCATCAGCCTGGAGCAAAATCCTTCTGTTATTACTACTTCCCTTAGAATTACTGCGTGTAGGGTGTCACCTGGCCAAACATGAGTTTTACTTCATAGGTTTTGTAGAGCAAGCATCGGCTCTAGTTTTTATGTAGTTGCACTGAGATTAAGCTACATTTTTTACAATGTAGGCAGGCAACCACACCCTCACTAGGGCTAAGTTTGGCTCACATCATGAGACCATGTGGAAATGTGTGTGACAAGAGTATGAGTTGTCTCTCTCTGCCTGCCTGCTTCTTTCTCTGGGACTGTCTGTCTTACTTTGTGAGTGTTTGTGTAAATCTGCATGTCGCAGCTACACACAGCAGCTGTGAGTGGTAGTGATGTGGTCTGAGTCAGCTATCAGGGTCGCAGTGGTGATGTGACAGTCAGAGAATTCAGATAGAAAAAGCAGATGAGCAGTGCGGACGGTTACCCAGCTGTTGCATCATCCTGGATACTCACTGGAGCCAGATGCTATGTGGAGGGCAGCAGCCATGTGTTGCAGTGAAGAAGCATATTAAGTGATGACAGTAAATAAACTGGCGCTCAATGACATCACATCCTGTCCTCTTTCAGTCTGATTGGCTAATTTGGATTGGAGGGAAGAGATTTGAATTGTTGAAAAGCAGAAGGATTGTTTATATAACGATTTGCTAGATATGGAAACATGACAGCAAGAGCGATTAGACACAGCCAATGAATCTGATTATCCAACACAGCATAATAATCACCCTGCTATATTTTAAATGTCTCAACATGTTATTATATAATGAAAAATAATGATAATAGTGCTCATTCTCATTAGCTTCAAATTTGCCCGTTGTTGGTGTTGATAACATGATTTTCCTCGTGACAATGTGTTTCAGTTCCTCTTAGGTTGCAATGAGCAGCCTCACTGTAGTTTTTCATTTATGTCAGACAGTCATTAAGTCAGTATTAAATGGACTCAATAGATGAGTGAGGTCTATCCACCACAGGAAGTGCTGTGCATGCTTCCTGACTCCTTACTGCTTCACACAAAGAATTCACAGTCGTTCTTAGAATAATCCTGTCCTTTCACTCCTTAATTCTGTGTGTGTGTGTGTGTGTGTGTGTGTGTGTGTGTGTGTGTGAGTATGTTGGAACTAGTATAAGTGCAGGTCGGAGGGTTAGGGAATTCCTGCCAAAACCATGAGGTCACTATTTCTCCTTACTTGCCCCAGAGAGATTTTGAGTCACTGAAAGTGAGGAATGAAGATGAGATAAAACAATCAGTGAGAAGTATTTTTGCCAGTTTCTAAACATTGAAATTGTTTATTACTGATATTTAGAAGCAAGCATTTGTGAATGTCTTTACATGATACACGTGGTGTTTATTGATGTAGGTTTGTCATTGTAAGTTGTAGAGGAAGTATGAAACAATGATTTGATAAATTACAGTGAAAAAAGCAAAATGGTTGGAACAATCAGTTTATCCAAATTACCCAAAACCTCACCACACTTGAACATTTGTTGTAATTACTTTCACAGGTGGTAATGATTATTTTTATTATTGAATAATCTGTTTTCTGGTTATGTAGTTAAATAATTTAATCTTTTTTTAATATATAAAATGTCAAACAACAGTAAAAAAATGCTAATTGAAATTTCCGAGAGCTCAAGGTGACAAATTGCTTATTTCTGAGCAACTGTCTTGATATTCAGTTGACTATTACTTAAGATAAAGAAGAGCAACAAAGCTTCATACTTGAGAAGCTACAACCAGGGATTATTTTGAATTTTTGCCAAAAAGTAATCAACAAAATGTCGGGGGGGAAGGTATAAATCGGTAAGGGGTGTTGTGATATTCATTCTTAATAGAAAATGGAACAAAAAGCTTTAAATGTCAAACATTAAATACAAAGGCAGTATCGTCGGCAAACTGTTGTAAAATACATCTAAGAATTTGAAAATGTAAATGACATAGTTGTCACGGTATAAAATCAATGATCTCTTGATCTTTACAAATCCAGATGTGATCAGTTATTTCAAAAATTAAACTTAATCGAATCATGGATATAGAGTCTGTGTGGCTACACATTACTAGAATTAAGTGGAAAGTTCAGTATTTGTAGTGTTAGTGAACTGGCTGTTTAACATTAGGTCTGTAAGGAACATGTGTAAGCCAGACTGTAATGTGTCTCCTTCGTCAGACCTACCACTGCATTCCCCCAGTTGTGCCATGTCTTTCATGTGTGATAGCAAGAAGGTTTTTTAACGGCACCACACAGGCTGGTATCCATCGTATTCAGGCTCCTCAACCACATACTCATTAACCTTGCATTCTGCAGTGAGTGTGCAGCGGTTATTGAGACTGCAAGCCTTCAGATGGTTGGTTGCAGTGGGGAGGGGAAACCACATATAATTATAGTGTAATGGCAGTGCTGTTGTTCTTTGGAGGCTTTCTCTGATAATGTATGCATGTGTTTTGTTTCAGTGTTGCATCTAACTGCAATATCTGTTCCATTTCTGAAATACAAAGTGACCATGTGATTGCAGTGTTGCTATTGATATCAAATGGGCATGGAATAATTAATTGGAATTTTGCCAGTGACTGTTCGATTACATTAAATGAAATCAAATCTAGCATTGTTCTCCAGTCTGAATTTCCCTGAATTTAGTTGTACCATTATAAGAGCTTTTTTCATAAAGGTTGCAGAAATTTAAATTAAATCAAGGTTAATGTGACTTTTATGTTTGGCTTAATTGTTAAGGGGTATTTCTTATGATGAAACAATGCATTGTGTGACCTAATTTCCCATGTGGATGCTCATTATTTACTAAAGACTTCTCTCATAGTCCACATATTTCCTGATGCTCCTCAGTTAACACCATGCAGGTAAAACTGACATAATATATGTTAAAAAACCCTTAACTGTGACAGTATGTTGCAGCAGATTACCTATATCACAGCTGTTTACAAATGTCTGAATTTTCCTTATTAAATGTTTCACATATATAAAATTGTTAGATTTTCAAGCTCTAAATGATGCAAAGCTGATCCTGTTTACATCAGAGACAGCTGTTGCTTTGGTTCTGTCATGCTCCCAAAAGCATCGTGCAAGGAACTGTCAGAGGTGTGCAGTTGATTAAAATTTTACCCAGGGGATTATTGAGTTGGTATACCAAGTACTTATGAGGTCAAGTGAGCAAGGGCTTAGCTCAATAATCTTTAATTCTCTCTCTGATGGGCTTTTCTTGGCACTTTCTACACACGATAGAGTTGCTGTTATTTTAGTGCTCTTTTAAATTACCGTCAAAGGCTTTCCTTTGAAACCTGTTTAATTTTTAGATACATAATTATGAGAAATATTAAAATTGTGTAAATCTTGGTATTTGTAAACCCAAATGCGGCAATCTTTTAAAAATGTGCTTCATGACAGAGGCAACACATTCTTCACATCACTCTGAGAGGCTCCACTCTGTTTTATGTAATCTTTTGACAGTGTGAAAAATTCAGTTATGATGAGTTACTTTTGGCTGCTATATTTCACAGCCAGCTATATTTCACTGGCAGGAAACATCAATGCCACCAGTTACTCAATCAGCCACCAAACCACACTTCTACCATGCTATGTAGTCAGTCCGTTAGAAAACTACCTCACAATTAAAATGCATGTCAGTTAGTTCTTCTTAGTGTTGTTCTTCTGGTTCTGGCCAGTTATAAAGTTAGAGCAGAGCAGAATGGATCTGACCTCCTTTCCAGCTCATCTGAAGGAGAGCGAGGGGAGGAGGTAGGCAGGAGGGAAAATAAATGTCCTGCTGGGGAGGCCAGCCAACATTCCTACATCACTTCCTCCTCTAACATCTGGCAGTGATCAGGGCAGGCAGAGAGAAAGAGAGGATGCATATTACTGGCTGGCTTAGTGTTCATTTCCAGGCGTAGACAGTGAGGCATCACATTGCAAGACCGCCCACTCAACCTCACTCCCCCTACCAGCAAAACAAAATGAAGCAAGATGAAGTGATTTGATTCAGTGTTTCTCTACCAATGTTTACACTTTGTCTTTGACTCTGCTATCGTCCTTCATTGCTTCATATGTTCTTCCATATATCTGTACTATTTATATCATGCTGTGAAGAAAAAAATGTGATGCGTTTGCCTGCGCCTTTGAGCATAAATGAAAATTGAAAATCTGAATTTTCCTTTCTTCTTTGTTTCTCAGGATGGCCTAGCTGTGTTGTGCTGTTGGCAGTCTATCAGCAGTGAGCTACCTGGACCAGAGGTGTGTAACAGAACTAGAACTACTACCGTAATTTGTTTTCCAATATTTAAAACAACTTAATTAAATTTGTATTGTCCTACCACTAAGTTAGGGCAAAAGGATGGCCTTCCAACCTCGGGACCACATTTACAATTTATTATGGTACTAATACTATGGTCTGTTAGATCACTGTGTGTGAATCCTAAACTGTTTGAGACTTCTCGTAGCTCGAGCTTTATTTAGATGATATACGTGTGATTCTGAGACAGAGGATCATTCTGTTCTAGCAGGTGTTGTATTTGAAGAGTACCTCTTTATGTGGATATTTATACCATGATTTGACGGAAAATGTGCTTGAGTATCAATTCTATTTAAAAATGTCATTGTGTGTTTTACAGCAATAGGATCTAACTTGCTTAAGTAAACTAAAGATTATCTGATAAATGCTTATTTGCTTTTGCTCCAATAGGTGTATACCAGAGGCGGCAGTAGGTTGCAGAGATGAGTGTGACCTCCTGGTTCCTGGTGAGCAGCGGGGGGACTCGCCACCGCCTCCCCCGGGAAATGATCTTTGTTGGCAGGGATGACTGCGAGCTCATGCTACAGGTAAGGCTACAGTAAAGTCCTGCTTCTTCAATAAACTGGAACTGGACCAGGGCTGCAAATGTTAGATTAATAACCAAATATTCTGCATGATATTTTCAAATTAACCGTTTTTAGCAAAAAATCTTAAATGTGAATATTTCTTGCTTCCTTTACTCCTCTACAACAGTAAACTGCATATATTTGGTTGTGGACAAAACAATACATTCAAGGACTACATCTTGGACATAACAACTGTTCAAGAAAATGAATGACAAAATAATAATAATAATAAAAAAAAAAGGATAGCAGTCTGTTAGCCGTCTGATACTTAGTAAGTCACCCCAGATTTGAGACAATATCATAGCCAGTTAAACACTGAGTCCGACACTTGTAAAGAGATTCACTCCAGTCATATAAATAACCTGCTGACCTCACAGGAGTCAGTTTCATAAGCTCACTGTTTACTGAGTCTGCCTGAAGAAACACTACAAATGAGCTGTGTGTCCATGCCATTGCTCTTGCAGTAACACAACAAGTTTCTATGTCTTGACATTGATGTGTGTGGCTGTGAGGTTATGTCTGTGCAGCTGAGCACACATCCAGGGAGACCATGTGCATGCTCATGTGTACCTCTCTGGTCACCGTACTATTAATAGAAAGTGGGGCAGATACCTCCTGAGTTAGATCTTATCAGGCGGAGCCTGTTGCAGTGAGTAGCGGGCGCATCCATGGAAGCAGTTTCTGTTATGACATTACATACAAAGAGACATTTCAAGTGGTACCAGTGCCTGTCAGACTGTCGCACTACTTTCAGGACTCTCACTGATATTAATTTATTTTGACCATGTTGGTGGAAATTAGCTTTACTTCATTGTTTTCAAATCACTGTGGCTAATACAAAGCTTTAAATAAGATTTCTATTCAGGTTTAATGAATGCATGATTTGTTATTATCTCAAATAAATCAGATTTCATGCCTTTTAGATACAGTTTACTCCAATTGGTGAATTTGATCCTTATATTATCAAATCCAAACTTTAGAGATAATTAAAAAATATAATTATTTCTGGGTTTTCTGGCTTTAAGAAGCTAAAGCATAAATCAGATTTATAAAAACATCCAATATATATTTTCTTAGGATTGAACAGCAGTACATGACTGATGAAAGTTAACATTACCTAAAATCCAAGTACACAGTATGTTTCACTTATCCACTTTGCTCAAGTCTGCTCAATTTACATTGTCTTCTTCTCACCAATTTAGAGCACTTTGCAAGATAGCTTTTAGCTGCTCAGCTGTGAAAAAGAGTGTCAGCCTAAAAAAAGTCAGTGTGGTGCAACCAAATTTGTATTTAAAATCTGTTTATAGATACATTTAAGTGATGGACAAACGAAAAACTGTAAAGGTATATTCTGATGTACCTTTGATGCAAAGTTAATTAATGTTGCTCACACATTCTGAATGAGAACGACACCAATTTGACTCGAGGTTTGAAGTATACTAAAACCCAGTACCTCACTGCAGTCCCAAAGTCATGTGTTTGCAGACGTAAGAATTTTCTGTTCAATTGTATCACACTGTCTTCATCAACAGGTAGAGTTTGCCAAGTTGTCACAGACAGTTTTGAGCTATTTTTTTGTAGTCTTTCGTTCTTGCGTTGAGTTTTTATTTTTATTTTAACTAAAGCCACCAGGGCCAAGAAGAAACTCTCAATTTCAAATGAAAAAACTTCCCCTTTCTTGAAGACATTACACAGTTGTAGACACTGTGTCTAAAGTTGACCATGTTGGCCTTTCAGTCTGCTGATTGAGTTTTTATTAGTTTCCTCGCTGACCTAAATCTTCTCCCAATCCTGTTCTCAGATGAGGAAACTTCAGGACAGAAGCAATTAGGGTCATTAATGAAGCATGTAGAATTGTTAATCTTTTTTTTTCAAACACATTCTTTGATATATCTCAGATGACCTGAGGGTCTTCTGCTCCTCTGTTTGTGTATGTGTGTGTGCTCTTGTATTCCTAATCTTGTGATGTCTCTGGAATGATAGAATGATAAGGGAAATCTTTCAAATTGAGGGAATGTTTTGGCTTTGTGTATGTGTGTGTTTTGAGTAGCTGCTTACATTTGTCTTCCACGTGACCGCTGTAACAAGCCAAGGCCTCATCACATGGCTAAACGTTCAAGTCAGCTTGTGTCATGCACCAAATAAAACACAACCACACACACACACTGACAGTATATCAAACGATTGTATGACATGAGAATTATCATGCTGTTATTTGAGTGGTTGGAGTGAGTGTTTTGTTATTGATTTGGTGTCATCTTGAAGGATTCACCCGCAGCTTGTTTTGTCCATAAATCACACATATGTCAGAATAGATTCTTACTTATTTTATTTATTGAAAAGGGGAAGAAGTGTAATAAATACTGGGACAGTCTCCCTGATGTCAGCTCGAATCATATAATATATTCCTGTGGCTCTTTCTGTTTCATAGCTCAACTCATCTGCAGTGTGTGTGTGTGTGTGTGTGTGTGTGTGTGTGTGTGTGTCTGTGTGTGTGTGTGTGTGTGTGTGTGTGTGTGTCTGTGTGTGTGTGTGTGTGTGTGTGTGTCATGTCATGACTTTATCTCTTCCACTTTTTATGATTAGGTCCATTTATTTGTCTGTCTAAACAATATGTGTTTCATTTCAGGCCCATTTTGAGAACGTTTTCTGGTTTTCTGTATCTGCTAATTTTGAACACCTCAAATATATCTATTTTACTGACACTCGCTTTCAGTTAGGCTATGTTGAGCTACACCACATCTGTATTCTAAGTTTCCTCTGCACATATTCAGTCGGTCAGCAGTATATCTATGTGTGCCAGCAGGAGTCTTCTCTATCCTGCAGTGTGAGGTACAACAGACAGCTCACTTGGTTTCTATCCTGTTTGATCTAGCCTAATCTCACTAAAGTAATCCGTTGGGTTGGCTTCAGCATGAGTGCGCAGTTCAGGTGTCTTTCTGTTTGAACAAGGAGGGTAAAGAGCTGATAGGAAAGATTAATATAAGAATTCAGCTCCCAGAGACATTACGGTTATCCTGATGTCATTGTGCAGATGACTTATTTTTGGTTTTTCGTTGTTTTTTCGTTGTGTGTGATTCAGACAAAGTGGTCCAGATGCACAACAATTTAAACCTGTTAATTGATTTGTTAGATGGACCAGTCAGCCCTGAACTACACTCACTTCACACACTCTGAGCTAATGTATGGGCAATTTGTTACCTTTTCCCTAAACTGAACATCTTCTGACTAAGACAAAGCAGACTTTTGCATCATCATAGCCAATTTCTGGACAATGTGTCACTTTATTTCTTGTATTTTCTTGTATTTTTTTTCTGAACGGCATTTGGACATCGTAGCAAATTTGCTTACCAGTCAGTGTCAATGCATACTTCTAGATATGTTTTAAAATGGTGTGACATTCTGATACATGAGTGGGATATTTGACCAGATTCCACAATATATTACTATCTTAGGCTCATATCCCCTCTTTTGTGTTTACTATACTGAAGGTTGCAGTGTTTGTGCTGGAAACAGTTTATCCTCAAAACAGCTGATAGGCTCATATCTAGACACCACAGAAAATCAATACTTTAACCACCAATCCTTCATTGTTTAAGTGTTCTCCTTGTGTGTGTGTGTGTGTGTGTGTGTGTCTGTGTGTATGTCCGTACACAGCTGCATGAATTTGACAGCGTCAGTATGTTGTGTGCAGTGTCACAGACATTAAAAATCCTAGTGATAAGCAAGCTGATATTTTTACTGGATGCCAGAAATAGTTTACATTGGATGCTCATACCTCCACAGAAATTTAACTCAGCACTATCTTCTCCAGTCTCACACAGCCCTCTAATGGTTTTTGTAAGAAACAGTTCCTGTTCTGCAGAAGAGAAGCACAGATGAAGAGTAAAACTAATGTCCCCCTCTGCCTATTAAGAAATGTCGACTGAAGACATCTGAGCTTACTGACTAGATCTTAATAATCACATTCAGATCAAAGCTGTAACCTTTGGGTTAATGCTCATGTATGTGTTTTTGTTTGAAGTCCCGCAGCGTTGATAAGCAGCATGCAGTCATCAACTATGAGGCTGGAACTGACGAACACAAGGTCAAGGACCTGGGCAGCCTGAACGGGGTGAGTACACAGATAGAAATATGCAAATTCAGAGAGAGGTTAGGACGAAGAAAGATAAAAGGTCGATGAATGTAGAAAGGACAGAAAAGATAGAGGAGGGAGGAGAGATGCATGATGGATGAGGAGTGAGGTGAGATAAGAGAATGGGTTTAACCTGCTGAAAGAAGGGTAAAGGGGTTTAGAAGGAGATAGATTGAGACTGCACGGAAAGAGAACAATTAAGAGATACAGAGGACACAATCAACGACATTCAAGGTAAAAACCTCAGAGATGATGACCTCAAGGGTTAAAGGTTAACTTGCTTGGCTGCCAATAGGAGCTTCTGTTTTTCTGCTGCCAATCAATCTCTCTGTCAATACAGATTTGTATCAGGGCTGGTGTCAATTTGAATCTAAAACTAATTATTCAAATGACAATTTAAGGGCACAATCTGTGATCCAAATATAAACAAAGGGCCACAAAAAGTCAAAATACAACCTTGGAGCTCCCCTAGTTTCCCATGGTTTGTGAACATTTCTTTTCAGTAATGGAATTTCAGCTGATAATCATTCATGCAACCTTTATTAAATCTTGTGGAATCACTGAGGGCATGCTCTTATTTTCAACATAATACACAGAAAAATGAAAAACAAGAAAATAAACAAACAACAACAGAACACAGTTAAAACAGTTGCATTCAAGGGTAGATTTGTTTGTAATTGTGGTTTTAAAGTGACGTTTAGGTACAGTTGTCTGTTTTAATGCTTGTTGTAAAATATTATAAGTGTTTGCAACACAAAGTCTAAAATTAGTTTTACCCAAATTTAATATTAGACACATTCCTTCGAGCATTAGCTAATAAGTCACAACCCACACCAAAAATGTGTAATTTTGATAGGGTTGTTGAACAATGTGGGCTGTGTACTGTGTGAAACGCACAGCGCAGTCTCTGTCGACTGTTAGAAGGTATTTTGGGAGACACTGAACAATACTAACTGCCGATGAAGTAGATTAAACAGCTTGAGTGATAAATGTTACACCAAAAGTTACACTATACACTTAATCACAGTACACAACATCATTTCTGGTACATCCAAACATTTATCTGTGACTTTTAAGGTAATTTTGCATCATACATTTAAGAAACATTAATTACCTCTGTTTTCCTCCAACTTTAGATACACTTCAGTTGTCTCTTTGACATTGTATGTCAGTAAAACCCAGTTATAGTGTCCACATGCTGTTAGTCATATGTAGTGATTAACAATCAGTCACAGCCCACCAGATTGGACACACATGCAGAATGTCCTTCACATCCGCTCCAGCTCTCAGACAGGAAGCAGGAGTCAGAGCCTCTTCCTGCTGTGTCATTAACCATCCAGCTTCTTTTGCTGCATTCAGAGGAAGTTTTCTCCTGCTGAGTCAGAAGATAGACAGAGATTTGCCACAGCATTGAGTAAAAAGCTGTGTTTGGCTGTACCATCATTTACTGTCTCATTGGAGGTGTTTGGTGGTTGTTTGGTGAGGCTGTGATGATTGCATCTCACTAGAGAGCAGAGAGGAATGTTTTATTACAACAGCAGTGCAAGTATGATAGAATTTCATTTGCAGTTCAGTGAAACATGATCCGTCTCAGAGCTGCAAAGTGGAAGGAGGGGTTGAAGGGGGAATGGGAGTGGGAGAAGAAAACAGTGAAAGGGAAAGAAGTGCATTGTCATGCTTAGGCCTTTAGTCCCGGCTGTGCAACTGATTTCTTATAAAGAGACACTTGGATCAGCTGACTCGACTGTTCAAGGCTTCATGCCTTATAGGACCTCACTGACCACATGCAAGTAACATTACTGCCTAGCAACAGTTTCAACTACTAAATCCTGAAACCAGAAATAAACACCTGAGTAATATTTATGCAGGAGCTGGTTTTCCCTTTGATCCAATACCATCAGTAGATCACCAGAAAATTGATCAGTTTTCAGTGTTCAAGTCTTTTATCAAGCAAAAATGACAAACCTTTTCTTGTCCCATCTTCAGGATTTGCTTCTTTTCTTTGTCATGAGTAAACTGAATACTTTTGGGGTTCTGACCAATAAATCAAGTTGAAGATATCAAGCCAGGCTCCTTCACTAACATTTATCACCATTTTCTTGCATTTTGTAGGTGGAATAATTATCAGTTAACTCAGAATATTATTGTAAAATCTAAATTAGTTTAGACATTAGTTTAGTTAACATTAATTTCAACTTTGAAGCACAAACACTTTTCTGAGTGACACAACTGTGGTATTTATCTTCTGTCACTTTCCAGTTACTTTTATATGCAGTCTTCTCAGAAATGAAGATTTGTTAAGGACTGTTAACATCCACACATAAACTATATATTGATTTGTGTCATTGTCTGTTTATATCACTGTTTATTGTTTAATATTACTGTCTAATTATTCTATTTTCTTCCCTCTGCAGACCTTTGTAAACGATGTCCGCATCCAGGAGCAGATGTACATCACTCTGAAGTTGGAGGACAAGCTGAGGTTTGGATATGATATCCTTTCACTTTTCTGATCTTTTAAATCTTCTGCAACCACCATCATGTGGATCTTTCCTTCCAAAAATGTTTTCAAGCACAGATGTTATTGTTTGATTTCTTACCAAATTGCCATATTTCTTTGCTATATACTATGTGAAGATAGTACAGGCTACAGCTCGAAGTAGTAAATGAATTCATCTGTGTGTGTATAAAGTTTGTGTGTGTCTGAACATCATAATTGTATCATATCACATATCATAATTGTAGCCAGTCTTTCCTTAACCTGTCCGTCTCACATACCAACCTGTTCACGGTGGTGAGAGGAGAGCTCACTGTACCTGAAGAGGCTCTAAAGGTAAGAATATATCCATGCACAACATATGCCCTAACACATACTCTCAAGTATCAATTTTTCACCAAGAAATACAGTTTGTTTTGTACTACTGAAATATCTTTGTATTGTATATTATTTCATTTTTCCATCTCCCTATAGCATGAAAAGTTCACCAGCGGCCTCCAGCTCAGCAAAAAGCCATCCAACGGTGAAACCACAACTGCCACAACCACAAGCAAGTCTCCCGCTAAGACCCCAACAAAGGCACTTAAGTCCCCCAGTGGCAGCAGCCTAAGGCCAGTGGAGAACAGGGCCGCGGACGGGGTCACTTCTTCCAAAGAGCAACAAACTAAACCTTTGGAGTCCCATAAAGCGGATGAGAGGGTGGGAGGTGAGAGACAGAAATTTTGTGGGCGTCTTTCGTGCATTGTAGTACCTAGTGTTTAATGTGAATTAAGATAATTTTCTGTGTGTATTTGGTCATATTGAATGCAAAACCTTAATGACTTTTGCAACTGTTTGATTCCATTCATAGGGTTATAGTCAGGAATTATAACAGAGCAAGGGATCATATTATTACCACAAACTCTTTACATTGTTCTAAGGTAAATACTAAAATGGCACAAATCCAACACCGAGTCACAGACACATTTTTTGCAACATAGAAGTATAGGTTGTATACACATTAGTGTTTTAACGTTTTTGTAAGCATTTTAGGATTGTTTCCTCCTCTGAGAAACTCATTGTCACACATAATATGGTCTGGTGGGGTTTTATCTCAGGCCAGTAGGGGGTGGACATGGTCACCAGGACAAGGGCTTTCACCACTGCACCAATATGCTGTCAGTTTGTTTTAACATAAAGGCGGTTTAGATTTGAGTGTGTCCCTAATAATGTCTGTCACTGACCAGGATGGGGTGCTAGCAGGGGTCCTGGTTAAGCTCCAGATGTTGAAACAAGGCCACATGGGGCTTGTGTTATTGCAAAGATTAAGCAGTAACAGGGTCAGAGTGCCTACATAATGCACACCCATATGCCAGCACTACTTTTGTTAAAATGCTGTTACATTCACAGGCACGCACAAGTGTGAATTCGGAACAAACACACAAATACTGTACGTGTTGCATGTCTCCTAGTCTGCTGCTCATGAGTTTAATGACACCCCTCTCTGTGGTTGTGTGCATGTAATCCTGCAGTGTTACTACTGTAATACCAGGCTTCACCCAGATATTATGCCTCACAGTGAATATACATTCAGTAGCTTTTATATAGAAGGGCCCCTCTCTACTGCATGCAATTTGGCACAGACCATCTATAATTATCTGGATATACTGTGATTAAACTTGCATAGCTCAGGATAAGATGTACTTAAAGGGAAAGGAGGTAAAGGAGGAGGATAAAGCAGGGAGAGGTTAACACAAAAAGAAGGTGTCATGTGACACTTTGACACTGTGACATTGCTGGTTCGAATCCAGCTGGAGACCATTGTTACATGCCATTCTTGCCTCTCTCAACTATGTTTCCTGTCACTTCTCTTCTGTGCTGTCCAAGATAAAAAAGAACCAAACAGCAAGAATTGTCCCAAGTCAGCCTTTATTCTAATGGGAAGAGAGAGACAAACGGAAAGTCTCTCTTTGATTTAAACTGCTTGTGTCTGACAGAATAAGAGAAACAGAGCATGATAGAGAGTCTGCACATGTCATGTGTGTGTATCCGTCCTGATAAAGTTCTGAAAATAGGTCAGTGGCGCAAGAACCGACCAGAGGGGATTTAACACATACACAAAGAACAGCTGGGTTCACTTTGTGTCATCATGATACAATGAGCAGTTTATGTCAACAGTAACAGAGTGTGTGAAGAATGTAATAAACACGTTAACATGGCAGATTCCTCTTAAAGCCACATTAAAATGTGCCCTGTCTGCAAGGCTTTGTTAAATATGTCTGCATCTGTGCATTTGTCTCAGCGGACATTACAGCGCTCCCTCGTGGGACCCCCCTGTACGGCCAGCCGTCTTGGTGGGGGGATGGGGATGCAGATGATGAGAACTCCTTCAAACAGGAAAGCAAGTCATCCAGCAAAAAACATGACAGCTCCATTTCAGGTAGGAGGTTTTCTAATTTTAGACTTCCATTTGGAGTACCATCACACATTATCTGCACTGTAATTCAGACATGCAGTGTTTAGAGTGATGGACAACCTGGTTTAAAGGTTTGAAGTGAAAATATCATATTGCCAAAACATCACTCTTGTAAATAGAAGAAAGCTGGTTGATTGTCAAATGATAACCTCTGTATTTTTCACATTTGACCAGCTATTTTTGATTGTTTTGTCTGTAAAGGTTTTAAAATAGTTTTTACAGGAGAACAGCAATTTGCAATAAAGTAGACCGACAATGACAATTCTGACAGTTTTAAAGTTTATATAGGAATATATATGATATTTCATCTTACATGACGATGACTTGGAGCACAAATTTTATACAGAATTTGATGTAATACTGAAGTATTATACTTGATTCGAAAACAGCTGGGATGCTGTATAAAATGAAGTTAACTGATCGAAATCATTTTCAAACAAACTGTTTACCAACAGGGTTAACAAAGTGTTCCACATCCCATGTAGTAACATCCTTTATACAGCCATGTTTTACAAAGTGGCAACCCTCACTCCATTCTTGCTTGTGAGCAGCTGAGCCTTTTGAGGATGCCACCTGTTACAAACTAAGCTGTTTACCTGTGAAATGTACCAAACAGGTGTTTTTGAGCATTCCACTACCCCCACATCCTCTTCCACCTCCCAGTCTTTTGTTGCCCCTGTCCCATCGTATTTGAAACACGCTGCCAAAATCAAATTCAAAATAAGCATATATTTACAAAACTGATGTTGATGACATGAAGTTGATAAGGCTAAACATTGAATATATTGTCTTTGTACTCTTTTCAACTGAGGATGTGTAAGAAAAGATTTATATATTATTTACATTTTACATAGCGTCCCCAATTTTACACTCCCCTGTTGTATTGGCATGTTTGTAGCCATGCTTAGTGTGAGGAATTAATAGAAATAGTACATTTAATATGCCTAATATCTTTAATATAGTTGGGGTCACAAATTGCAGCATTCGTTTTGTATACGACTGTTTTGTATAAAAAGTAGAAAATGTTCTGGTACAGTAGGTATGTCACTGTATGCTACAAAGAGGATACTATTGGAAAGCGCATTACTAAATTGAATTATGTGGAGCAGATTATTTTATTATTAGATTATTAATAGTGAAATAGTAGCTTGATCCTAATGCCCTCTAACTCAGTTTATTTGCTCTGTAGTGGAGCTCTAAAGGCCAGCCGGACTGTGTGTTTGTATGTGTAACAATGTATATTCATGTGCACACAAAGCCTTTTTTCAGAGCCTGTATGTACGTCCGTTTGCCTACTATATGTGTGTGTATGGTGACTGTTGGACGGGGGGGATCCCGTAAACTGTGGTGGATAGTCAGAGTAACAGGATTAGAGGCTACACCAATAGTAAAACAGCTCAGCGGCGCAAAACCAGTCTGTGCCAGGCTGGTTTAGTGTGGACCAGTGTGGTCATAAGGAGTGGGGGGAGGTTAATCATACACAGACACTGGAGCAGGCTGAAGCGTTGTCAAATCTCTTGCCACATCTGGATGGATAGTTTGGCAGCGTCTTCACCAGCCTAAAAAGGAATACTTTTTTCATCAGCTCTTGTTCAACAATTGTTTGTTTTGAATTATTTTTGTGTGAAAGCATGCAGATTTTGCTTGGGATTTTAGCAAAGAATCTTTCTGTTCATGTGAGATTAGTGCCAAGACTGTCATTTTGGAGTAAATCTGTGCAAGCTTGGCAGGGTGATTTGAAACCCTGAAAGCTCTCCAAAAAAAATTAAGCAAATGGGGCTGGCTACTTCAGTCATGGAAGTGGGTAAGTGGAAGGCATTTGCCCTCTTGGAGCATTGACTTTTTGGCGGAGAGCTGAATGGATGTTGTGATGTGGGGTTTGTTTTGTGAAGCAGCATGCTCCAGGGGGTGTTGCATGGTGTATTTATGTAGGTTACATAGACCTCAGAATCAAAAGAGGATCTTATCAGTGTCCATGCTTTTAAAAAAGTGTGAGCACGCCCTCTGTATCTGTTCTATCAAACTGTTAAAATCAGATACAGTAGTGAAGGGGAAGTGAAAGAGAAAATGAGAGGTTTGGGGCAGGAAGTGATTTTGTTGAGAGTGTGTTTTTGTATGTCAGTTAAGTTTAGTGTGTGTCCTTTTATCCTTCCCAGTGAATAGGCTGTGTTGTCAGAGCCCCCTACCCCCTTCCTTGTGTATTGTCACTCACGCCGATTGGGTTACGCCATTGCACCAGCTCCCCCATTCCTCCCGACACACACACCCACATACACACAGCCTTCAGACAGTCCACTCTCTCTACACTATACTGCAGCAATCATTAGCTAACCACTCTCTAATTCTCTGGTAAGTATTGCTTTCAATTCCATATACTTTGGTTAATGGAGCTAGTGAAGGGCTTTCAATTTGAATCAACTTTTTGTTCATGTGACATCCACTTACCTTGCACTTGCTTTACTTCCTTTGGCTCTTTTAGGAATTATTTGCTCAGTTAGTCATTATAATTCGTCAGAAGCACAGTACGTTATAAATGGGTTGTTATTTTAAGTGTTTCCACAGTTATTTAAAGTCAGTCACACTTACCTCATTGCAAATACTTTCAAGTGTGTTGAATGCACCATATGTTCAGAGTGTCATTAATCTTTAATATTGTGTCTGCTCTCCATGTTAATCTAGAGTACGTAGTAACTCTAGTGGAAAACATCAATGTTGATTCTATAAATCCAAGGTTTTCATATGTTTATTGTAAGCCAACAAAAACAAATCCTGCAGCATTAGTTTGATCTTTACATGAATGGAATTAAACTCATTCATGAAACTTTACAGAAGTTTTTAGGTGCTTCCCAGAAAAGTCTTGTGACTTGTGGTGACATCATTGGAGGATGTGATAGTTTTCGCACCTATTATGTATGTGAGATACAGGAAGTTAAGTCAGTTCATCATGATTTCAAGAGCAAGTAGCAAATAAGAGGTACTGTTCTGTCTGTTTAACATGTTCATACTTTTTTAAATTGATTCAGTTCATTTATCAAAATATGAACTGGTTAGATAGAAGTGTAATCCTTACTAAGCCTTGTTTGCATGGTATTATTTTCTCAGTTACAGCATCACTCGAAATGTTTGATCTCAAAACCTTATTATTTGCACTCTGTTTAAATCCATGTTGTAAATCTTCTCAGACATGCAGAGCAGCTCATGCTGGTAACTACAGACCTTGTTTGAGAGACAGATCCAAAGAGATTCTTTTGTATTTAAGTGTATTTACAACACTGAATTGGAAAATAAGCTTTCAAATTCACAGATTCTGTTTCTAGGAGATCCTGCTTTGTCTTGTTTGGCCTTAATAAACATATTTATAGAATGTATTATTCATTAGACACGTACTCACTGTTTATTTATTTTTTTACAAGTAATTGTATTCTGCAGAGTCAGCTTCTATATCTACTTATTGCCAATTGCCATATGTTCCTACATTTGCTCTCCAAAATGAAGCAGATGGCCCCTCTAATTTCTGAAAGCATCATTTATCATATTCAGATCCCACAGAGGCTCTGTCTGTTAATATGAGTTGATGAGAAAATAAACGCTCCATATTGTGAGTGCCCCAAAGCAGGTTTTTAAAGGCTATACAAGAACTTCTTGTCCTGCGTGGCATACATGACATGTGTGTTTTTGGGTGTCTGCCTTAACAAGAGACAGAACAGAAGGTATATATGTATGTCTCTGTTGTACTTGTGCTTTATAGGGCTGCATCTTTCCCTAGAAGGAGACAGTAATACTGTTGAAAGATGAAACATGCTTGCTGTGGAGGTCCATTTTTTGGCCAAGCTTGACCTTTCACTCTTTGACTTTTGATAATGATTCCCCCTAATCATCTCCCACTGTCACAGTGTAGCATTAGGATGTCAGGTTATTTAACTAATAAATGCTCAAGATCTAGACTGAAGCATTGACTGACAACTCACTTGTTTAGGGAAGATATATGGTGGGCTGCAACTATGATTATGTTCATTGTCGATTAATCTGCTTTTCATGATTAATCAGTTAATCATTTAGTTTATATAATGTGCCAGTGCATTAGGTGACATTTTCCAATTGCTTCTCTGGTCCAACCAACAATCCAAAACCAGAGACTCTACTTTTGATTTACTATCAAAAATGACAAAGAAAAGCAGCAAATCCTTTTTTCACTTAAAAAGTGACACAAGCAATTAACTGACTTAACTGCTTTTAGTTGACTAATTGATTAATGGACTAATTGTTACAGCTCTATCATACTGTTTAGCTATATTAGTCATACAAATATCTAAATTTAAATCATCAAAATTAGTAACATCTTTAAATTTTTTAACCTCAGACAGCAAAGAGGCACGTCGAGCGGAGAAAGCCAAAGAGGACGGCCTTCATGCGTCCTCTGCCCATGATTCCAGTTACTTTGAGATCCCTACCAAGGAGGGTCACATGGCCAATAACGGCATCCATGAGATTCCCACAAAGGACACAGAGGGCACCGCCGCCCACACTGCTGCAGGTGCTGTACACATTTAATATATTCTACTTTCTTGTAAACACAAGTCACTGTGTGTATAATTTTTTCTCCTTCAGAGCTTAAAAGGAATATAGGTTTATGGTGTCTGTGTTATCAAATAAGACTACTAGATTCATTTGTGACATTAGTAATTGTCTATTTACATTACAATGACATGTTTTTGAGAAATGTGTCCTTTATGGCACTAGGAGGAACACCTTACAACACAAAACAGGGAAGTGACCCCTGTTTGTTCAGCACAAACAGCAACAGTAATTCTCCAACAGAAATCTGAAAGCTGAAAGCTGATTTGATCATACTAAGATGTACCATATATTTTTAAAAAGTTAATTGTGCCAGTAAGTCACAGTTTTACAGTCATTTTTTAAAAGTTCGTCACCCAGCACAACTTTTATTTGTACTCACTGACTTACACCGACTGACACAACTGCAACTTCTGCTCTACAGCTCAAGGTCACGCTTCCTTCACTATAGAGTTTGACAACACTTCTCCTGGGAAAGTCACCATTAAAGACCATGTGTCAAAGTTCACACCCGACCACCACAGATCTCGCTCAAAGAAGAGTGGAGGAGGAAGCGGAGGAGCAGTAGGAAGGGACTTGAGCACTCTGCAAGCTGCTATGATGGCATCAGAGAGCAAGGTGGCCGATTGGCTAGCCCAGAATGACCCCACTCTGGTGCGCAGCGAGTCGACGGAGGACGACAGCAAGAGCATCAAGAGTGACGTGCCGGTCCATCTCAAAAGGCTAAAAGGTGAAGGTTCTGTTTACATTTCTACTTGCTGTAGCTTTATTTGGTTCTCGTCATCTTCCTATCTTTCTCATACAGAAGATTTTAATTTGCACACTGAAATAATATCCCTTTTGAGTTATCAATTTAGTTTTTCCTGAATTTTCATCATGCTACTCGTGTTATACCTTAATGTTTGATTTTACACACAGTCTCAAATGTCCATGTCTCTGCCTATATTGTGTGAAAACTGGATTTAGTCTTTGTTGGTTAGACAAGTTGCTGGCTGTGGTAACCATGCCAGGGGATTAGCAGCTATCAGACAGAAACATTTAAACCCCTATCCACATCCAATGACAAGGCTTAGCACAGCCCTCATTGAGTTTCGCTTTTTCACCATTTGCAGTCATTACCAAGTGAGCAGCATGTACTACTTCATGGCAGTTAAGAACATAGGATGTGGCTTTTCTTTTGGCTTTTCTGTTGAATTGTCAGTGTGGACATATTTGTTTACCTCTGTGGGCTTGTTGCTATGTATCCTTGGGGTAAGGTTTGAGATTGCCATGACTGTAAAGTGCATACTTCTGTCTGTGTCTTTGTTCCTTTTACCTGCAAGCAGCCAACTGCTAAGTGGGTTCCTGTTGCACAGAGGTTTTGTGAAAATGGGCCAGACCAGGCAGTGCTAGTGGTGCCAGTAGAGAGAGTTTAAGTATGAAGCTAAGCTAGGCTATGGTAGACTGCATGCTGGTCATAGAGTTAATTAAATGGAGGTCAATTTATGATGTTGTTGACATGTGTGGGGGAGGGACGAGCAGATAGGAGCTGATGAAAATGGAAATCTTTAATGCAGAAGTTTAAAGCAGGGGAAGCTAATTTATTAGACAGGGTTAGTACTACATGCATGGCAACTGGCTGATGGAATGGTTCACCTGATGGATGATTATGTTGCTAACTGACTGTCTGACTGACTTTGGGACTGCTTGAGTCTGCAGGGTTTCTAATTGTGACTGATTGATGCTTAATGAGCTGGCCCTTGGTATTTCTTCTTATTAAGAGAGAGAGTGAATGGACTGTGGTTGGCTGTGATGTGAGTTTAAGGAGGAAAAGCAAGAATACCCACAGATGAAAGAGAAAAGAAAGGTGGGATGAATAGGTAGTGAGAGGACAAAGAGGGATGGATAGAGGGCAGGTGGACAGCTGGATAGGAAATGGTCTATTGATGCCGGCTGTGTCAATGTGAGATGTAGAAAAAAACAGGTACACTGGAGAGACAGGAGAGTGGATCAGGAAGGCGGGAGAGCCTCACTGTAACGCTTAGTGCAGCATTTCTGGCAGTAACAGCAAAGATGATTGGACAAAGAAAGGCAGGAAGGAGAGAGAGAGGCTTGTTGCCTGGACTGCAGTGAACGTGGAAAGGGAGGCGGCAAATGAGGAGAGAGCCGGTTTTGGCAGATAGTTGTTATAGTAACAGCGATGCAAATTATGGGAGGGAAAGAGAGAATACAGTCATTTACGAATAGCAAAAACTAGCAGTGATCTCTTTGTGTCTGTGTGTGAGAATGCTGCGGGAGCATGTGTGAGAGACGAATTTCAACGCTGATTCAGGCCGTGTGTGCAGCATGTGCAGCTCGCATGTGGATTTGTGTGGCAGAAATCCGTCGTGTGTGTGTTTGCTGCATGTGTGTATTTGAGACATGCTCAGCACTGATCTGCAGACAAGCAGTGCAGCGTGTGTGAGAAGAGGCGTGTAAGATGTGCTTTGGGTGTGCCATAGAGGTACGAGGCAGAGAGAGAGGCAGAGGTTTAGCGAGGAGGCAACTGAGCCAAAGCGTTTGATTCATAAACATCAAGGTGAGTCTTTCTCTTTCTATAAGGAGAGAAATAGATGATAAATGTTTACTCTGTCTGGTAATTCTTTCATTGTTGGGTGTATTATTGTAACATCTAAAGATCTGTGCATTCTAATAAGTGTAAGGCTTTAAATATGTGATTGGAAATGTTATTGGGGTTGCAAGTATTTTTATGTTTTTCATTCATGATCAGTATTTCACGCACAATCGATATCATTTGCAGCAATTGTAAAAGGGTTGAAGTACAATTTCATGTGTGCATATTGTACTGTATTGTAAGCTTAAATGCAGTAAAAAATTCTATGTATGTTTGTTTGCAAATTTGTTTGTCTGTTTCTGCAGCTGTGCATGCATGTGAGTAAGTGCACCCTCGTGCCGGGTGCTCAGTTATGTGTGTATGTGTGTGTGCATGTGTGTGTGTGTGGCCAGTGGTGGAGGCAGAGGCCAGCTCCAGTGTGAGTCATGGCGGGGCGAGCGGGGCAAAGCGCTGGACTCTCACAGATAGCTCTGTTCTTCTCTGGCCCTGCCAACGGCTTCTTTGTCTGGGACACGTAGCATGAAAGACCTGCCTCTCTCTGTCTGCTTATCTGCTGATCTACTCAAGCTACTGTGGCACTCAGATGCTTTCCTCCCTCATTCCATTAATACTGTTTTTTTATTCTATTCTTTGCTTTATGCCATGCATTATTAAATTGATAAAAGTGATAAAAGAAAGGACAGACAGAGGAGGTGGGTGGTGGAATGTGACAAATGAGTTGCAGACTCAGAAATATGCCCAAGGCTGCAGAGCCATTATGATACCCCAATATGGAAACAGTACTGGATTAAATTAATATTGGAGTTCAATAAGGTTTTGGGGCTTGAGGGAAATAGATTAAAAGTAAAGAAAGCAGCTGAGCCTGAGCAATCATGGCATTTAGTTCCTAGTAATGGTCAAGCTTTAAAAGAATGGGATCCTACAATTCTGCTAGATAATGACATCACTGCAACATCATCAGGGTTATTATCTCAGATATGAAGAGCATCTCAAGTGCTACAGAAGACATTACACAACTGCTGTCACAGGCCGAGTAGTAATAACCATGATGAGTTAAAGGAACCTCATGAACAAAATGACTGGAGTGCCCCCTTTAACTGCACAAATAGAATACCTCTGTTGATATTGATAATGTGATATACTGATACATGGCCTTTATTTAGACAAATGTCAAATTTTCTTGATAGAACTTTCTTAATTCAGAAAAAATATATATGGTTGTGAATGATGAGAGAATGATAATGAGAATTTTAATTGTGCTATGAATATGAATGTGAAACACACAGGATGTCTGTCAGTGTAAAAGATCATTTTTTCCAGCTTTTCCAACTGTAAATTTGTCTTAAAACTTATCAAGCATAAGCCTGAAAGTAGTAATTACAAATGCTACACACCCAACAGTCAACCTAAACCTTGTAGAGCCGCTCCTGCATTAGGTAGCTCACAAAACTGTCTAACTCTCTTATCGTATAACAGATGCCGTCAGTATGGCCAGATTTATTGTGATTTTCACCGTTGTATATACTTTTTATGTGCCAAGGTGAAGGCCATGTTGGTTTGATGTATATTGCGTGTGCCACTGAGTGGTTTCATGCAAAAATTAAATGATATTTAAAAAGGGAAGTGACATCATAGGATCAGACTAATTCAAAGTCACTATGTCTGGACAGTTCATCCAGCAAACCACTGTAGTCTACTCAGCCATGCAACCAGCATTTTGTCCTCTTGTCTCTTGGAGGGCAGTCCACTTCCAGTACTTGATTGAGCTCTTGCACACTGTGGCTATTGTAAAAACAGCTTTGAACATCACAGTGTGGTTTTAAATGAATGTCATTTTCAACATCTGAAGTCACGCTGTATGGGATGGGAAGAGATTAATCCATTTAACTAATCAGCTCATGAACAGGAACAGATGTAGACTCTAGATTATGAAGTGATGCTGTTGTATGATTTATTTTTATACCATTCTTTATGAATATTTATTAGTTAAGAGAAAGAATGAGATCCAAAGCTGTGCCACGATTTATGAAAGCATGTGAAGTGGTGTTCTCCAGTCATCCATAAAAACAGCCACATGGTGTGTCCTCCCCTCCTCTCTCTGACACCCTGACTGTCAGCTCATTAACTGACAGGCGGATTGGCTGAGTGGCTGTCAGCTCTAGTGGCGATATACTACATCCTGAGCCTCCTTCAGTTAAGAATTCCCACTCTCTCTCTGTTTGGCTTTTTCTTTTATCCCACCTAATCCACTTTCTCTCCTTTCCCATCCACCCTATTTTCCTTCTTCCCAGTTCAGCCTTCCCAGCTTCCTTTCACCTCCCCTCCTCCTCCTCCTCCTCCTCCTCCTCCTCCATCCCTGAAGCCCTTTCTGTCTCCACCACACTCTTATCCAGACTCATACTCTGCTTCCCCCTCCATGTCCTCCTCCTCCCTTCCCCCTCGCCACTCTCTCTCACTGCCAGTAGGCAGGGCCAGTAACCGTGTGGGTGGCATGTCTGGATTAGTATGGCACACTGTCTGCCTTCGTACACTGAGAGGACATGCTGACTCGCCCCAGACTGATCAAAATGTAGAAACAGCAGTAATGTGGTAGGTAAACCAGGCATTGTGATAGTGAGATGATTGTACTCAGGCCACAGGCGAAGGTTTCTGGTTCTTTTAGGCCATAAAGGTTAGCAAACATTTGTTTCTTGTTGTGGTATCCATGATGGATGTGCTTTACGGAAGATGTGGTTATGTGCTGTGGTCTATATGGGACTTTTTTTCATCTTCTTCTTCTCTGAACAACCACATACATTGTTTTACTGGACAATACTGCTGTTTTGTTTCTTTATGGATGCACAACAGCAACAAACAGCTGTAAACTGATATATTTGACTGTGAATTGGACATATTAGTACATTGTCACGTGGAATATTGTTCATATTTTAATATTGTTCATATTTTTAATATTGTTCATATGGTTATATTTTTCATATTGTTCATGTTCATATTGTTCATATTGTTCATATTGTTCATATTTTTCATATTGTTCATATTTTGCATATTGTTATTTATTTCTTGTGTCGTGACAGGCAGCAAACATGAGGATGGCACCCAGAGTGACTCAGAGAATGGACTGGGCCTGCGTTTCGCAAACCGCCGCCATGCCCTCGAGGAGCGCCTAAAAGCAGCACACGGCCACTTGGGAGGAGCGGGAGGGACAGGAGGCAACGTAACGGTGAGCGGGAACAGAGCAACCGGCTCTCGCACGGCCTTTATGATTGAGTTCTACGACGAAGAAAACCCACGCAAGCGCCGGTCATATTCTTTTTCCCAGACTGCACCCCTATTGGGAACAGGAGCTGGCGGGGAGGGACTGTGTCCGCAGCCTCCCTCTCACCCCAAGGTGTTCAGCATTTCCACCTCTGCTGCCTCAGATTCAGGTAACAGAACTTCATGGATTTGCAGAAGTTGCAGTAAATCTGTTAACCAGGGCCTGTTGTCATTCATTCATTAAAATCAATCGCTACGGCAACTTGTCTCTGTACCGTGATCCTTTGTGAAAGCATGTTACGTGTTATGTGCATTTGTATAAATGTTTTTGTCATAGATGTATTCATACTTTGTTACCTCTAGGTAAGGTCCAAGCTCCAATACCAGCTACAGTGACTGTAGGTGCCCCTACCGCTGCCCGCGTCCTTCTCAAGCAGAGATCAGAGGATCCGAGTATCGGTCGCAGCTCAGCCAGTACCGGGCTGGCGACAGGTAGTCCCACCACCCCCAGCGAGGACGCCTCGGTCGTGGGGAGAGGAGTGGGAAATGCTGGAGGAGATGCTGAGGATGACCACAGCGATAAAGGGACCTACACTATTGAACTGGAGAACAGGAACCCAGAGGAAGAGGAGGCCCGGCGTATGATAGACAAGGTAGGAGTGTGAACCTCGACCATCACAATAAGTTGCCTTGACCGCATTGTCTTAATTCTGCCATGAGGAGATGCAACAGGAATCCCATGAAAATTATTGGATTTAATATTCTCTTTTAAATTGCTAGATTTTTATAATGAATTTATGCCATTATTGCCCCACAGATTTGTGATGAAAAGGGCAATTTGCTGACCATGCTAGAATTCGCTCTGCTTGATACTGCACCAAGTCCCATTCCCTTTGAGGCTCATTCCCAGACAGCCACACACACTGTTTTCTGTTGCTATGTTACTGTTGTACTTGTCATGATATGGATGTGAGACTGTTTACTAATGCAACACAAATATAATTGCATGTTGCGATTATTCTATTGTATTGCTATATGTTGTTTAGATAATTGACTGCAGTTTAATAGACTTAAGTAGACTGTAAACTGCATGGAGACTTTGGAGAAAAAACAAAGGTTCTCTGTTGATAGGTTAAATAGGTTCAAATAGAGGTTATTTGGAGAATCGTTGCTTTTCTGCTAATAAGTCCTAAAGCTCAGATTACACTTATCACTCCAGAAAATGTATGAAAACAAAAACCTATTCCTTGGCACACTCTTTCCTTATTTGTGTCTGTGAAGGTAGCAAGTGGAAAGACAAGAGCATCATTCAAACTTACTCGCAGTAATTCTAAAGAGAAAGCACAAACAGTCCAGAGCAAGGTTAATTGTCTCTTTATTACCTGCTTCGTTTGCACTTTCAGAGTTAGCATGTCCTTTGAGACAGATTTGTGCTGTTGTCACTGAAGCAAAGCTATCGACTCTCAGTTGCCTCGCCTGACCACCACTCCATCCTGTCAGTCCCATTGGTAAACCTAATGCTTCTGTAATAGCCCGAGGAGACTTGCTCCATCAAGAGCTGCCCTGTTTTACGAAACATTGCTCCGGGGAGGTTAAAAAACCACCATCAATTTCTGACTGCCGCCCCTGTCCTTTGGCTCAGCACTCTCTCATTGTTGACTGAAAAGGGGCAAAGCAATACACTTACAGAGAGATGGCTTAATGTTAGTTTCAGGGTGAGATTTGGCTGACTCGGGCTAAAAATAAGGGAATTGCTAGGATTTCTTTTTACCTTCATTATAAGTAAAGTCAAACTTAGAAGAAAGACTTCCTTTAAATATGTACAAATAGCAGAAAGTTTACTGGAGTTTTTAATTTCTAGCTTCAAGATTCAGAAGCTGCAATTGGAGGCATATCTACTCATTTTTTGGAAGCTAAGTTGTCAATTAAGGTTGTTACATACTGTAGACATAATTTAAACTTTACTAAATTACATCTCAAAGAGCGACATTTCCCTTCAAGTGTTGTATACAGGTGTTAGGAGGAGCAGTGATATAATTAGTGGGGTGTATTTCTAGGCTGTGTTAGTCTGCATTACATTCAAAACTGGAAGTGTTGTTATGCTAATTCCTGTAATTAGCTGACACACTAATTGGCACACTGCTCACAGTCTGTCCACTCTCGCTCTCTCTCCCTTTTGTAAATAGTGTGTATGTGTGTGTGTGTAGTTGTGTATCTGTGTGTGTGATTTCTGTTCGTTGCCATGGTGCTCATCTATCAAGTGCAGATCGTTGCTTAACTTGAACAGCAACTACTTCTGTAGGTTCAGTTCACCTTTATTCATCAAGAGAACTGTTGAATAATATTATTATTGTTATATTTTTATTAAGAAGTTTGCTGCCTGGAGACTGAATGAAATTAAAGTCATTCAGTTAATGTATCATAAAGGCATGTAACCCACTGACCCACTGTTGTTCTTTGCTGTTATATTATAAAAATTTATAAAGTTTGAGTAATAAAAAAAAAGTTTGCTGCAGCACCTATGTCTATAGGATGCATACAGTGCTAAAAGACTAATTGGAAAGTATGACAATAATACATACATAATCCCATAAGATGTCCATCTTTTGCCATATTTTTAGCTTTTGTCCTACTTTTTTAAACATTTGTAGGTGTTTGGTGTGCAGCAGAGCCAGAATTCCTCTATTCTATCAGACCTGAAAGAAGGAAAAGGAAAGGAGACTGGAGAGTCAGAGAAAGAGGTAGAAAACTATATGTTAACGGCTTAGTTGTCTTTCTTTTGTTTTGTTTTTGCTGTTCTGGATTCTACTTTTTATTTTTGGACTTTACTTTTGGTTCTCTCTTTTTGTTTCTCTCTTTATCTGTCTTTCTTTCTAAATCTCTCCTCATAAGTTAACCAGTACACACGTGTACATTACACACATGTCGTTGTGATTAATTCATTTTGGATTAGGTAAATTCCAATGTAAAAAATGACCTCTGACTCACAGTTACTTATGTGCTCTCAGTCTAGTGTAGTATAACAGAATGTTAATGCAGTAGACAAAGAATCATGGCTGAGTTTCATGATGTGAGTCACAGTCACTCCCATGGCTTGACTGCTCTACTCCCCTAGCCTGCTCATGGGAGGAGGCTAGTCCTCCCTGACCTAGATCATGCCGAGATGAGGAGAGACACGTTCAGCCCTCCAGGCCATTTCATCAGAGGGAGGGGACAGTGTGTATGAGCATTGACAGCCTTTGTATCATGTCATGTCTTTTATGTCGTATAGATACAGATAGATATCTTTATCTCAGTAAAATGAGGAGCTGCTGTTCAGCTTTCCTTAAAACTTTCTTGAATGGTGATGGTGGATCAGATTTAGGCAACATCAAATAAGTAATTTTGATATCAAGGAAAAATACAAATAAAAGTAGCCATTCATTGCCACGAACAAAATAATGTCCATCATGTTTTAAATTTCAGATGAACGCATGCATGCTAATCTCGCTTATTATTTGATCTGTATATTTTGTTCCACTTGGAGCCACCACCAATTGACTAAACTGCTCTTTTTTTCCCTCTGTCTTGTCAACCCACCCCCCTCTCGTCTCCCCTCAGGCTCTTCCTGGTGACTCGAGCTGGGTCTCTCAGTGGGCCAGTCTAGCTGCCAACCACACCAGGACAGACCCAGAGGGCTCAGGAGCAGAAACAGCCACCTTCCTGCACAAAGAGAGAGGTACATATTTACTTGATCGCGAAGAATGGATATGCCTGAATTGACTGTTGAGCTAGAGTATTTTTGCCAAAACTTAGAAGCATGTACAGTAAAAAGTAACAATCGAATTTACTTTAAATTAATGTCAAATTGTCATGAATCTCTGTTAAGTGAGTTTGTCCTTTCTCTTGAAGCTGATGCCTTTGAGTCCAGTGCATCCCTCAGCAGAGGGGAATCCTCCTCCAGTCTGACGGACCGCAAACGTAGGACGCTCCCCCAGCTCCCAGTAGATGACCCCCGGGTAAAATCCAGCACCAGAGCTCTGGGACTGAGATCCGAGATTGGGGAGAAACAAGACACTGAACCCCCAGAAAAAGAGAACAAGGGAGACGGGGAGTCCCCAACTCCCACGGGAGACGTGGAGATGACCAGTAGACGGAAACAAAGCTCCACATCTTCTCCGTCCAAGGCTCCTGTCCGGACATCTGGCAGCACTGAGCGGAGGAAGAGGTCAGAGGAGAGGAAAGGAGGCGGAGGAGGAGGAGCAGGAACAGGAACAGGAGCAGGACCCGGACCCGGACCCGGACCCGGAGAAGGAGATAAGTCTGGGAAGCCTCTAGTGCGCCAAGGCAGCTTCACAATTGAGAAGCCCAGTGCTAATGTCCCTGCAGAGCTCATCCCACGTATCAACAGAGGCAGCAATGGGCGGGAACGCAGTGACTCCGTGGGCAGCATGGACACTGCTACGCTCCTGAAGGACACTGAAGCTGTTATGGCGTTCCTAGAGGCCAAACTAAGAGATGAAAACAAACTAGACCAGAAAAGCAGTAAAACTGGAGTCACCACTCATGGTTCAGGTTCTGGCTTCCCCGCTCGGACTGACTCCATCTCTCCTGAGTCTGATGTGGACACAGCCAGCACAACCAGTCATGTGACTGGAGAGAGGAAAGCTGGTGGCGAACAAAAACGACGTTCCTTCAGCAGTATGCACCGAGAGAAGAGCAACATGAGCACAGCTTCCAAGACCAGCGTTACCAATACAAGTGCACGTGAACGCTTGGAGAGGAAGTCTAAAACAAGAACTGTGGAGGTTTCAAGCCGGACTGATACACGCCGCTCTGTTCAGCCTTCTGCCTCCTCCAGAGCACGCCAGCCGTCTCTGGATCTCACTGATGATGACCAGACTTCTTCCTTCCCCATCTCTGACATTCTGTCCTCAGACCAGGAGACCTACTCTGGACCTTTGGGGCACTCCAAACTTAAATCCTCCACCGCTGGATCCTCCAAGAGCAGCAGGACTCTACAGGCAGCCACAACCTCCTCCCTGAACAAGCAGGCTGCGCTGCCTCAGCCGCGACCCACGAGAGCCTCCCTTCTCCGCCGCGCCCGCTTGGGGGATACATCTGACACAGATCTAGCTGATGCAGACAGGGTGTCTGTCGCTTCTGAGGTGTCAACCACCAGCTCCACCTCTAAACCGCCATCTGGTCGGAAGGGACTGTCACGACTGGACATGCTGGCTCAGCCGCGTAGGAACCGCCTTGGCTCCATCTCGGCCCGCAGTGACTCAGAGTGTACAGTGACACGGAGCTCCACCTCTTCACCCCGCCTGTCAGCTGAGACTGCTCTGCGTCTAGGCTTGCGAGCATCAACACCAACAGAGAACAGGCTGACACCCAGGATGAGGGCCAACAGCGTTTCCAAATTGAACGAGACCAAGACTAAGACAACTACAGCTGGATACTGCTCGCCCACAGGTGAGACTCATTTCTGGTTTATTCTGATTATCTCACATATTGTAGGAACAGTCAGAAGAGGGAAAATTAAAGTTGTTCATCAAGGTTTCTAATTGTATTATATCCGTTCTTAATTCTGATAGCATATGGTATATGGGTTGAGTATAAAAAATCTGCACCATTTTACACCTTATCATCTGTCGGTGTCTAAACATTTGTCTGTAAACATTTCCATTGTGTTGTGACAAACTTGTGCATTGGTTGTCATCGTCCAGAGAGCTCTCAGCCCGAACCTGAGGGCGGTGATGCAGAGGAAGAGCTGATGGGTACTGTACCAGAACTGTAGAGCCTTGATTAGATGGAGTGTGTGTGTGTGTGTGTGTGTGTGTGTGTGTGTGTGTGTGTGTGTGTGTGTGTGTGTGTGTGTGTGTGTGCCAGACCTGGGTCACATCAAAAGAAGCTGCCACCAAGCTCAACTTTTTTAGGAATTAATTTTAAGTCCTTTGTAAAAGAAAATACAAATTTTGCAATGAAATCATAAATTCGTTTTGAATACTCTGCCAGATGTGCATCTCAATGTGAAGTACTAGTACATGTATGTTAGGTACATGTTGAAGTATGGTGACCCAGTTCTAGCATATCTTGCCTGTGTCTCCTCCCTGACATTCATGACATAATGCTGTGATGAAGACCCAAGTGCTCTATTCACACTGTTACTTCTTTCAAAACATATAACAACACCGGATCATATAACAACACTGGGTGGAAATGGTTTTGCAACACTGCCCCACCTAGTGGAGATTTTATCCACAACACTTCCACTTTGTCCCATCATACCCTTGAGAGACTGATAGAGCATGGTTTGTCTCATCATGGTGCAGCTACATTAGTGCAGCTGTTGTGTGACCATTGTGAAGCAGCTTAACACATCCCTGGCTCTATCGAGGTTTATGTACCTTGTTGGATGCTTTTGTTGGCTGCCTCAAGTAGAGTTTCTTTGGTGCTGCCGTGTCTGTTGTTTTCACTTTGGTTTTATTGTTGCCAAAACATTCATGTCGTTGTCCAATAACAATAACTGAACTAAGATACAAAAAATCGAATGCTTCGCTTCAACAGTCTTTCTAATTCACAGCCACCCATTTTTTATTTTAGTTCAAGGATAGTATAATAACTCTCTATTTGAACCTTAACTTCATCTCTGTTAAATTATGTATCTCTACATTTGCTTAGGTCAGTAATCAAAACATCTATTTCAAACCGACAAAGAATATACATCCACTTGCAGAATTTGATTTTCCTTGATTTCCGATGAAAGCAGGATAGGCTGGGGGCTGCCTCATTAACAAAGCTTCTCATGTCAACAAGCTCATTTATTAACTTCAAGAATAACACGTGTTGTAATTGAAATTGTAATATTTACTAAATATTGCTTTTCCATTACCTTCACAGTGTCCAGTAGCAGCAGGTGGAGACGTCTGCCACCAGAGTACGGCTCAACCTCAGAGGAAGAGTTTGGCTCCAACCGAAATTCTCCAAAGCACGGAGGACGCTCCCACATGCGGCCTCATCACCTCGTCCCACACCGCAGCTCAAGACTCAGCACCACCGCGAGCCCAGGCTCCAGCGTGGTGACGGGTCCAGGCGGAGTGGGAGTCAAACACCGCATGAAAGAGCAAGAGGAGTACATCAGGGACTGGACGGCACACAGCGAGGAGATAGCCAGGTATTGATCAGTATAAGATTTACCTATTAAGAAGCTATTAAGTTAATATAAAAAAATTTAAAAAATTAAAATCTTTCACAAATCTATGTAATGATATTAATATGCCGTGTTAAATAAGAGCTGTCCTTTATTGCTTGACTTCTATCATGATGTGTATGTGATCACAGGTTATTGTGTATGCATGTTGCATGTTGTCATGTCTATCCTAAAGAACTCCTCCATCTGTCTGATGGTTAACAGGTTATTCCCATGTGTGCGCAGGATCAGCCAGGACCTGGCTAAGGACTTGGCCATCTTGGCCCGTGAGATCCACGATGTGGCCGGTGAGATCGATTCAGTCAGTTCATCCGGCACTGCACCCAGCACCACCGTCAGCACCGCTGCCACCACCCCGGGATCAGCCATCGACACCCGGGAAGAGGTAGGCCCTGCACGTCCCACCCAGCCGGATATACAGGAGAGCATGAGAAAGGTGCCCGTTTTTCTTCTTCTATCACTGACTTACTACGTGTGCTTCCATTGCGCCTTCGCCATCCCCCATGTGTTGCTTTAATAAAAATGGCCGCCTCTCTGTTGCCTTATAGCATTCATCTGTCGTGAGAGGTATTCATTAATACACGCTCACCTGCTGTACTTTAAATTGAAACTTTCGCCAAAAAGCAACCAAGGCTTTATTTGTGATTGAATATGAGTCAAACCTTCGTGTAAAAGCATAATTATGACGAAAGAGGTACTTTTTGTCTGCCATGACGGCAGTGCGCCAGAGATCCAGCTCCTACGGTGAGTAGTTCAAAAACCTTCTTTTTAGTAAACTCTGCGTACACAAACAATGCTGTCAATGCTCGTGCTCATGTGTAGAGACCCTGGTGATACTACGAGCAAAGTTTCATGTTGTGTCGAGCCTTCTTAGTGTTTTAAAATGCACTCCATTGAAAATTAGCTTGCCTGAAAATGAAACTATGGTAAATCTTAAAAGTGCCTCTTTTGTCGTAATTCCGCTTTTGCACGAAGGTTTGACTCACAAAGCCTTGGTTACTTTTTGCTGAGAGTTTCACTTTAACTCCCTCTTCTTTCTTCTTCTTTTTTTCCATTAGAGGATTAACTTATTTTAACAGAATAGCATTAAAATGTAACTTTCATTGGCTGGACAATTAAAGCTTTAGAGCTGCTTAGCTCACTAATTCCTTCATTTCTCACAAATCTTTTAAAACTGCAATATCACGAGAGAGAAATGTATTCAAGTCTTTGACTTTTATTTCCCTCTTCTCTGCCTTCTCTATCTCTCTTTCTCCAGTTGGTGGATCGGGTGTTTGATGAGAGCCTCAACTTTAGGAAAATCCCTCCTGTGATTTCAACCACTAAGGCACCAGAGATCAACGGTAAGCCGGTTGAGCTCCGTCCCCGAGCTCCTGACACTCTGGAACCCCGAGCCCTGAGGAGACGCACGTGGAACCGAGAGGATGTGAGAACACAGAGTACATGACAACAATATATACCAATCATTTACCTCCAGGTTGTCAATTCAAACTTATTTTCTTTTCCTCTGTGTTTTCAGGCGGTGTTGGACAGCCTGCTGCTCAATTCAGTTTCTCAGCTGTCAACCAAGATCAGAAATTCTGTTGACAGAACAGCAGGAAAGATCAGGTACTAATTTTTGTCTTAGTACTCATACTAACCCTTCTATTTGGAAATCCACTGTGAATGAACATGCACCCTGTAATATGTTCTTTTTCTAGGATATTGTTTAAGGATAAGGACAGAAACTGGGATGAAATTGAGAATAAAATGCGATCTGAGAGTGATGTACCTCTTCTGAAAACTTCCAACAAGGTACGGAAACCAGTCTGTAAAAACAATATTGAATGACAAAGAAAGTGAAGAATTATTGAGGGCTAATAGTTTTGTTGTATTTTCTCCTCCGCTCTTCAGGAGATCTCCTCAATTCTGCTCGAACTGAAGAGAGTTGAGAAGCAGCTTCAAGGTAAAACAGATTCCCCCTTATATAATAAGTCAAGTACTGAAAAAAAAACCTACCTGTGCTAGATACACACTTGAACAAGCAGCTCTGTTCACTTTAAGTAAAACAGAGCATCTTATGCTTTAATTCTTAAGAGTTCAATACACAATTTGTAGGTCAAAATCGTCTATACACTAAATGTTGTGGGGAGTGTTGAACTTTTATAACCCTACACATTGTTGGCTTGTTATTAGCTGTGTGGTCATCGCTCAGTTACCATAATGCTAGCTAATATCAATCATAACCAGCGTACAATGTTTTATTGTTTGTTTTTTTTTCACCACACAAGCGCTACAACCAAATGCTCCAAAGTGTACTGTCAGGCTTTTTCTGCCCGAAATTAACATCACATGGACAGGAGCCTTTAATCTGGTTCATCTGATTCAACCCCAACCCTGTAGATATACACTGACTTAACACGCAACATTCTACACATTCATTCTCTCCCTGATTCTGTCCCAGTGATCAATGTGATGGTAGACCCAGATGGGACTCTGGATGCCCTGGCCAGCCTTGGTCTGACCAGCCCCACCACCCCTACCAGGCCCCAAACGGCCAAAACAACTTCCCCCTCAGCCACCAGCCCCGGGTCTGCGCCCCAAGCCAAAGAATCACTGCCGGAGATCCTCCCTGGGCCTGGAGGATCAACCGCCAGGGTTCAGACTTCCTCTGCCAGCACAGGGGAGACCGCACGAGAGCCCAGCCTGGGTCTTGGGTTAACGGGGGTCGGAGGACTGCCCTTCAACCGCATACGGCCGAGCGGAGAGGAGGCCATTGCACAGAAGTGAACGAAAAGTTCCCTGAAATCAGTATTATGTGAAATAAATGAGTCTGGAAGCAGGTGTAGAAACATTTAACCAGTTTTTCTCATAGGACAGTTCCACTGATTATACCAGTGGAAGATTTTGGTTATAATATGAACATTAAGCTCGAGTGTTACCAGACCCGGCCGGAAATGAAGTGCTTCAACTGAACTTTAGACTCCCAACTGATGCATCATGGATATACCTTCAGAACGGACACTCACCCATGATTGATTCGGACAGTCATATTATCAACTTTTCAACTGGCTGACCAGACTTCCTGATGGACTGGAGGCTACGTGGCTGCTCTCTCAGTGGTTGTACAGCCTCCACTCTCCTCCAGTCTCCTCCTCTTGCCTTTCTCCATGTGTGTGGACCCTTCCTACACTAAGGACATGCCTTAAAACACATCCTCAATAGTAGCAGCCCCTGTCCCCTCTATTAATATACAACTTTTGAGACTGTAATAAAGTACTTTCAGACCAACAGAATGCATTGTAAAATAACACTTGCAAAATATGTTCTATTTACACTATGATGAAATGCAGCACATTGCAATGATTTATTAGCTCTTATTCAGTGTAAGAAAGATTTCAGCAGCCTTAAGTAACCACCCTGACGAACCACGCAGTCATCAAAACATGCTTCATGCCTGAAACTGTTCACAAACCAAGCAGAATTGCAGATGTTTTACATATTTCATAACCGTCCATTGATGCATCTCTCAAACTGTTGGAAGGATTTGTAGTGCCTCCCCATCTCTGTGTTTCTCCTTCCCCCATTATGTTTTCCTCTCTCCTTCCCTTCCCTTCCCTCCGAGTAGTTGGAAAAAGTGTTTGTCCCCTCAGTAGCATGTACAGGACAGAGCAGAGAGCTTTCTTCCTGCTAATCGATGTCTGTGTTGATCTTACTAATACCGAATGGTAGTTTTACACAGTTAACAGTAACAGCCTTTGGGAAACCAATGATCATTTTCGCTCAAAATTCTCACTTACCAAAGTTAACAAGTTCGTTGATCGTTTCATTTTCAAGCAGTTGAGCCATCTTGAAATTCATCTGTCGAATCTGTATTTAAAAAATAGCAGTTCATCTCATCATATTTCTCACCCTCTCTGAATGTCAAATCATTTTTCTGTCAACAAATAAAAGATTGCAAAAGCTTATTTATTATAATGAAACACTAGATTAATCATTGCTGCCATATGCTTTTGGTCTCTGTGAGAGTGCCCTTAGCTTTTCGCAGTACATCCACTGAAGTGTCCTATGATTTCCAATTGGCTTTTTCTACTTTTTCCAGTCACGAGCGATGTGACTTTTTTAAACATAGCAATGATGAGCAAAGAAAATATCTGTTTAAACTAAATATTTTATAATATTTAGATACTGGCATTGTAGATATTGTAAACCTTTACTTTTTAATGCTTGAGTCACCTCACAATGAATTTCATTTTCTTTGTCTGTCATACCTGAACATGGAAAACTGCTGGAATTGGGTTTAATTTCTGGCTATGGTTCATCATTTTTCTATAAGCTCCCTATCTATTTTTGGAATTTTATGCATAATGCAGCTTCAGATCAGTGTGTAAACAGATAGATGCATTGTTCCACCAGCGGGGGAAGTTCCAACGTACTGATGCTGTAACATTGCAGAGACAGTATAGTTAAACCTCTTTCTCATTGACTTGCTGCTTTTCTACTTACTTTACTGGGACGAACCATTTTCTGAATCTCTCTTCAGCTTATAGTCTGTGTTCTAGAGTAAGTAAGGCAGTATATTAGTACTTAGATACTCTTGCAGTAGTGAATTTAGGTACCAGAATATGTGTTCCATTTCCTTCTCTCTATACTGTACTGTACAATGTTTTTCAATGCCTCGAAGTGCCCATTTTGACTCTAGAAGGGCATTGATCAAAACAAAAGAAAAAGATGTAGTTGTCTAAAAAGAATTCTCTTATTTTGCACATCAGATTGTGGTGTTTTTTTTCATACAGAAGTAGTGAAGAAACAGTGAAAGGCTGCATCAGATGTCAAATGGTTTGACAAAGAATGATAGCACTTTGGATGATATCACAAGTGACTGCCTTGCCTCTCTGGAACTATTCTGTCTGTACAAACAAAGCCTCTAATCGTGTTTTTATTTTTTTTCTTTCTCCCGTTTTATTAAAAAAAAGAAAGAAATTAGGGGACTGTGAATGCTAGGTACATGTTTATTTTTGAAATTCTACATGTGTCATCTGATCAGTGTTCTTTGTCATTTTTGTAAAGAAAAAACACCATTTTATTTATTTTTTTTGTTTAATATTTTGTGGATGTTTCATGCATTTTATATTTGTTGGACTACCTGCATTGTTTCTTACTGTTAATAAAAGAGAGCCATTCACTTGTTTCTCTGTTTCGATTTGACTGGGAATTACTGGGTTCTGGTAACAATTTTTATAGGATCATGCTTTTGAAAAATTTAACCTTGTTCCTGTTCACACTCAGGCGATGTCACCAATACTGACTGACAAATTTTGCGCTAACGACAAAACAACGAATTAGCCGTGCATTTATATGGAACTAAGTTTTAGGAGCTTTCCACCTTAACTCTCCTCCATGTTACATCGCACTCGGGGATAGACACTTCTTGAGTAGCGGGATGGCGGCGAGCGGAAGAAACAACTGGTAACGTTAGTTGTTTGAAAACTTTTTTAGTAAACTCTGTGAACCCAAACAATGTTCTCAATGCTCGAGTTCATGTATAGAGACCCTGGTGATACTACAAGCAAAGTTCCATGTTGTGTCAAGCCTTCTTAGTCTTTTAAAAATAGTGATTTTGATGCTAGTGTAAAAGTGCCCGTAGCACTCTCATAAAAATGGTTTTAACCCGAAAAAGAAAATACAGTCAATCTTAAAAGTGGCGCTTTTGTCGTAATTATGCTTTTACACGAAAGTTTGACTCGGGTACAGTCACAAAAAAAGCCTAGGTTGCATTTTGGCGAGAGTTTCACTTTAATAATCACATGGTCAGGGATGACAAATCTCACTGACCTAAAACAATAACAAGGGACCAACAGCAGCAGTTCTGGCAAGTCTTCGACTTAAAAGGCATTCAGTCTGATTTGAGGACTTTTAGATAAAAGACAAACAAGAAGTTTTATTCATATAATTTTATTGTCATTGATGAATTTCCAGGTTTTGCTTGATTCTAATTTCTGATGACAAACGGTTAAAGAGTTTACATTACGATTTGTCAGACAACAGATGTGACTAATGACAACTGGATGGTCTGTGCTGAGAGATGGTGATTAGCCGGGAGGCCAACCCATCTGGCGTCCACCCAGGACGTGGATGTGGATGTGGTAGACCGACTGGCCTCCGTGCTTTCCGTCGTTGACCACAATCCTGTAGCCTTCAGACAGACCCGCGTCTTTGGCACACTTCTTTGCAACTAACATTAAGTGGCCCAACAACTACGAAACAGAGAGAGAGAATGAATGAATGAATGACTGAGGTATGTTTAAGCAGACAACACAGTGGATGACAACACAGTGTTCAGAGACAACATGGCTGTAAAGGGTTCCATCTAGTGGTCAGTGACACGCGGTTGGACAAATCACTAAAGAATTTGACAAACCATTATAAAAGGCTGGCAAATAAGTTAATGCAATCATACTTACTGCAGCGTCACCCTCCTCCGCTAGAGACAGCTGAGCAATTGGCTTTTTTGGGACAACGAGGATATGAGTGGGAGCTTGAGGAGAAACATCATTGAAGGCAACACACTGAAATACAAAAGAGCACATCAGAGGAAGAGTTCAGCCTGTACAGTTTTTGTGCTTTTGTTTGTCTTGGGGAACATTTTCCTATTAATAAGCCTGAGGCCAGGCTGACAGTGGCTCAGTCTGTTAAGTGATAAAATGAAAAAAAAAAGAAAAAGAAAACATTATCAGGATAATTATGAGGGGAGATCATCGTGAAGACCCTCGCATGAATGACTTAAAAAGATGTCTAGCTCGCTGACATACGATCCAATATTGGTGTCCAAATTGATTTTGAAATGCTTGAGCCTGTCATCATGGCTGACGGCATGGCTTGCATATTGCATCCCCCACAACGAACAGCTAAAATCTCGATCATGTAAACATTTCTGCAAATTAAAAAAAACAACAGTGTGATGAGGTTACTAGGTTATTTATCCTTTATTTGTGCAGGTACACCTTTTCTGTGATTACTTTCTAATAAAACAGCGTGTGCCATCTGTGACCTCACAAAATGTACGGTTAAAGTGGTTCCAGTGTGTTTTTTAGCGCAATTTTTAGTTTTTAATGTGAAGTTTTAAGAATATTTTGAAAATGATCTGGATGACATCATAAATTACGTAATGATGTTTGACAGGATAATCGTGGCATTTAGTTTTCATCATGTCCCATGCCTAGCAGGTGATCCCAGTCAATATCCCTCATCTAGTAAAAAGTGGAATAAGACCCAGGATTTACCAACTGGAACCAATAGGTGCGCATCATGACTGGGTAGTAAACACAGCTAGCATTAGCTTGCACTGTAAGTGTAGTGAGATATAAATCTGCAGCTGATCTAATCATAAAAATCTCCTTCTGTCTGTCAGTATGTTTTGTTATGTTTGTGGTGAAGCCTGTCAAACAGGATGGTAGATGTTTCTTAGATGATGGTATTTGTCTCTGTAAATCATTAGGGTGTTACCTTCTGTCTGGATATGGCACAGCTTCAACATTTTCAAGGTTTTGCATGTCTACATGGTGCTATATTTCATTATCAAATACCACAGAAACAATAATACAGATGAATGCGCACAGTCTGTATTTCCAGTGGCTATATATTAAAAGGTACCGCAGCAGCAGCAGCAGCAGCAGCAGGCAGATTGGGCCAAGTGGACCATGACAGACTTTGGTGGAAAGCCAAGAGGCTGCAGATGCCAAGCGGCAGCAGAAGATGAGCAATGATTTATAACATGCATAAGTAAAACGAAACCATGATTAGAATACTATCAAACTCATTTAAAAGGCTTATTCAGTTTTAAAAAGCACAATTTATGTTGTCTAGAAGCAAACTGTGCTGAAAGATACTGGTATTTTTCGGTCAGCGATATACGTATATACACTCACAGAGTTACACTTATGTAATTCTAAGTGTTGTATCGTAGGCAGCTAGACTTTCTTGAAGACGTTCCACCTCTCATCCGACAGCAGAATTGCATTTTCTGCGAAGCTAGCGCGGAGCTAACATTAGCTAAATGCCACCTTACAGGCAGCCGTGACAGCGAAGCCGTGCGACTTAATGCACCCAAATGCGTTTACGAGACAATACGAGTGTAAACATTAAATGCATACCAGGTCATCTTCATGGATCAGTGTGGCAGGTATCTCTTTACGGATGATTTTTCCGAATATCGTGTCTCCGCCCGCCTGGGCAGTCTGCGCTTTCTGCGTTTCATCAGCCATGTTGGCGCAGGACGAGCCGCCTGTCAGCGCCGCTTTTGGTTCTGTGAAACCTTAGCGGGCGCTCATTGGCTGCCAAAACGCGTCATTCTAAACTATGCACCGATTGGTCAACAGCATGACACTTCTTCCTCCAAAGCCGGAAGGAAGCTGAAGAAGTCAACATGGGCACTCGTTTGAAGGTGAGGCTGGAACATTCTCATATTTACAATAATAACACCATTAAAAACAATGTTTACTGTTTGTCTCTTTAGCTGGCCCAATTCTTAAATATATGTTAGCATGTCCTAAGAGCTAAAACGAAAGAAAGTGATAGTACTCATAGTTGTTTCCGTTGAAGTAACAGCTGCATGGTGCTGAAGTGGCTAAAAGCTGAACGTGTGTATAAATACAGGTCCTACGTGCGTTTAAAGCGCTGCACAGAACAAGGATGGCTGTATTCAAAGAAGATGACGCAGCACTGACAGGTGAGTTATGTACTTAACTGGTTTGATTCCTAAAAGAAGAATGTCTGTGGCTTTTTCTTTGTTGCTTGTGATGTTTATTAACCAGCTCTTGCCAAAGAAGATAACTGAAGCATCTACTATTTTTCCCTCACAAAGCCGCAAGGTTAAAGATCAATGAGGAGTTCCGGAAAAACAAAGATGAAACATCTGACGAAAACATTCAGAAGGTACAGTGAAAGTGCAACATAAATTGACATGACTGTTCACATAGATTGGATATACATGTGTGGATGTGCCACTGTATGTTATCATTGTTGTTCTGGAGTATTAAATCCCAGCCAGGAGTCCTTCTTGACCCCAACTTTCCAGCAGTGTAGACGCATGAGTTTGATATCATTGTCTTGCAATTCCCAAGCGTCAGAAAAACTCACCAGCATAGATATAAGGAATTGATCTACTTGGAGGCATACGGTTCTGAAGAATCTGTCAGTTTGGAACTGGTTGTCAGCTTGAACCAGTTCTCGATTCCCATCCCTAGATTGTTCGAAGGGGCTCATTGTCTCATAATCTGTCTACACTCATTACCCTTCTGCTTTTACAGATGATCAAAATGGGCTCAGATGTGGAAATTATTCTCCGACAGTCCGTCTTACAAATGGAACATGTAGGAGAAGAAAAGCTATGTATGTCATTCTTGCAATCTTCTCCATAATACCAAGTAACATGTTTTCGCAAAGAATATAAACCAGAAATCTTGACTTCTTCTTTGTTTTCTCACAAATTAATAATACTTCCTCACAATATAAAATTATTCTTTCTCTCCTACACACAGTGCTTCGACCCAGAGAGAGCCTTCTCCTAGAAAATGTACCCTATTGTGACCAGCCCAGGACAAAGTCGTGACAGACCACCTGACTACATCTGTTTAATAAAAAGAAAAAAGAAATAACAGACATACCATTCATTACCATCCATATGCTTTTTAAAGTAGTCAACCAAAACAGAATTTCAAGTTGTTTAGGATCTCCTGAACAAGCAAAATTTAAAGATCATCGCTACTTGAAGAACTGTTTTTGATTCTGTGAAGATCTCAGCTGTTCTGCTTTAAGAAATCTGTGCTGTAAACTGAATGCCATAATTTAATGTACAGTATTTTCTCAAATGTTTGTGAAATGTGTTAACATTTGATTTGGAGGTTTTCCACATGCTTTTCAGTAGCTTGTGATTCAAC
>CAEMYA010002116.1:4901032-4917219 GCA_903131615.1 Diplodus sargus | reverse complement strand
TATTATTTTAAATTCATTAATATTAATTAACATTAACATGATGGGATCCACTTAGGCAAACAACTATTTGGAGATTTACTTTCTATGAATAAATAAATGTATTGTGTCACCTGCATTTTGCACATAGATATCAGTGTAGTCTGTACTGAAATTAACAACTAAGATGGGGCATAGAATTGGTATTTAAAGTGACTAAACTGATTTATAACAGACACCCAATTTGTGAACAAAATGTTACTTTACAACTGAATTATGATAGAATAGAATTACTTTAATGATCCCAGACTGGGATACTATTTAAATAATAATAATAATTTAATAATTTAAATAATGATAATAATAGTTCACCTTCCTATGGATCTATAAAAGTCCATGCAGCAAAAAAAGTCTTATTTTGTTCTGATGTAGGTGATACAAAGCAGAGTCCTATAGACACACTAGGCACTCTAGTACAAAGCTCGTTTTATTAAAGGCACTACATTTCCCACAATGCCTTTAGACGTAGGTTTGATTACATCATCAAAGCGCGCTGTTACTCTGGCAACGTCTGTAACGGTATCCTTCGGTTTTAGGCATGTAGCTAAGCTAGCTTGTTAACTTTGCTTGTTAAATATCAAATGTAATGCCGAAAATAAGGTGAGGGCCATTTTTTGCACATTTTAACACTATCACAAATATATTAAGATGTTTTTTTTGTCGAATACTGTGTCGCTTTTGTTTCGTACTTGTCAGCTCTGATACGCTATGGGAGCTGGCTGCGGCGGAGGTCCACAGTGGGGAGACTGAAGGTGGGGAGGAGGACGGAGGGGACTCGGTCAGTGAGAGGAGCGTGTTTCTGATGGGGAGCAAGGCAGGGGTATGTTTACCACCGTCACCGCGGACAGCACATTATTGCTCTCTAATGGCAACAGCATTACCTTATTAGCTACAGTCGTAGCTAGTAAACTTACCTTACTCTTTTTGTGCAGGGTAAAACGTCAATTCTCCTCAGATGCCTCGACAGGTGAGTGTGATCCAGGTTATCATCTCAAAACTGACAAATAAAACCGAACACGACCTTAAACCATGCCATATGCTGCATGTAGACCAATGTTAAAGAAACACATCTCCTAAAACGTAATTAAACATGTCAGTGAGCATAGAAGTTCAACTTTGACCGCTAGGAAAATGATATGTATTCATAATTTAAGTTTAAAGGTAAATGCTCTCAAAACTTTCAGCTGCATTAAAGATGACACAAAGTGACACCTAAAAACTATCCTCAATTATGCCGAACAGTAATACTGTTTCTTAATCCACCAGGGATGAACCATCCAAGCCAACTCTGGCAATGGAGTACACTTTCGGTAGACGGGCCAGAGGACACAACACAGTAAGGAAGCCCTGGACTCTTGGACATGTCTCTTACAAAACTGAGATAAAGACACTCAGTCGATAATCTTGCTCAATTGTGACAGCGTCTGAAAACTTCATTCTTGTAAAGAGCTACAAAAGACTGTAAATGTGTTTACCACAACTTCAAGTACTCAAGCACAATGCAGCAGGCTCACTTTGAGAGATGGTGACTTTATGTGACATGATAAGTGACTTGTAAGTAGATGGCGCATTGATACTGATTGTTGTTTCCTCTCTTAGCCCAAAGACATAGCCCACCTATGGGAGCTGGGTGGTGGGACCTCTTTGTCAGACTTGGTTCAGATCCCCATCTCTCCTGCCAGCATCAGGTTGGTCACTTTCAGACATTCGTGACGTCTTGTTGTCTTATCGCAGCTCACTATTTTCTCACTATCAGAGTGGGGTGTGGGAGGCAATTGTTCTTTTCAGACAACTGCGTGTTTCCTTTGAAATCCATCTGGTTTGAACAGCAGTATAATGCCAGTTAAGGAAGAGTTTTCTTGATTCCTGTCTATTCCCAGGTCTCTATCGGTCATCCTCATTCTGGACCTGTCTAAACCCAACGCCCTGTGGGAGACCATGGAGAAGCTGCTCCAGGCAGCACAAGCTCAGTTGGAGAAAGTACTCTCCAAGGCACAACAAGCACAGAGGACCAAACCTGTAGCTAAACATCAGACGGCTGTCCAATCAACAGCGCGAGTCTTACCGAAAGACTACCCTGTCAGTCCTCTGCTCATTACACTCACCATTTAACTTAATGTTTGGTTCACTCCAGGGCAATGTATAGTAGTAGCTTATTTAGAGAAGTCTTAAAATACACAAACTACTCAAGGATTGCTCATGTGTCAGGCTCCCAGAAAATGCTTAAAGTATGTCAAAAATTAAAACACAAAATACAAATGCTACCAAACTAAACCAACATGAAGAAAAAACTGCTGTTTTGTCCTCACATTATAGAAAATGTAGGAATAAGATGATGTAAGACTTCATGTGAATGAAAGGTGAATTGCTTTTACTTCAGCAAAGATGTAAGGAAGAACATGTCTCCTGATTTAACTGATTTTTTTGTGTACAGGACAGAGAGCTGATCAGTCCCTTTCCTGTTCCTCTCCTCATCATTGGCAGCAAATATGACATCTTTCAGGTAGCATAAATGTCTATGGAGTTGTCTCATGGTGGCTAAATCACCTATGTTTTATGACCTCTCAAATACTCGTATCTATCTGTACGACTTCATTCTTTTACTCCTACAAGTTATGTGTGTTAATGTCACTGGTGCATTTGTGTAACTTGGCAGTTCTCTTACTCAATTTTGTTCCCGGTGTAATATGTGCAAGACATTCTGAAGGAGTTTTTTCATTCTGTGTTACAGGAATTTGACTCTGACAAAAAGAAAGTTGTCAGTAAAACACTGCGTTTTGTTGCCCACTACTACGCAGCCTCTCTCATTGTAAGTGTTTTTACTACACAGGAAAAATATTTAAATTGGCACTTTTTAATCTCTTTTGCTTTCTTTGAATCCGCCCGTTGTATCGACTTATTTTTAATCATTTCATCAGTTCACAAGCATCAAGTCGGAGAGCCTCATGTCAAAAACCAAGAGCTTCTTCTCCCACCTGGCTTTTGGTCTGGACAGAGGGTGAGCAGGATAACAAAGCATTATACACCAAATAGTAATGGACTGGGACTGTCCTTCTTTAGTGGTATCAATAATAATTGATAATACTTGCATTTCCCATGTATACTTACATGTAGGGCTGTAAGAAATTATTCTAAAATTTTACAAGAGGTTCAAGAGACAACCCAAACTGGATCGTATACTATAGATATGAGGAGAAAAAGAAAGATATGAAGAGAAAAGAAGATGGACAATATTTCACACCTTTTAAATGTTTCAAACAAAAATAAATTGTTGTTTATGTTGTGGTACTATTATACTTTAAGTTTCCTGGTCAGCTGTTTTGTAATGTTGTTTATTTTTATGTTCGGATCAGGAAAACTGTGTCCTGTGACTCCAACAAGCCTCTCATCATTCCAGCCGGCTCTGACTCCTTCAGCCAAATAGGTGAGCACAGCGCTACTCTGTGGCCAAAAGTGATAAAATGCATTTAAATAGAATAATTGCTGTTTTGAAGGACTTTTAACTGATTTAAAGCTGTCGTCTGCCTAGAGATGTGTTGACATAGACAGGATTGTGTGTTACTGTGTTTTAAATAATGTTCCGCTTACTTTAGGTTCCCCTCCCACTACTGATGTGGACATTACTTCTCTGCATGCCAAAAACCCAAAGGACCTTTGGAAGAAAGTTTATGACCGCATCTTCCCCCAAGAGGTAGTTCAGTCACCGACCTCTGATCTTAATATGCATGTTTGCATGAACGGAGATCTCTGTAAATCCGTTTTAATGTATTCATGTCCATCTGACTGACTCTGTCTGCAGAATACCAGCGAGCAGAGGGAGCTAAAGGATCCAGCTAAGGATCCACAGTACAGTGAGCCTCAGATTGATGCCATGCGAGCCCAGAAGGACCAGGTAAAAAACGTTTTGATCAATCAACACCATTCACCTACTCTTCTGGAAAGACTGTGCCACTTTAGTGACATGAGTTGGCAAGCATGGAGATCAATCAGTCAAACAGATGCACAGTGAACCTGACCTTTGACTTCCTTGTATTGCGGAAGATAACAGATTTTCAAAACATTAGGAGGTAAGATTTCAAATAAGCCCAAGCAGCGTGAGATTTCACTCATGAACCCTGGCGTAAGGAGTAGTTTTTCCTCTTTGTCCTTGTTTTTTTGTATAATTTGTAAATATTCAGTCTGTCATTGCTGCTCTCTCTTGGTCTTAAAGTTGAGGCATAGTGACATAACAGCCCCCCTAGCCATAGTATTGTATGTACACTGTATACACTGAGGTCACATAAAGCACATAAAGCTGTCCAAATTAAACTGAATTAAATCAGAATTCATACTTCATCAGAGGGACAACAGATCGGCTGTTGAAGACTGAAGTCTTTTCGCATTCTGCTCCTCATGTGTCTTAAACAAGGCTAATGCTCCATAGTAACCCTCTGTCCTCCAGTAACCTTTGTATGTATATAGCCGTGCTTCTGTCACGGGCTTATTAACAGGCTGTAATGTATCCTTCAGTTATAACCTCAGAGATAGTAGTCTTCACACCGACCTGCCGTGGTGCCACTTTGGCACTTGAACTGTAGTAACCTCGCAGGAGTCGCAGTGCTGTTATCGCGTAGTCTCACCTGATGCATGTCATCTTGTTCTGCCACTGGATGGGACATAATGTAACTGGTCGGGTAACCAATAACTAAATTGTGTTAGACTCTTCTGCCCATTAGTTAATCGTTTTAAAAATGTGCTGTTGTGCTATATGACCTAAAACATTTTTTACCTGTTTCCCAAGGTGCAATCATATTTCCAAATGTAAAACATATCTTTTCACTTGAAATGCACAAACTGAGACTAGTGCACATCACAAGTTCTGAAAGAGACAACCTTGCGGTGCTTAAAGGTGCCCTATTGAGTTTATATTCACTGTTGCTCACAAAAACATATTGTAAATATGATACTGCAAATTCAAGTTTTCTTAAAACTTTTAATCCTGCATTGTTAACATCCATGTTTGCTAGAAAGCAGTTCTCTCCAGTCCTGCCTTTGCCGGTGCATCACCGCTTTGGCAAATTACTGCGACCTGTAGATTGCTGTAACAGCGTCGCACCGTTAGCAGAATTCTGTATTTTCTTGCCAGTGTACACCTGTACATCCTCCGCTCTTGGCATTGCATCAAGCTTTCATCAGGGAGTCCAAGCCGTAATGCCGAAATGCATTGGATTGTGTTTTTAAGGTCTAACATGTGACAACAAAGGCATTTTTAATAGTTGAAAGAGAGTTGAAGTTTTTCTTGGGGATTTTATTGTGCTATTAGTACAAAACTACACAGGTTACTTCCAAGTTACTTTTTTTTTGGCCCTTAACCTGTTAGTAAATACCCCCATTTTAAGGTTCTTTTTCTTGCTTGTTTCTTGATTTGATGCTGCTCATTCTGGGATAGAATGACAGAGGCATAACCATTGAAAACAACATTTTTACCATTCCGCCTACAGGATTTTGATAAGAAAAAGCCAAAGTGAACTTGAAAAATGTTTTATATAAATATTATAAAAGTAGAAAAACTTAGCAATACAAACAGAACAGTGCAAGATAGTGCAAAGAATAAGAGAGCAAACCAGTTAAAAATGTCACAGTGCAAAAATGCAGACATCAAACTAAACTACTTACATAAATAGAACATAAATAAAAAATACTGAAGACAGTGTGCAGCATGAGTATAAACTGTTAACCTGTTACGGATTACCGTGCCAACATAGGAATGTTGACTAAGAGGTTAAAAGATTTTCACAATAAGGTCACTGCACTCTGCCTTACATGGCAGTATTGAACCAAGTGTTACTATATCAAAAAATAAGTCAGAAGAGTAAATAAAACAGTTGATTTCTGGGATAAAATCATTATTGCTTTAAGTTCAACATCTGCTTGAATTATAAAATCTGAATAAGGTTTTCAACATTTCTGTAGAATCAGAGTTTATCCAGTACATGGCGCTAGTCAGCAAACCTACTTTCTTGAATGTTAAACCGACTGGAGGAAATAACAAAGTAGCTCAGGCAAAGTGTAAAATGTATTTCTTTGTCCACCGGCCACATGGCGAGTGAATGTTCAAATTTAATTTCTATTTATTTTACTTTATTTATTGTTTTGGCTGGTGATTGAAGCAAATCTAGCAGCCAAATAAAGGTTAAGTTTTGTTGCAATGACCCCAGGTGACCTGGCTGAATTAATGTTTAATGTTTAGAGTCCTTGAAGAGTCCTTGTTCAGCTCTACTGCAGCATTGATTTTAATCTATCAGAGGTTGCTGGTGTTATAAACATAGTGATATCTCTGCCTTATATCTACATCTACTGAATATATCTCTGGAAGAGAACACAACCTTGTTTATCATGATGGGTTCAATAACCTGTACTTATTCTCTGTACTTTATTAACATTAACACAAGGAAAGTTTCATGTTTTTCTTCTCTCTTTTTGTCTGTTTTCAGGAGTTGGATCAGTATAAGAGGAATGCAGCTAAGTCATGGAAAGGACTGGAGCTGGAGACATGAGAGATTAGATAGACAGACGATCAATCAGCTTTATTGTCACACACAGATGCATCATATATGTCTGTAAATACATTCTACATTTTGCATTATTTATTTCTTTGTAATTCATACAACTTGTATAATTAGATATTTCTTCCTGAAACAATTTTAAATGTATCAAAACTTTTTGTACACTGATGATGTTCTAAGAAATAAACAATTGTACATTATTTTAATAGACATCGCTTCCTATTCATGACACGGTACATGACAATATTTAAACAGTAATGAATTCAGTACAACTGTGGCATTGTAGCACTTTCAACGTGTATATTCTTCAATTACTGGATGGTACACAGCAGTCCAACTTTCAATTTGGAATTAAACTACACACATTTATATGTTGGTTCCATTTACCACATTGTACTTTTATATGAAAAATAATGAATTTGACATTAGTGCAAACATTTACATCATACAGAACGTGCTGTGTGTTTTTTGAGCTTCATCCGTGTTGAAGCAGCAGGTTGGTCTATGGTGCATTTTTAAGAAGTAGGACTATTCAGCTGTTTAGTTTTCACATCAGATGATTTGATGTACCTTTAATCTCTGAATAACATCCTACTCTTTATATCTGTTTTAGGTCCTCAGAACTAAACTCAGTTCAGCTTCCTGTTTTAACAGACAAATCAGCCACAAACGTGTGTCTGTGGTCTTAGTGAAGTAAATCTTGTCTCTGATCTTGAAGGTGATCATGCCCAGCAGCAGGAGGGCAGGGAGGAAGGAGTAGAGAAGAATAAAGTCTAGTGTGTATCGGGACAGAGCGCCAGGATAGCCCTCATCAATGATCCGATCGCCTCGAGTGATCAGACAGGCTCTCGGCCTGTAAGGTTTGGAAGTCTCTGCAAAAACACAACACACCACAGAGAGAGAGAGTTAACAGTTGTTGCAGCTTTGGTTTGACCTTTCGTAAGTGTACTGAAATGTCCTGTATAAGTCATCAATCTTAATGTCAAGGCCAAGTAATTGACCTTTTACAAAATCAAACTAATCATGAAAATGTTATCACAAAAAGCCACCCTAATCAAACTGTTGTAAAGGTAGATAGTAATGCGGAAACATTTTTTAAAAGTTCAACTTGTGCTGGGACACATACAGTCTGAGCTGTAAGGAGTTAATTAATATGATTATGGGTCCCTTTTTTATTTTCAGGGTAGGTGGACACAGAGCATGTTTTCCCATGGTGAGAGCAGCAGAGTAGAGATGAGACAAAAGACAAACATGTCCCTATTATGTACTTTAATTCTGATAATCCTTGGTTTTGAAAAGGGAGAAGATGAGTGTTTTCACCTTAATCTTATCTGCTCACCTATAATATGCGGCACCAGAACAACTGCAGTGAAACACAGGAAGCGCAAGCTATCCGGGTGCATCCCAACTATCCTGAGAGGAGAGCAGGCAGGAATAAAAGATAGAAGAGACAAAAGAAGAGTCAGTACTGAAAGAGACTGAGTCTAAGTTGAGGGTGCACATTCGGAATAGGAGATCCATTAAATGTTTAAGGAAATGCAGCTTGCATCCCCCCAACTGAAAACTCAGGCTGTATGTTCCTTCCAGTGACAAACACACACATGCTTACTCTCTTTTTGACTGTTTTCAGGAGTTGGATCAGTATAAGAGGAATGCAGCTTAGTCATGGAAAGAACTGGAGCTGGAGACATGAGAGATTAGGTAGACAGACGATCCATCAGCTTTATTGTCACACACAGATGCATCATATATGTCTGTAAATACATCATACATTTTGCATTATTTATTTCTTGGTAATTCATACAACTTGCATAATTAGATATTTCTTTCTGATACAGTTTTAAACATATCAAAACTTTTTGTACACTGATGATGTTCTAAAAAATAAACAATTGTACATTATTTTAATAGACATCGCTTCCTATTCATGAAACGGTACATGACAATATTTAAACAAAAAAGTAATTAATTCAATTCAACTGTGGCATTGTAGCACTTTCAAGGTGTATATTCTTCAATTACTGGATGGTACACAGCAGTCCATCTTTCAATTTGGAATTAAACTACACACATGTATATGTTGGTTCCATTTACCACACTGTACTTTTATATAAAAGAAAATAATTTATTTGACATTAGTGCAAACATTTGCATCATACAGAAAGTGCTGTGTGTTTTTTGAGCTTCATCAGTGTTGAAGCAGCAGGTTGGTCTATGGTGCATTTTTAAGAAGTAGGACTGTTCAGCTGTTTAGTTTTCACATCAGATGATTTGATATACCTTTAATCTCTGAATAACATCCTACTTTATATCTGTTTTAGGTCCTCAGAACTAAACTCAGTTCAGCTTCCTGTTTTAACAGAAAAATCAGCCACAAATGTGTGTCTGTGGTCTTAGTGACGTAAATCTTGTCTCTGATCTTGAAGGGGATCATGCCCAGCAGCAGGAGGGCAGAGAGGAAGGAGTAGAGGAGAATAAAGTCTAGTGTGTATCGGGACAGAGCGCCAGGATAGCCCTCATCAATGATCTGATCGCCTCGAGTGATCATACAGGCTCCCGGCCTGTAAGGTTTGGAAGTCTCTGCAAAAACATAGCACACCACAGAGAGAGAGAGTGAACAGTTGTTGCAGCTTCGGTGTGACCTTTCGGAAGTGTACTGAAATTTCCTGTATAAGTCATGAATCTTAATGTCAAGGCCAAGTAATTGATCTTTCACAAAATCAAACTAGTCATAAAAATGTTGTCATGGTAGATAGTAACGTGGAAACATTTTTTTTAAAGTTCAACTTGGGCTGGGACACATACAGTCTGAGCTGTAAGGAGTTGAATTATTATGATTATGGTCCCTTTTTTATTTTCAGGGTAAGTGGACACAGAGCATGTTTTCCCGTGGTGAGAGCAGCTTACCACATGTGAAGTTGAGTCCATGGAACTCTGTGACTATGAGAAGCTCACAGCTGTACTTCTGGAAGGTCAGGTAGCTGAGCCACTGGAAGACCTCTGGCATCTGCTGGGTGCTTCTGTAGAGAAGAAGAGGGGAGGAAGCTGTGTTACAGGTAGCAGTGGCAAATTGTTTTCCTTTATTTAGAGTGAAGGGCTGGAAAAGCTGCTCTATCATGCTTGATTTAAAGTTACTTATTATTTACATTCTAAACATATTTGGAGTCTCACCTTAAGAAACCAGATCCCACCAGGATCCCTGCAATATTGAGAAGAGCCACTCCAGTGTTGACCATGTTAGGATTTTGGACCACTCCTAATAACACCACAGTCAGCAACTCACCTAAGGAAAAGAAAAAAACAGACTAATACATACAACTAAACACTATAAAGAGTGGAAACATGCCATTAAAGGGATCCATATTTCGGTCAGACACATTTGTAGGCTTGTATACGGTGTATACTGAGGTTTCTTTTCTAAAAATAATTTATATTTAGAGTATTTCCCTGTCAAAGTGTTGTCAGCAGAGTTGTGATAAAGACAAAAGACAAACATGTCCCTATTATGTACTTTAATTCTGATAATCCTTGGTTTTGAAAGGGGAGAAGATGACTGTTTTCACCTTAATCTTATCTGCTCACCTATAGTATGCGACACCAGAACAACTGCAGTGAAACACAGGAAGCGCAAGCTGTGGGGGTGCATCCCAACTATCCTGAGAGGAGAGCAGGCAGGAATAAAAGATAAAAGAGACAAAAGAAGAGTCAGTACTGAAAGAGACTGAGTCTAAGTTGAGGGTGCACATTCGGAATATGAGATCCATTAAATGTTTAAGGAAATACAGCATGCATCCCCCCAACTGAAAACTCAGGCTGTATGTTGCTCCCAGTGACAAACACACACATGCTTACGCTCTTTTTGTCCGTTTTCAGGAGTTGGATCAGTATAAGAGGAATGCAGCTAAGTCATGGAAAGAACTGGAGCTGGAGACATTATAGATTAGATAGACAGACGATCAATCAGCTTTATTGTCACACACAGATGCATCATATATGTCTGTAAATACATTATACATTTTGCATTATTTATTTCTTGGTAATTCATACAACTTGTATAATTAGATATTTCTTTCTGATACAATTTTAAACATATCAAAACTTTTTGTACACTGATGATGTTCTAAAAAATATACAATTGTACATTATTTCAATAGACATCGCTTCCTATTCATGACACGGTACATGACAATATTTAAACACAAAAGTAATGAATTCAGTACAACTGTGGCATTGTAGCACTTTCAACTTGTATATTCTTCAATTACTGGATGGTACACAGCAGTCCATCTTTCAATTTGGAATTAAACTACACACATTTATATGTTGGTTCCATTTACCACATTGTACTTTTATATGAAAAATAATGAATCTGACATTAGTGCAAACATTTGCATCATACAGAAAGTGCTGTGTGTTTTTTGAGCTTCATCAGTGTTGAAGCAGCAGGTTGGTCTATGGTGCATTTTTAAGAAGTAGGACTGTTCAGCTGTTTAGTTTTTACATCGGATGATTTGATGTACCTTTAATCTCTGAATAACATCCTACTCTTTATCTGTTTTAGGTCCTCAGAAGTAAACTCAGTTCTAGTGTGTATCGGGACAGAGCGCCAGGATAGCCCTCATCAATGATCCGATTGCCTCGAGTGATCATACAGGCTCCCGGCCTGTAAGGTTTGGAAGTCTCTGCCAAAACACAACACACCACAGAGAGAGAGAGTTAACAGTTGTTGCAGCTTCGGTGTGACCTTTCGGAAGTGTACTGAAATGTCGTCTATAAGTCATCAATCTTAATGTCAAGGCCAAGTAATTGATCTTTCACAAAATCAAACTAGTCATAAAAATGTTGTCATGGTAGATAGTAACGCGGAAACATTTTTTTTAAAGTTCAACTTGGGCTGGGACACATACAGTCTGAGCTGTAAGGAGTTAAATTATTATGATTATGGTCCCTTTTTTATTTTCAGGGTAGGTGGACACAGAGCATGTTTTCCCATGGTGAGAGCAGCTTACCACATGTGAAGTTGAGTCCATGGAACTCTGTGACTATGAGAAGCTCACAGCTGTACTTCTGGAAGGTCAGGTAGCTGAGCCACTGGAAGACCTCTGACATCTGCTGGGTGCTTCTGTAGAGAAGAAGAGGGGAGGAAGCTGTGTTACAGGTAGCAGTGGCAAATTGTTTTCCTTCATTTAGAGTGAAGGGCTGGAAAAGCTGCTCTATCGTGCTCGATTTAAAGTTACTTATTATTTACATTCTAAACATATTTGGAGTCTCACCTTAAGAAACCAGATCCCACCAGGATCCCTGCAATATTGAGAAGAGCCACTCCAGTGTTGACCATGTTAGGATTTTGGACCACTCCTAATAACACCACAGTCAGCAACTCACCTAAGGCAAAGAAAAAAACAGACTAATACATACAACTAAACACTATAAACAGTGGAAACATGACATTAAAGGGATCCATATTTAGGTCAAACACACTTGTAGACTGGTATACGGTGTATACTGAAGTTTCTTTTCTAAATTAATTTATATTTAGAGTATTTCCCTGTCAAAGTGTTGTCAGCAGAGTAGAGATGAGACAAAAGACAAACATGTCCCTATTATGTACTTTAATTCTGATAATCCTTGTTTTTGAAAAGGGAGAAGATGACTGTTTTTACCTTAATCTTATCAGCTCACCTATAATATGCGGCACCAGAACAACTGCAGTGAAACACAAGAAGCGCACGCTGTCGGGGTGCATCCCAACTATCCTGAGAGGAGAGCAGGCAGGAATAAAAGATAGAAGAGACAAAAGAAGAGTCAGTACTGAAAGAGACTGAGTCTAAGTTTAGGGTGCACATTCGGAATCGGAGATCCATTAAATGTTTAAGGAAATGCAGCTTGCATCCCCCCAACTGAAAACTCAGGCTGTATGTTCCTTCCAGTGACAAACACATACATGCTTACTCTCTTTTTGTCTGTTTTCAGGAGTTGGATCAGTTTGAGAAGAATACAGCTAAATCATGGAAAGAACTGGAGCTGGAGACATTGGAGATTAGGTAGACAGACGATCAATCAGCTTTATTGTCACACACAGATGCATCATATATGTCTGTAAATACATTGTACATTTTACATCATTTATTTCTTGGTAATTAATACAACTTGCATAATTAGATATTTCTTTCTGATACAATTTTAACATATCAAAACTTTTTGTACACTGATGATGTTTTAAAAAATATACAATTGTACATTATTTCAATAGACATCGCTTCCTATTCATGACACGGTACATGACAATATTTAAACAAAAAAGTAATGAATTCAATACAACTGTGGCATTATAGCACTTTGAATGTGTATTCTTCAATAACTGGATGGTACACAGCAGTCCATCTTTCAATTTGGAATTAAACTACACACATTTGTATGTTGGTTCCATTTACCACATTGTACTTTTATATGAAAAATAATGAATTTGACATTAGTGCAAACATTTGCATCATACAGAAAGTGCTGTGTGTTTTTTGAGCTTCATCAGTGTTGAAGCAGCAGGTTGGTCTAGGGTGCATTTTTAAGAAGTAGGACTGTTCAGCTGTTTAGTTTTTACATCGGATGATTTGATGTACCTTTAATCTGTGAATAACATCTTACTTTATATCTGTTTTAGATCCTCAGAACTAAACTCAGTTCAGCTTCCTGTTTTAACAGACGATTCAGCCACAAACGTGTGTCTGTGGTCTTAGTGACGTACAATCTTGTCTCTGATCTTGAAGGTGATCATGCCCAGCAGCAGGAGGGCAGGGAGGAAGGAGTAGAGGAGAATAAAGTCTAGTGTGTATCGGGACAGAGCGCCAGGATAGCCCTCGTCAATGATCCGATCGCCTCGAGTGATCATACAGGCTCCCGGCCTGTAAGGTTTGGAAGTCTCTGCCAAAACACAACACACCACAGAGAGAGAGAGTTAACAGTTGTTGCAGCTTCGGTGTGACCTTTCGGAACTGTACTGAAATGTCCTGTATAAGTCATCAATCTTAATGTCAAGGCCAAGTAATTGATCTTTCACAAAATCAAACTAGTCATAAAAATGTTGTCATGGTAGATAGTAATGCGGAAACATTTTTTTAAAAGTTCAACTTGGGCTGGGAGACATGCAGTCTGAGCTGTAAGGAGTTAAATTATTATGATTATGGTCCCTTTTTTATTTTCAGGGTAGGTGGACACAGAGCATGTTTTCCTGTGGTGAGAGCAGCTTACCACATGTGAAGTTGAGTCCATGGAACTCTGTGACTATGAGAAGCTCACAGCTGTACTTCTGGAAGGTCAGGTAGCTGAGCCACTGGAAGACCTCTGGCATCTGCTTGGTGCTTCTGTAGAGAATAAGAGGGGAGGAAGCTGTGTTACAGGTAGCAGTGGCAAATTGTTTTCTTCATTGAAGGGCTGGAAAAGCCGCTCTATCATGCTTGATTTAAAGTTACTCATTATTTACATTCTAAACATATTTGGAGTCTCACCTTAAGAAACCAGATCCCACCAGGATCCCTGCAATATTGAGAAGAGCCGCTCCAGCGTTGACCATGTTAGGATTTTGGACCACTCCTAATAACACCACAGTCAGCAACTCTCTGCAAAAACACAACACACCACAGAGAGAGAGAGTTAACAGTTGTTGCAGCTTCGGTGTGACCTTTTGGAAGTGTACTGAAATGTCCTGTACAAGTCATCAGTCATAATGTCAAGGCCAAGTGATTGATCTTTCACAAAATCAAACTAGTCATACAAATGTTGTCATGGTAGATAGTAACGCAGAAACATTTTTTAAAAGTTCAACTTGTGCTGGGACACATAGTCTGAGCTGTAAAGAGTTAATTAATATGATTATGGGTCCCTTTTTTATTTTCAGGGTAGGTGGACACAGCGCATGTTTTCCCATGGTGAGAGCAGCTTACCACATGTGAAGTTGAGTCCTTGGAACTCTGTGACTATGAAAAGCTCACAGCTGTACTTCTGGAAGGTCAGGTAGCTGAGCCACTGGAAGACCTCTGGCATCTGCTGGGTGCTTCTGTAGAGAAGAAGAGGGGAGAAAGCTGTGTTATAGGTTGCAGTGGCAAATTGTTTTCCTTCATTTATAATAATAATGATAATAATAATAAACTTTATTTCTATAGCACTTTTAAAAACAAGGTTTACAAAGTGCTTTGACAGACAAAGCAAGAATACAATTTACAAATACAAAAGACGATAAGATCGCTCTCAGGAAATGGTTGAAGTAACAGAGGTAATGATTCAAAATTAGAAAAGTGGGTGAGATAAAAGAGATGAAAATAAATAAAGTAGGCAAAATAACAGAAATATAATATATAAAATAAATTAAATAACCCAAAAACAAAACTCAAAGACAGCTGGAGTAAAAATAACCATACAAGGACCACATCCCATGAAGGCAAGTCTATAAAAGTGAGTCTTTAGAAGTGATTTAAAATAATTTAGTGATCCTGCAAGCCTTATCTCCTCAGGCAGGGCATTCCAAAGTCAAGGGGCCCTTATGGCGAAGGCACGGTCCCCTTTAGTTTTTAGTCTCGACTTTGGAACGGTTAGGAGGGCCCCGCCTGAGGATCTAAGGCTGCGAGCTGGCTCATAGGGTATTAAAATATCTGTAATATAGCTCAGAGCCAGACCTAAGCAAGCTTTAAAAGTGATCAGTAAAATCTTAAAATCAATTCTAAAACAGACAGGGAGCCAATGGGGGGAAGCTAAAATTGGAGTGGTGTGTTGACGTCTGTTAAAACCTGTTAAAAGGTTAGCTGCTGAATTCTGAACCAGTTGGAGGCGAGAGGGAGATTTTTGATTGATGCCGGAGAGAAGGGAGTTGCAGTAGTCTAATCTGGAAAAGATGAATGCATGAATTACTTTTTCCAGATCAGGGGTTGAGAGCATATGTTTTATTCTGGAAACGGACTGAAGTTGATAGAAGCAGGACTGGACCAGTTTATTGATATGAGGAATGAAAGTCAGCTCTTGGTCAAAGAGTACACCAAGGTTTCTTGCAGTGGGTTTTATGTTGACGTAGAGGGGACCAAGGGCTTGCTGGTAGTGACTAATATTGTTAGGGGGGGTGAACAATATGATTTCAGTTTTGGTGTTGTTTAGCTGTAAGAAATGTTGGGCCATCCAACTGTTAATATCTTTATGACAGTCTAAGATAGCAGCGAGGCTTCCAGGGTCACTGGGCCTCAGCGGAAGGTATATTTGTGTGTTGTCGGCATAGCAATGGAACGATATATTATGATGTTCAATAATCTGGCTAAGTGGGAGCATATAAATAGAAATTAAAATCGGGCCCAAAATAGCACCTTGTGGTACACCACAGGTAATTGAGGTTGTGGATTAGCAATAATTACCTGTGGTGACCGAGAAGGTTCTGTCTAAAAGGTAAGAATAAAACCAGCTAAAAGCAGTATCTTTGATGCCAACCTAGGTTTTCAGGTGGTCTAATAAAATGGCATGATCAACAGTGTCGAATTTAGAGTGAAGGGCTGGAAAAGCTGCTCTATCATGCTTGATTTAAAGTTACTTATTATTTACATTCTAAACATATTTGGAGTCTCACCTTAAGAA
>CAEMYA010002116.1:4884836-4898346 GCA_903131615.1 Diplodus sargus | reverse complement strand
AAACTAGTCATAAAAATGTTGTAAAGTTAGATAGTAACATGGAAACATTTTTTAAAAGTTCAACTTGTGCTGGGACACATACAGTCTGAGCTGTAAGGAGTTAAATTATTATGATTATGGGTCCCTTTTTTATTTTCAGGGTAGGTGGACACAGAGCATGTTTTCCCGTGGCGAGAGCAGCTTACCACATGTGAAGTTGAGTCCATGGAACTCTGTGACTATGAGAAGCTCACAGCTGTACTTCTGGAAGGTCAGGTAGCTGAGCCACTGGAAGACCTCTGGCATCTGCTGGGTGCTTCTGTAGAGAAGAAGAGGGGAGGAAGCTGTGTTATAGGTAGCAGTGGCAAATTGTTTTCCTTCATTTAGAGTGAAGGGCTGGAAAAGCTGCTCTGTCATGCTTAATTTAAAGTTACTTATTATTTACATTCTAAACATATATGGAGTCTCACCTTAAGAAACCAGATCCCACCAGGATCCCTGCAATATTGAGAAGAGCCACTCCAGTGTTGACCATGTTAGGATTTTGGACCACTCCTAATAACACCACAGTCAGCAACTCACCTAAGGGAAAGAAAAAAACAGACTAGTACACACAACTAAACACTATAAAGAGTGGAAACATGACATTAAAGGGATCCGTATTTAGGTCAGACACACTTGTAGGCTTGTATACGGTGTATACTGAGGTTTCTTTTCTAAAAATAATTTGTATTTAGAGTATTTCCCTGTCAAAGTGTTGTCAGCAGAGTAGTGATGAAGACAAAAGACAAACATGTCCCTATTATGTACTTTAAATCTGATAATCCTTGGTTTTGAAAAGGGAGAAGATGACTGTTTTCACCTTAATCTTATCAGCTCACCTATTATATGCGGCACCAGAACAACTGCAGTGAAACACAGGAAGCGCAAGCTGTCATGGTGCATCCCAACTATCCTGAGAGGAGAGCAGGAATAAAAAATAGAAGAGACAAAAGAAGAGTCAGTACTGAAAAGAGACTGAGTCTACGTTGAGGGTGCACATTCGGAATAGGAGATCCATTAAATCTTTAAGGAAAGATTGTATGTTCCTCCCAGCGACAAACACATACATGCTTACTACCCACCAGTAAAGGAAAGAGGTGAAGATAAAAACACTGAGGATGCTGAAGGGCAGGATGTGGAAGATGTAGGCCAAGAACATCTGCCATTTACTGTAAAGACCATCCTGACTCTCCTGATCACCGATAGCTCGCAATGCCGGGACTGTCGAGAGAAAACAGAGAGAGAGAGAGAGAGCGAGACTAAATGAAGCAGAGAGAGAGCAGGTAGTGTGATAAAAATTCCAAAAAGCTCCTTAAGGAATGTAATAAGTAAATATGCAAGCAAGTGGGGTAAAAATCACCTTGTTATGTACGGCATTAGGTTTATAAAGACCAGAGAAGATCAGAGAAGTATTTTTATTGAGTGGAGCAGTGCTTTTCACTATCTGATTTAGGGTTAATATTTGATCCTTGAAACACATAACTCATAAAGATCAATGATATCACAAAATCTTGATTTTGACAAGAGATGCATCCTTACATTAATAATACGTTTTGCTCTGTCCCATCACTAAAATACAGTATGTTGCATGAAAACTACAACTCGGTCACCAGTCTGACATATCCACAATCTTGGATCTGTTGAAACTTTACACACCCTTACGTGTTAACGTTGTTTCTTTACGTTCCAGTTTTCAATTTTACATCGTAACAACACTGTGCTTAAGGTTTTAGGGTTAGACAAGCATAATGTTTTAGCTGAAAATACCTGTTTTGGTTGCCTACAATGAGAGCTGCAAAATGTTCACTTAGGTGTTACACCGCCACCATGCCCTCCTCCTGCTGCTGATGAGAAAATCATCTTGAATATATACTTTCTGAATGTAATATGATATATACTGTAGGTATGAAATATACAAATGTAACATATCAATCATATGATATATACTGTAGGTATGAAATATACAAATGTAGCATATCAATCATTTGCAGAATTGAACAATGCAAACATTTTATTCTGATGACTGAGCTGAAGACCAAAGGCATCTAAGCCTGATTTTAGCTGTAAAGATTTTTCTTGATACCTCAGCTGAGTGAAACTGAAGCCGTTCACTGCGTTCCAGACTTACAGGACAACTCACTGGGCCTGTTTGTTGGAACAAATCTCCGGTAGTGTTGTATACTATCAGTCTTTATCTAGTTTCAAGGTCAGTCTGAACCCCTCCAATCACTCCCTCTGGCTGTCTGGGTGCTGTTAATTACCTTTTAACTCCAGTGTGACTTTTGCTTTATCATATCTCTTATCCTTGGTATCTGTGACAGCCAAAGCCCTAAAACTAAGATTGTAGACTCAGCTGAAAACCAAGGAAGACATTAAAGAGATAATAAATCCAATAGAGCCAATATCCTCCACAGGTTATTGTCTGTATCATCTTTTAACATACACCTTATCTAAATTTCAGGTTGATTTTACAGTTTTATTACATATTGCTCTATGTTGCATTTAAGCCCCTTTAAATTTAATTTACCAAGTTCTCACTTAGATAAAAAAAGAAGTAAGTTTCCTTTTTGTATTTACAAAATGCATAGCACAAGGTCGAAGATAAACCTCACCGAAGTCTGAAATTATTTTTGGAAAATCACCATTAGGAATGAATTGAACATCATCAAAGAATGAGCTTGGATGGATTCTGGCATTCAGCATTGTTTCCTGTATCTCTCTCTCTTTCTATGTGTGTACAGAGTGCATGTGTGACGCTTTGTCTGTTTTTAAGATGACCTCAAGTCACGGCAGCTGCTATAAATATGACACAAATACATGTAAATACAGGTAATATAGATAGTGTAGGTCTGTAGGTGAAAAGGCACTCGGGTTCATTGAGTTTTTAAATGGAATAAAGGTCATCCCCCAAGGTAGGTAGGTAGTCCAGATTTGCAAATGCATGCAACAGGACATTTCGAGCAACTGTGTAAAGCCATAGCAAATAGCATAAGGTAAAACATATTTAATTTGTATGTCCGTAGTCCTAAAATGAAAGTGATTCTGATAGAAATAGATATTTGTGATGAAGACTGACTGCAGTTCTGCTCTATAATACTAGTACTGTAGTGAAACTCACAACTCATCATTTAATCTTTTTCTCTGACCTAAGAGAGTCGCTGAAAGTACATGAAATCTCTTCAGGCACGTTCGCCAAGCAAAATCCAGGCTAGACTTTACCCATTTTTGCTGAAAGGAACAAAAATACTGCAGACAGCAGACCCCTTTCACCTACTGAACAGGAGATAAGCAGGCTTACGCAGTGAAGATAAAGACATCTGAAACACGCTGTTTAACAAAGATAGGAGATCACATTCATTCTGGTGATAGACTGCATGCACTTGAGATTTTCCCTCAAGTTATCGAATCAACCGCTTGTAGATATTTATTGGGTGATGTTATCAGACGCATGCAGCTCGATGGAATATCATGTCACCCTAACATGCAATGGCTAAAATACGGTAATGTGAAACACAGTCAGAGCTCAATTTGTGCTTTCAGTTACTATTTCCAAGTATATGAGCAAAAACTGAAAACCAAGTGCTTCCATAAACCATTATTTTTATTATGGGTTAACCCTTTTGAGCAACTTTCTAGAAAAGGTCAGAATTCTCTGATTCCAGCTTCATAAATGTGATTATGTTCTGGTTTCTTTACTGTTCTTTGACAGGAAACTGAATATCTTTGGGTTGTTGTGGACAAAACAAGACATTTGAGGACGTCATATGCACCACTGTAAATGTGTCACTTCAAAAACCTGAAAAGAATGTTTTCTCCCCTCTATGTGCAGACGTATTTGTCGGATTAACTCACAGAGAGCGACAGCGTTCAGCATGCCGGTGTAGGGCGAAGCACCAATGCACTGATAGATGATGCCGATGCGATCCTGCACAGCGCCCTTGGTGACATCGTTGTCCAAACGCATCACGAAGAAGGCCACAAAGAGACCGTAGATCAGGTTCTGGGACAGACGCATCAGGACACCCATCCTATCTCTGGAAAGGTTTCTTGTCGTCCGTCTACACACAAAACACACATGGAAATATATATCAAGGCATAATTGCATAGGTATTCATACAGTAACACACAAAGGGCAGGATGGAGAATTTGCTCATATCCACTTGCAAACAGATGCTCTAAATACTCAAAAATGTATCCAGAGCATTTTTGAGTAAATGTAAATTTCATCATTTCTGTGTTAATCATTAATCAGTTATTGACTCGTTCAGCACTGACCTGAGCAGAACCACAAGTTTGGCTGCGCCACTCGGTGACTCTTTGCTCTTAAAGGGGATGGCGGGCTTGTCTGACTTTTGCAGGCTCTGCTCCAATTTTTCCAGCATGCTCTGGTAGATGGTCGACCTCTGATAGGATGAACTGATCTCATGCATACGACTGAAGGTGGCTGCCTCCCTCTCGCTGTTGTGTGTGTCCACTGAGGTGAAGTCAACTGTTTGACATGAAAGCAGTTTGAATAGTTTAATATTCACGCAAAACACAGACTTCACTGTTTCTCAAGAAATACTAATTCTTTATTTGTTTGAGTTTCAACATACTGTAGCTTTAGAGCTCTAATGTAAATATACAATAGTTAATGCAGGATCACAGCATACGGTACCATAGATGTCAAAGGGGTTGCAGTACTCCGGACACTCATATCCACACTGGCTGAAAAAGTCCACCATCTCTCCTGGCTGCCCACAGAACACCAACTCCCCACGACTCATTATAGCTATCCTGCTGAACACCTGGGACACAAACACACACATGTTTTTAATACATATTCCCCTCAGTTTCGCTCCCTTCACTGCAGATCAGCAATTAAAACTTCATTAAGAGAAACAAAATGAGGAAATTATATATTTAAAGTTGTAACTTTAGAAGGTACTCTCTTGATTTGACTGCTGAAACCTCACTTTAGCTTCAGCTCCACTAAAGGAGGAATGTGGATTTTGTCCCGATCACTTCTTTTTAAAAAGGGATCTCTTCTCCGCCAGTATGTACACAAAGGACGATTACAGAAACCAAAAACTGTTGAAGTGTACATATGGACATGTGTGGATTGTGTTAAGTTATACTTAAAAGGAAGTTTCCGTCTCTCTTTCTCTTTTCCTCATTTATTCCCAAAGACCCACCCTGAAGAGCTCGGACCGCGGTTGGTGGATGGTTACTATGACGATACGGTTCCTCCTGGCCAGCTCTGCCAGCAGCACCACGATCTGATTGGCCGTCATGCTGTCCAGGCCTGTGGTCGGCTCATCCAATAGGACCACCCCTGCAATGACATCATCACCGTCATGCAGTGCTTGTGGCACACAGAAACATGACGAACATAAGAGAAAGGCAGGACAATAACTTTTTTTTTCTTCTTTTAAGTTGGAAACTTTTAAATGTACTTTTTATTAGGTGGCACATGCAGGACTCTCAGCGGGGCCAACTTAACTTGCGAAGATAAGTGAGTTCTTTTTTTTCAGTTAATTACTCTAATTAGGACAATTAAAAGATTGCCTCTTTGCTTCATGAAAGCAGAGTGGAATTAGCAGATGCTTTAATTGTGAGATTAATTCATTTCCTGGTTGATTGGAGAGGCAGCGAATGGGAACTCCTCATTACTCTGTGTGTGACTCTGTGTGTGTGTGTGTCCATGGCCGTTCTAATCCTGAATGAGGACTGAGACCCTTCATCCTCCCTGGAGGACTGGAGACCTGATAAACTACACCTGGAATGAGCACACACACACTCGCTCACAGAGGTGGGTCTCTGCTCATTCCCTCCGTGGTGTGATAACCAGTCTTTCATTACTCGTCTCCATCTCTCCCTCTGTCCCTTTCTCCATCCTTTCCTTATTCCTCTCTTACTTAGATCCCTTTGTTTTTCGGTGTGGACTTCTAAAACTCTGTGGGGAGAGACAGGTGAACTTTCTTCTGTCCTCAGTCCTGCCTCCAGTCCTGTTGCTTCCAACAGTATATGTGTGAAATATCATGTGCTATATGCAGGAATGTACTGGGGTGTGCAAAACATTAGGGACATATTGATGATATTTGTCACAGTCAATTTTGTATAATCTTTGTCCCATGTGGCTCAAAGCTTAAGGCCAGACACGGCCGGCGACAGTGTTTTTGCATGCATTGGTCAAATTAAATTTGTTTTTGAAATGTAAGTACATTTGTGCATATTTAATGATATAATGCATAATTGAATTAATTTAAATTATCGACATGGAAAGTTTCATGGGGATATCTTTCAGTTAAATTTCTTTAATATCTTTAAGGGCTGTTTTCTTAAAATAAGTTTATTTTTCATACTCCAAGCCTTAAACCCTTTCTAACACCAAGCCTCCCAGTTTTATTCTGTATTATAAAGGTTTTCACAGAGGGTTTGATTCATATATCAGACATAGTGGGGTTGTCACAAGATCAGATTTTGAGTACATGATTATCGTGGCCAAAAGATTTCACAATAACAATATTAACATAAAATGAGAGAATAGTTGATCAGATTTGCATATTCAAACATATATTTTCATATAACAATTTTTTAAATGTAAGTAAAAGCAGCTGGAGAAGTTTTATGGTGATATTCATGTTTATGCTATTCGTCTTTATTGTCATGCATAAAGTTCAGTTCATTTCACTTCATCGCTCCTCATTCTCAGCTCTGTTAAGCCTTCAGGATTTCAGAGATAATAACTTTTACCTGATTCACCTTATTAACTTGATTTTAATCATAAAGTCATTCTGGCACGGGAACTTACTCGGGTCCTGAAGCAGCTGGCTGGCGATGGAGACCCTCCTCCTCTCGCCCCCTGAGATCCCGGGAAAGACACGACCTCCGATAACACTGTGGGCCACATGAGTCAGACTGAGCTCGGCCATCACCGCCGTCACCTGCACAGCAGCCAGAGGTCAAGGGTCAGTTGACAAGGGCTTCCTATAGCTAATTCTAGTCAGTGCAGTTGTAAGAGTATGTTCCGCTCATTACTGTATTCTAAAATATTGTGAAGGAGGGTTTTTTTTTTGCTCCTGGTCAAAACATGATAAAGAAATATCAATGTGAAGATGAATGACGGAACAGGCTTTAATCTCAAAAGGGGAGATTTTAAGATTTTCTAGCCATGGCACCAACAGCAAATAATATCTCATTCATGTTATCTTTGTTGAAATCTCTTTAGCTTTATCCTGACTTAATTATAACTTAGAGAAATATAAAGCAGAATATCAAGAAAAAAACGTAATAAGGGTAAAAGAACTTGTGAATCATCTCCTGCGGTTCTCGCATTTGTCTCCCTTTTTTATTTTATCTAACAGGGAGAAATGTCAGGATTGAGCTAAGAGGACGGAAAACAAGAGGCTCTCCAATCCAAAGTCACCTTCTTCTTGATGGCTTCGGACGAATGTTTCCGCAGGGCCAGCTTGGCTGTGTAGGTCAGAGTCTCCTCCACTGTCAGATAACTCAACAAGTTATCGCTCTGGAGAGGAACAAGACAAAGAGATTGAGGACGGAGAGAGCAAAACAGAACAAGAAACAAGTAAGATGCAGTGTGACGGACAAATCTCTCAGATTTTTCATGCTTATTTTGGACATACTTTGTAGGCCTTGTAGTAGTTGTCCTCATGTTTTTACTTACTTAAGAGGTGAGTTACAACATGCAGATACAGTATGATCACCTCTCATCACATCTTCCTTTAGTGCATTTCAACTAATCAAACTTCAGTATATCTTGGAACTTGAAACAACAAATGTTGGGGATGGAATTAAATTTGCTGTAAACATCCTTGCTTCACACTTTCTATAGAGAAGTGTACATTTCAGAGTAGTTATCCACAGTATCTGTGCTGCACATCCCAGCAAAATGTGTATATCCATACAGGAAACAAACACTGTACATGTGCAAGTGCACATGGTACGTTCATGTTCAGACCAACTGTAATGTACCTTTGCCCGAGGCATATGCACACACACACACACACACACACACACACACGTGCGCGCGCGGACTCACATACGCACTTTCATTGCTTGAACCTGCTGAACCTTCAGCCTGCTTCAATTAACACGTGGCGCCTCTGAATCCCACTTCTCCACAGTCTCTCATCTGAATGACTTTAATATCAGGAGCTCATATCACCTCCTCATCTACAGCTTAGCAGGGGAAGTTAATGACGAGGCTTAGAGAGCAGAGGGGGTTGCTATCAGCTAGAAGAGAGAGATGATTTGAAAGGAAGCAAGGCCGGTTTTAAGCCAGTGTTTTTAATTCAGGCTTTGGATACACTTGAGCACCTCTCATTGAGAGATTAAGTGTATGAGGAGGCTAGCAGGGGTCTTTAGTTAATTTCATCCAGAGGCCAGGGCAACCTTTTCAGGAGTTTCTGCGAAATGATGTGTGTTCCACGAGTTTGTGGTTCAGTCTTTCTGGTGGTTGAACACGGACAACTTCAATAAATACAAAGTGTCTGCATGCAGCCCCTCACATGTGATATTCATGGGGCAAAGTTTAACCTGATGTCAGTGTGTGATGAGAACCAGGGAAACAACTTTAAAACCACTATTCAGTCTCTTTGTTAATGTTCTGTTTAGTTTAACAGTGCAGCTCTCAATGCATACTGACCCTGTGCGAGTGGAAAGTCGGCTGAAGTCCTGTCGGCCCTGAGATCTCAAAATGAGAGGTGCTCAAGCTTTTGGATTACCCCAGATGAGTTGTTGGAGCCATTTTATGTTTGTTTTTTTGTCCTTTCGGGGTAAAACTCATCCTTTAACATTGTTAAAGGTCATGAGGTAATCTGAGAACAGTTTCAGCCAAGCCATTAAAGAACTGCTTCCAGTCACAGTATAACTTAAAAAAAGAAACCTGAGGCATTTTAATGTATTTTTGTTTCAGTTTTTCATGATACATTTTTTCTTGTTGGGATGCGCTGATGGCTCAGTTTGAAGCATCTATAAAAACTGAGAACCGGCTGGTTTTCTGTGTTTATACTGCACTGTTTGGTTGCTCTGTGTGTTACCTGCAGCACGTAGGAGAAACAGTCCTTACACTCCTTTCTCTTCAATTTCCTGCCATTAATGAAGACCTCACCCAGCAGTGTGCCACTGTATCCGATCCTCCCTGAGATGGCATCCAACAGTGTGGTCTTTCCTGAACCTTCATAATGCAAAGTGCACAATCAAACACATGTGAGAAAAGACAGCGTATTTGTGGTCACGTATTGAAGGAAATTATAGATTGACCAACAGGATTATCCATACACCGAAGGGGGACTTTCTTTTATGGTTTCTGTCATTAATGTTTATGTTATTAATAATTGTTTCCCCCAGTGTTCAAATGGAAGGAAAGGTGCTGTCACATTGTATTTATTCTGCCTTATGAGTAACTACATCATATTGTGTTTTTCTAAAAACATCAGGTTTCGCTGAATGAGCTCAGTACAAACCTGAATTGCCCAGGATGCCCATGATCTGCCCGCTGTCTACATGTAAGGAGACATCGTTGAGGATCTGACGAGTCCATCGCTTCCTGTAGGACTGTAAGTCCCACCACGGCCCAACGCGCTCACTGGAACATACACACATAGGAACATGTATCATATCAATAATTTATATTACGGTCCGTAATAAACATTATTTAATTAGGTAATAAGGCATTGATGTGTCATTACAATATTCTTATTAATACTATGTGTTAAGAGGAGCATCATAAACGTATTTATTGTTACATTTTAAGACATATATAAGCAACTATAGGACACATGATAACATTTTATAAATGCTTAAGAATGTTAATAAAAACCATAGGAATTTACTATTGTTTTTTGATGTTAGCATTACAAACACATTTATTGAGTTTAACTAACTTATCTCTTATGTCATTGTTAAACCTTTACTGAGCTTTTGGGTCAATGTATTAGGATTAATACAAACACTCAGCTGCCATCTGGCAAAGATGATAAATAATAATAATAGATAATAAATAATAATAAACTTTATTTATAAAGCACTTTTCAGAACAAAGTTACAAAGTGCTTTACATGGCTGAACCAGGATTAAAACATTTCAGGACTTGGGCAAACAAAGTAAGGCATATTAAATACATCAACAATTACATGGAAGAAATAATACAGAAAATAAAAGAATAAAATATCCAAAGATAATGTAAGATATAAACAATGTCAATAAGAATAGACAAATAAAACGTGTTGAAAATGAGTAAAATGCTTCTTTAAAAAAGTAGTATACTATGTGCTGCCACCAGACTAAGAAGCAGCTTTTTTCCTCAAGCTGTGAATCTCCTCAAATCATCATCTGCACGACAACATGCTAAATAGTTGGTTTTATTGTGTATCACAAAGTGATTTAAATTCACTGTTGTTCTTCAACCCTGAGTTCGTAAAAAGACAGATAAACTGAACTCTAATTTTTAACCTTTTACCTTGCCGTGCATTCCAGACGGGGGAGTGACAAAAACGGCATAATAAAGGATTTAGTAACCTTAATAAGACAATGTTCTCCGTTTTGATCCAGCAGCTGCAAAAACAAAAGTTAACTGCTAGTAAATGCACAAAGTTTAAGACTTTAACAATGTCATAATAGGTGAGTTAGTTAACTCAAACTAAATGTATAATGCTGTAATAAAAGATTATAAAATAAACTCAGTAGGTTTTTTTTTTTAATGTTCTAAAGCAAGTAAGTCTGTATTTATCTAATATTATTTTAATGTATGATGCTATTATCAACAGTTACATAGTCTTATTGACACAGTGATTTTAGTGAGCATATTTTAAAGGTTGTATTGCCTATTAATTCATGCTTAATTCCAAGAACCTTAATATAAAGTATTACCAGCTATTTTATTGGATTTAGGCAAAGTAAACTTCTAGATAATTCATTCCAAACCTGTCTGCGTGTTTGCATAATAACTTCACATTTTCTGTGTCTTGTTTTGTTGTTGATTCTCAGTTTGTATCTTTCTGTCAGTCACCCTCTTGTACACTTTTCATGTCTGATGCATTTACCTGACTGTGTAGGAGAGCTTGCTGACACTGAGACAGCAGGACGGCTCCGATTGCTCCTCTCTACCGTCTCTCCACACCTCCCTCTTCTCCGACGAGACAAACTTGAAGGTCTCTGTTAATTTGGTCCCGTTCTCTTGCTCCTCTGGCTGCATCGAATAAGATCCATCCATGACTCCGGCAGGTGTGCTACTCCAAACGGCGCTGTATCAAGTCCAAACGACGCTGTATCAAGTCCGTCTCAGATTAATATGTTCATATCCAAATGACTCATACACAACATGTGGAGCTCTAAAGTTTAGTCTAGACTTTGTCTGCAACCATTCCCTCTACAGAGCAGCTGTGCGAGAGCAGTCGTCTCTCAGGAACCATAAACACACAGTGAAGGTTGCGTTATCTCAGAGAACTTTGATCTTGAGCTGTATAAAGAAGACACAAAAAACCCCCCACACATGCTGAATGGATCGACTGGCTGTCAGTCTCCTCTCAGTCCTCAAATTGTGCGCTGTAACCACAAAAGCTATGACCGAAAGAGCAGAGCGGACGAAGGACTGAATGACATGAACTTGCACAGTTTTAGAGAGCGAAGGCTTGTGAGCTGAGACGAAAGGAGGTCTTCAGCTGGACTGGAGTCAAACTAACAGAGAAGAAACAGAGAGCAGGGGAACAACAGGAGAGCAAAACAAGACAGATCCCCGTAGAGAAGAAGAAAACGGGGGGCATTGACCTCCTGACCCTGCAAAGTGTCACCCAGAGACTTGCATCATCATGGACACAGACCCCGGCCTCAGTCATACCAGCGGCTCCTCACAGGTCAGTCTGTTACATGGGATCACATAGACAGTTAAAGGGTTTCCTTTTTCATTTTCCTCTGCTAATATACTCAGAGGCAAAACCACATCTAAACTTTCTGCTGAATCCTTTCATCCCCACCAACCACTGAGCTGCTGCATAACCAGTGATTCTGTTGACTTAACTTTGTGTGACTTAAACAGATCAATAATAATAATGTGGGTATGTTGGTGGATTGAGAGCTTTTTCTGAATGTATAACTGTCTTACTTTCCGCCAGATGTTTGTATAATGTGGTAAAACAAGCAATATGTTAATGTTTGCACTTAACATAGTCACGTTTTTTTGTTTGACATCAACTTCAAGAAACAGATAAAAACTGCTTTAATGTTTCTGCACAAAATTCCATAAACCAAAGTAATTTTAGAAAATAACTCCAGTTGAATTAGTAAATTCTATACTAATAGAAATCTATTCTATTCTATAAATGTGCACTATGTAGTTGTTGAAAATAAAAATTCTAACTCAGATAGTTAATATTTATAATATTAGTAAGGTGATAAGATTAATATGACGGTCCTGAAAGAGAATAAAGTCACAGTTTGACCCTAGAAAGATGACAACCTATTACGCTAACATAAACAAAGTAGAAGAGAATCAAATTGTGTTGTCCTCTCACGACAGTTTGTCTATTCAGTTTATTCAGTCATGAAAATCAATAAGTGAAGGATTTTCTCTTCTCTTGAAAGTTGTCCTCAAAACTACACAGGACACCTTTAAATGTATAAAATGTGTGTTTGCGTTTTTCATTTATTTTGTTTTAGTCAGGAAAAAAGATCATCATCAGCCAATCAGCATGTGCTGCGTTTTGAATTGGAGAGGTTTAACAATTACAAAATTATATTATTAGCGCATGTTCAAATGGACTCTGGATCAGTGAACGGCCTCTGCAAACTATCGGCACGTAGATATTTAATTGTTCAATAAACCTGTTGATAAAGTTCAGATGTGCAGGTGCTGTAGCACAGTGAAGGTCCGGACAGTGGGTCTCATTCACCAATATGTTCTTAAGAATCTTCTTAGATTCTTTCTTAAGTTGTTCTCAAGGGGTTCCTTAAGAAAACCTTATGTCAGATTCATCAACGCGTTCGTAAGCCTCAGAATTGTTCGCAGCTGTGTTCCTACATTGGCACATTTAATTTATTTTAAAAATTCAAAATTCTCTGTAAATTACCAAAAATATGAAATTAATAAATGAATAAATAAATATGACAGAATTATCACTGTAATATTGTATTTTATTGAACTGCATGAGAGAAGAAAACACAACCTTGCCAACATGTCGGCACTGAAATGTGTGTAAGAGTACTCTGAGTGTTCGTAGGATTTGTTCTTACCTAAGAGTAAATCCTGGATAAGAAAAAATTCACGAATGCCACAATCTTCGTAAAATCTTCGTAAGTGGGACTCAAGAACAAATTTGTTTGTAAGAAGGGTTCATGAAGAGGCCCAACGTTCTCAGCCGGTCTTCAGACACAGTGAGCACACAAGAAAAAAACCCAATGATTATTGAACCGTTTTGCAGAAAGAAACAAAAAAAAAGCTTTATAATATCATTGTCATGATTTTATTGCTGTAAAAAAAAAAAAAAAAAAA
>CAEMYA010002116.1:4874343-4884801 GCA_903131615.1 Diplodus sargus | reverse complement strand
ACAGCATCATGGCACGGAGTTGTTCTCGAGGGAAGAAGACAGCAGTCTCTACTTCACCTACAGCGGAGGGTGCAACGAGCTGGAGGTCAACAACCTGCACTATGAGGTAGCTGACAAATGACTGCTCTGCTCTCATACATCTGTAGACTTGACCTGTTGTAACCCCTTCATGTATGGGCCTGTCTGCACTGTGTGAGCAGTCAAGTTGTCTTGATACTGGAATGTCTAACTTTGATATAACACTTAACTCAAAATTTTGATATTCAAACATGGATTTTGAAACGTTAAGGACATAAAATTTAAGATTTGTGTTCATCATGCTGGCACCGACGTGGTGCGTGTGTCAGGTGTGTTGCAGAAAGTGCAGCTGATGTGGATGTGTGGATAGGGTGAAAATTAGTATTGACAATTGATTTGTACAGATATATTGTGAACAAGGTATTCCGATCTGCTACTTAAGTACGAAGTACAAGCACCTGGAATTTGTCCTGAGGTTTAGTAATATCTGCATGTGGAATGTGATTGTTGTGTGTGTTTCCAGGTAGACACAGCGGCTCAGATTCCTTGGTATGAGAGGTTATCAGAGTTCAAATTGCCGTGGGAGATAAATGGAGACAAGCAAACGGCCATCAACAAGCTCAGCCTCCGAGTTCACAGTGGACAGATGCTGGCTGTCATTGGCAGCTCAGGTGAGACACACACACAGCTTATAATGTTATGACCTCAATGGATGATTGGTTTCCTCCTGCATCTTACTTTAGACTCCTGGAAAGAAAGGGGAAAAAAACAATGTGCTATGTCTGAAGAGTAGTAGAGAAAGAGCAGGGCTTCATCAAAATGATAGAAATATACTTCATGATTTTTATTGCTATTGAAGTTTTTTTTTTGTTTACGTCTGTGGTTTAACTAAATAATGGTCTCCTCCCAGGTTGTGGTAAAACATCTTTGCTGGACATAATAACGTGCCGTGATGAGGGTGGTAAAATGTCCGGTCAGATTCTGATTAACGGGAAGCCCAACACGCCCCAGCTGGTGAAGAAGAGCATCGCTCATGTCCGCCAGGACGACCGCCTTCTTCCTCACCTCACCGTCCGTGAAACTCTCTCCTTTGTTGCCAAACTGAGGCTCCCCACCCACTTCACACAGGCTCAGAGGGACCAGAGGGTGAGATTAGGTGGATGTGATCAACGTGTCTGTGGGTTTTACAGAAGACAGATGTTGTAAGCTACATGTATGTCTCTGCTGTCACAGGTTGATGATGTCATCGCAGAGCTGCGGCTGCGACAGTGTGCTCACACCAGAGTGGGAAACGACTTTGTGAGGGGTGTTTCTGGAGGAGAGAGGAGGAGAGTCAGCATAGCCGTCCAACTTCTCTGGAACCCCGGTGAGCTCTTAACTTTTGACTTTTTTCCCTTAACTTCCATTTTGAACTGTCAACCTTCAATCAGTCTGGCTTTCTCAGTTTTTTAAGTCCATTGTGTAGAATTTAGGGGATCTATTAGTGAAATATAATATGATATTCATAACAAAATAAGACAGACGGGGACAATTCAAGCAGTTAGAGTTCTGTCTTTCTATGGATTGCTCAAATGGTGTTTTGACACTTCAGGTATTTTGATCCTGGACGAGCCCACGTCAGGTTTGGACAGCTTCACAGCCCACAACCTGGTGATCACACTGTCCCGCCTGGCCCGGGGTAACCGCCTGGTCCTGCTGTCGGTCCATCAGCCCCGGTCAGACATCTTCCAGCTCTTTGACCTCGTCGTCCTGCTGTCGTCAGGTTCACCGGTTTACTGCGGCGCTGCCTGCGACATGGTGCCTTACTTCACTGCCCTGGGATACCCCTGCCCGCGATACTGCAACCCCTCAGACTTCTATGGTTAGTCTGAAAGTTGTTATGTTGAGCCTCTAAAATGATGAATCCATGATGTAAAATGTGAGCCATTGTTCTTTATAAACAAACGTTTTCAAATCATTTCTTGTTTGTCCAGTCGATCTGATCAGCATAGACCGGCGCAGTCTGGACCGAGAGGCCGAGTGTTTGCAGCGGGCCACACTTCTGTCTGAGCAGTTCATGGAAAAGGTCCGAGACACAGAGGATCACATGTGGAAACAAGCTGTGACCGACACAGCAACTGAAAGGTATGTTTGTGTTCAGGTTTGGCCTCTTCTTTTATTCTTTTCTTCATCCATATATTCACATTTCTTATCTATTTCTCCTCTCATTACCTCCACACACCAAAATGTTTCAATGACATAACTTTATATACAGACTGGGTTGGAATTTCACTGATATGTTGGATAAGTGAAATTCCAACCCAGCCTGTATATAAAGTTATGTCATCCTGGGCCTAGACGACAACCTTCTCCACTTTGCACAGGGAATTTGTACTTAATTCACAACAACTCAACTGTTTGTTCGTGATTTTTGTTGTTAATCCCTGGAGATTCATCCTTTATTGTTAATGATTCATCTGAAGCTGGTGTTGTAATCCAAACAAACTGATCAGCTGTTTTTTGTGCCTACAGCCCTCAGCAGCTGAGCACAGTGAAAGGAGAGGAAGTGATCACTATTTCCAGCCAAAGGGACAGACTGCCTGGCAGACTACAACAATTTACCATCCTCATCAAGTAAGAAACATTTTCTTTGTCCCCCACAACCATGTCAGGGTTAATCCTGTTAATTATATAAGAGACACAGTATTACAGTTTTAATTTTAATTTTAATTTTAACCAAATCAATTTTTTTTTCCACATTAGCTGAACTCTTTGTAAAAATCACAGTACTCCTTAGAGAAACATGTGAACACCGACCTCCCCTCTCTTCTACCCCCTCAGGCGTCACATGTATAATGACTTCAGAGACCTGGTCACCTTACTGGTCCACGGCTTCGAGGCCCTCCTCATGTCACTGCTGGTCGGTTGTCTGTACTACGGAGCAGGAGAGGAGAGTCTGTCCATTCAGGACACCGTGGCTCTCCTCTACATGATCGGAGCTCTCACCCCATTCGCTGTGGTGCTGGACGTCATAGCTAAATGTGAGTAATTATACAGCTGTGTGAGGAAGACGAGAGTCAGCAGCTTCAACTGCAGTCAAAGCTGGTTTCTAGTCTCGGCATCTGACCGTATAAACAGGAGACTGGTTTTGATGTTGTTAAAAAAAAAGTGATGCACAGCAGATTGATTACAGTTTGTCTCTGTTGTCACCAAAACTGCATGAGAGCAGAATGAACAAGATTGTTTAGGCCGTGTGTTTACTGTCACCGGGCCATCACCACCTCACCTACTTTTTTTGGAGCAAACATGATGTAACCAACCTGATTTTTGGTCTGTTTACATGTGACTGATTATAGAGTCAAAAGTTTAATACCTCTGTTTATTCTCGCAGCTGAAGCTGATTTATCTTCATTTGGAACAAGATTGAAAATGTAGTGGGCAAAACACTTTATGAAAACAAATTCTATTTTACTATTTTAGTTGCTGTGAGGCACGCCAACATTTTATTTGCACAAACATAGAAATTATGTTGAGCTTCAGGACATATTACAACATATACAGACAAACTGAAGAAAATAAAGGAAAGGAAATGCAAAAAAGGAAAAACATAAAAAAAGAGATTGTGTGAAAACGCTAATGAAAATAATTAAAATTTAAGAAAATCCATGCAAGTTGTGAGCGCTGCGTTTGCAGGAGTAAAACTTAAGCCGGCAGAAGTTCATCAGATCAGCGGAGGAAAACGAGACAAACCAGCCAGAGGCAAGATGGTTCAGAACGATAACAGAGATAACAAGACTACTCCCGGTCAGGATCAAGTCATAAAATTGATATCAAGTTCACTCATGCTTGAACGCTGATAAAACTCCTTTGGAACTTTGATTGACACAATACACTAAATCCAAATAGGAATACTGTATTAACTGTAAGTAGCCACAGGGTCTTTGTTACTTGTGATATTTGATACTATAAACCTAATCAGACTGACTTCATGTTCTCTGCAGGTCACACAGAGAGAGCCATGCTCTACCACGAGCTGGAGGACGGCATGTACTCCATCTCCTCCTACTTCTTTGCTAAGGTGAGCTTCCTGCTTCTCCAGCAGGGGTCAGTCTTGCTCCATGCTGGTGTAATATGTGTTTCCTATCTTATCCTCGGCGTTTGAATGTTTGCTCTCTCCACGTTCAGGTCCTCGGGGAGCTACCTGAGCACTGTGTGTTTACCTTGGTGTACGGCCTGCCCATCTATTGGCTGGCTGGGCTCAACGAGGCTCCGGAGCGCTTCCTGCTGAACTTGGTGCTCGTGTGGCTGATGGTTTACTGCAGCCGGAACATGGCTCTGTTTGTGGCCGCTGCGCTGCCCACCCTGCAGACCTCAGCCTTCATGGGCAACGCCCTGTTCACTGTCTTCTATTTGACGGGAGGCTTTGTCATCAGCCTGGAGAACATGTGGCTTGGTGAGGAGATAGATCAGTTGCCTGTAGTTAGAATAAGGTGGTGAACCTTGTGATATTTAAACCTGTGCATGTTGACTCCACAGTGGCCTCATGGATCTCTCACGCCTCCTTCATGTATTGGGGCTTTGAGGGCATGCTGCAGGTGCAGTTCAGAGGCAAAATGTACCCAATCACCGTCTCAAATTTCACCTTCAATGTCGACGGTATACATGTGAGTTTGACAGAAACACATCATTACAGTCAAACATGTCCACATCAGACATTTTCTGAGTAAAAGAGTATAATTATCCTCTTTAAAGTATTAGTTTTATAATGCAATAGTTTCTAAAAGTAGAATGGTGTTTTATGTAAATGACCAAAATCAAAGTGCTGTCCATGGACACACCAACCTCCTCATCATCATCACCCTGAAATGTTCTGTTTGTCTCTCAGGTGGTGGAGGCCATGAACATGAACCAGTACCCGCTCTACTTGTGCTATCTGGTCCTGCTTGCCGTCTGCCTGGGTTTCATGGTGCTCTATTACTTGTCCCTAAGATTCATCAAGCAAAAGTCCAGTCAAGACTGGTGAACACAGCGACCATCACACCAAACGGTGTCTGGGAAAACACACAAAATCAGTGGCGAGGTTTTACTTTTGGTGTTTTTTTGTTTTTGTGTTCCAGTGGTGCAGGGAATTGAACGTAATTTTGGTTCTAGCTCGACTGGTTCGACGCCGAGCCCTTCTATCCATCGTTATTTAACTGTTCTTATGAGGATGCTTTACAGAGAAAAAGGTGCTTGAATTCAAAATAATATCAACATTAGAAAACATGCTGGAGACACGTGAAATAGTCGCCTTGGCACCTTGGTAGAAAAAAGACAGCAATTCCTCTCATCTGTGACTTATTGAAACAATCTCAAGACATACACAGTGATAGCAGTTTGAATATGAGAATGATCAGATGGGAGTAAAAATAGAAAGTTGTGCCCACTTTGTGTTGAGTCAAGCACTTGTCGCAGTACCGCTGTCTGCTGCTGGGTGGCAGCAGAGCACTGCAGTAGCATCAAAGTTAAAACTATGGCTTCTTTCCCCCTTCTCTCTCTTCTCCATCTTGGCAAATGATTAGAGCGCCACTTTGGCAGATATCCATCTGCAGCTTTTGCTTGTTCCCTTTTCAATCTTCTTTTTTTTTTCTACAGCTTTATCTTTTTTGTATATGTAAGGTTATTAAGCTTAACAATGTGTGTGCCAGTATACGGAGCACAGAAAAAAAATGCCTGGTAGAGATTTAGTAAGTCACACTCAGAAAAAAAAAAGAGCTTGTACTTGTGTCCTCATAGATTGAACATTATGTAAGCTGTGTGTTTTTGCACTGGTGCAAATGCCTGATAAATATTTAACCGCTATGGTTTGAGTCCAAATTAGTAATGTATTAAATCAAATTGCTCCTCTTGAGTGTGTTTATTTCTGTCGTACTCTGTTGTCCTTTGGCCTCTTCATCCAGATACATGGTGTAGTCAGTCATAGCTGAGCAAATTCATTACGGTGAATGTCATTGATAATGTGGATATTTTCAGTGATATCCATCACATTGTTTCTTTCAACGCAACAAAAAAAACAACTTAAAAATGGTTCTTTATGTCAGATCGTGAAAGGAAAACTGTGTTTAAAACCGTAATGATAACATAAAAGTTTCTAAAAGGTGATCCCATGAACGCTGTTGTTCTCTGCCCTCCTACAAAAAGGAAGACAAAATTTTGGGTTTTATGCAAACTTGTGAAAAACAAGCCCTGATTTATAGCAGAAGTTCCTGATGACCAAGTTACTTCTCCTGTGTCTCCATTTGTTTCCCAAATAAGCTCCACTGCCCGGGCTGAACCTCTGACGTCATGCAACACAAAACACATAGTTATCTAAGGCCTACCTCAGACGGGGTCAAGAGCAGCTCTGTTACGTGTAAGAGTAAAAATCCGAGGCACGTGTCGGGCGCCAAAAAGAGTTCAAAGAAAGAGTGCAGCGGCAGGTCAGTAGACAGAAGAAAGAGGAGGCCCCGGTCAGGATGAGGATGACTGCATGAGACAATCTTTTCATGAAAATCAGTGCTAAATGAGATTGATGCCAGTCGTCTTTTCAATCTGTTCTGCATCAAAACCTTTCAGTGTAAAGCAAACATGCAGATACTCAATGTTTTAAAAGTTTAGTTTAAAACTTGTAACATTTCCAATGACAGAATCAGACAAACGTTTTGCCATGACAGTCAGTCAAAAAAAGTCAGTCAATGAAGATCTTTCTCTTCTGATTAAAATGTATTTCTGAAAACTCCCTCGTGCATCTTTTAAAATAATCTAAACGATAAAGCTGAAAACAAACAGCAATATATCGAACATCATGGTCTCTCACAAACTAACTGCATGAACAGTATCCTATAAAGATTAGTATAATATCCACAGACTGAATGTGATCAGCTCCACTTGTTCTTTACCTGGAGAACAAAAAGGTTAATTGTACGACTGCATACACACCTCTGAAACCACACAAAGACACAAGCACAGCATGTGTATTCCTAACATCATTTATTTGCATAAATACTTCTGTACATTTCGAAACATCATCTTCATCATGATCATCATCGGTGCAGTGAACAAGATGCAACACCCAACAGCTATTACACGAAAAACATTTCAGCTCAAACAACTTATGTAAAAAAGGAAAAGAAGAAGAAGACAGTGGGGACTTGGATGGAGGGAAAATGAGGACGATGAATCTTTATTCCTTGGCCGTCGTCTGGGACTTTTCAGCTTTTTCTTTCAGCTTGTCTGCGTAAAACTTGAAGGTTTCCTGTAAAGACAAAGAAAGATGATTTAAAGCATCACGCAAACAGCGAGTGTAAATGCTCACCGGCCACAGAGTGAGGCTGTGAGCTGTGTGTGAGTGTGTTTCTATCTCGCCTCCTTCCAAAAGTAAGCTCCAGTGGAGCCCTCCTGGGTCCGTCTTAATAGTCTCCACCCTCCAACCAGGTTGTCTCGTTTCATCTTTAAATCCCCATTAATACACAAATCTGGGATTTGTAGCACACTCCCCAAACACACACTTTTTCACTCTCCGCCTCTGTTCCCAGCTAATTAATCAGTGTTTTGATCCAGACAAAGTGTTGTGCGGGGTGTTTTTTTGGGGGGGACAAGGTGAGAGCTTTTCTGCAGATTACGCCGGCTTCTGACATTGTACCTTTGCTTATTAATGTGGTAATTAATGCTGATAAATAGCTGTGTTCACTACAGAGGGAGAGAGGGATCCTGGAAGGGGTTTGAAACACTTTCAAAGGGTCCGTTCACACTAATTACAAAAACATGTTTCCTCTACAGATTTGGATTTTATTTATCCGGGTTTTGCGATTTTGTCTGAACATGCGTACAGTGGAGATAATTAAATTTAATTTGTGGAGCTAAAAGCAATTTGAAATCAAATTTGTAAAAATCAACTGTAACATTTCTTTACAAAAACAGTGTTCCTGATACTTGGATAATCCATATTTCACTGTGAACACTGGAACCACTTTCTCCTGAACAAATTGTGGATTTTAAGCTTCACATGGGACTAATATTACCAGGGGACATCATGGGATTTAGAAATTCCTTGCCACACCATGTTTCTGTATTTCACTCATATCTACTGACATCCTGGATATGATGTCAAAGCATCAAACAGCCTCTCAGTCAGCTGCCACATTTAAAAAAATATGTATTTTGGAGTTTATTTGCTGTCAAGTATCACCCCTGTTTTCATACATTATTCTAACATGGAAAGTGAAACCTTAGCAGCCATTATGTACTATACATCCTCCCCTTTCATTCGGGCTCCCCTCTGATGGACTACGGGCCCCTGGGACCATCTACCGTTTCCGGGCTCCTGCTGCCTTGAAATACTGACCGATCTAGATCGTCACACCCTGGGCTGCGCTGGATCATTGCTCTCCTCTGTGTCACTATCTCCTCATATCTATAGTTCTGTAAATCCTGATGCCTCTCTCAGTCTATTACTAATTATCTTGTGTGGCCTGCACTCTTCCATCGTTCATGTGCCTCGTCCAGCTCGGTCGTGTCCTGGATCCACTCACTTTATATATATTTGTATCAAACTCACTGTTGTAATATAATGTAACTTGTAAACTGTGATTTGTTTCTCTTTTCTGTACACGCGACATCTATTGCATGTCTGTCCGTCCTGGAAGAGGGATCCCTCCTCTGTGGCTCTGTGGCTCTTCCTGAGTTTTTTTTTTACCCTGTTAAAAAGGGTCTTTTTTTCCATCAACATGGCAAGTTTTTCCTCACTCGAGTCGAGGGTCTAAGGACAGAGGATGTCGTTCACTGTACAGATTGTAAAGCCCATTGAGGCAATGTGATTGTGATGTTGGGCAGTATAAATAAAATTGATTTGATTTACATCCCACTGATAGTGTTAACAGGATATGAATTTTAAGCACATTTTTCTTAATGCCGTTAAGATGTTTCAACGCTACATTAACTCAGATTAAGGCATCCCACATTTTACTTCAAACAACTTTCTTTTCCCTCGTGACGAAAATCAGACTATCGTGCGACAGGTCTGCAAATGTCTGTAAAATTTGGTGCATCCTCTTAAATTACTAGGAAATGCCAGTTAAACGCACAGCAAGTAACTTTGGTTGCTGGGGGGGTCTCTTGATCAAACAATGAAAATCAAGAATAGAGTTTGAAGACAGTTGTTGTCTTCATAAAGAACCACCATTTCTGATGTAAATCTATCTGACGTGACCCAGGCAAATTTTATTCACTTTACATTTAGTCACGTTCAGTCACTTCCTTCCTCACTTTCACGTTTCATCTGGTGTCTTCCTGGACGTTTTGGTGACAGGCGACCAAATTAAGCATTGTGTAAATACCTTGTGTAGAATTACTGATTTTTCTGAGTTTGAACGTTGTCAGAAGTAAGTGACTCAACAATAAATACATAAAGGTGAAGTTATTTTTAGAAGTATATATATGAGCAGCGACCTCTATAAAGATGAGAGGGTTTCTACAGTTTGTAGAAAACTTCTGGACACTACTCACCTTAGCCTCTCCTTGCAACTCTTCTGACTCTCCTTTGCCTATAAAAGGAGTCCATCACTTAACTATCCTGACATTCAGTGAATAATGCAGCAGCTGCTCTACCTTCATCCCTCTTTCTCCTTCTATCTTTGCACTGCAGGTGAGTGATGGGGAGGTAAGAGGTGGGAGAGGTTCGCTCTACACCTGCCTCGAGGGGACAGCACATTAAAGTGCATGGGACTGAGAGGGCTCTGTGTCTGTGTGTCTGTTTATATGAGTGTGTGAGTCCACTTGCCAAAAATAGGGCTACATCAACTTACAAAATGTGCGATGTGCTGAAATGCTCAAAAACACTAGGAGCTAGAAAAAGAGAGCGACTATTGCAGTGACACCATCTCGCTTACACGAGATACCGTATGCACTCTGTGACTGCAGGGCAGAGTTTCTCAAACAAACACACAGTCACAGACGCAGGACTCTGGCTGCAGGCCTGGGTATATTGAACAACCCTGAACAGGCGGACTGCTCTGTCACATTACTGCGGCACACACAGGCCACAGCACACACACACACACGATGGCATGCATTAGGACACCAGGCGGACGACTGCCAGCACTGGTTAGGAGCTGCGATGTGTGCGTGTTCCTGTATTTGTACGCAGGTCTCTTCAGAAAATGCTGTTCAAGTCTGCATGGTTGTATCATTATAGACAGGTGTGTGTGTGTGTGTGTGTGTGTGTGTGTGTGTGTGTGTGTGAGAGAGTGTAGGTTTTGAAAATCCACAGTGTGGTAGTGTACAGTGGCATAGCGCTTATCGTTTGGAGATTATTAAACATTTATCAACTTTCTGTGTAAAAACATACTCACGAGATTATTTTAGAAAATCCTGACATCTAAATCAGAGTTTAAGTTTTTCGAGTATTATTGCCCAGAAACACCGACATCAAACAACTAGCGGTGA
>CAEMYA010002116.1:4851939-4873958 GCA_903131615.1 Diplodus sargus | reverse complement strand
AGATTATGTTAGAAAATCCTGACATCTAAATCAGAGTTTAAGTTTTTCGAGTATTATTGCCCAGAAACACAGACATCAAACAACTAGCGGTGATAAAAGCGCAATCACTCTTTGTTACCGACAAGTGGCTTAAAGCGAAACTCTCGGCAAAAAACAACTAAGGCTTTATTTGGGATTGAATATGAGTCAAATCTTCGTGTAAAAGCATAATTACGACGAAAGAGGCACTCTTAAGATTTACCGTTGTCTCGGTTTTGGACACGTTCATTTTGAACGGGAGAGTTAGGGGCATGACACACTAGCATCAAAATCGCTATTTTTAGAACACTAAGAAGGCTCGACACAACATGAAACTTTGCTCGTCGCATCACCAGGGTCTCTACTCATGAACACGAGCATTGAGAACATTGTTTAGCGATTTTGTGTCCAAAACCGAGACTACGGTAAATCTTAAAAATGCCTCTTTCGTCGTAATTATGCTTTTACACGAAGATTTGACTCATATTCAATCCCAAATAAAGCCTCAGTTGCTTTTTGGCGAGAGTTTCGATTTAAATGCTTTACATTTCCCCCCCAAACTGTATGTTTAAATATGTTGTGTCAAACATCCTTAAATGCTGGATCCAATCACATCAGCAGTGTGTGGAGCTTCATGTGTGTGAGACTCACGGGGGGCTCGGTGAAGGGCACCGTCTCTCCTTCGTTGCGGAACAGCACAGCCAGTCGTTTGAGTGACAGCTCGTCTGCGGCTATCCCGTCCTTCTGCATCTGCTCGTACAGAGCCTTGGCTGACGATAAGTCCTTATCCACAACTGCCAGGCGAGAGCGGGAGAGAGAGAGAGAACGTCAGCATGAGACAAAAACCTCAACATGTCAAATTCTTATTTGAATGTAGACATTTAGAGAGAAAATGACAGGGACAAAAAAAAGTGTGCATCATATTTACTGCTGGTTGGATAATCCTGTTACTTTCTACTTTGATGCATCATCGTCTGATTGACAATCCAGTCTTCCTATGTACGCTCGCTTTTGCCAGGACAACACGTTACTTCTCAAACGCTGCTGGTTGTGCATGTTAAACAAGCAGCAGGTTTTTCTCCAATACCAGAGTGATGATGGAACAGAGGTTCCAAAAGTTTCACTGGCCCTCGTCCAGTCAAAAATTTCTTTTTCTTCTTGTTCCCACAGGTGAATGTTTGAGCGTCTCTGTGTAGAATGATGTATGAGCAGAGATTGACACTACAAGACTGTTTCCACATTCTTCTGTGGGGCCTATGAGCATGATTTTTAATGACGATGACCATTTTATGTATATATTTTATTTCACCCTGTATCCATCTGTCTCATTTCCATCTTGTATCTATCCTGTATCTGTCCAATCCCGTTCCCGTGTAGCTTATATCCAACCTGTATCCATCATGTAGATGATGTATCTTGGAGAAAACCCATGCAGGCCAGGTCTCAAACCCAGGACATCCTTGCCATGAGGCAAGTGCACTAACCACTACAACACATATCTTCATCTTCAATCTATCCTCTATCTTTCCAATCCATGTCAAACCCTTGCCATGAGGCAATTACGCCAAACACTGCACCATCTTCTTCGTTCAAACTTCATGGTTGCTTTAATCTATCCTGCATCGATCTATCTTGTATCCAACCTGCATCCATCCAAGGAAGGTTACCTGGCAATCCATATTTACTATAGAGTAAACGATTGACACAAACTTGTGTTTTGTCCTATTTTATTGTTATTTTAGACCAAGAGGGGAAAAGTTCTCTGTTGCTACTTTAGATATCAGATCATTTCGATATCAGAGCTGAAATCCCAGACAGTCTTTATATAAACAAAAAAAACAAAAACCTTTTTAATCTCTGCAAAGCAGTGTGCCTTTTTTTGGCTATGAGTTACTGATGACAAAGCAAAGTACAAGTTAAAACCTCTTTTTTGTTGCTTTATCGATTTATTGAATTATTTCAGATTTGGACAGTTTCAGTCATGTTGGTGTGATCTGTAATTCTGAAAAAAAGTATGAATGTTGTGGTTCTGTGTATCAAAGAGGCAAAAGTAACAGAAGTAAGGTCACTTCTGTATGAGATAAAGTAAAGAGAAAAGAAAACACTTAACAGATGGGGGTGGGGGAGAAAAAAGTAAAGTACAAAGACGGGGCAGAGAACAGAGGCGAGCAGTGCATCACTAATTGTGTCCCCTATGTCTGCCTTGACCGACCGGCTAGCTAATGCTAATTAAATAGTCATGTCTGCTCGTCTCTGGTGTGACAAGGTACCAAAGAGGGGAGACGGGAGGGTGAGAAGGTGAAGTGAAAGGGAGGACAGGAGGAGAGGAGAGGATGTAGGTGAAAGAGAGGAGTGGACGCAAAAAAAAAAACCTGAGGACGAGGAGAGACAGACGGGAGCGAAGAGATGGAGAAAAAAGAAAACAGCTGAGTGGCGGACCGTGTTGCGATTAGCACGCAAGGCTAGCCAGGACAGCTAACTCATTAGAGGACATGTGTTCCTCTAACCCCTGAATGTCTGCACACACACACATACATACACACACACACACACACACTCCTGGACCTGATGCATTGTTAATGTGTCTGCTAATGTTGACTTAGCCACAGGCCAGCGAGCCGCATGCTGCACTGCTAGCTGCTCCCATCCAGTCCTGTACGTGTGTGTGTGTTTTTGTGTGTGTGTATGTGTGTGTGTGTGTGTGTGTGTGTGTGTGTGTGTGTGTGTGTGTGTGTGTGAGTGTGAGTGAGTCTTACAATGACATTTCATCAGGTACGAGTACAGCAGTTCCTTCTCAGCGAAGTTCGGAATCAGGCTCTCCAGGGTCTTGATCTTTCCAACCTGTGTGCAAAAATATTAATTCATACAGAAGAACATCATCTGTGTGAGTGTGTCTGTTTGGTATTCAATCAAATGTGAACAAGCAATTTTTTATCAAGTATGACATTCATAGATTCATCATTAGTTTTTAACAAGCCCAAATAAGAGCAAATAGTTCAATAAAAGCAATAACTAGCAAACATGTCCAGCTTACTGATACAATTGACAAAATCAAATTAAGTACCGACACACAACTGACTAATTTAAATACCTCTTGTAATTTCTTCTATTTGTTTGGTGCGAATAACAAAACAGAAATCTAGGTTTTAAAAATGTTGAAGCTAAAATTGCCAGAAAATTTCACATCACTTAAATTTGTGACAACCAAACTTAAAACTGTCATCAGATACAATGTAACAAAAACAGGAAGAAACATACATAAAAGCTGCGGCATCATTATTATTTCAATGTATTTTTTTAGTTGAACTTTTAGTAAAACTTAGACTGCTGAAGCATAACTTTGGTATCTTACAATGATGTGGCATCTGCAGATTGTAAAAAAAACAACTTAAAATTACATTTAAAAAACTAGTCTGACCTATTTCTTTAAAATTGTAGGTCTTAAACAGAAGGAGCCTTTGTGGGATTATTACCTGTCCAGGAGTCTGAGCCTTCCGGGTCATGTAGGATACCAGCATCTCCCTCTGTTCAGCCACGGCGTTACAGCGCTACGGCGAGACAAGAGGGACAAAAGAAACATGAGAGATGACACACTCCTCTGTTGAAGTCAAAAACCCTCTCCAACCTGAGCTCTTCACACATCTTAAGTATATAAAACACAACCGCACATTCACATAAACTCCCCGCACACCCACACGCAGGGTCAAAGGTTAATTATGGATTTAATAACTACTCTTTTCTTTATGAATTTAAATGTGTAGCGCTATTCACATCTAAACGCGTAATTATCATCACTTAGCCGCAGTGAAGGCCGTATCTAGAACTCAGTGGACATATAAGTACAACCTTAGCCAAAGCTGCTCGTTGAACAACTGTGACAGCTTTAAGACTTTATTACTGGGAAACATTAAGTATAAGAGATGTAGTCAGTGGACATAAAAAATTAATTATTCCTATGGACATTACATACATTCACATGAAAAGTTTAAACTCTCTTCAAGGCCCTTCTGTCTGATCTTCAAGCACCTACAGGCAGATTCAGCAACCAATATGGAAACTTCTGGAAAATCTAAGTGACCAGTGCAGGATTTTTGGGGTAAATACTGAAAGGCTTAAATGGGAAATTACTTTGATTTTCCTATGCTATACCTCAAACAGATTTTGGGCATTTCTCTACAATAATGACCTTTTACTCAGTCACCCAAGAGATATGCAACAAGCTTATACCATCCATGGAGAATTTTCCCTTTACATTAATCCCCTGCAGCAGTGAGCATTTTCTAATGGCTGCTTTTCGTGTTAAAATTATGGCAGATTCTGACTTCATACTGGCAGTGACGCTGCTAAAAAAAAATAATGAAATGAGCAATTTCAGTGCACCAGAGCTCAAAAAAATGATATACATTCACATATGGGTTAGGATGTGATAACTGACAGATTTCTGTTGCAGAGTGTTTAACCTGTGCATGACTGCTTACATATACAATATACAGTGTGTGTGTGTGTGTGTGGAAAAAGTGTGTGAGTGTGTGTGTGTGTGTGTGTGCAAGAGATGCATTAACGTCACTGTGCTCCGAGTAAGTGAGTGTGTTCTCCTGGCTGAGCAGCAATGAGGTCCGATTACTAGCCAGTCGTAAACTAACGCGGTTCACTCCTTCTCCAGCTCGTACAGAATTAAAGCGAGTGGCCTGCAAGGCTTTTAACAGGGCGACACACACACTCTTACACACTCTCTCTCTCATACACACAAACACACACACGGAGCAAGCTGCCTTCTTTCAGAGTCACCGAGCGGCAGAATGGCTTCAGTACAATCAGGCAATTAGACCAACATGGTGCCACTTCGCTCAACTTTGCTCCGAGCTCTCACTCGCTCTGGTTTTCTTTCACCTCGCTACGCCGACTGCTCCCAAAGGCGACGCCACAACCGACCGGGCCGACCGTCTCCCCTTGCTCCTCACACAATATTGCCTAAAAGCACTGGATACCCTGGGAATGCTTCCTTGCTTTTTTTTTTCCTCAATCAACCTCCCGACACACACAAACACGAGGCAGTGGTTGTAGATGAGTACGTAAAGCGCCCGCCTCACTGCCTGACTCCATCGCTGTTTCACTTCTTAATGACAAACTACATCCCTCTCACTCTTCTCCTGCTCCCCCAGCCGACCTCACCTCCTTCTCTCCCGATAGCCTTGTCATCATTATTGTCTGCTCGCCCACTTAAAAGCTTTTCAGAGTTTTCACTTATGATGGGATGGAGGAGTCGGGCTGCTACCCTCCAGTGACCCTGTGGAGGAGAGGTCTGGAGGACGGAAACAGGCCACGAAGAGGCACGAAAAGGAGCAGACCTCAGAGGAGTCGAAACTTACAAACTTAACACCACAAAGACAAATCAGAGACCTTGTCTTTACTTCCTAACACCAGACACATTTGTTCGTGGACCACACAAACCAACAAACAAATGAACACTGGTGAAAACATTACCTTCCTGACAGAGGTAATGAATAAGTATGCAAGCCAGCAGGCATTCCTTGCTTTTCTGACTGACGATCCTCTGCACAGCAGAAGTACGTCACATCAACTGAGCTGCCTTGAGAGCACAGGAATTACAAAGTAGTGTGCCCATACAACAGTGCATGCAGCACATACTAAAACAAAAACTAAAATAATTTGTAACACAGCTCATGCATCAGTGGGCTTCTCCTGTTTGCAGTCTTTTAAGTTGTTCCTGTAGTTCAAAAGAAATAATGATTGAACATCTTCAGTTCAAGTAAGATTTCCCTTTTCCTTATTTAGATCTTTTGTATCAGTGTTGCCTCAAAATGCATAGAAATGTTCACACTTTTTGAAACTCATCCAATGTCTGGAAAAGACTTTGAACCGTGCTAAAGACATACATTTGCCTTGTCCCAAAGTGCAGGAGGTCCAACGAGGAACTCAAAACTTTTATGTTTTATTGGACTGCCAAGCTTTTATGACAGACTTAAATCTAATCAGTTCCCTTGACGTATCCTCTTTCCTTGTTGTCAACTCAGTCTTCTCAAAAATTGTTCTTCCGTCTTCGTCCTCTATCTTATGGAGAAAAAAAGGGGGAAAAAAATGGAGTGAAGATGCATATCAGGCAAGAAGCATATTATGGCTTTGGAACCATCTAATCCATAGTTTGTGATTAAATAGTGATGAAGATGAGAGTAGTTAGAAATGTATCTGTTCATTAACATGCATGCTCGTCAGACATCCCCCGATTAAAGATTGAGAGGGATAATCACTCAGGATGTCAGGGAGTAGTGAAGAGCAGACAACATGTCGCCTAAATGGATCTGCACTGGGCTTTATTTCTCTTTGTTAATCTGCTCCACAGAGGCCCATCTTAGATCTTTCTGACCAACAAAGTACTGTACGTACCGACTTTCTACACTTGTCTTTACCCGTATCGCTTAATGTTTTCTAGAATTACTACAATTAGTGCAAAAGTCAAAATGAGCCAAACTTCTGATTTATATTAATGTATGTCAGCTAAGGTGGTGTGACAAGAACACAAGCTGCACACAGATTCCTGTTAATGTTTAAAAAGTGTAAAGTAATATATCTGTGTTCACCGGCGTACGCTCTAATCACACATGCAAACTTAAAGACTGAGAGGGTTAATCACTCAGCAAGTGAGAGGGAAATAATCACCGTCGAGTGGAGAGCGGCCTCTTCTTCTCAGTTTTTCGTTCCCCGAGAATCTCTTTGAGCTCTTTTCGCTCACCCTTCCTCCCGACTCTCACCCATCCAGCCTCTACATATTCATGTCCCCAGGCCCAATGCAAAGTCATCGAGCTGTAATGTATGAACTGTGTTAAATAAGTGAAGTAGCAGGAGGCCAATTTCAGACCACCAGACTCAGCGCTGGAATGTGGGCAAGCATTTCCTGACATAAATGTGAGGCTGGATAAATAAGTCAACGACTGTCTCCACCATCACTGAGGTCTCACCACCGGACCAGCGCATCAGGGGACATGTGATGGGCTACATCACCAGCTCCCTTGTTGATTTATTTTTTTTGCAGATTTTAATTACTTGGATATAATAATTTAAAACGTTGCCAAATGTAAGACACTCAAAAAGAGAATGTGTAGACAGGGACAGAGTGCTCCAGATGATTTAAAATGTATTTAGAGTGGTCCATAAAAAGTAAAAAAGGAGTTTCTTCAGCGTGCTTTGCTCAGATTTTGTTTCCATCCAAACTAAACAATAAAAAAAAACCTGCAGGACACTCAACCACACTATCCACTTTGGTAGATTGTTATATCTGGCGGAGCAGGGATTCATTTTTTCCTTTCATGGCATCCTCATCTCCTCTCCTCTCCTCTTTAAACCAGAGATGTACGATATGGATTTTTCATCAGATAAGATAACTGATCACTTTACTTTGTGTATTTTGTTCCTAACAACTCATTTATGCCCACATGAGGGTAAGAAAGGCTCAGATGTAGTGAGCAGAGATGGATGACTTAATATTTTATTGCCCTAACAAGATGTGTTGTTTCAAAATTGTAGAATTTTTCATCATGAATTCAATATAAAAACTATTTGGCTTTGTATTTTCAGCTCTATTTATCAGCTATAACCTTCAGTTTTAGTTTGATACACAGTAAACGAAGACAAAAAGACGAATAATAAAAGCAAGTTTGATGAGAAACACGGTCTGACCTGAAAATCATGGATTTCTCCACTTGATGTTTAAATAGTGATGAAGAGAAGTGAGTGAGAGCAGCAAGTACTGTATCTTTATGCATCTGAGTGAACGCTTGTCAGTTTTCTTCCAATATTAATAAAGTGCAGCTCATCTGTGGATCACTGCCAACCACTTCTAAAGACACACACTCATACTCACAGCCAGCATGAACTTGGCGTCCTCGACTTTATCTCTGTCCAGCAGCTGGAGGAAAAGATCTGTAGCCGGTCTGTAGCAGGCAAAATGATTGGCTAGCCGTTCTGCCATCACACTCACTGCAACACAACATGTGAAATCTGTCAATGGTCATTCATCATTCATCATTCCACTTTAGGTCTCGTATTTTGTGTTTCTTCTATACACATGTATTCACTGTGTTTGTGTGTCTTACACTTGTCTATGGCTTTTTCATTTTCCTCTTCCAAGACCTTGCGGATGACGAAGGCAATACTGGGGGGCGAACTGTCTTGTCCAGAGTACAGTTCCTCCAACACCTCCACTGCAGAGTCCACATCACCACTGAAGAGAGTGGGTGGTGAGGATTGGTGAGCAGGAGGGAAAGAAAGTTAGTTCAGTTACAGCCGATGAAAACTACAGCTGATAACTTCTACCTGTTTATTCTTCAAACAGACAAACAGAGAACCGGAGAAATAAACCCTATCCTTAGTCTAATGTCAATGCATGGAGCCTATGATGTGGTTTAGGTTTCCCCTTTCATCCTTGTTACATAAAGGGCAGACTTCTTCTTGCATTGGAGCCGAGTGCTCAGTGGATGAAAAATAGTGAGATCAAGGGTGTTGCTTTGTGTTGAAAAGAGAGGTGGGACATGAAAGAAGTGTTTAAACAGTTTCCAGCGTATGCAATTTTAGGCAATGTAATGGAGGGACTGCACGAGGTAAAAGTACACATTTAGGATGTGGGAAAAAATGCATAATGGCCCATGAATCTCATTTGTTCACAAGTTTTTTGATAGATATTTGACAGATTATATATTTAAAAAGTAATGGGGATAAAATGGGCCACAAAAATAGTTGTAGGGACATGTCCCCAGTGTCCGCAGCGTACGTTATATCTCAACTGGAGAGTATTTCTTCATTGAAGAAGAGCACAGAGCGACACTGAAAGCTATTCATGATGATAAAAACATTTCACTTATTACTGATTGCCAACGGACTATGCTGGTGGAAGCTCTCTCCTACTGTTTATCTGAATGGTTCAAGTTAGCCCGTATTAGACAGTAAAAGACAGATGTTTCGTCTAATGCCCCGCAGGATATTTTGTTTGCAAGTGCCTTCTAATGATGACTTTACAAATGGTTATGTGTAAAAAAAATAATTAAAAAAAAACATCTGGCATGTCAGGTTAGAGGGACAGAAACATAAGATGTGAGAAATCTGCCAGAAATAAAGAACAATAAAACTGCTCCCACATGTGTAATTTAATATTAAAATGATATTGATTTCATTTTTGTCCTCTACAACCTCCCGCTGAGTGCAGAACAACTCTTTCGCCAATGCACACACACACAAACACACACACACACGTACTGTGAAATGTTTTTGTGCTGATGTCACCACTACCAAACAAAGCCTGCACACCAAAGCACTACAAATCTAAAACAACTCAATCTGGCAACCCAACCTCGCTGCTAACACTTTACGCTCCCTTCTCCCTCCCCGCCGTCACCAGTCGTAATGAATATTTAACTCAGGGTGTGTGTGTGTATGTGTGTGTCTCTGTATGTATATGTGAGAGCATTCAGAGGTGGAGGGGGGGGGGCATATCTACACTGATTGTTACGACTGGGACCGTCTGAATAATTCAGCGGGGGGCCCCTCTAAATGTGGCGCTGCGCTTTCCGGACCTGCTCGCTTTTCCGCCCTGGCTCTTAACCAGTCAGCTTGACTCAGATACAGTAGGGACGCACGTGTCAGAGCCGCTCAGAGCGCAGCTCCCAGAGGTCAGGGTTCAAGCTGACAGGCCCGCGCCGCGATGGCCAATCGGGCGTAAGGCTGCCTTGCCATTCTTCACTTCCTGCTGTCCCTCCGAGATGGCATGGGGACGATGCCGCTCGAGCTGGAGGACGGCGTTAATGCGGCAAGTGGTGCAATGAAAGTTTGATGCACAATGTGCTTTATATTTTGTTCTCTGCTGTTTAAGAAGCGCCGAAGCAGCAGCGGAGGATGGGTGTTTTCATGACATTAAAAGGAATCCATGAATAATCCTATTAGGCCTTTGTTTCCTATTTGTATTTGACGCCCCACTCACCCTGTAAGCTTTTACTTTAAGAGCGTGTCAACCTGGGTCTTGTCAAACTCTGCTGCTGGTTTTTGTGTGGAACTGTTTATTTCCATGTTATACACAGTAACAACAGAGTTTATCAAATAGTGTTAAAGATTTCACACTGGACTGTATGTTGCAGCATAAATTGAAACTATAATTGTCTGCAAGAATTAGAGGTAAAAGTGATACGATGACAACTTTCTTAAAACATCAAATTCAGAGAAGCATCTGAAAAGCTGCATTTAGCTAAATGTGACCAAAATGAGACCTGAGTGAAAGCCCCTTTATTTACGTTTTTGAATAACTGATGACTAAATTTTGTTTACCGGAAAATGTGACAACACCAGAGTCACCAAAGTCAAAACTCTTTGCATTCCACACCCGTTTTAGGTGCCTCTTTAACAAAAATGTCTGTCAAAAAAAGTCTTACTTCTTGATGTGTGCCAGGGCTATGTTGTTGACGAACACCATGCTGGACAGGTTGATGTTCATTCTGAGGTCCTTCAACAGAGTCTCCACTTCCTTGATCCCAGTCACATTGCCATTGTTGCTCAGGGCCTGAACCAGTCTGGTGAGAGCAAGCTGAGTGGGCACCCGGTCTTCAGACAGCATGGACCTCAGTTTCTCAAGAGCATCTGTGGCACAATGCAAGGAGTGAGCATGTGTGTGAATGAAAGGAGCGCGCGTGTGTGTGTTTCCCCACGCAGTACATGTCATGTTTCTTACCTTGAGTCAGGCCTCTCTTGCTCAGTGTGACGATGAGCAGGCTGGTGGCGATGTCACTTAGCTGGAAGGTCGGCTGATGTGACGTAGCACTGAGAGAGACACAATGTAGTTTCTTAGTTTGATATCGCCTTTCATAGGTACACTTTGGTGAAAATAACTTTTGTTCGACCTCTTGATCCAATTAAGGACAAAACAAATTAAAACGATCACAAATGGAACAGTGTAACATAGGCAAATAGGGATGGAAATATTGTTGATCCACTACTTTGGTTCAGATTGTAATATTGCAGTATAGAGATATATTCAAAAACACTGCAAGATAAAACCCACCGATAGTGACAGTCCCCTGACTTTTCCTCAGGTGCCATTATGAGGTTTACATGCATCCCCCTCAAGATGAAATGTAATCAATTTAGTGATTCCTGAACTTTTCATCAAGCACCATCATGTCCATCAGATAAAAGCTTTAATTTGTCCAACACTTTCCCATCATCTTCAGGTTTACTTTGTGTTTAGTGCTTATTAGACAATATAAGAATGTCAACAATATCATGAAATTAGATTATATACACCACGATAGAACAATTCATCCATGTCTGGGTGCAACATGCAACTTCTTAGCATGGTGGGTTATAGTAGCAAATACTGTACTCTACCATTACAAGCAACTCTTTATAATCTGTGATGACTGAGTTAATATCTCTGTGGCATCTTTGTCATAGAATCTTTAGACTCTGCAGAGATCGAGCGGATAAAACACATGAGCTGCAAGACGGAACAGAGCTGAGACAATGGGAACAAATGTGATTGACGGCGAGTCTGAGCTTCTTGCAAAGCGCCTGCTGTGACCCTGAAAATAATACAGACATCAAACAGTTGATTACTTCTTGCTGAGCCACTGCACGTGTGTGTTTGTATGTGTGTGGTATTATGTGAGGCTGAATGCTGCAGTATTGAGGCCCCCCCCCATCACTTCTTCCTCACTCCGTCTGCCTATTTTATTTGCTCCTCTTTTCAGCCCTCCTCCTTTTCAGTTCTTTGCCACTAAAACCTCAATCAAGCCTGCCTCCCATCTTCTTTTCTTTTTTTTATTTCTTATTATAGCCCTGCAACCAGATTAATCCGTCCGCTCAATTGAGCATCAGGCCGGCAATCCTTATCACCACGGCGACACCAGGCCAAGCAGCATCCGGCAGCCACTGTGACAGGGTCACGGCGGAGATTGGAGTGGTAACAGGGTCGGCGGCGCAGGGAGACCGAGCAGAGGGGGTGTGGGGTCAGAATTATTCTTATCGGGCGGAAGAAAATCTCTAGAAGCCGTATCTCGCTCACCTTTTCTCACACACACACTCTCACTGCCGCTCTCTCCTTCTCCTTCGAGGGGTATTGTGCTTTAGCCAATGAATCCATCATCCACCTCTTCCTCTCCCTCTCTCTCATCATCATCGCCCTCTCCCAATCCCTTAATCTCGCCATAAGCACCCCCGCTGCTCAATTCTGTACAGATTACCCCAAAACAAACACACTCAACCACACGCACAGAGAATTAATGCCTATAGCGTCTTCATTAACCTCGTATGTGATTAAATCTTGCCCTCCTCCCCTCGTTTGCTCCTCCTTTCCTATTTCGCTCTTTTTATCTCCTTCCCTTTCCTCCCCATTTCCATCTTTCCCCGACTCTCCACTCAGCTCATTTCACTTCTCATTTAGAGTGCAGATAAACGAAGCTTTTATCCAGGCAGGGATGCCATAAACCAATTCAAACAGAGACTGGAGATGGGTTATCACTTGTATTGCCTGGCGCTTGTTGAAACACGGGTCTAAAATTGATACGATTATTTCTCATAACATAAGAGAGTGAACCATGTAGAGAGCTGAGGAACAGGAGAGAGACTGATAGTGTAGTAGATGTTTTTACATATTTTCTTGTTTCCCTACAAATTAGTCACTTCATCACTTCTTTCTTGTATCGTGTCATTATATTATTATCTCGTTCTTGGACACTTTTGCTTTTGTGCATTTCCTTCTGCAGAGAGAAAGTGATATAAAGACGGGGACAAAGGGAGATAAAAGGAAAAGGAGGAGATTACCTAAAAGACAAACAGAACAGAGAAGATCAGAGCTGCTCTACAGCTCAGATCTCTAATACCTCTGTCTGTCCATCTACTCGACTCCAGGCTCAAGCCCTGATATGGCCCCCATCACACAACAACACATGATACATTACTAATTGGAAGAAGATTGATGTTTTTGCGCAAAGTCACCCGCTTCCCAGAAAAAGCAAAATTAATCTGTACATCTGAGCGTGTGTGTGTGTGTCTTGGGGCTTAGTAAGAACCACTGTTCATATCCAGCAGGGCTGAGTGTGTTCGCACACAATCAGTTTATAATCCTCATGTCTATTGAGGAGATGCGGTTTTAGCCCGAGGTGACCCGGCGCTACAGACTGAGGAGACAGGGGAAGTAGCAGAGCATTAACCAAACTACATGTTGAATTTGTCAGTTTGTTATGTTTATAACTGAACACACTGAGGCTGAATATCTCACAATATTCCTGCATATTAACTGATTTAAATCAGGACAATCTGAGCTGAAAGAAGGGATGTCATCAAAAATTACATACCAGGACAAATATGATAAAGTGAAGATGGACAGAAATGTTTGATGTTTCCTAAGGGATATCTAAACAGTGATGGTGAGGTGTCACTTTTGGGCACAAGAGTCATCTGTTGTTGCAGAATTAAGGCACTTACATGTCCTTGACTGCCATGGCGTCTTCCATGAGTCCCACGGCAAGCAGGGATCGGATGACCTGGTCATAAACGCTGGGGCTGAATACCGAACCTTTTTCTTTGGCATTCTTCAATAGCTCAAAGGCTTCTGTAGAAGAGGAAGAAGAGGGGAACAAGAAAAAAAACGAGTGAGGGGTTGGATAACATTTAATTTTATTAGATTAATGGGGTCATCTGCTTTCACAAAGATGGTTCCAGTGGTGAAATATAGTTTTAACACTTTAATTTCACTTCACTAAAAATTGTCTAAAATTTGGTGCTAGTAGCAATTGATAACTGGAGTCAATGACTTGTTTCAAGTCTGTTTCAAGCTGCATCAATCAATATATCTTTTACATCAAGGCCAAGTCATTCAAGTCTGTGTAATGTGAAAGCGCTGCTGGTTCTTGCTAGGATTGAATGCTCCACTCTTGCAGCTTGAATCGGCTTTAAGGTGTCAGTATCGGTCAGCTGAGGTTGTTGACCCTGTTCTGAATTCTCACTAAATAAATTCCTTTAATGCCCAATAACAGCATCTTGCCCCTCTCTATGACTGGAAGCATTTCACTCCACCTTTAGTGGCCGTTTGGAGCAGCAATAAACACTTTTGCCTTCAGACGTGAAGTAGAATTCAACCTTTTTTGTTTTTAGCTCAAGAATTGTTTTTGTGTGTACAGTTTCGAACCAAAATCCCACTTAAAGCTGCCTGCCGAGCACAGCCAGTTGAGAAAATGAGGAAATGAAAGTTGAACATTGAGGGAGCTAAATGTTCTAGATCTGGTAAATGTTCTCAGTTAAGTTCGGAGCTAAAGCTGAAGGACTACTGTCTGCAACGGACTGGCATTCTCTAGGTGGCCACACAGAGGACTCCAACAAGCCCATGTTGCTGACTGAGCTGTATGTTCTAATAAGCAATTGTTTGCTAACACAGAATTGATGAGCTAAAAGTAGATCAGGGCTCTGGAATTGGCTTAGATGTGGTTTCTGCCTTCTGCTGCTTACCTTTGGCTTTACCCTTTTTGCAGAGGGTCAGCAGGTGGACCTGCCGGTCAGCAGCAACCTGTGTTGGTGGTTGTTGTTGTGTGACGGTATTTGTTGCAGGCTTCTCCTTCGGTGTGGTGTCAACTTCTTCATACCAGGTCTGTCAAAGACACAGAAATCTAGTGATGAAGCTGATAAAACACAGCTACATTTATACTGTATTCAACTGTGGGCAATAGCGATGAGCTGGTGTGTGCATGTGTGTATGACAGTACAATAATGCTGCTGGGCCGGCAGGGCAGGGTCCCCTAATGCTCGGTCACCCGTTTAGCAGTGAGGGGAGGGGGTTAAGTTGTATTGGCTAGGGGCAAATTAGGTCTGGCACCCCAGGGGCAAAAGAAAAGTGTGTGTGTGTTAGTGAGTGTGTGTGTGTCAGAGCAGAGGCGTCAACTCAAGAGCCCCAAGGGTCACCAAGTTCAACGCTCCAGGCAACAGCAATCACTTCCTGTCTCATCATGCTGCAGGCTATTGGGGCAAAGCGGAGGAAAGCTAAAGCAAGGACGAACTGAGCAACAGAACATTATTTTATTTAAAGCATAACTCATTTCTTTTATTGTATTCAGTTTTTGATGCGTAATCAGATTCCTTTTAATTCTGTCTTTTGGTCGGTGCACAGTCACGGCCACATGCAGATGTATAAATAAGAAGCCAGCGGCAGCCATATGGTGGCATTTAGCTGCTGGCTAAATTAGTCTGGCATTACAGATTTACAGACAGATCAGGCTGTAATTCCTTTCACCAGCCAGCCGGTCTGATTGACCACACTTCAGATCAGAGCTTCAATCCTGTTTCCTCTGCATGTAATGAACAGAGGCTTAAAGTGGAGCGGCGCGGGGTGGGTGCGGGTGCACACACAGAGCAGTTTGATAAGGGTTTTCAGGAGGGTGTTTGGGGTTATTTCCTGCGATCGGAGGTTGGGGTCACAGCGCGCGCTTTTGTTAATCTATGCAGGATGAAAATAATTGAGAATGAGATGACAGTATTTTAGAAGAGCGCGGCTCCAGTTTATATCTGGCTACATTTACGCTCCAATAATGCTTTCTCAATACAGGACAGTATACGGTGCATACTCGACTGAGACTAACCATGTACAGAGTGTAACTGGGGATTATCCTTGTGTCCATTTAGAGTTAGAGGGTCAGAGATTTAAGTTTTAATTCTTAGAATAAAAATTTCAAAAATCCTTAATTAATATTAATCAATTACCAAAATTGTTGACAATTATCCTCCATCAAATACGTCCAATTCCATTCAGGATATAAGACAGATGTATGCCGTTGTGATTTGTATTGAACCATCTGCTGCGTGGTGGCATGTTGTGTTTGACCTCAGGCACTTTTAGAATCCTTCAGTGTTCTTGGGAAGCTCTTTGCTTTCAGCTTTATCTACTCTGCTTTTCCCCCCTCAGGAACCTCCTGGCAATTTTTTTTCTGAATAGCACATCTGTCTAATGAGCGTTACTAAGATGTACATATTTTAAAACTGGTGGGTTTTTTTTTTACCTCAGGCATGTCAAAGGGAACCTCCTGGCCATTATTCTTCAGGATGTCTGCCAGCATACGCAGGGTCCTGTCCCTGGGAACGACGTTTTCGTCCTGCATCTTTGTCCACACGGCCTCTGCCTTCTTCCAGTCGTTTGTCTCCTCTGATACAAGAAACAATGAGTGGGAATGAAAATGAAAAAAGGTGCATTCTTATGTAATTTGTTATGAAAGACATGACACAAAGTATCGCCGGCCCATATCTGATGTAGTTCGCCACTCAGCCTGCACCGGAGTAATTTCTGACAAAGTGCTCCATGCTGAGAGAGGGCAATCAAAGCACTAATCTGATCAACTGACTGACCCTCAACTATGCTGTAATTTAGGAAACACACTAACTAGTGGTGTGTGCGTGTTTGTATGTGTGTGTGTGTGTGTGTGTGTGTGTGGGAAGTGGGGGGTAATGAGTTGACAATCAGCTTTAACACTCCAATCACAACTGCTATCTGCTCAGCTCTGCACTGCAGCAATCACACCATGTCTGCTGCTCTAACTTCTGACTGATCCCATTCTCTGTTTCTCGCACACACACTAGAGAACACCTAGAGGTCACACACATGGACATAAAATAAAATATAACAAAAATAAAGAACTCTTACTGCAGAGACGGAGGATGTAACTGTACATCTCGTCTCTGTCGCACTCAAACAGCTTGGTCGTCATGTCCACCATCTGCTCCAAGGACTCCATCTTAACACACAAACAACAATATTTGTTTGGAATTTTGCAATTTTTATTTGCTTTTTGTGTTTGCTGTTTATCTGTGTGTGTATTACCTTGTTGGCATAAATGCATTTCTCTGCATACCAATACAAGCGCCCAGGCCTTGCCCTCAGTCCGGGGGTCTATGAAAAGAAGAACAGATGAGAATTTGTAAGGGAAGGAACAACGGCTGCATTAAACATCTCCTGGGTGTTGTTGAATGTAACTCTGGTCGGCATCATGTTGATGTGACGCTTTTCTTGTCCCATGTTCAAGGATTTCAGATATTACTGTGTTAATACTTGACAATAGTCATGTACATCAGGAATGAGGCCAAATCCACAAGTTAAGAATCAAGGGATAATAAGACAGAATCTTTTAAATCGGGCTTCAGTGTTAAATTACAGTAGAGGCAAAACATCACTATGAATGTCTATTAAAAGGTCAACAAAATAAACATAAAATTTAACTGAGAACCGTCCATAAGATGAATTGATCCATACAAACCCATCCAGCCTAGACAGCATTTTCAATATCACCATTAGCTGATAAACACCAATTATAGCCTTGTGCATAAGAATCAATACAGATGGATGTATCACTGGTTTGAAAAATGAAATGTGTCTTGCAGCAGTTTTACATCGATGTGACCCTGAGGTATTTTTTTAGATAATCTTTAAGTGTAAACTGGCATGAGGAATGTGAAGCTGAAGTTTGTGTGCCCTTGAGTGAGCTTTCAGAGTACACAGTCAGTACATTAAAGCCACAAGGCAGTATGTCACTACACAGAGGAATAAAATGTGGTCAGAGGAGTCTGATACACGCATTTTCCAGAAATGCCAGCCTGAATACATATCCGTGCAAAATGTGTATTTCTATCCACTAATGTCAGTTAGAATTTAAACGTAAATATTGGGGTTTCCTGGAAGATCACAAAGGTATAGAATTTGCCTTGGTATTGGGAAACTGCTGCATACAACTGATAAATCAAAAATGCATTTGATGTGTGATGTACAGACTGTAGCTGTGCTGTTACAAAAAGGTGCTACATTAGAACTCAGTGTGAGGAAATTTTCTTAAATACTGACACAGACAAAGATCAGCCCAGATGAAGCACGACTTCAAAGAATTTAACTAATTAAGACTCAAAATTGAGACTTTAAACTACATGAAATGATTGAAACAACTGTGGTTATGTATTTTGATCTCTTGAGTGGAAAGAAAGAAGATTGAATGTTTTGTATCCCTGGATATTGAGTCAGTCAGGTCATAAGAGAAAACAAAAAGGAAATCCACTCTTAACTTCAGGTGGAAAATTACTGCCAAACATTTAAAAATAGAGCAAAGAACAACAACATTTTAGGGTTTAATATCTACTGACTAGAAAGTCCCATCTGCCATAAATAGTCTTGCATTTTCGGGAGATTTGTAATACTTTTAGGACACCGATGATACACAAACAGACAGAGTGTGTGGGCTGTCAAATAAGGGCTGACATAGATTGATCTGCAGGCTCGTGTAGCTAAGATTTAGCCTGATATGTGGAGAGACTAGATGATTATTATCATGGAATAACAGTGATCAGGAGTTCATCTGTCTCTTGGGGCTTTGATACAATCTGAATAAGACAGGGATTGAGAAATCTCCCTCACTTCCTGGTAATCTGGCTGAGGGAAAAAAAGAGAGAGACAGAGCGATCGGCCAGGAAGTTAATCTGAATGGGGATCAACAGCGCTCAATCCCCGCTGGCCTCTTTGATGGGAGTCCATCATACTCTGAGAGGGAGGGGAGAGTCAAGAAAAGACAGGCTTCATCCCTTTTCTCTGACCGTCCCCTCACTGCCGTCATCCTTTCCTCTTTCAATCCCCACTTCTCTCAATCCCTCCCCTCTTCCTCTAAATCTCCCCTGCTCAGTCTTTTTCCCTGCCTCTCCATCCCTCCATCCGGCCCAGGCAAAGGCATTATGTTCTTACCCAACCAGCCAAAGGGACAAATTAAAATGTGTTGCACTCACTCACTCTCTCTCTCTCTCAGTCTGTCTAATCTTCTTAGAGACTAAGGCCCAGTGCAAGTGCTCCATCTTTTTGCCTCCCATTCCCTTTACTTGGTAAAGTCTTGCGGGCTCAAAGCAGCCTTCGCACATCCATCTTCACACACACACAAATATGTTTGGGATTTTGTATCCATCAGGACAAATCTCCCTAATCTGGGCAGGAAACAAAATCCTCAGAAATAAGAAGGCACATAACTCGACTCGATGCACGGGTGGATCAGAAGAATACAAAGTAGAAACAAAACAAAAAAACACTCTCACTTTCACAAAGAGATAATGGAAAAATGTCATCGTGTCAGATCATCAAGACAATCCTCTGACACACATACACACAGACCAGAGTGTATTACCGTCCATCACTTCTCCACTTGAAGAGTCTTGTGTGGCCTTTAGATGCTTTACAGGTCTCCCTTTCTCTTATGCTTATGTACATATACACAAAAAGAAAAAGACGGAGCTGACCTCGTCTCACCTCCACTTAACAAACCCTCTCCATCTCAATTCCTAATGTTCTAATTCCACTAATCACCTGGCCACTTAGTCCACACACATGCACGCACACACACAGACACACACACACACCTCTCCCTAACACAAAAACACATAATGGCTCGCCACTCTTTAGCAATACTACCTAACCTTGACCATCACACACATGTGCATGCTGCAGTAATAGGCCCGGCCACCTGACAATCCTCTACCTAACCTTGACCATTTAGCACAAAATTGGCCACCTTTCTCTATCATTACATTTAATTAGCTGTGATTAATCAGCTGCCAATTATACCAAACACAGCCTAAAGAGAGACACCACTCTGGACTACCACTTGACGCTCTCAGAGGGGGGAAAAAAAGTATTTGTTTGAGTGTGCGTGTATGCATATCTGAGAGATAGATCTGATTCTCTTATATTATATATCCTCAGTACTATGTCAATCGCCAGGCACGTATAATAAGAAGTGGACTTTCTGGTGTATATCTTTTAAGAGTTTTTCTTTTTCTGATGACACTGCAAAAAAAGTCAGAAACTACTAACAACTCTGGAGGTGCATTGATCCATTCTATTATATTAACAACAGATAAAATGACTAATGTGAGAAATATCACCAGGCTCTTTAGTTCTTCTTATCGCTATGAAGCATCTTAACACAGGGATGTACAGCAGCTGATGTTGTAATGTACACCCTGAGGAAATTGTCCTAAGGCATCAAGGTTTCACCTCATGCCTAACATCCATAACTAACCACAGGAACCTTGATACCAAAACCACAGATGGGAGTGGCTCAGCTGAGCTTGAGCTCGTCACTCTAACCTACATCTTCTATCAACATGAAGGACAACGTGTACGTCTGTAGTCCGACTACAATCTCACACACCACTGGCAAGTCGCTGGCTTTCTGTCATAAGTAGGATAACAGCCATACAATCTATTGCAACAGAAGGGGAATGAGTGCCACAATAACAACATGTCGATAATATTTAAGAGGGTTTGGAAATCCTCAAGAGGGACAAATCCCTCATTTAGTGCACATCAGGACACGAGAAAGAGAGCTGGGTCAGAGCAAGGGAGTTAAGGTATTTTCCCCCTCACTTTTGTTCTCATCCTGATCAGCCAACATAATGGCCTTGGTTCCACTCCTCTTATGTCAAGCTCATCCCTCTATTTGTTTATTCATCAATCTCTCTTGTCCTGGTATCCAGTCCCCCAGCCGCCCGTCCGTTTTTATTCATGTGAAAATCACTTCTCATCTGTTCGCTTTGCTTCTCTTTTTTTCACACTAATCTACGTGGCTTATAGCAGGATTTAAGATGACAAAGATATAAATATTCATACAATATTCAGGTTGTATGAGCTACATGAACAAAGAGAGTTTGGCAATTACATCCTGATGTGTCCTCTGTGGCTCGTGACAGTCGTGCAGATGGTAACTGATTTTCATCAGGTAGCGGGTTGCAGCCAAAAAACAAATAATAGATGTTTCAAATTTTGGGGCGCTGTGCATCGCGTGAAGATGTAGTTACACGGTTTGGCCACTATGAAAACTGGCGTCAGAGCCTGGTGTTCCTCCTGGGCTTGACTGCGACCAATGACTACTTTCGGCATAGATTGAACTTCTTTTCTCTATTCAGTGATTGTTTAATTTATTAAAAAAAATAAAGTGAGAAATGCAATCACTGATACCCAGAGTCCAAAGGGACACCCACACAATCATTTGTTTGGTGAACCGACAGCCTCACCCGCAAAATTATTAAATATCATTCAGTTGATTTAAAATTAGTTAAAGAAAAGGCAGAAAATCGTCACATTTGGAACCACCGCAAAAATTGGAACCACTAAACGGGCTTTGATCAGTAATTTTCTGTCAATCTTGTTTCGTTTTAGCTGTATTTACTGTTGGGTAGTTATATTCAAAACGTGTTTTAAGCTCTTCATATACTTAATGTGCAGAAATCTTAATCTGTCAAGTAGTAACAACAGCTGTCTCTAATTGTTTTAGAGAAAAAAAACTTTGTTCTTAATAACTTTTCCTTCTCATGATACTCTGAGTTAATATACTTAGTGTCATCCTGCCACTTTAGACATGATGTCCTTGGCAATCAAAAGTATCTGATGTCTAGACCTCTCTCTGAACTGATTAAATGACAGCAATCAGCTACTTGGTTTAATAAAAGAGCTCCTTCATTCGGGTCTCAGGAAGACTGACGTGTATCAGAAAACTCAACCTGGCTCCCACCGTTCCTTTGTTTGTGCGATTACCTCAATGATCTTCCGAGCCTCACGGTAGCGGCCTGTCTGCAGGAATGCAAAGAACAGATCGTACAGCATGGTCATCTCTCCTCGGTTCTGACTCACAAAGTCCATGGCTGAAGAGAAAAGACAAGGAGACAGACAGATGGGGGAAAACAGAGCAGAGAAAGGTCATGAATAAAAATGCCTGCAAGGTGAACAAACACACCCCACACTTCATCTTTTCCCTCTGATTCCATTATTTGGCACAATGTCCCACGCACAAAGCAGCCATATCAAGCCTGCTCTCAAACAAACACACACAAGTCCCGAATGAAAGCCTAAGCTCTCATGGTAAACTTGCTAAAGCGCTCTGCTCAGCGTTACGTACTATCTCTGTCCAGCAGCTTCAGGACAGGTACCCCCTCACCCACTC
>CAEMYA010002116.1:4812584-4845208 GCA_903131615.1 Diplodus sargus | reverse complement strand
TGTGTGTGTGTGTGTGTGTGTGTGTGTGTGTGTGTGTGTGTGTGTGTGTGTGTGTGTGTGTGTGTGTGCGCGCGCGCGCTTTGGCTGCTGTTGATGACCCAGGAGTAAATTAGCCTCCTAATCTCACAGAGGCAGTGATTAACGAGTGAACCTGGAAACTCTGTTTGTGCCAGAGACCAGACTTACAGCAAAACAAACAGCGGCAGGGGAGCGCCAGTGTGTGAGCTTCTAAGCGTATGTGTGTGTTTGTGTGTGTGTGCATGAGCTTCATGTGCAAAGGTTTACCTCTACAGCAGCATGTACACTAGAGGTAACTGTCTATGAAAGCATGTGCAGGGTGTGTGTGGTAGGCCCCTGATGGCGCACTGCGTGGCTGTGGTAAATCCAGCAATTAGTGCTCTGTACATAATTAACATGCTAATGAGTTGATCTACTTAAAAGCTGCTCTGACAAATAGAACACACATACACTGGGTAACGCACACACACCGAATTGAGTCGAGGGGTGGGGCAATACCATGACCCCACAGCCAGTGTTTGGTAACGTTCATTTGCATATTTGCATTACGGGAAGAGGCAGCGATGGCCATCTCTCACCACACACACAAACTCCAACACCTTGGAGTATAGCAGTGGGTGTTTCGGGAGATCAGGGGTGGGGGCTCGTGGGAGAGGTTGCAGCTGGCGTATCCTCAAACAAACAAAACCTGGCTCTGACACTACATACACACACATAATGAGCAATTTCCACATCCTCTCTCTGTCTGAATCACTGACCCAGAATGTAACCTCAGCTATGATCATAGGGAGGGATGAGTGACTCATTGAGACACACATACATACACACACCTGGCAACTGGATTTGGCAGATAAATACACGAATCTGACAACAAAAGTGAGCCGTTTGGCTGGTTGGTGGAGAGACTCAGCCTCAGAAATAAAAACTATACTCAACTATTGCTCTAATATTACATTTCTGTCTATATGATGTGTGTGTGTAGGATTGTATGAGTATGTTTTACCTTTCCAGGTAGGCAGTAATCAAAGGTGAGCAGAGATTGGTGGTGGGCTTGGCCAGTCCAAGGGTGAAGATGGTTTCCTGCAGACGTTGGATGGTGGCGGTGTTGCCTTTGGCTGCCAAGCCATTAAGTATGTGAAACATCATGGTGACTTGTGTGTCATCGATCAACACCTCCTTCTCTTTCATCTCCTTCAGGATGTCCACCGCCTCTGTGAATGGAGGGGGAAAGTGAGAGGAGACAAACGCAAAGAAATGTTCGCATTAGTCACGATCAACACTCGACATGGTTTGGGATTTAAAGATGACGGGATGGTGAAAGTGATTTAGAGGTAAAGGATGACAAAAAAAAGAACAAATGTCGAGGAGAAAGAGAGATAATGCAGAGATATGAGGACGGAGAAAGCGAGAGGTGGGCAGAGCTTGGCTGGGAGAAGAGTAGGGTGTGTGAATATGATAAAAGGCCCCTTTAGCTAATTCCATGTGGGGAAAACAAACCCATATTAAAACAGCATTTTGCACCCAGCGGGGATGCAAATCCAACCCCGTATAATGCCAACTCTGCGCTAATTGCTACTTGCGGTTTTCTAAACGAGACTACAATTACCGGACCCCTACAATGGAGGCCGGCTTTTTGCCGTGGCCATGTAGAAAGCACTTGGGGGGCTAAATTATAGGTATGCAGCGACAAGGGCCCGCCGTGGCCCCAGTGAGACCCCGGTAAGCGGGCTGAGGGGTGGATCAGTTTGGTCAAGTCCAGCTGGTAATGGAGGGCTTTTTACTGGGCCACGCGCCCATCTGGCCAACACTAGGGGCTAAATGGTGAAAAGGGTGTGTGTGTGTGTGTGTATATGTGGTGTATCAGGGTAAGGTAATTAAGATGCGTTTACTGTCTATTTAGACAGCTGCTAATGGGCTGACAGCGATACAGCCGCTCTCCACCAAAGACACTAATCTATACAGCATGACCACGAGGAAGGTAAGAGATGGAGAAGCCGAGAGACACAGAATATATTTGAATAATGTGTGTGAGGACAGTACTCCAACTGCAGAGCAATACGGACGCTTTGCTTAAAATTCACTCAACTAAATTCCTCGCTCTTTACGTTTGCAGCAAACACAGAGAACTAAGGATGGCACTAAATAAAGCTACAGCAAACAAATGTGGGTGTAATGACACTAAACACCTACAGAGCTGGTAATATAACAAAACCCCTCAAACAGGAGTGTCACTCTACTGGGAACACACACACACACACACACACACACACACACACACACACACACACACACACACACACACACACACACACACACACACACACACACACACACACACACACACACACACACACACACACACACAAAAACACACACACTTGTGGGCTGAGGGACAGGGCCACTGGTGAGTGCTTTGGCATCCTAATTTCAGTCTGTCTCTCCATCCCTCCACCTTTCGCTGCCAGTTGTTATGGCGATAGGAACCAAAGGCTGTCACAGATTTAATGGGACAGGGGAAAATAGAAGGAGGCAAGGGTGGAGTACGGGCGGCTGGCAGTGGAGGAGATGCTGCTAAAAAGGGGGGGGGGGTTAAAGGGAGGCCAATGAGAGGGGTTTGAAGCTTCTCAGATAGATACGTTTAGTTAGCTGGTTGAGAACTTGCCAAGAGGAATGAAGAAACAAAAAGGCCTCATCTTGAAGCTAGTGGGTTCTTTGCCATGAACGTTATAATGTATCACACTTATCACTGCTCCAATGCATAATATTTTCTAAAGGGCTGCAAGATTAGACCAAGAGCTCCTGGTTCCCTTTTCCTCTGCTATGATCTCATTTAGACTGAAAATAACACAACTTAGACCAAGACCAGCTTTAGAGCACTTCATTGGCTTTTTACTACAGCATGTCTATACGTTGATGAAAATATATCATTCAAGGTAATTACCTCACCTACAAAGCCTTGAAAAGATGCCAATACAGTGGTGGGGCTCACAAACTTTTGAAAGTGGTGGCCAGGTAGGTAACCAGACATCAGCTTTCAGTTACAGACACTGAACATATGGTTGCCATCTTTATTCACTTTATATATTTTGATTAATCAAGATAATATGCAGTTACACTATCAAAGATGTTGGTGTCAACATTAAACAACTGCCCTATAATGACCTGACGTCAAGTTTGTGCTGTTTCAGTTCAGATGCAACTTACTCTTGCTCTCTGACTCTATGTGTCTCTCTCCATGTCTGCCTCCCTCCCATCTTCCCTCTAACCATACCTCTCTCCATCTCTCTCTGACAGACCCGTTAATCACCGAGACCAATGGCTTGGAGTTGATCTGCCCAAATGGAGCTACACTAGCTAACATCCCTTAGTCCTCCATCCAAGCCCCCCAGCCCACCCACCTCCTCGTTCCTCCTCCGTCTCTCCCTTTATCCGTCCGTTTAGCCAGTATGCATATCCATCAGCTCAGCCGAGCATCGTGGCCAGCAAAGCGAGCCAGACCCCACACACACATATCAAAACATGCAGAGGCAGACAGGCCAGGTAAACAAACATCACACAGCCCAATGGTTCATCTAATGTTCCATGACTTGACTGCTAGTGATGTCTCTTTCCCAATTGCGCGCACACACACACACACACAGCATCAAAGACGAGTCCAGGACCACAGAAAGCCAGTACAAGTTGTGTTTTTACCAAAGTGGGAGGCTGGACAGATGGAAGCAGACAGGCAAGGGCAGGTCAAAGGGAAGCTCGGTGAAAGAAAGGTGGTGTGTTTAAAGAATGAAGGGAGGGAAGTGACGAGATGACAGCTCTTCGCGACAACTTTGATACCTTTTGCATGTTCCCTTGTCACACATTGACATTAAATAGGATTAATTAATTGTGGTATGAGACATACATGAAGGCAATAACATCTAAGGTCAATCTTTCCACGTGCAAACCGTGTTCCAGGCTGACCGAGCGCAGGACTACAATGGGACTCAAGGCTGATTCCAATAAAATAACTGATCATTTTCATAGCTTTGTAATCAAAAGTTAATAACCTCTTTAGTTTAAATTTCTTCTTTGTTTATTTGAGGATCACAAACCAGCTTTACAGCTGTATACCACCAACTACTGTATCAGAGTGTGTAGATACTGCCCTCATAACATCAATGAACTAATCTGGCATCATATATTCAGCTGTATTTATCAGTAAGAATTTTGCAGATACTGATGAATAGCCAATCATATACATTTTCAATATCAGGGCAATGATTTATCCACCCAATATTCATCATGTCGTGGGTCTCCTCATGTTTAACACGTACTGTGTGCAAGTGTGTGTAAATGGGTGTACTGTATAGATACGCACATATGTTTTGTTTTTGTCTGTTTTACTATTATGGATAATATGTGAAAAACAGTGGTCTGGTCATCCAGCAAAAAAAACACACATATAGTGAGATGGAGGGCTAGACAGGCGAATACATGGACAGATGTGAAAACAGATGTGAAGACAATTAAAGGATCATGGGGAGAGCAGAGGAATATTAATTAGAGAAACTTAAAGAATTGTACAAGAGCAATGGAGGAAAAAAGGCAATAAAAGGATAAAGTGAGGTAACATAAAAAAAGTTGCTTGGCGAGGTAGGATGGGAGGCTCTGAACCAAGGGCAAAAAACAACAAAGCCATTAGAGAGAGTGTGAGAAATGAAGCAAGATGCCAGGAGACATGATCTTCAGCTGGGCCTGGTGTGTGCTGGGAGCCAGGCGGACCAGCGTCTGGGTGGGGACAGGCTAACATCAAGGTTAGCCATGTGTGCTAATGTGGCTGACAAGCGTCCCCTCCATATGCACACTCTGGCTAATGGCAAATGCGTTAGCGCTGCCTATACACACGCCGACAAACACACACACACACACAGATGGACACACCAACCGTTGTGCCCACTGAATGCCTTCTGCTTGAATTCACATGCAAATTTGTGTGTGTGTGCGTGTGTGTGCGTGCGCGTGAAATGCTCAAGCACTTCGGCGGACATGATCTGCCATTAGCATCAAGGCGGATTTCAATAATTCTGGAAAAATACACACAGTCCTGTAATTTTCCCCCTCTCTCATTTCTCACTGACACGGATGTGCGTGAGGGGGGAAGAGAATGAGAGAATGACACGCTTCGAGACAGAGCGGGGGAGAGAGGGTCAAGATAGAGAGACGGAGACGAGGATGGAGAGAGAGAGCGAAGGGGAGGAGAGAGGAGGCGAGGACAGACAAGGGAAACATTTTGCCTGTCATTGTGTGCAAAAAGCAGAGCAGCAAAACTGATGGTAATTGGGTCTTCGATGGGCTGAAGGAAACCCACCGTAGCATTCTGAAAATGGCTGGCTAATGTGGGTTTGAGGGAGGGAGAGAGTCGTGACAGTCTCGGTGTCACACACACAAACGGACACACACACACACACACACACACACAGAGTCACATCTGCAGGTCTTTTTTTAAGTTCAAGCCTGATCTACTCTGATCCGGCTTACTGTCGGGGTAAAAGTAATGAGGAACTAAAAGCTGGTGGGTTTAGTCAATTAATCAATTAGGAGACACAATTAAGCACAACTTTGATGACTGATTAATAGTTTTAAATCCTTCAACCAAAAAAGCAGTTAAATACCTGGTTTTGGCCAACGAAACAAGCAGTTTGATGAAGTTGTGATGTACTTAGCTCTTTACTTAAGGGGCTGAGGGATGATGATAAAGTTAAATTAAAATAATAATTCATTGGAGCCATACCCTCCAATCTTCCATGCTTTGAGAGGGTCTTGACGAGTCCCATGTATTTACTGGCATCCAACACTAGTGATGAATCCGTGCGGCTCCTAGGAGACAGACAGGGAGAGAGACAGACTCGATTAATGTTTTCCACTTACAGTAATGCCACTCATCTTGCAGACGTTCTCCTGCTGGAGTTCAGACCGATGCCTGAAGCAGGTGGAGAGTAAAGAGAAAGACGGGAGTTTCCTGTGTTTTAGCCAGTCAACAGAGTGACCAGCTGCTGCATTAACGTCTCCCCTAATACCACTCAAGTTAAACTTTAATGGCCTACTACTGGTCGCAGCGCTGCCTTATGTGTGTGCGTGCATCCTGCTTTACTCACATTTCCCTCTTCAGGTTGACCGCCTCGTCCACATTGTCCTGGCGACAGCACAGGTTGAGGAGGATAGCGTAGCTGCCGATGGTCATAGCCTCCTCGTGCTGCTGCTTCAGCTCGAGGGCGCCCTGAAGGTTCTGATCACACACACAAAAAAAAACCACCTCAAGACCAAGCCCATAGACAAAGCAAACTTAATTCAAGAAAAAGGAGAGAATTTTGAGACGCTGAATTATCCAAACGTAGCGTACCTCCTCGGCACAGAGAGTCTGGATGAGTTGTTTGAGAACTGTGTTTATTGGTTGGTTCTCAGCTTTCAGATCAGCCAATTTCTTCTCAAGTGCAAACACCTTTGCACCAATTCCCTGATGGAGACAGAGAGGTTAGACACATGACCAAACACATAACCTCACGGGCTTGACACATTAAGGAAATGAGAGAAAATGGGGTGCTTCGTCTACTTAAAAAAAAAAGTTTAACTCAAATGTGATGTTCAAACAGGAAAAAGCAGTCCTCACAGGTATACAAGCATGAAACATTAATCATGTGTAGCATTTTGAACACTGTATGAATTTGTTCTCACTCACACCTGCCCGACTTACCACGTGACGGTTAACGGGTGTCACAGGGTCATTCTGCCCTTGTTCTTTGGGATCCACCAGAGCAATCACATCCTGACACAAAGAGTGAACACAGTTACGTCATTGGGACAAGTAGAAACAGTCAAGCAAACATGAGAAGTCCAGTTGAAGTGCCTTCTTCTCTACTGATATTTATCTTAATTAAATTCTATGATAAAACTTAAAGTAGTAAATACTTAATCTGGAAAATATGAATTATATCTGAACGGCTCTGTACCTTGATGAGCTCAGGGACGTGGTAGGACTCCAGAAGATTCCTAATTCCTCTGTAGATGCCTTGTGGAATAGTTATTTTCTGTAGAGAACCAACAAGAAGAAAATCAATGTCAGCAAAGCACTGACTTCTCAGATTGACATTAATGTTTGGACAGTCACTGAACATGATGTGGAAGTAGGAAACCAATTATTTTTTACAAGAACACTTCAATTTTAGAGATTATAATGGAGAAACCGATGCTTGGTGTAATTTATTGTTATCAAATTACCAGTGAAGTGTACTGTTTTAACTCACTCATCTACATTTTAGATGTCAACGTTTATAGCTGAACTGTAAAATATCCTGCCTCCATTACATCATTGCCACAAGTGTTTAATAACCACATTTAAGGGACCGTTGAAAAACAATAACGTTGCATTTAGGTGCTGTTGGAAATGCTGAAATCTAAAAAGATGGTGACTGGATGGATGATTTCTGAAGGTCAGGATTAGCTACATCTTTGATTATTTTGTGACATTTCAATGATTCCAAAGAGAGTAAACTCCAAACAGCCAGTTAAGACGAAACCTTTAACCAAACAGTGAAAAGCATAATTTAATCTTCCGAAGCATGTCTGGGTGCCCCAACTCAAAGCTTTGCTCGTCAAACATGGAGCACAGGGGAGGAGGTCATGCAAGTGTATTTTGTAGTGTGTGTACATTTGTCAATAATCCGAGTCTGATTACACTCTGCAAATCATCTCGGATCAGAGTGTGTAAGCTCCTTTAAAAGGGAAGGTTATGAATGAACTGGATATACAATATACTGTGTGATGTTTTCAGTAACCTCATCAGTGTGTGTGTGTAAGTGTGTGTACCTTAGCTTTTAGCTGATTGAAGTATTTCCGCAGTTTCTCCTCCTGTGCCTGCACGTCGTTGCTTGGCATGCTGTCGATCAGATTGTACAAGAGGAAGGAAACCTTTTCTGGATGGGAAGACGCACACACGCACAGACACACAGACACACAGCGTGAGCCGTTGTCATGGGAATACATTTCATTTGCCAAGTTGTCACTTCCTGCACCCATTTGTGCATTTACATTATTTTTCTGTAGCCTCTGCAGAGTGTGTGTTTGCACTTCTTTTCTGCTGACAGAGGCTGCTTTTGGGCTGGAGTGTGAGTGAACGCGCGACGGTCGGCGGTGACAGCTTTCCCCTACCTCAACCCTCTCTCACACACACACACATAAACACACAAACGCAGATGTCATCTAATGGAATGTGACATGGATAACAGTCTCCATCGCTCCCACCAGCACACACAACAGTTCCAGTGCTGGGGACACTCTGTGACACACACACTGACACAGAGCGACATTAACGCTCCACACACACACTTGCACACAGACGATGCTCTGCAGTGACAGAAACACACACACACACGCACACACACTTTTGACCACTCAGCACTGTGTCAGCAGCCAGGCTCTATTTCCTCAGACGGATAGACCAGGTCTTTCACTCACACACAAACACACACACACCTGGACATAAACACACACAGGCTTCATGACGAGAAGTCAGCCGATCAGCAGTATTCTGCTACTGAGACCGAACGCAAACTCACACACATGGCATTTTTCTGTCATCTGAATTATAGTTGGAAGGTGAGATGGAGACTACAGTCTGCAAGTTTGAATACAGATACGTGATAGATGACACACACCTCAAACGCATCCTCCCTTCTCTTTCTCTACCACACACACACACACACACACACACACACAGACACACACACACACACACAGACACACACACACCAATGTCCTGACTTGCCAGTGACAATGGTGTGTATAAATGTTTTCTTACCAGCAGGCTTGTTGCTTCCCTTTGTGAAGCGCTCATCGTTGTACAAGAGCTCTGTAATCTGGAATGAGGAAGAACAAATTAAAACAAAAAACATACACGGAATATTTGACTAATTTTTAAATTAACCCACTTGTCTTTATCCTTTTATCCTCTATTTTTGCTTTTTAAAATATGTGTAAATGAATTGTGGGTTATGATTGCAAACCATCTCGCAGAAAAAAGAAGAAAAAAAAGGAATTGCCTGGAGCTAAGTAGCCATGCTAAACATTTCTTTATTTATACGCTCAGTGTGCCATAAGGAGATTTGCATAAAAGCCAGCAGATGGCATTTGTCATATTGTATATTCTTCCTAAACGTAACTCAGTACGGACCAGATGGTGAGCAAATTGGTTATCATAGCCATAATGTTGTGAGGAATAAACCATTAAATAGAGAGCTGAAGATTCACTGATTGCCTTTAAAAAAGCCTTTTAAACTTTATTGAGTGTCTAATTTCATAATGTTTTTTTTTTATGTTTTTTTACAGTAAGTCTATTTTTCTGTATTGTTTTTAAGATGCTAAAATATTTTTCCATATTAGAAATCCCATTTACTCTTCCCCTTCTGTGGGAAGGACAACTGAAACAAAGGACACAGACAACAGTGATACCAATATCTATTTGCATATATATTGTTTATATGTGAACTACTGCTTTTCATCTCCCAACATGTACAAAGGACAGTACGATGCTACTTTTCAACATCATCCACACTGCTTCTTATGGTTATTATCTTAACAATACAACATTGAACATCATGTGAACTTTTACTTTTTTTTGCTACCTTTCAATGTCATTGCCAATACTTACTTCTATTGTTAATTCTTATAAACTCATATTTTGTATAAATATTTATACTTTAATTGTATTAATTCTGATAAAAACTGGAGCAGCCAGGAAGTTACTGTAAAAAAAAATTCCAACAATCTCTGGCACAAGAATTTCCTCAGGGATTACTTAAGTTGTAATCATCTTATCTCTCTGTACTGGCATATACCAGACACATACAGACACTCACACAGCGTGTGCTCATTGACATCTTACCTTCACCATGCTCTCCACGTCATCAGACCTGCAGGGGGCGGTAGAGGACAAGACATGAGCACACAGTCAACATGCACCACCACTGGGTCAACAACAGCTCCAAGCATGTCAGGGTTAATGTGCATCTCTAATAGAGGCACCTCAACCACACACACACGCACACTTCTAATGAATGTTTATTTTTCTTTACCTGAAAATAGTTATTCCTCACATGAAAAACTTCAAATCACCTTAATCACATTAAACTGAAAATGTTGTTTAACTTATTTCAAGTTGTTGTAGATGAGATGAGCATGAGGTAGACGCAGAATTATGATATTAGGAGTTTTACTTTTTCTATTAAAATGTCCCAATTTTCCCCCAAATTTGTAGCATTACAATTCCCTGAACATTACATACTGTATTTGTTTGGAAATATGAATAAATATTTGAGATGAATTAATGAATTTTCTGACTGCAATTAACATTAGACTCGAGTAACCGTAACACTGACAGTGTCATGTTGCCACAGCCCGTAAACTGACAGTGCAGTACAATACAATACGGCAAGAGAGAGACAGATTTTACAGTTTGACACTCTCAATCCCACAGTACAAGAGAGGAGAGACGGCAGTACAAAAGCCTGGGAAACCACAAAAGACACACACTCAAACACACACACACACACACACACAAGGAGGCTAAATGATGACAACGTGTGACATTTCTGGCGTTGTCAGCGAGTTGCTGGAAAGGAGGAGAGAGGGGGAGATGAGAGACAAGAGGAGAGAAGAGAGAAGAAGAGGTCTTTAATGATTAAATTATCCCCTGACCTTGCCTTTGACAGGGGCAGGTCCCGCACTGCAACGACACGGCGCTCACTCGCACACATAGACGTGCACACACACTCCCCAAGTGACAAGCCCAATTATGACCCTGTCAGGCAACCTAACAGTCAGAAGACTGTGTAGGTGTGTGTGTGTGTGTGTGAGAGTGTGTATTATTGCACTGAGAGCAAAGCAAATGGAGAAGAAGCAGCTTCAGACGCAAAAAAAAAATGAAAAGACGCACAAACAATTAGTCAAAAGGCACCAACACAGAGAATAAATGTAAGTTTCTCTACATCTGGTAATCTACATTTATTTGTTTTTGAAATAAGGCAAAAATTCTATAGCTGCGATCATGAATCTGCTGTTATTACTCATGTTTTCTTTGAACATTTTTCATGTCCTTGAAAGTATAAAATTATGCTTTTATGACCTTTAAAAAAAAAGATGAAACTGACTGTTTTTCCTGAGAAAAAGACACATTTTAAAATGAAACTAGCAAATTAATCAAAATCCTCCCATATAATGAACACATCATCTGCAATAATGAGTGTACCAGATGAATTTGAAGTTCAAAGTTGAGCTCCACTGAGCATATATCGGCTTGTCAGTTGAAGAAATAACTTTGGTCCCTATAGAAAAGTCCAGGCTTTTCTCGTTGACCCACCTCCAGCTTCGCTCAGGGGCCAGAGTGTTTTTGTGCCGGTGTGTGGTGTTAAACTGTAAATATTCATAAACATCCCTTCAACAAAAGCCCACGGGTCAGACCCCGGTCCTAGGGCTAACTCTGCATGTGTGTGTGAGAAAGAGAGTGAGATCAGTACGGGGGTCTGGGTAAGAGGGGCAGTGGTGGGCATCTGCTAATTTACATATCTCCCACGGTGCTTTGGGGTAAGAGCTGAGGGATGACGGCCTCCATATGCATGAGGCACCCATGTATGTGTGTGTGTGTGTGTGTGTGTGTGTGTGTGTGTTGAGAGTGTTTTTCCCTGCAGCTGCCCACACAGACGCCGTAGATGCTGTGATAGGCTGCACATGTCACCGTGGTAGCATATGCTGCAGTGACCTCTATAGTGCTACAGGCTTCCCTAAAACGCCAGTCAGGAGTTGTGAGGAAAAATATGGAGAAATATGGAATATCAAATGATGGGAGGACACATAAACATAAACAGCAGTCAGGCTAATTGACTCACTTTCTGAAGCCCAGGATAAGGCTGCCGCGGAACAAACCGAGGTCCAACGAGGGGAAGGAGGGATCAGACACTGGAAAACAGCGAGGAGGCAGAGAAGTGATGAGAGGGAGAGACAAAGAACAGGAAACAACTTGTCTACATGTGGACTGATCTGGTTGAAAATGATACAAAGTGAATAAGATATCCAAGACGTCAAAAAGTTTTGATTTGCAGTTATTCAAATAATTGTGATTTGATTCATTAAAGTGCACCAGTGCATAATTTAGGTGTATCCAATAGTACATTTTAATCTCTTAAAATATTCATAGAATTATAATCAGGATTAAAGGTTCAATTACATGTTTTTCTGTATTTGCATCACAGCAAACACAATGTAAAATTGCAATAACCCGATGATTAAAAAATGTACTCAATTTCAGGTGCACCAGTGCAAAAAATGAAAATGTAAAGTCAGTCTTGGCAAGTTTTTGACGATGATTGGAAAAAAGGAAGTGGTTTGAAGAGGTAACTTGGAGAAACTGTGCCTGGTCATAGCTTTAAATTGTTTGATTTGTGAAGCCCAAAAGTGTTTAATTTACATGATATGGAAAAACACCGAAACTTTCTTCATGTAAGGGGGAAAAAAAATTCCACTGGGTGACTTTGAAATACTTAAAAAGTAAACGCAGCAACGTATGTGATAACGACTGGTGGATGTTTGAGACTAAAAGGAGATGAAAGACAGAAAACGGGAGGAATCATCCATTATGTAACAGCCTTCTCTATCCCGTTCCTCTGCCAGTTGAGGCGCCTCTCGTTCTCGCTCTTTACATATTCACATAGACTAATCTCTTAAAAGGCCTGATGAGCACAGAAGAGTAAGTGGGCAAGTGTGTGTGTGTGTGTGTGTGTGTGTGTTTTAACTCTGGTCCAATTAGCCTGTAGGCGAAGCAGCGATTTTTATGATGATGGGTGCTCGAGATGCAGTAGAGTTGCTTTGGAATGTGTTGGTCTATGTGTGTGTGTGTGTGTGTGTGTGTGTGTGTGTGTGTGTGTGTGTGTGTGTGTGTGTGTGTGTGTGTGTGTGTGTGTGTGTGTGTGTGTACTTACACAGAGTGTAGAGTTCAGCCAAGTTCTTAAGAGCCACCAAGCGAGCCTCTGAACACAAGACGCCCTCCGACTCCATGGACATACCTGCATCCTGAGTAGACAAAATCACCTTTATGTCAGCAAAAAACTTTCAATGCATACTTATACACACACACACACACACACATTCCACAGATTACCTGGAAGGCCTGTCGAGCTGCCTCCATGCTGGGGTAGATGGTGAAGATATAGTTGGTTAAAGTCTCGGCATCGGGGGGCAACTCCAGCTCCTGCATGCACTTCAACGCCGCAACCACACCTACAAAACACACACACACACACACACACACACACACACACACACACACACACACACACACACACACACACACACACACACACACACACACACACACACACACACACAGAAAAAGCAATTAATATCAGTAATATCAGCATATCAATAACAGAGGTACTGACTGTCAAGTCTTTGGTTTCATGCCCTGACAACTGTTAGTAACATTTTAAGATTCTTCTCCAAAACCAGACTGCATGGGATGTTAAGTGTGATAAAACCGCCATATTTGTTTTTGGAATGTACAACTCTCACGCCATGTGGTCAAATCTGAATAATACATTCAAAATGTTATAACATACAAAAAATCAAAGTATAAATTAAATGCGCATGTTGATAGATTTTAAATGTAGAACTGAAATCACGGGTCCCTGTAGTAATCCATTTAATTTTTTGTCTGGAAAATGTCAACCACGATCTTATACAAGATAAATGTATTTACATTATTGGAAGGTCCACCGTCAAAACCACATAATAATGTAAAAAATAAATTTAACAAAAAGAAAAAAATCTCCTGCTACTTCTTGCCTGGCAAAATGTAAACACAGGCTCTTCCAGTCTACACATGGAGCCGGTGGCAGATGTTAAGAAAAAAATACAGATACACACACTTTCCTCCATTCCCTCTCATGTTCAGGCCCGGAGCTGTGTAAGCACTGCTTGAATATGGATCTAAGAAATGAGCTGGCATGTACTTTCTCTCACCCCTCCAGTTAAAAAGCCCCCCCACACACATACACAGACACACACAGACACACACAGACACACACACACACAGACACACACACCAACCAATCGACAAAATGCTAATGGCTGCTCGCCTCTCTACCTTGGACTTGAGGATACGTGTACATAAACACGCACTGGGTCTGAAGTGGACTCTTGCACCATCACCCAGCCTTGCAGCAGAGCCCTGTGGTCCTGCCCCAGGGAAGGGGGGCCAAAACAGCCACATGCATATGGAACAGCCACTGATGCACTCTCAATGTGCCCGCAAGAGTGTGTGCTCGTGTGCAGGAGGCACTGCAGCACTTTGCATATGTCTGGGAGCATGCCCACAAAGGACATGGGCCTAGATGAGGGCATAGGCGGGTCTCTCTCGGTGTGTTGCTATGCCATTTTAGGTGCATCTATGTGCTATATATGACCGTGTTTAGTGCACCAATAGACCTTGTTCCCATGCGAACTTCAAGAAACTACCCTAAAGTGCTTCCTTGAGTTGACACACCTCATGATGCAGTGTGTATTTACTCTCCACTCAGGTTGTGAAACACACACACGGCTCTGTGTTTCTGCATCCTCTCGGGACGTATGTGTTCACCTGGCAGTCTCTCTCTTTAGCTGAATAAAAGATGAGCTGGGGCTTTTATACGCCATTAAAACCTGCGGCTGAGGCTGCATTATCCCAGGTAAGGCTACCTGAAGCACTCCATCCATCCAGCCTCTCACTCATTCATCCGCCCCTCTCACTATCCATCTAGCCCTCTTTCAAGCAAAAACATAAACAGGCGATCGTCCTCTTTCTTCTCAATGGAGGATCCATCCGCTCTACTGTCCTCTCGTTCCATTCTTACCCCCTAATCGCTTTCACCCAGCCTTTTTTTATGAAAGAAGAGAAGGAGCACCTGCCTTCCTCCTGAATAATCCATAATCAATTTCACGGTGAGTCAGACAGACAGAAAACAAGTGAATGGAGAACTGGCGGTATAAATGCATAAGCTGACCTTCTCTCTCTTGTGCATGCGCTTTCCAGCTTCCGCCGGTGAGCTTTCTTGATCATCAGCACTTTTCAGTCGTCCAACAAGCATGTTTACGTAGCTTTTTTGCAAGTCAAGTCTCTGACAAAGAGCCTTTAACCATTTAAACCTGAGGTTGTTTTTTTCCTCAGTTTTCACTCCCTGTATTTACAGCCTTATGGTGAAGTCACTGCATGTCTTAGCTAAGCAGTTAGGTTAATAAAAAAGGCCATCGTTTTGCCTTCGTGGGAACTATTCTAGTACAACTTTTTTAACGTTTTAATGTCAATATCAGGTGTCCACACTGATGTCAGCAATCCACGTACCATCCCAGATTCAATAGTCTAATGTTTTGAAGTCATAATGTAACAAAAAGCACAATCCAATTTAATGAATTCATTGATAATGAAACAGTTCTATGAATTTTTCCAGTAGTCCCCATATTTAGTTTAAAAGAGTTCGTTGCACAGGCGGACCGCACAGTAAAGTAACATGAATTATTGATGAATTGATTAGTCGATCAAAAGAAAATTAATTGTTAAGTGTTTATCATGAATTCATTTTGTTTGTCATTTTTTAAAGCAAAAATCTCAAACATTTGCTGATTCACAGCTTTTGTGTGTCATTTATGTTACTCAATTAAGAATTTTCTGGTGTTGGAAAAAAAGATGAAATTTGAAGACGTCACTTTGTGATCTTGGAAACTGATGAGCATTTTCACAATTGTATAACATTTATTGACTTATAATTATTTGGAGATTAATCTAGAGAGAGACTTTTTACACTAATTGCATTAATGTGGTTCCTCTCAACTACCTTAGCCTCTTTTCATTAAGGCAACACGCACTTCCAAGTCAGGCACCTTGAACCTCAGCTAGGCTGAAATGTAAAGACCTTCACACACACAAAAAAGAGTTGAGTAGGCTATTAACGGGAAAAGCATTGAGGATACTACAAAAAATAAAATGTGATATTATGCGGTCCCTTTAGGCCTTTTACTTTTCAGTCCGTTAATACTCATCATATGTGAGGTAACCCCCTTTTTTTTTGCCTCCACCCCTGTCTGAACAATTTAAGTACAGATTTGGCACAGACGAGAACTGAGAAGAGTAGAGGCCTCTCCAGGTTGGTCAGCATAAAGCCTGACATACCATCCAGGCAAGAAGTATCAAAGTAGTGAGTTAAGCATGGCAGTGGTCACAAGATATCATCATCAGATTCATGTCTTCAGGTTAACTGTCACAGACGAGAAGTGAGGATGGAGAAAAGAGAGGAAAAGAGGAGTGGAGTGAACCGGTCGCTGTCATCCCCTCCCGTCCTTGGACATGAGTACCTGTCACTTCTCCTTTCCTTTCTCCTCCAACACCATCTGTCTCTCCATCTCTCCGTGTCCATGACTCTCTAAAGGTAGACTCTGTTCGCTGCGAGGCGATGAGGAGTTGATGTTTGGAAACAGAGCAGAGTACAAGAACCATCTTATGAAGCATGAAAAGCTGCAATTTTTTATCCGTGCACGCTTTTTTTTCCTGCTTTTAATCTAGATGATGCTTGGCTCTTGTCCCACCAATTAACTCAAGCTGAGGCTAGACATGAGTTCATTGAGGACTGCGTTACAGATTGCTGCGGCAGTGCTTCTTTAATGCAGCCCACTCCATTTGACAGATATTGCTGCATTAAAGAAATAGTGAAAGGGTTGAAGAGGAGGTCAAACAAATAAAGAATCCGGTGGGGGAGGAGGGGGCAGCCAGGAAGGAAACAAAACAAGGGAGACTTTGCATTCCTCATCACCCAAAAAACATTCCCTTCCTCTGCAGTTTCCCCTCTCTCTCTCTTTCTTGCTCCCCCATGTCAGAAGTGATAAGAGTGCGCTGCTTCGCCAGGACTGACAAGCGGTGACTAGCTGGCGGCAGGTGGGAAGTATGTGCCAACATATGCTTCCGCTAAACCCGCCAAATCCACACCTCATCAAAAGGCAAAGGGAGTTTTTCCCCCACTCCTCTCCTCATTCCTCCCCGTCCCTCCCCCCCCCGTTGTTCTCCTCCAATTCAAGGGCTACGGCCTCTCTGCCCGCTAGTGACACCTGTGGACAAAAAGTGACACGGCGCTTAATATTTCATGGGCCGTGCACAGTGGGGCGCGTAATCCAAAGTGAATTCCCTCAGAGCGCTTGCATTTACATGAAATCAAGTCACTCTGCATCAGTCACATCACCTGCACTGCCCCCCGAAAGCCCCCCTCTCCTCACAAATGTGGACGCATACACACCTCCTGCAGCCAATGAGAGCAGGGGGAAAAGAAGAGAAGCTGCATCATTCATGCAGGTTAAGGCTAACACCATCGGAAACAAGCCAGCAAAAGAGAAGTTTCCCCCACTTTTTTTCCTTCCTTCCTTCCTCCTTTCCGCTCTGTGATGACTAAATGGATGTCTGATGTGTTTGTGTGGCTCTGAGGCTGCGCGGTTAGAAGATTTAAGTAATAGTATGTGTCAAGTGTGTGTGTGGTTTGTGCATGTTTAAACTCATGTCTAGTCCTCTTCTGCTGAAGCATCTCAGCGTTCAAACCGAGGATCTGTCTGGACTGCACAGAGAAGTCAATCTGCGCCGTCGCCACACTGGTCTAACCAGTCTGTCCTCCCTGCCAGCTCAAATGCTGTCAATTAGCTGACAGGGGAAAAATACATCATTTATTAATCGCTCTAAAAAACCCCAAAGAGAGAGCCAGAGCTCAGCATAAATAAAGCACTTAAAAGCCAAGCCGCTGCTGAACGCATTTGACAGGGTACATTCATAATGAGTTGTGAATTCTGACAAGTCTGCAAATGCCGGCTATCTGTCACTGAGACGATTTTGTCCACCAGGACGTCGCTGACAAAAAATGAGAGTAAAGTAACCATTTTTCATCAGCACAGACAGAAATTGGGAAAAGGAATATCCCTGTAATGTACATGTGCTGAGTCATTAAATTGCTGTAAGTGGCAAATAAAGAAGAAAAACTTCTTCGCACTAGACACGGACTGCTGTTTGTCCAGCTCAAGGTTTATATTGTGAACAAAAACTTAACTAAAAACTAGAACTAGATAAAACAATAATGTACAGAAAATGTCTCGACCACATTGACTAAGACTACCAACTAAAATGTGTCAACACGACAAGCATGAGGAGGCATTGGGACATATGTTCATGGAAAATGAGATATACATGTGGGTGAGTCAAATGCCTTCACAACTACTACAAAAAACTCAAACTTAAACTAAACTATTAAAAATGTAAATATAACTAAAACAAATTTAAACACTAAGTTAAAACAAGCTAACCCACTCTGGAAACTACCTCGAATTAAACTTAATGGAAAACAAAAATTAAAAATTATAAATACAAAAAATGTAATAATAATAAATGTCATCTGAATGTTTTAAAAGCCATTTATGTAAGATTGCAAGGAACAGACCCCCATTATTTTATATTGTAATATGAGCAACTTTCACAGAAACAAAATAAAAATAAAACAAACAAAATGCTCTTGTTAAACGGTTTGTGTGTGTTTGAAACTTTTAGTGCAATGAAACACTGCTATTCAGCCTGGTGATGAGTTATCCTTTAAAAACATGACTCAAAAACCACCTATCTGCCCTATTTGATAAAGTCACGTAAATATGACATCGCCATTACATTGGTGATCAAGTGTAGTGGACAAAGATCAACTATCTGCAGGGAATTGTGAGAGAGGAAGACTGTTGAAGAATTGAGCTGAAGTTTGGTTCACTAAAGGATTTAAGGGCAGCCACTGGAGCACAATGACCTCTGACCACTCCGCCTCAGGCCAGTGTGTGCATCCTGGTTTGCGTGTCTGCATGTGCAAGAGAGATGCTTCAGACTTCTGAGCCCCCCAGTGTCCCCAAAGAGGAAGCTCTTTGGGGACACTGGGGGGGCTTAGGTGCCCCCTTCCATGGGGCAAAGGTCACCAGATCAACCATCCTCACACACTGTGCACCGCTGTCATCTTTCAGCAGTTTCTGCACTATTGATACAGTGTCAGCACTGTCCAAAATAACATTTTTTAATCACCAAAAAAGGAGACTGACCGATAAAAGAAAAATAAACCAACAAGCATATTAGATATGTCTCTGGCATTTGAAGAAAATGCAGCAGTAAAACTAATTATTACAGAGGTACTTGGGGACATTTTGAAGGGATATCGTGGGGTTTGCTGATAACAGTTGATTGGATTTTTTGAATGTATTTTTTTTTTAATGGGGACACGGTTATAATTCAAACATCTTATTATTTTAAAAGTGCTGCAGTAAAAGAAACAAATATCAGAGATGGGCTACTTTGGGGTCTGATGTACAAGAATATTGGTTGAGGTGCTGATAACAACTTTAACAGCTATTTTTTACAGAAATTTTTAAATGTGCTTCTGAAGAAATGAATGGGATATATTTTCTGATTTTGGCATCTAATTATCAAAAATGCTGTGGTGGAAAAGAAAGTACAGAGAAATGTATCATTTATTTAAAACTATTATTAAAATATTAAAATCTTTCCAGTTTTAAAAAAAAAACCTTTGTGGCCATTAGAATATCAATTGTGACATAAAAGCAGTCAATTTGTGCAGGACATGCTGTGATGACCAGGTTTACTGTTGGAAATGTCATTATTTCTAAGATGCCAAAAAATGAATGCCAAAGAAATTGGCCTCAGAGTGAAGTATATGCATCTTAACTTTAATCTTGACATTATATACTTGGGAAAGTTAAAGCTTTAGACAGAAGCTTTCAAAAAGAGAGAAAAAAAAAACAAATGATTGATTTCTTTGTCCAAAAATGTCCCATAAACCTGCACCCAGGAGGCTACAAGAGGCCAGCAACTGGAGATCAGGCAAAGGAATAAAACCTATGACATTCATGTCTGAGCGAACTCTCTGAAAGTCAAGAGTGTCTTTTTGGTCCAGAGCTCATCCGTCCACTTCAAAGTAGCTAACATTTGGAGTCAGGACCTCTTCTAAACTTTGCGATCTATTCCTAGCCTCCACAGAGACCTCTGTGTGTGTGTAGGGTGTGTGTGTGTGTGTGTGTGTGTGTTATTATATATCTTCTTGCTCACTCTCTCTCACACAGGGATCAAAGCTCTTTGCCCCTGACTGCCCCGAGCCCAGTGAAATCTGTCCCAGTTGGACCACTCTGTGAAGCATTAATATTTGAGGGAAACACTCCTTTAAAAGCTCTTTCTGGTATAGAGGACTAAAAAAGTCATTATCCTTCCACGCCACAAAAATAACACAAACTGCTACTATCATTCTCACCAAAATAAAATAAAAACCCCTCTCCATTTCAGTTTGGATGCACAAACAGATGATAGCCACATTTTTTTTTAACCTCCTGGGACTCTGCGGCACCCATTAGGTTCTCACATCGACATGAGATTGTTCACATGAGGCTGGAGTGGCTCTAGGATCCAACTACAAGCGTCACACAACATCTCACCATGTTCAACATCAAGATCTACTGGTCGCGCTAAAGCTAGTAACTTAAAGTGACATGTATGGATTGGAATAGAAGTATACATATGAACTCTTCCATTCAAACTCAGAATGGTAAAAACATGACGATAAAGGAATTTTATATAAAAACAAACAAGGTTTCAATATAATCATTGTCTTTAAAGGCAGGAACACACTGGCCCAAACGTTCTGAAATATTTGGGGAGACTCAGACGAGTTCGGGAATAAATCTGTTCGGTGTGTTCAGCTTCAACCGTGCAGACGGTGTCTGGTCAGATTCAACTTGCAAAGTCAGAGGGTTGGCGGTTTGAGGATTGGACATCATTGGATACTCTGATTGGCGGTGTGCTAGCAAATCAGCGCGGTGTGTGAGAAGGGCGGAAGTGACGATGGTGAACAGAGATGGCGCAGAGTTACAAACTACACTTCATCGTTGCATTGCATTTTTTGGATATTTCTACATATTTCCATAATGATCTTTCAAGTAATGCCAAGTATTGTATACCACAAACGTCTTCTCAGGTCAAGCGAATACTGAGCCAATACTGTGTGCACTTTGTTTTTCTAAATCTGATAACCTATGGTCTGCACTCCGTTCCGTCATTTCCTGTTTTCATGTTTTAAAATACTGGCACGGGACGTGCGCCACCTGATATTAAGGAGACTTACTGCATCTCGCGCAAGCGCAGAACTTACACGCTATTGTATAGTTGGCAGTAGTCGAGATATGTTTCAGTTAGGGCTGGGGCTTTAACGTGTTAATTACGATTAATTAATTACACAAAAATTAACGCGTTAAAAAAATTAACGCATTTTAATCGCACTAATTTTTGCACCGCTGAACGTTTCTCACTGGATGAGTTTCAGGGGTACCGATTATACTGGAGCACCAACTAACGTTCATGCATAGCATTCATGACTTCAGACAACAACAATGAACGAAGAAGCAGATGAGACCGCTTTGGTTGGCACCGTGCAAATTATGCAAGAAGGAGTTCGCTTATCACATATCAGCATATCACCTAAATGCTAAGCATATAGCAGCTAGCGTTAGCGTGGGAGTATTGTGTTTTACTTAAAAAACAAAGTGTTATAGTTTACAGAAGGTCTACCTACCTATAGGCTACCTGAATCTCTGAAATGTATTCCTAAATATGCTATTGCTACACTTTATGGCAAAAATTGCACTGGTCTGTTGGTCTTGAAAAAAAAATAAACAATGTTTTGTTGCTTATGTATTCAGTCATTGTTCAATGGTATACTAAAATCCATGTGAAAAAAATTGCTTTTTACTGTTCTCAGGTCAAATATTTATATGCGATTAAAATGCGATTAATTTCGATTAATTAATTACAAAGCCTCTGATTAATGCGATTAATTTTTTTAATCGAGTCCCGGCCCTAGTTTCAATGCAACTTTTCTGCTGAACGGGTCAGACGAGAGGCAACGGAGTGGTCGGATAAAGGCAGCTGGCCGTTGGTTTGAGTTTGGGCGGTGTGTGGGCCGTTTAAGGACTGGATCAAAAAGACAAGTATATTGTAGACTGACAGACAACAACTGAACTGTCAATGTTTGGTTCAGTTTGGTCAATATTGCCTTCGTACAAACTGACGAGGAGCTGGACATTCTGAATATCAGTAAAAATCCCAATATTTATCAAAAAGGTGTGTGTGTGTGTGTGTGTTTGTGTATACGTACCAGATGTGTCCATGTCTTTCACATATTGAGTGAGAAGCGGCCAAAAGAAGTGAATTCTTACAGGTAAGCCCTGCTCCTTCATCATCTTCATCAGCGCAAAAGACAAATCTGAAAAATTAAATACAACATATAATAATGTTAATGTCGTAATTAATTCACCAAATGCACAAAAATATTAGTGTGTGTGTATAGAATTTGAGTAATTAAAATCTGTGCTGTACCAGACTTCTTGGCCTCCAGAGCACATGCCAGGGTGAAGCTGAGTGGTGCAGCGTGCATATTTGACTCCTGGAGCTCTTTGCAATAGATATCCAACTTCTCCAGTGACTGTAGTGAAAACAAACAAAAAAAATACATTGAAACATTTTTAATTAATACTTGAAATACACTGCAACCATGTCTTTAAATGAATGCTAGCTGTTATCGACTCTCTGTGTCATTAGATGAGGTGAGTGGAGCAAAGGATGAAATGCGTTTGACCATGTACCGTGTCCATGTTGACACAGTGTCTGAGGAAGAAGTTGCCCAGGTTGGGAGAGTCAGCGGTGAGGCTATCAGACTGCAGTACGGGGAAAGTCTTCAGGATGTGAAAAGCTGAGTCCTCCAGGCCCTGGGTGATGAGGCTCAGGCACAAGTTCATGGCATCTGCAAGAAGAACAGCAAATACTGAATCCACTCAGCCTCATAACACTGTCAAGATGATTACAAATACAGCTGATTTTAATAGTTTAATAATGACACTACGTTAGCTGCTAAAAAACAACAGTGATGTGTAAAGTTATGAGGTGTGTGTGCGTACCTGGAACAAAACCCCTCTCTTGCCTCAAGCGCTCGGTCAACTCCGGTATGTGCTGCTGGTGTCCGGCCTTTGCCAGAGTGTAGATGACCTGCATCAAGTCCCTGTCCATCAGGCTGCAGTCTGTACTCGCTGCTGTTTCCAGAGTCTGAAAATGCAATAAAGGGAAACACTCAGTGAATACAAACATAGACGTGTTGCATCATCATCGTCGTCTTGGCGGCAAACTGAATAAAAACACACCGCTTTCAGGCTGTCCAGGTCTCCCTTCTCAGCGTAAGCGTTCAGGAGTGCTGTGTAAGTGTCGGGACCCGGTTCAATTCCTGCTCCATTCATCACAGCCAGGATGTTCTTAGCACTCTCAATGTCCCTGCACAGGGAGAGATAACAGCTGGTTTAGATAATCTGATGGGTTCAATACAAACACTTACACCACATGCCATTGAACACATGATGCCGTAACAATAAAAGCAATTACGCTCACCCTGAACGAGCATGGCCTGTCACCAGTGAGTTGAAAACAGCCTCGGTGATGGGTAAATCTTTGGTCTTCATGAAACCCAAAATGGTACTGAGGAATGTAGAGAAGAAAGTCAAAAAACACAGGTAAATCTAAAGGCATAATATAACATAAACTCTGCTGTTGGTTGGTTCATGAGCATAGCACCCACCTGGCTCCCTCAATATCTCCGTTTAGGCAGTAGGCTGCAATGAGTCTCTGGTATGTAACCTGTACACAGAAAAGGAAGGAATGCAATCAGAGTATATCTTTAAAAGGGATGAGAGGAATCAACTTTTATAACATTAAACCATGTACAGGGTTCATACAGCTTTTTAAGGAGTAGAATTCAAGCACCTTTCATGCACTGTCAAGTTTTTGGTTTATGTACCTACACTTTATGATCCCACCTAAATTGCTATAAATGAAACTGCATTAACTAAAGTCTACAGACTTCCTTTATATAGCGTTCCAGTTCCAGTTGTGGCTGATGGGTTTAAGCAAACACAAATCTACAGTCTCTGCAGAACTTACTCTGTTGGGCTGGACATTAGCTGCTTCCATCTTGGCCAGGAAGTCGGTGGGGGAGAACTTGAACTCATTCTGGATGTAAACCTTCAGCAAGGCATTGTAGTGACTGACATCGTATTGAGCACCTGCGGAGGACAATGTACACATCAACATTACACCTAAAACATACCGTGATTCACAAAAGCAAAAAGACACGATAGTAGGTTTTCACAGTTGTGAAGCAGTGAACTCAAGACGAAAGTTGCTGAGTGCTGCTGCCTCTTACCCAACTCTTTCAGCTTGTCCCAGACCCGGTGTGCCAGCTCTGTGCGCTCTGCCAGGGGCACCTCAGGCAGCAGGGACCCACAGCTACGCAGCAGTAACAAGGCCTGATTACCACTGGGATAACCTGTAAAGAGGAGAAGGTGATGACGGATGTGGAATATTAAAGAATTATGACATAAACAAAGAGTCAGGCAGTTTTTTTTGAACAACCATTGCTCTGCCTGCCTACCTTTCCTGCAGATATCATGGAAGATGCGGAGAAGTAGGGTCTTGGTGATGCGACCGGTCCTCCTCACGGAGCTGTCCAGCTTGGCCAGAGCCCAGTCAAACTCCTGCGCCTGCTTGGACCGGACCGCCACGCTGGTTTCATCCTTCTGCTCTGTCGCCACAGCATAGCTACGCACACACCCAGCTGCATTAGGCCACACACGACTGTAGAGAATTAGATAGTGAGAGAGAGAGGGACAGAGATGGATGTCAGGAGTTAAAGGGATGCATAAAAGGGCAGTTACACAGATGCACCTCTGCCTACTTAAAGGCTGACTGCAGTTTTGTCAGGACCTATGACCTTGAGAGAAAAAGCACCAGAAAATGACTAATAACCATCATCATTTACACCAGCTGAGGTCAGAGTTCCTCTTGTGCTTCATGATAACATATTAAATGCTAAATGTGCCATTAACTTGTCTGAACATTGTTAGCTACAGCATGTAATAGTCTCCGCTGAGACAACTGAGCATGCAGATAAGCTAATGAAAGTACAGGACCAAACACAGGGTGACAACTATGGTTTCTAACTGTGATATTATCATTATAAAATAGTAAGTTATTGAAAGTGGCTTAAATGTGACTGTCAGCATTATGGTTACACAACGTCTGTTCATCACCTTGTGTAAGCTGGCAGCCATGTTTACTAAACCACACAGCTTACTGTTCATTTACCTTGTATGCCAACTACTCTAACACAATCCCGGATATGTGAACACACCACTTTATACTGTCAGTGTGTGAACATGTGTGTGTCTCTGTCTGTCATTGACCCTCAATGACATCTCTGCCTCACGCACACACGCGCGGGTGTGAGCTACACCGGCTAGCATGCTGCGTGATACCTGGATGCGTTTCCCGCAGCAGGGCTGATGTTTCGGGGACAAACTCCGGTCCTGGTGCCGCCGAGAGCTCCGCTGTAAAGCCGACTGAGCGGCGGTCCGTTTCTTTTGGTCCCTGTGATCTGAAGCAAGCCCGAAGGCGAAAACTTGAGCAGACGCGCTGATCGCAAGAGCGCAGCCATGTTTTCTGTCGCACAGTGGAAGGGCATCCGCAACACGTGACCCGTCAGAGGAAGCACCCTGGTTTGGATTACCGCGAGAGTTCCGACTGAGCGAGTTTTTAGTGTTTACTGTCTGTGCTTGTAAGTAGTTCCTGCAAGTCTCCTTTATTCTGGTACTTTAAACCAATGTCATCTTGCTGTGCAAGTGTTTTGGAAAGATAAGAAAATATATAATTTATTATACATGGTGTACTGATATCAGACACCTGCATTTAATGCTTTTTAAGACATTTTAAGATCATTTATTAACCACATTAATTTCATCAAAGGACACTGATGCAAAAGTGATGAAATGTGAGTTTTTCAGAAAGATGTATTTTCCATTGAACATGCTGTTTTGCATGCTAGCTACAAATCCTACATGTAATTCAAGAAACTTAAAAGGTATGTGTGCTTTTATTTTGTGGTGGCAACTGTTTTCATGACATGAGCAATAATATGAAACTTCATTTACATCAATAAGCATTCTGAACAAAGTCTTTAAGCAGTTGAATTTCACAGAAAAGGAAGATGACTTATGTTCAATTATATTTTTATTACATCATGAACTTGTACAAACATCACTATAGCCAAGAAAGAAATCATTAGTGCAGCTCTTCAATTAACTTGCTTTTCCCTTTGCTCTTCTCTTTCTTCAAGTTCTCCTCCACAGCAGTCTTTGCTTTCTCCATGCCACTCCTTACACTCTCTCTTTTACTATATTCGCTCCACAACTCAATAGCTAGCATACGAATCTGGTGTGTGTTGTCCAGTACCCAGGCTTGAAAGAATTCACACTTCTTGCCTGCCTGGAAGTACCTCTGTCTCCTTGCCCCTTCCTCTCCTTCCTTAGAAAGGGCTGTTCTGGCCTTGGAGAGCACTGAGCGAAGCTGGCTCAAGGCTGCCAGACAGTATCCTGTAACATCCTTTCTGTCTCTGCCTGTCAAGATGTGAGCCACAGCTTCCAATGCCCTGGCTGGAGCGAGGGGATCATCCTTGTCAAGGTAGCCTTGATCCAAAATGAGAGTTTCTCCACAGTCTAAGGCCTCTTGGACAGAGTTGAAGACCCTGTTTGAGTTCAGTGCCTCAGATAGAGCAAGAATCATGTCACAGAATTCAAACATCAGTGAATCAGTGTCGTTGTTTAACAGGCACAGGGTGAAGGTGTAGCCATAAAGAGTGTTGATCAAACCATAGCATACAAGGGGGGACGGATTTGCACACAAGGAACTCAACTTTGGAATTTTTGCTGAAACTGGAGGGACTCCATGAACTGTTGAACTTCCCTTGCCCTTGCTTGTTTCCCTTCTGTTTCCTCCTTTAATCTTTTTCAACTTTGTTGCCGGTTTACCCGCTTCTTGTGACATCTTGTTTTTATTATCAATATCCAGTTCATCTGTAGTTGTTGAATTTTCTCTTTCTAGCTTGCTAACTTCCTCCTCAAGCACCTCCACCAGTCCTCTCCCTCCCTCCTCATGCTCCTCCCACCACGGCTTCCACAGGGGAACCAACCTGCCAAGAGCTCCACCCTTCATCATACCCACAAACACATCTTTCTCTTTACTATTGAGAAGTGCCCACAGCTCCTCTTCTGAAAGTTTGTCAATATCCAGCCCTGAGAGGCGATCAGCCAAGTCCAGCTGTCCTTCTGCACTTTCAGCATCCTCATCCATTTCTCCAGGCAGCGTCTCCCCTCCTCCAATCTCTTCCAGCTTACCCAAAATAGCCTCGATCTCTGGTTCACTCCCTTCTCCAGACTGTTGAAGCTCTGCTAACCTGGACAGGAGCTCCACAACCTGGGCTTTTGCCTCTCCCTCCCCTTCGTCTGTGTCATCTGAAACGATACCAGCTTCTTTTAACAAACTCTCCATCCCTCCATCGGTCCTTTCCGCCTTTTGTCTGAGTCCAACAAGAATCTCTTGCATTTTCTGCCTCCCCTCGCTTTCTGTTTTCCCCATGTCCTTCAGCTCCTTTAGAACAGACTCCTTGTAAAACTCCTCAGAGCACGCGGAGTGATCTGGGCTCTGGTAGCAAGCCAAGCCACAGTAATGCAGGTTACACCGCGGGCAGGTGTAACAAGAGGGCTTACATTTGCACATCATGCAGACTGCACTCGGTCTGGCGCTGCTGTTATCCTCTGAAGCCTCTTCCTCTTGCGTCCTGGCCGGCGTGAGAAACTCCACTTGTCCAGAACCAGCTGCTCTGGACGGGAGCATGATCCCATCTCTGGTCACCGTGTCGGGCTCCGCGTCAGTCCACTCCTCCTTTGGACCGATGTCTGTCAGAAGACTCCTCACAGAGGCAGGAAGCCTCCGTCTAATTAGAGGATTCATTAGCAGTTGAACGGAACCGAAAGGAAGAGAAAACTGTGAAGTCTGAAGTCCAAGAGACGAAATCTGTGGGTTCACAAACGAAAATGTTGTTAGTCTGATGTATGTAATCCTCACTTTCGTTTCTGTCATAAAGCGGATTTTGCAGTGTGAGATGCTAACGTTAGCTACAAACACAAACAGTATGCGCTTTACGCAGCGTTTCATCCATAAACCGCTTTCAAAATATTCTAAATATCGCCAAGAAAGGCTTTGCTAGCAACGTTCGGTGTCAATATTAAAAACTTTCTTCAGTCTTAATGTCTTAAAGTACAAAACTTGACTTACTTCCCAGCAACTGCACCAACACCGTTTCACGTTTGTTGTCAAGCAGCAATGTCGCCGTTTGATGACGTACGTGCGACTTAAAGCCGCTTTTTTCCCCTTCTTTTTTCAGTACTGTTACTACTTCTGTTATTATTACTACCGCTACAATAACCACAGTGCGCCCACTACTATGATATTATACAGTAAAAATGATCATTGAAATTAGATAAACACATTATTATAGGTCAGTTGTTATATATGATAAGATAGATCGAGATTATAGATAGGTATTATAAACATATTATTTAAGGTGCATATTTTGTAAAGAAACACAAAAAAGAAAACATTTTGTCGGCAGATTAATTTTACCTCAAGGTCCACTATGTAGCTGGTTTGACACTTTCAATCATATCACATGATCTTTATCAGTCATCAGTCAAACATAAAAAATGTAGATGAAGATGAAAATGTCACACTCCAAGGACTTCTTGTTCATGTTGTTTTAATGAGGGACAAAAGTCAGATAAAGTGAGATTGTTTCGTCAGCTTCTGTTTCACATTTTTCTTGTGTTTGTCCATGAAATTAAGAGCCTTAGAAGTAAGTCGTCTACTAAGTTGTCATATTACCCTTAACAATTATCGTTATTTAAAGGTTCTATTTTAAGAAATGTGGGTCTTTTCATACAGCTGAGTGCCTTATTTAGTCTTAATTAAGATGGCAGTTCAGAACTGAGCTTATCCATACACTATCATTGCAACTTTATGATTAAATAAATTATGATGTTGAAAAATAGGGGCGTCATTAAAGCCTCTTTGTTGTTGTAAAGCAGCCACCCAGATTTGAATGACTAATCGTAAGCATGTTTGCATGTCAGAGCCAGACTAACTGTCCCTCCATCTAACTTTCTGTCAATCTGTGTGCTCTTCATGCACATCTGTCTATTTGTGTGCCTTCCTGACTGTGCTGTGTGTCTACATCTCCTGTGGGGCTGTTTGCTATGAGGTGATTGTCTCCTGCAGGGGGTCAAGCATGGTAAAGGTCATGCAGGTGGGGAGTTGTCAGATGGCTGTCCACCCCTCACTGGGCCAAGGGGTTCCCGTGCCGCCTGTCAGAGCCCGTGGGGAAAGGGGGAAGAGGAGGGGGGTCTGAGGTCGACGTGTGCCATGCTGTCTTGGCCCCGCCCCTGGCTGTCGTGCCAGCGGTCCTGGGTAGGCTGCTGCCTCCTCGTGTCTCCTTTTCTCTTCCCTGGCATGTCCTCTGACATGTTAGTAACCCCAACACTACATCCACAAGCTTACTTTACCGACTGTAGCTGATACTGTAGGTAGTAGTGTAGAATTTCATCCAGGTTAGGGCGGTTCATAAGAGCTTTTTGTCCAGGCGCAGGTTAGGTAATATTGCTTTAGGATAACACTGTAAACACAGACACAAAAGATGGGTAAGACAGGTCAAAATCAGCAGGAATTTGGCAATCAGGAGTTACATGGTGTAAGTCATAACTAAGAGGACACCAGGACACGCCGGTGTGGCAATCTTTAGCCTATGAAAACCTGAATTTGAAGCCTTTTGCCTGGATGTAATCTCTACAATCTTGATTGTATTATAAAATCCAGATTTTCCCGTTAAGAAATAGCACATTCATCTTATAACACATCCTTCATTATCATTCACACATGTAGCACATGTCCAGGAGTGTTAGGATCGGTTACGATGCAGACAAACTGGAAGATTTGATGTATTGATAGTTTGATACAGGAGAACCTCTTGATTAATATGTGTACATCTTCTTAAATACAGTTAAGGACAGGTTAAGGTTAATATACTAGTTACAGGGGTGATGAAAAATGTGTGAATTCGGAATCAGATTGGATTGAAAGAAATGAAAAAAAAACTTGGAAAATTTGCTGTAGAAGCACACACACTCGCTCTCTTTCTCTCTTTTGCTCTTCCTCTCTCACACACACACAAAACACAGACACACACATCCTGCTGTCTGCCACCAGCTGATAGGTGACAGGGAACAGGCTCTGCCTTTTGGGCATGTCCAACCCTGGCATGTCTGGAACTGTCTACTGTACAGCAGCAGGATATGTGTGTGTGTGTGTGTGTGTGTGTGTGTGTGTGTGTGTGTGTGTGTGTGTGTGTGTGAGTGTGTGTCTGTGCGAGCGCGCAGTAAAAGAGGGTGGACCTATGTTGATGTAGACTGTTCTGTCACCTGTCAGCTCAAACGGATCTGGCAGTATAGGGCACCCAAAAGGGAGACTATGTGTGTGTTTTTGTGCGTGAGTGTGTGTTTCTGGACGAGGGTGGGGGTGCGGAACATCCTGTCTGTGTCTAATGTCCAGTTTCTATGAAAGCCAGGAGCAACTGTTTCAGTTTGACTCACTGATTTATGCACAAACTATCAGACTTGAACCTTGTCTTCCCCTTCTTCAACAAGTTCAACATATAGACCTACTATGACGAGGACATTGTGTCATCTTTATGTTCACTTTGAGAAGTTGTCATCATATAAATTGACTAAAATCTCACTTGTATTATACATCAACTTCATTTAACCAGGAAAGTGCACCTCTCTGATTAAACAATTCGATTACATTAATGCCCTGCCCTGGATTTACAACAACATAAATAGAGAATATATACGAGGAACAATCGTAAAAAGATGTGAGTCGAAGGATAGAAATAGCAAAATCTTGAAAAACGAATGCATAAAATGGATAGGTAAAATAATGACACAGAGGATACTGATGATGAATATATATCATATGAGGCACTTGTATGGTTGCCCCGAGGGTCAAACGCCACAACATTTCAGAAAACATAACGCCATTTTGGAAAACACTATGACGTTTCAGATAATGGAAAAAATGTGAATTGTTGTGTTTGTGAAATGTCGTTGTGTTTTGTGAAAGCTTGTGTTTATGATTTGGGTGAAATGTAATCATGTTTTGTGAATGTTGTAATGTTATGCCAGGAAAATAGTTTTTTTTGTATGTTATTTTGAATATGAAAATGAAATGTAATCGTAGTTGCATAAAAATGAAGCCAAGACCCTGAGACGAGAGCGTGCCATTGAATGTGTTGATGTGTGAGTCGGTCGTGAAGTATATGTGTCATTGTGCGGTGGTGGAAGCGGCAAACTCCGACCTGAAACCTGACATAGCAACAACACCCTCTTCCTCTCTCACGCCCTCATCCTCCTTTTTTCCTTATGCATTTTTTTCATGAATGAACCCAAGAATGTAAGATCAGCTTCCCGGCATGAAAGCATCAATGTACCTCTTCAATAATGAATCTCCGGGATCTATTATTTACCTTTTATATTCACCTCTTCACAGGAAAAGGCATCACATACCTCCTCCTTTCCGTCCTCTCTCATTCTCCCTGCCTTCCTTCCTGTAATTGACAACCTTTGCCAGGTCACTCAATCCATATAAACAAATCCCTGTTTCCGGTGCAGCTCCGTGATCGGCCTCGAGACAGTCGCCTCTCCCTCTGAGTGTGTGCCGGGTGCAGTGCGGCATGTGATGTGCTAAAACACAGGTAGATGGAGCGGTAGCCTTTCAGTGACCTAAAGCGGCTGTTGACAGCAGTGACAGTGGGAACACGCTGAAACCTCACAGCACTCTAGAAGTCGACTTTCTCTCTGTTTCCGTCTCTCTTGACCTCAGCAGGAAATAGAGGGTCCAGTGTATCACAGTAGTCTACACCAGTTATTTTGTGTACTGTTGTTGTTTCTACACCCATGATTTCATGAACTGTTATTTTTTCCTGAGCCAGACTGTAGATTTCTTCTGCTACCTGCTTTATTTTGTGCTTCAACAGTCAGTAAGCTGCTGGTTTTCTCACTCACTCCATACCTCTCTCTCTGATGTGTATTTGTTAAACACATATTATTGTTGTGACTACCAATAAGATGTACTTTAGTAATTGGATTAGAGCCAAAACTAAACTTTTCTTATTATAAACTTCAGTCTTACTCTGTTAATTTGTCTCATTAAGCTGTTTGTTTTAATATGGTCTTCTTTATCTTCATAGTTAAAGGCACTTTTGGGGGCTATATTGACATGCGGTTAAAGTTTTTCTTGGATGAAATCTCTTTTTTTATTTCTTAGAAATCAGATTCATCAGTTTATGATTGCAATTCTAGTTGTTAGTGATCTAGGTGTGATCTGTTTTATGTTTGCTTGTTATGCTTGTTATTGCTTCATATCTTACAGGACGTTCTTCAAGAAGAAAATATATATATTTTTATTTGTATGACACTTTCTTGGTCAAATAAAACTATAAAGTATACAT